>CM045728.1:33169849-33592349 GCA_024760905.1 Plotosus lineatus
GCATATGCACCTTAAGACAGAACACAGCTTCGGTATCATGTGGTTTAATGATTAGCCCTATAGAGTAAAGTCCATTAGGCTAACTTTTTAATAATTTAAATATTTAAATAATCACATCTGATGGATCACATACAAATCAACCAATGGCCAGTGGGTCTTAAAATGAAAATTAATAAATATCATTATGAGGTGGAATACAATAATTGCCAATAATTGTTTTGCGATCACAATTTAATATAGTTCATCATACAGGATTAGATATATATTATTCCACTCTTTGTCATTTTCAGTGTTTGAAGTATAATCTGTGTGTATTATAGTTTCCTAACATCAATATCATTTATTTAAATTTGCCATGTGTATGATTTTCAACCCTCTGAATGTCTTACTCTGATTATACAGTACGTCCATTTATGCTTTATCTTAATCTTTAGGCAGCTGCACCAGTGCTTATCATAGGATTGGTTTTTGTATTCTTCCTTTAATGCAGTTCAAACACCTGCTTTTTGATGTGCTAGAGACGAGACGGAAGTATAAAGAAAAAAAGTATTTGTGTCAGTCTTTTCTACAGATCAGGGTTGTGAAATACTGTCTGCACACTAATGCTCTGGCTTCATTCAAAATAGATTAGAAAGCTTTACTTGTCTCACTGCAAGACAGCAGGCAGACCAGAGGTGACAGTATGTTAGGAGGAGAAAGAGAAATGAGAAGAGTCACAATAAGCATAACGAGTTAGAACATTTAACCTGAAAAGAGGTAGTTTTTGAAATACAGTAAAACCTCCGCTGACGAACGCTTAAGCTCGCGAACTTTTCGCCTCAAGAACATTAAATTTGCGAGCATATAGTCTCTGCTGACGAACTAGTTTTCGGCGGACGAATCAAACCACGCGGTCGAACAGCGCCACGGTGGCGGCCACGAGAAGCTGACGCACGCTCACGGCGTCACAGTTCGTCACCCCCTTTCTTTGAGTGCGGAAGTGGTTTGTGTTTGCTAGACATTTTGGACCATATTGAGTGTACTTTTGCTATTATGGGACCGAAAAAGACCCCACCACAGGCGGAGATCATTGAAAAACACGAACGAGGTGTGCGTTTGTGTGACTCAGCGTCCCAGTACCAGTACGCTAAGTCTACCATTGCTCCCATCCTTAAGAACAAGGAAGCTATTAAGGGTGCGTGTGTGGCTAAGGGTGTTTCCAAACAGTAGGCGTTTCCAAACACTCCTTCCAAACAGTAAGTCCCTCCCTCTCTCCTCCTCCCACTTCATTCCATCAAGCCATCAACTACCATCATTAGGTAAATAAAACACTTTATTATACAGTACAGTTTATTTCTAATTACAATACAATAGCACATTTATTATACATAAAATAAGGTATATTTTTGTGTAGTTTTAAGGCTTATTTAGTAGAAAATTATGTTTTATGGGGACCTGGGAACGGATTATTCTCATTTTAATGGTTTCTTATGGGAAATAAATGTTCGGAAGACGAACTTTTCGCCTTACACACACTTTCTGGGAACCAATTATGTTCGTGAGCTGAGGTATCACTGTACTGTACTGATAAGGCCAAATATGGTAATGCTCAGAATATGTCCTCATACGCATCATATCTGCCATATGTTCCCAGCGTTCTTTTGACATGTCCTCTGAGCATGTAATCAAAAACTAAAGGAACATGTATGGAAGTTGCAGTACCAGCAAAAATCGAAGTGGCAAGTGTGTTCACAGTTTGGTTCTTGACATCAGCTTGATTGTTTACTTGGCTGAAATTATCAACATGTGAAACAGCCACACGAAAATCTGATAGAACAATATAGTATTTATATTTTAAGTGATATCTACAATGTGTTGACTTTCTTTATGGAGAGACACATGCCTGTCAGAACAGGTGTGCAATCATACAGTATTCTGATTACTTGAATGTCAGCCTTTCAGTTTCTCATTTCATCTCATTTGCTAAACCATTTAATCTTAGTAGGGCCACCGGGAGGGTGGTGCCCATCCCAACCAACACTGGGCGAAAGCGGGGAACACACTGAACAGCTCATCCGACCATCACAGGGCAACACGCATGCATGCAAAACCATTCACACACACATCCACATCTAATGCCAGAAATGCCTAGCCTGGGAATCAAACCCATGACCTGGGGCAGATGTAGTAACCTCCTAGGGTTTCCATTTATAAATGTTTATTTAAAGTTTTGTATATAAAAACATTTCTGTGTGAGAGATTTCGTAGATCTGTTCAATGTTGCTTTAACAAAAATAAAGCATTTCTTCACAAATGTGTTAACTCACTGTCCTATATATATTATAATCTCTGAGAATATCATTAATTTTTTAAAGAGCTAAACGTTTTTATTGACCAATAATAAGAAACAGCATAAACGCTTAATTGATTTACTTAAGGATGTCCAATCTTGCCTGCAAAGGGCCGGTGTGGGTGTAAGTTTTTACTTCAATCAAGCAGGGGCTACACCTTCCACCTGTTTCAATCACTGATCTTATTGAAAAAAGAAAAAAAAAAAAAAAACCAAAAACTTGATTGAAAATTCGCGGTTCCATTTTGAAGTTGGGTGGCAGCCATCTTGGTGAGACCACTTTAGTATTGAAAGTTATATTTAAATAGTATGTAAAGTTAAGAAAAATGGAAATAATTACGTCCAAGATGTACATTTAATTTTTAAACCTTTTTTCAGGTATACAGAGCTTTTTAAAAATTATTATTTACAAATACTGTATCAGTGAAATTATTGTTAACATTATATGACTTTGAGGTATTCTGACTACCTGAAGTAAAAATTTCAGGGGTTTTGAGCAGTGTTGGATTTGAATGGCTCCATTTTGAGATCTTAAATGGGGCAGTGGTGGTCTGGTGGTAAAGGGCGCTGGATCGCTGATCCTAAGGTTGGGAGTTCGAGTCCCACTTTCCACAGAGTTGTCACTGTCCCCCCAGTGCAGCTAACTGGGTTATCAAAGGCTGGCCATGTCTCTCACTGTCTATGGTGAGAGGTTTATGTAAAAGAACCATTGCTAACTTTCGTAAAGAGTAGCTGCATAGCCGTCAGCGTGTTTCTGTCCCTTGCTAAAGGGTTGTGTCAGGAAGGGCATCTGATGTAAAAACCTATGCCAAATCAAACATGCAAATCAGATGATTTGCTGTGGCGACCCCTGAAAAAGGGAAAATCCGAAAGGAAAAGAAGATTTTGAGATCTTAGCCCTTTACAACCCTGAATTATTTTCTAGAGGGAAAAAATAATTCATGCTTTTTTGGGACTTCGGTAAGCTGGTTAAAGATAATATGTACTGAAAATATGAATTTTGCATGAATTATAAAAAATAATAATACATGACTTATTAGTCACATCCGGTTGGAAAGATTAAATCTTCTTCTTTTCCTTTCTGCTTTTCCCTTCAGGGGTCGCCACAGTGAACCATCTGCCTCCATCTCACCCTATCCTCTGCATCTTCTACTCTTACTCCAAGTCCCTTCATGTCCTCCTTCACCACATCCATAAATATTCTCTTTGGTCTTCCTCTAGGCCTTCTGCCTGGTAGTTCCAACCTCAGCATCCTACTACCAATATACTCACTATCCCTCCTCTGTACATGTCCAAACCATCTCAATCTAGCCTCTCTGACTTTGTCTCCAAAACCACTTACTTGTGCTGTTCCTCTGATGTACTCATTCCTGATCCTATCCATCCTCGTTACTCCCAAAGAGAATCTCAACATTTTCATCTCTGCTACCTCCAGCTCTGCCTCCTGTCTCTTCCCCTGGGTCACTGTTTCTAAACCATACAACATTGCTGGCCTCAACACCGTCTTGTGCTCTTTTCCTTTCATTCTTGCCGATACTTTCCTATCACACATCACACTGGACACTTTTCTCCAACCATTCCAACCTGCCTGCACACGCTTCTTCACCTCTTTTCCACACTCTCCATTGCTCTTGACTTTTTCAGCCTAAGTACTTAAAATCCTCCAACTTCTTTATCTCTGCTCCCTGTAACCTCACCATTCCTCTTGGGTCCTTGTTGTTCACACACATGTATTCTTTTTTACTGAGGCTACCTTCATTCCCCTCCTTTCCAGGGCATACCTCCACCTCTCTAGATTTCCCTGCACTTGTTCTCTGCTCTCACTACAGATCACAATGTCATCTGCAAACATCATAGTCCATGGAGATTCTTGTCGAACCTCGTCTGTCAGCCATAGCAAACAAGAAGGGGCTCAGAGCTGATCTTTGATGCAGTCCCACCTCCACCTTGAACTCTTCTGTCACACCAACAGCACACCTCACCACTGTCTTACATCTCTCATACATGTCCTGCACCACTCTAACATACTTCTATGCCACTCCAGACATCATCCTCATGCAATACCACAGTTCCTCTCTCGGCACCCTGTCATATGCTTTCTCCAGATCCACAAAGGCACAATGCAGCTCCCTCTGGCCTTCTCTGTACTTCTCTATTAACATCCTCAAAGGATGTTAATGCACTGCATCTGTGGTGCTCTTTCTTGGCATGAAACCAAACTGTTGTTCACAAATGCAGACCTCTGCCCTTAGTCTAGCTTCAACTATTCTTTCCCATAACTTCATCGCATGGCTCATCAACTTTATCCCTCTGTAGTTGCTACAACTCTGCACGTCTCCCTTGTTCTTAAAAATGGGTACAAGCAC
This sequence comes from Plotosus lineatus, assembly GCA_024760905.1. Classification (NCBI taxonomy): domain Eukaryota; kingdom Metazoa; phylum Chordata; class Actinopteri; order Siluriformes; family Plotosidae; genus Plotosus; species Plotosus lineatus. The sequence goes on from CM045728.1 coordinate 33,174,545, forward strand.
ACTTCTCCTCCATCCTCTCATTCTCTAAGACCCTGTTGAATGTTATTGTCAGAAAATTTACTGCTACCTCTCCAAGACACTTCCATACCTCCACCGGTATGTCATCAGGACCAACTGCCTTTCCACTCTTCATCCTTTTCAATGCCCTCTTTACTTCACCCTTACTAATCTTTGCTACTTCCTGGTCCTCAACGGCCACCTCTTCTAGTCTTTTTTTCTTTCTCATTTTCCTCATTCATCAGCTCTTCAAAGTACTCTTTCCATCATCCCAGCAAACTCCTGTCATCAGTCAATACATTTCCCACCCTGTCCTTAATCACTCTAACTTGCTGCACATCCTTCCCATTTCTATTTCTCTGCTGTGCTAACCTGTCTAAATCATTTTCTCCCTCCTTACTGTCCAGCCTATCACACCCTCTGTTTGTCCTTTGACACTGCCACCTTCGCCTTACACTGTGTCTCCCTGTACTCCTGTTTACTCTCTTCGGTCCTTTTTATGTCCCACTTCTTCTTAGCTGACCTCTTCCTTTTTACACACTCCTGCACTTCCTCATTCCACCACCAACTCTCCTTATCTACTGTCCTTCCAGAGGACACACAAAGTACTCTCCTATGTGTCTCATGATAACATTATCTGTAGTTGTCCAGTCATCTGGAAGCACTTCCTGACCACTCAAAGCCTGTTTCAACTCCTCCTTGAAGACAACACGACACTTCCTTTTTCAGCTTCCGCCGCTTTGTCTTCTGCTCTGTCTTTGCCTTCTTCACCTTTCTCACCATCAGCATCATTCTGCACACCACCATCCTATGCTGTTTAGCAACACTCTCACCCACTACTACTGACTTCCTTCAAATTACATCGCCTGCACAAGATGTAGTCTACCTGTGTGCTCCTACCTCCGCTTTTATAAGTCACCCTGTGCTCCTGTCTCTTCTGGAAGAAAGGGTGGAAAGATTGAATAAATATTAATAGTAATGGGTGACGAACTTGTCACATCCGTAGGAAACGTGCAAATTTTGTAAAGTGAAAAGTAAAAGGTTTTTTTTAATCACATATCCTTTATTGCGTTATCAATAACGTATCACAATATATCACAAACTTCTCAATCTAGCCTATCTGACTTTGTCTCCAAAACATCTTACATGGGCTGTCCCTCTGATGTACTCATTTCTGATCCTATCCATCCTCGTTACTCCCAGCGAGAACCTCAGCATTTTCATCTCTGCTACCTCCAGCTCTGCCTCCTGCCTTTTCGTCAGCGCCACTGTTTCTAGGCCATACAACATTGCTGGTCTCACCACCGTCTTGTACACTTTTCCTTTCATTCTTGCTGACACTCTCCTATCACACATCACACCGGACACTTTTCTCCAACCATTCCAGCCTTCCTGCACACGCTTCTTCACCTCTTTTCCACACTCTCCATTGCTCTGGATTGTTGAGCCTAAGTACTTAAAATCCTCCACCTTCGTTATCTCTGCTCCCTGTAACATCACCGTTCCTCCTAGGTCCTTCTCATTCACACACATGTATTTTGATTTTCTGAGGCTAACCTTCATTCCTCTCCTTTCCAGGGCATACCTCCAGCTCTCTAGATTTTCCTCCACTTGTTCTCTGCTCTCACTACAGATCAATGTCATCTGCAAACATCATAATTCATCTGCAACCATCATACCTTGAAACAAATTCTCTTTTACAAAAATAACGGTATAAAACGAGCCTTATAAGAATATTTTGGCATAGAAATACTGGCACAAATGGTACTTATCAATGTATGTAAAATAAAATGGATCACGTCGAAATAAAAAACTTATTAAAAAAATCCTTTGGTATGAAAATAAGGCTATTCATGGTTCTGCGGTACTTTATCCTGCAACTACTCCTGGTAAGCTTGGAAGCATTTGGATTTGCTGTTCAGACAGAGGCTCATGTAGCATTTTTTTGCATTGAACATTTGTTCTTCTGGAACAGTTTTATTTTTTGCATCTTTGCCTTTTTTCTGTAATTCGTGGAAGATGCCCAACGCCGTCTTTTTGAACGGCAACTAAAGGACGATGACAGCCCTTTTTAGGAGGTTTGCTTGGCTCTGTGCTAGAAGCAGGTCTTCCCCTCTTCTTCCTGCACACTTTACCAGCCTTCGGAGAAGTTTGAATGATGCTAGAGTCAACACATCTTTCTTTGGCAAATCGAGACTAGAAGCATCTCTTCTGTACAGAAGCCAAGCATTAACAATAGTCATGTCAATCATATGGAACACTAGTCTCATATAATATTTCTTAGATCTGATGGGATTCCTCTAAAGCGAGATTAGTTGATCGGCTAAATCTACCCCTCCCATTGATTTATTGTACTGCTTCATGATATCAGGACAATCACCTTCAACTATCTTCTTCGTTTTGGAATTGAAGCGATGTACTGTAGTAATGGGGTCGACTTTTGCGAACGTAGATAATAACATGTTCACAACTCTATTGTTGAACCATTTTACATATACTGCTTCTGAGTTTTCATTCTCTATTTTAGCAGCTTCAATTGCACCTCGTCCTCTTTTGGTTATTGCCATTTGGCATTTCGTATCCTTTGATAATCCAGATAATCTTGATGGTCTGACAATCCTGCAGCAAAATATTCCACAACCGAGGAGAGAATTTCAGTAGAACATGGTAGGTCAGGTCCAAGAAAGGGCACCGTAACTGAAGGATTTTCATTTTGAAGGACTGACCACTGTCGAGTGAGATTTTGTCTTATTGCTCTGCTTGCCCTAGAATCATCTGCCGTTGGCATTAGGGCTTGTTTATCTATGATAACGGCCAAATCTCCATTGAGCTCAATGGTGACACTGACATCATTTGAAGGAGTCTTTTCGTCTAGATCTATTTCCTTTTCAATATTCACATCATCAGAGATGAAGTTGGGATCAGCCACCTCGTCATCATAATCCATTTCTGTCTCAGATTCGTCACTGTCTTCACAAATGGCCAGCTCAGCAGTTTTGACATTGATGTTTTTCCTGCCATAAAATGTTCTAGGGGCGATTGATATACCTGTGGGGAAATTGAATAATGAGACATTCACCAGTCAAATTGACTCAACGATTATGTTTTCTAAATGATGAAATTGAGTCAGACTTTACCTCATGATGACTCCCTTTAAATCGATAAATGATATTCCTCACAGAAAACAATAATGTTTATAATTGATGCTCATATTGAGTTTCCATAAAAATTATAAGCATATTGGATAAAAACACTTTTTTTGCAGGAATTCTACTATTTGAAAGCTATGTTGTAAGTAATCATTGTTGACAGCCAAGCTTGCTCATACCCCTGATGTGACGAAAACGTCACTCATATACTAGTATGTGTTTTTTTTGTTTTTTGTTTTAAGTGAAATGAAATCAATAAACTATTTCTATCTCATAAAATCTCATAAAATTACAAAACTAACATTATTCTTCAATGACAATTTTTTATGTTTATGAATCTCACCTGGTATTTGATCCATTGTGCTTTTAGTACTGACAATTTGAATGATGACTCACGGACGTCACTCACTCACAATATCTCGAGCCTAACTGACAAAGCGCGGGAAAAAAATGACGTAATACCAATGCTTCAACAGGAAATGTACCGCATTTGTCACACTCTTTTCTCAGATGCCCGAGTGATATAAATTAAATTTTTAGGCTCTTAATTCTTGTGTGACGAATTCGTCACCATCGGGTGTAAAGGGTTAAATCAAGGTGGTCTCACCAGATGGCTGACACTGGCTCTTTTTTTAAATTCAGTGATTGAAGCAGGTGGAAGGTGTAGCTTCTGGTTGGTTAAAATGAAAACCTGCAACCACACCGGCCCTTTGCAGATAAGATTGGACATTGCTAGATTAACATTAATTGTTTGTAGCATTGTAGATTATCATTAGTTGATTATACCTGTGTACCTCGTTAGTGCGCATCCTGCTTGAACCTTCTCATCAGAATAATTTCTCACTGACCGCTTGCAAATATAGAAAAGGAATCACTCACATTGCAGCCTCAAGTTTTTCCCAACTCTAAATTCTGTTCAAACACTTAATTTGCCATCAGTTTACGAATGTTAATTTTTATACTTCAAAGTCTTGTTCATATTATTTACATAATAAATGTGAAATTTGCTGGCACGGTGGCATAGTGGTTAGCACATCCGCCTCACAGCAAGAAGGCATGGTTTCAAATCCAATCCTGGGCATTTCTGTGCTGGTTTTGCATGTTCTACCTGTGCTTATGTGGGTTTCCTCTGGGTACTCTGGTTTCCTTCCACTGTCCAAAAACATGCACAGTAGGTTAAGTGGCTGGTGCAAAATGTCCACTATGTGTGAATGGTTCTGTAAGTGTTGGCCCTGGGGTGGCCTGGCAAACTGTCCAAGGTGTACGCCGCCCTCGCCCGGAGTCAGCTGAGATGGGCGACAGCCTCCCTGTGACCCTAATTCGGATTAAGTGGTTCAGAAAATGAATGTGTGAAATTGGGTATCTGTGACTAGAATTTTTAACAAATTATAACCTTTTATGTATGAATTTCAAATGAAATTCATATTAATGGATGAGGGAGCAGTAATGGAATAGTGCCATATTAGAGTTTAACCAAGAGAGATAGAAACCTGAATAATCGAAAAAGGAATATAAACAAGGTTATAAGGAAGTGGTAAAATACAGTTATAAACTGTAATAGGACAGTGTGTGTACTAGTCAATGCTGTTCTCCTCGGAACCTCAACCTGTATTTAATGTTCTGCTATACTTTGTATAAAGATGAAATGGCAGAAAAGGTCAGAGACAAAGGACGAGTGTGATAGTATGAGAGCTGTTAAAATTGTGTTATACACATGCGCACACACAGACACACTACATATTATGAAATTGACATTAAACTCAGTAAACACACTCAAACACACACACAAACTACATCTATCACACTTGGCATTGTCTATACCAAGTTATTCCGCAATTCTTGAAATGTGTGGCTTAGGCATAGTACAGATTATGATGAGATTTCCTTTTGGCTTTTTCCATTTATCAGGGGTTGCCACAGCGAATGATTCACATGTTTGATTTGACATAGGTTTTTACGTCGGATGTCCATCCTGACACAACCCTTTTAGCAAGGGACAGAAACACACTGATGGCTTTGCAGCTACTCTTTACGAAAGTCAGCAATGGTTCTTTTACATGCCTCATACCGTAGACAGTGAGAGACATGGTCGGCCTTTGATAACTCGGTTAGCTGCACTGGGGGGACATTGACAACCTTGTGGAGATTGGGACTCGAACTCCCAACATTAGGATCAGCGATCCAGTGCCCTATACCACCAGGCCACCACTGCCCCGTGCTTAGGCATAGTACAACACCTTATTAAAATGGTTACACAATGCATGTCAGTAGATACTGATTGGTACTTATGGTAGTCATGGATACAAGAATGAATTTTTTCAGTTTTTTTAATATGAATTCTATTTGTGTCTAAAATAGCTGTTGCATGACCAATAAAAGGAAGAAAGTTATCTCTCACTTAAAGCTCACAGTGCTTCAAGGTAAAGTGTCATGCTGATGTATAGTGGAGATGTTGGGATGTAACATGCAGATTAAAAGATTTAATGAGGTTTAATGACCATGTGGACAACTCAAAAACACAGTTGAAATTTATAAATGAGGACAAGGCATAGGTCAGTCGACAACACAGAAGAGATAATCCAAAATCGTAATCAAAGACACAAGCAGAGATCATACGCAGTACAGTAACAGGAAACTGGTCATACACAGTAAACACAGCCAGAATAACAAGGCTTGGCAATGACTGGCAACAAGTGATACAAATCAGTGTTCAGTTCAGAGTCCTTTTATAGTGAATGGGTGTGTACGTGTAAGTCAGAAGCGGTGTACTGGTAGTCATGTGAAACGTGAGTCAGATGTCAGGCAACTGAGAGTAGTGAAATGGCTCAAGGAAAGTGCAGTGTGAATCAAGGTAGGTAGTCTTTAGAAGGATTTTTTAAATTATATTTAATAAAATTCTCTTTAAATCCGGATTACAAAGAATAAATCAAATACTCTGAAAAATAAAATCTGTGGCATTATCAAAGTTATACAAAAACCCATGCAATAATTTATTTCGGTCTGAATTAAAGTATTGTGGATGGCCTTCTTGCCTTTTAACCTGCCTACCTGCACCCAATATGCCTGTGCAACGTAATTAGAGTCTTACACAAGGTAAGCCACACCATATTCACATTAGAGTGAAGAGGTGTGGCCAAGGTTTTTGATTGGTAAGCAAAATGACACAGGTGGCGTGGCAGCTGAGGGACTGAACTGGCATACCACAGGGAGAGGATTCAGGGTTTGAATCTCAGCACCAAGGACCTTTCTGTCTGGAGCTTGCATGGTCTGCCTGTTGCATGGGTTATCTGGGTGCTCCTGTTTCCTTCTACAATCTGCAAGCAAATTAAGTGTGAATGTGAACTGTTGTTTTTGTTGCTGTGTTAGTCCTGCAATAGTCTGGTGACCTGTTCAGGCTGTACCATGCATTTCAGCTGAAGTGTCAGCTCTCCTTTGCCTTCTTTTTAAAATCTGATACCCCCATTTCACCGGAGCGCGGCAGACTTGCTGAAGCAAAACCGTAGTCATCCTACAACGTTCCTCAGTCATTCCGTCATCTTCCGTGTCCTTCCGTACGATTTCGAAGGTATTCTTCCTCTTCCGTCAGGCCAAAATTTTCCGCGAACGTGCTTTTGAACATGTTCAAAAGTACGTTCATGGAAAAAAAATTCCGACAGTGGTCCCTCACGTTTTGCAGTCCTTCCGCAAACGTTCCGTGATCGTTCCTTTTATTCCACAAGTCTTCCGTGAACGTTCTGCGAACATTTCTCCTCCTTCCGGGTGGTCAAAAGCGGCCACAGAATCCCCACGGAATACTCACAGAAGGTTTGCGGAATACATGCGGAATGTTTGTGGAATGGTTGCGGATAACACGGAAGACTTGCGGAACACTCAAGGAAGTCACTTCCACTATAAATATTAAATTACTCCAGTTCATTTTTTCTGTTTTCCTGCTTATGTAATAAAGTTTTAAAGTTATAATCACTGTGGTTTGAACTTGTGTGCATGGTTTTTAGTCTGGAATGATTTATTGAGGTGCAAATAAAAGGAATGTATTGACATTATTGATATCAAACATATTAACATATGTTAAATTTTAAATTAATTGTAAATGATGAACATATTGCACGTTAGAAACATATGGTAAATTACAAACAGATAGTACATTATAAACATATTATACATTATATGAATGAGAGAATGAGCTTCCTTGTTCATTCCACGTATTTATAGGTGGAATCAGGAGCAAATCCTTTGATCTTTACCGATTTTTTTTCTCCTTGAAACGTGGTTATGCTGGGTATTCCTCAGTCATTCCTCAGTCATTCCGTGTTGAACGTGAATGTTTCGCCTTCATTCCGCCTGTTCCAAGATCATTCCATGGGTCTTCCTTCTAAAAAGGAGTAGTACCGCGGTCATTCCGCAAGCATTCCGTCTTTTCCGTGAACATTCCGTGAATTATCCGATGGCCTTCCTTTGCTGTCCGCGATGGTTCTGAAGGTGATCCAAGCGCTTTTATGCATGTCTTCCGACATTGTACCATGGTCTTTCCGTGTCCTTTCCGAACACTCTGTGATCATTCCGAAGGTTTTTGACCCATTTTCCATGTAAAAATGCTGAAGCTCCTCCGTAGAGTGCGTTCCGCGCCTTTCTGCCATGATCCTTGCATTCCGTGTTCCAGTGAAATGGGGGTATTAAGGAAGTGGCTCATGCCCACACAATGCTGCTAGCTTTAGCTTTATCAGTTCATCAACTTCTGGACTTCCGGAAAGCGTGCATTTCTCCTCCCTCTTGGTCTCGTTTCTACTCGTTTTTAATCGTTCATTCTTGTCTTTCTTGCACTTTTTTCACGTTTGACTTGTGGATTTTGGTCGACTTCGGTTTATTTGACCTTTAAAGCGTTCGAGTATTGAGGTTCCACTGTATTCATATCAACTCGTGAGTTATTTGTGTTCGCATAGTGAGCAATGGTACATGAGAGATCATGGGAGATTGTAGTGCATTTCAACAGAGTGTGATGTTTGTCTTGTCCAAGGTTGATCACGATCTGGAAACATGATTAGATGCGATCTGTCACTCTTTATGAGCTAATATGATCTGATGTGATAATCAGGACTGAAAATTAATTGTGTTGATCGTAGAACATTTTTGAACTGTCCAAGTCTTTTCTACAATCAACACAATTGCCACGACTGACCTCGCCCACATGAACCAAACAACACGTACTGTATCAATAAAATACCAGATGCAGCTCTGGTGGCCACATACACCAGTTACTTGACCATTACCATGCATTATTAATGGTTTCTTATTAAACCTAAGAATGGAGGTGTACTTATAGAACAATGAACAATGAACATCTAACAGAGTGTGTTGGATTTATGACTGATTATTATACTGTTGACTCAGTTGTAATACACATAAAAATTATGAAAATAAAACAGCCAATGGGGAAAATGGAAGCAAATTGCTGTTTGGGAGCAATTTGTCAAAAGGGATTACGTGTTGCTATGCAGTAGCTGATAGCTGATTCCATGGTGTTACCATGGTGACAATCCACTGACCGAGACAAAAATCAGAGCCCAATTACATGGATTAAACTATGTTATACTGCATTATTAAAGGCTTGTGTATTGAACATTGTGGTTCAGTGTAATATCCGAGGCTTGTTTAAATAAAGAGAGCAACATGGGTCAAACAGGGCTGTAGTGGCTCAGTGCCCAAGGCTCTGGATTACTATTCCAAAGATTGGTGATCCAGGCTCCAGTTTGACACTGGGTGCTGGAGCAAGGCCCTTGACCCTCAATTACTTCAGTTATATATACTGTCATCTTCTTCTTTTCCTTTCGGCTGTTCCCTTCAGGGGTCGCCACAGCAAACCATCTGCCTCCATCTCAACCTGTCCCTCTGCATCTTCTTCTCTTAAGCCAAGGACCTTCATGTCTTCCTTCACCACATCCATAAATCTCTTCTTTGGTCTTCCTCTAGGCCTTCTGCCTGGTAGTTCCAACCTCAGCATCCTACTACCAATATATTTACCATCCCTCCTCTGTACATGTCCAAACCATCTCAATCTAGCCTCTCTGACTTTGTCTCCAAAACATCTTACATGAGCTGTCCCTCTGATGGACTCATTTCTGATCCTATCCATCCTCGTTACTCCCAGAGAGAACCTCAACATTTTCATCTCTGCTACCTCCAGCTCTGCCTCCTGTCTTTTCCCCAGGGCCACTGTTTCTAAACCATACAACATCGCTGGCCTCATCACCATCTTGTACACTTTTCCTTTGATTCTTGCTGATACTCTCCTATCGCACATCACACCGGACACTTTTCTTCAACCATTCCAACCTGCCTGCACACGCTTCTTCACCTCTTTTCCACACTCTCCATTGCTCTGGATTGTTGAGCCTAAGAGATTTTGGAGACAAAGTCAGAGAGGCTAGATTGAGATGGTTTGGACATGGACAGAGGAGGGATAGTGAAGAAATTGGTAGTAGGATGCTAAGGTTGGAACTACCAGGTAGAAGGCCTAGAGGAAGACCAAAGGAGCCTTATGGATGTGGTCAAGGAGGACATGAAGGTAGTTGGTGTAAGAGAAGATGCAGAGGATAGGGTAAGGTGGAGGCAGATGATTCGCTGTGGTGACTCCTGAAGGGAACAGCTGAAAGGAAAATAAGTAATAATTCTGTCTCCCTCTGGTGACAGGTCAGATGTGCTGAATATTGGAATTGTGATAGACACAGAAAAATGTGCCAGTTATTGGTAATGAACTCTCTCTCTCTCTCTCTCTCTCTCTCTCTCTCTGTCTCTCTCTGTCTGTCTGTCTGTCTGTCTGTCTCTATCTCTATGTCTATTTCTTAGAAATGACTGAGCTGGAGCCAGTGTTGGACTTTGCCACATCAGGCCGAGCTGGCCGCCGCAATGCACTGCCTGATATCTTGGGGTCTCCTGCTGGAGTCCCGCCTGACCTCTCACTTAAACTGGCTGAACTGTCGCTGACTGGTAAATATAAAAAAGTTATAGATATATTTAAAAAAAAATGCTTTAATGTTAAGGCGGCATGGTGGTGTCGTGGTTAGGGATAGGAAGAGGGATAGAAGCACTAAAGCTTTTCCTGTAATGTAACAAATCTGAAACACATGCTTCATTCCTCAGTACGGAATATTTAATCTCAAATCTCTGATTCTGTCTGGTTGGTCTTTGTTCTTCCTTGTCATTGTTCTTTCTAGAAATAAATACTGTACTTGAAAAAGGACACCTCCCTCATTTTAATTTATTTTTTTCTTCCTAAGATGGGCCTGCAGGAGCTCAGTCACCTAGTACAGATGAGCCCCCTACACCCACAGAGCACCCGGAAGGGAAGGAGGGCTCATAGACGAGAGCAGTTTGCATCAAGCCTTCACCTCCAAGATGGAGCTGTGGCATCACTGCTGTCCTTCTGCATGGATGCAGATTTCTTCCACTGGTTTTTGGAGTCTTTACACTGTTCAAGAATGGAAATAAAGTACTGGATTGTAGAAAGGACATTAAAACCAGAGGACAGTGGTTGTACGGGACAATGCAATGAGTATGTCCAAAGACAGCAGCTGAAGTTTTGAAAGAACTATGAAGAGCAATGACGAATTGTTGATAATAGTCACACCAAATCATGGGAGGATACCACTAATGAGTGCATTAATGAATTTTACTTGTTGTTTGACCTGATGCTGTTCTTTTTATGCGTTTTGAAGAGTGGATTTGTATTGTGCAATAGTCATGTATGTACAAAAAAAATTTAAGAGGTTTCATATGTCTTTGCTATAATGCGCATGTTTATGAGAGCAAGTGAGGGGCAGAAGGTGTGTGTCTGTCTGTGTGTGTGTGTGTGTGTGTGTGTGTGTGTGTGTGTGTGTGTGTGTGTGTGTGTGTGTGTGAGAGAGAGTGCGTTTGTTTTAGAGAGAGAGATAGAGAGAGAGAGAGAGAGACATCAGAGCATTATGTAGCATTATTCTGAATCTAGCATTCCAAAGCCATCACATTACATGTACTGAAAAAACACTTGCCAATTAACAAATTTGCAAAATCCTGCACTACACTGATAATCTTCTATGCATAAAGTAAATGCACCAAACCAATTTAATTATATATTTTACACTTCATGGCTCAAACTGCTTGCCAAATTTGATTAGGAATAAATAAATAAATCAGGTGCTTATCCTATAAAATTGGGTTATAACACTAACAATACTCCACCCTTCTGTTGTCAAATTTAATAACTTTTTAATGAATTTTAGTATAAATACAAGGAAAATAAATCGGTAAATAATTGTTCACCAGCGTGGGACTTGATAAAATATTTTTCCTCTATTCTCTTTCTCTCTTGTTTTCATATTTTTGTAAGTATTCCTAGGTTTTGTCCAGGTCAAGTTTATTCATGGTGGCTTTAGTAAAGCCAGCTATTTTTGTGGTATGCCGTTTAAACAGCAATCAGGGGCTTATATTTCTGTTTATGAAAGAAGAATATATCTCAGTGAAAAGACTGTTGATGTTAATCCTGATGTATTATTGATATTCTTTATTTCTTCCCTTTACAATTGTTCTAAGGATTTTTTGCCACACTATCTTACTTGGAGTATACACTACATTAGTGAATGTGTGTGTGTGTAAAAAAAAATATATATCAATGCCAAACTGATGTACACATTTTTTTAATGGCAATAACCCAAGTAAGTATAATTGTGTGTGAAAGTGAAAGTGCACATCAATAAAGCCATAATGTAGGTGGATTGTACTGTGTTCTATTCAATATCATTAAAATGCCAATCTGTCAAATGTTGTGTAACATTGCGAACCTCACTATTGTTTAGTCTGTATAATAAATGCTGTGCATCATTGCACATACAGAATATGTATCTAATCGTCTGTTTTTTGTTTTTTTTTAATTATGATTATAAGAAAATAATTCGATAGGCTGATATTTTATTAGGACACACTGGTTTTAAAATGATATCAGAGTAACGATGAAACTAAATTGTCAAATCTATCATTTTAGGCTTTTGTATTTATCTTCTTTTTGCTTTCGGCTGTTCCCTTCAGGGGTCGCCACGGTCTTCCTCTAGGCCTTCTGCCTGGTAGTTCCAACCTCAGGATCCCTATTCTGTACTTGTCCAAACCATCCAATTGTGGCCTCTCTGGCTTTGTCTTCAAAACCTCTTACATGTGCTGTCCCTCTGATGTACTCATTCCTGATCCTATCCATCCTCGTTACTCCCAAAGAGAACCTCAACATTTTCATCTCTGCTACCTCCAGCTCTGCCTCCTGTCTTTTCCTCAGTGCCACTGTTTCTAACCCATACAACATCGCTGACCTCATAACCATCTTGTACACTTTTCCTTTCATTCTTGCCGATACTTTCCTATCACACATCACACCGGACACTTTTGTCCAACCATTCCAACCTGCCTGCACACACTTCTTCACCTCTTTTCCACACTCTCTATTGCTCTGGACTGTTGAGCCTAAGTACTTAAAATCCTCCACCTTCCTTATCTCTGCTCCTCTTGGACATTATCTCTGCTATTCTGTTCCTCTTGGGTTCTTCTTGTTCAGACACATGTATTCTGTGTTTTTTGTATTTATAAGATTGCCATTTATAAGACTGCCATTTATCAAATCAATTGTGTGAGGAAAACATGACTGTCTCTGAAGAGCACTTTAACATTGCTTAAATTGTAACTTGAGATCTGTTCATTAATTCATTTCTTTTATGAATCGCTTAATCTTAATTCGGGTCCTGGGGAGGCTGGCACCCATCTTGGCCGATTCTGGGCGAGGGTACAGTACACCCTGGACAGCTCACCAGGCCATCGCAGAACCAACACTCACACAACCATTCATTTGCCCTCACACCAAAGTGTGATTTGGAACAGCTAATTTATCTAATGGGCATGTTTTTGGACTTTGAGAGGAAACCGAAGAACCCGAAGGAAACCCACACAAGCACAGGAGAACATGCAAACTCCACATAAAACGCCTGAGCCAGGAATTGGACGCAGGACCTTCTTGCTGTGAGGCAGACGTGCTAACCAATGCGCCACCATGCCACCAACATGAGATCTATTCTGCAATGAAATTCTGAGTTGATGTTTCCAGTGATTTAACAGTTGTCTATATTCCCTAGGTAGTTGCATCATGATAGGTGGCTTCCTGCTCACAGTAAGGAGGTCCTGAGTTTATGGCCTGTCCTCAGTTATTCCTGTGTGGAATTTGCCTGTTCTCCCTGAACTTAAATGGATTTCCTTTGGATACTCTGGTTTCCTCTCACAGTCCGAAGGTGTGCACATTTTCTGTTCTAAACTGACTGTAGGTGTGGATGTGAGTATGAGTGCGTGTGTGTGTGTGTTGGCCCTGCAATGGTCTTGTAAGCTGTTCAAGGTCTTTCACCCCGTGTTACCGAAGACCAGTTCTTGCCTTACTCTAACCCTCGCAGGAAAGAGTAAGAATAAGTATGTGTATTATCTACATCATTCAGGGGCAGTGGTGGTCTAGTGGTATAGGGCGCTGGATCGCTGATCCAAAGGTTGGGGTTTCGAGTCCCACTCTCCACAAGGTTGTCACTGTCCCCCCAGTGCAGCTAACTGGGTTATCAAAGGTGGGCCATGTCTCTCACTGTCTATGGTGAGAGGTTCATGTAAAAGAACCATTGCTGACTTTCGAAAAGAGTAGCTGCAAGGCCGTCAGCGTGTTTCTGTCCCTTGCTAAAAGGGTTGTGACAGGAAGGGCATCCGACGTAAAAACCTATGCCAAAACAAATGTGCGAATCAGATGATTCGCTGCGGCGACTCCCGAGTAAAAGGGAAAAAGCCGAAAGGAAGACAGATTCTAACTCTCATTTGGTGCAGGACCCGTCCTCCACCAGAAGGCAGGGGGAAGCTACCCTTTCATCAAATTGGGAGAACTCCAACATATGGTAATGAGACGGGGGTGGGGTGATGCACACACTGGCTCATTGCCTCTCCCCATGATCAACTCCAGAATCGGTACGGTCTAGCCTCTTTTGAGATCGATGGTTACAGAGTGCAAGACATGCATCGAGGTGACTCCAGCTATACCTAGTCAGTATCTTCCAACCGTATGCACCAGCTCAGGCTCCTTCCCTGCCAGAGAGGTAACATTCCATTTCTGAAGAGTCGAAGTCAGCAGCTGAGGATCAGTCTGACAGAACCCATGCCTTTGGCTGCCATCTAAATCACATTGCAGCTGACCCCTATATCCCTTCTCATAGATGATGGTTCCATGGGAGCGCGGATCCATATTCCGTTTTTGGGTTGAGCCCAGCCAGGCTCCATGGCAGAAACCTGACCACCAGGCACTCCCCTTTGAGCCTCTCCATGAGGCCTGGCTCCAGGGGGGGGACCCCAGTGACATGCATCTGGGCAAGTTAGACCATGTCCTTTTTTCTTATTCATATATAGGTCATTTGAACCGTGCTTAACCTGGACCTTCACGTAGAGCTTGTTTGCTTGGGTAACCTTACCAGGTGCACAATGCCCCCAACAATATAGCTCCTAGGATCATTAGGACACGCAATCCCCTCCACCATGATAAGGTGGCGATTCAAGGAGGGGTTATTTAATTTAATTTTATTTTTCTTAATTATTTCTTTATTCTGTAGGGACATGTTTGCCATGTATAACTGTCCAACCATATTGCCCCTTTAAATTGGCTGGGCGACAACAAATAGGAGGATGAAGCTGGTATTACTTGTCGTACTAACGCATTACTTCTTTCGTAAAGAGTAGCTGCAAAGTCGTCAGCGTGTTTCTGTCCCTTGCTAAAAAGGGTTGTGACAGGAAGGGCATCCGACGTAAAAACCTCTGCCAAATCAAACGTGCGATTCAGATGATTCACTGTGGCAACTCCCGAGTAAAAGGGAAAAAGCCGAAAGGAAGACAGACAGACATTATCTACATCATTAAATTTACTGTTGATAGTTGAAATGAGTCTCTGCCCTAACTCAGCACAATTACATGCATCTCCATTACATTCAGGAAAATAGAGTACAGTACATACTGCTTCCTCCACTTCTACACTAGATTTCTCATCAGTATGACATTGAACATTTCTGGAAACCATGAATCAGACAAGCTATTTACCTTGTTCACGAGCTTATAGAGAAATATGGTCATATTATATGCTTTACATATTTGAAAATGTTTTCTTGTTTTTCCCTTCATAACTGCGCCAGCTTACCTCAACACCAATCAATAATTTAACACTGGGAATTTCAAGTGTACCAGAATTATCCCTTATTTCAAACTAAATGTATTTAATATGCTTCAGGGTGGAATTCGTTTACGAACAATATTTATTGTTCACTATAATGGTGCATTGATCAGATTCTATACATCAATTCCTTCATCATCAAGCCAGCTTGCCCTTAGTTTCCTTCGCATGGAGCAACCAGGAGAAACTCCTCCTGGATGAGAAACTAGCCCATCGTCCATCATATTTTTCACTGGTATCCATTTATCCTGCTGGATAGACAGAGGCACACTTTTGTCCAGGGTCTTAGCACAATGGTGGTTCAATAGGGATTTGAGCTCCTGACATCATGATCATGAGCTCCACACCCACACCACTACACCACCCCATTCTGTATTATGTTGCGATAAATTATTTCCACCAGGTGGAGCTAAGAATCCCAACTACTGTATGTTGGATTTTATTTTCCAACCCACCACAAAAAGTCAATAATTAAATGGATCTCTTCCAAATGGATTTCTGCAAAATTGGTGCACAGTGGCTCAAGGATTAACATTGTCACCTCTCAGTGACATGGTTCTGATTTGGAATCTCAGCCAATGTCCAATAGCCTATTTGTGTGGAA
Organism: Plotosus lineatus; assembly: GCA_024760905.1. NCBI lineage: Eukaryota > Metazoa > Chordata > Actinopteri > Siluriformes > Plotosidae > Plotosus > Plotosus lineatus. Next base: position 33,190,542 of record CM045728.1, read on the forward strand.
TTTACATGTTACGTCAGTGCTTGTACAGGCCTCATTCAGGTAATTTGTTTACCACAGATTGGTGGTGATTGGGTCAACTACAAACTACAAATTGCTCATAAATCTGTCCTGCATAGATAGTCTCTAACTGACTAGGGACCATTTATCCTCATTTTAATTTATCATTTATCAATTTGAAATATCCATTTATTCATTTTCTGACGCTCTTAATCCTAATCCTAATTAGGGGAGGCTGGTGCCCATCTCTGCCAACTCTAGGCGAGGACAGAGTACAACCTGGGCAGCTCACCAGACCATCACAGGGCATAAATAAAGTGACAGCTATGCAGCCTACTCTTGATGACAGTCTGCAATGGTTCTTTTACGTGCCTCTCACCACAAACAGAATCATGGCTGAACTTTGGTAACCAAGTTAGCTGCACTGGAGGGGGTTGGGAGACAATGACAACCTGTTGAGAGCGGGACACTGGGGGGAGGGGGCAGTGACAAAAACGCTATGTTTATGCTTATCTTTATGTTAGGGGAAGGTGAAGACACAATCTAGGCTTATTTATGTCCTACCGTGTCAGCTATTGTTTTTGGTGATGGGATTTTTTAAAAGTCTCACTTTTCTTTTATGGATTGGTTTGTGGGGTAAAACAATCTTCATTGGTCTTCCTTTCGGCTTTTTCCCCTTTTACTCGGGAGTTGCCCCAGCGAATCATCTGATTTGCACGTTTGATTTGGCAGAGGTTCTTACATCGGATGCCCTTCCTGTCACAACCCTTTTTAGCAAGGGACAGAAACACGCTGACGACTTTGCAGCTACTCTTTACAAAAGTCAGCAATGGTTCTTTTACATGCCTCTCACCATAGACAGTGACAGACATGGCCCACCTTTGATAACCCAGTTAGCTGCACTAGTTGGGCAGTGACCACCTTGTGGAGAGTGGGGCTTGATCCCCCAACCTTTGGATCAGCGATCCAGCGCCCTATACCACTAGACCACCACTGCCCCTAAAACAATCTTCATTATTTCCCATAAATGTCTTCTACAATATGTTAGGCAGAAAATGAACATGGAACACATTTTAATATGTTACTATTCTGTATTTCCCATTTGATTCTTTAATGACTGCCTCGGATATTATCTCTAATTCCCATGAAAATATAATCAAAGGTTATTTCTAATTAGGAGGGCAGTGGTAACCCGGTGGTAAGGTGCTGGATTACCAATCCCAAAATTGAGAGTTCAAACCCCACTGTCAATGGGTGTCACTGCTTTCCCCCCAGTGCAGCTAAATGGGTTATCAAAGGCCGGCTATGTGTTCACTGACTGATGGGAGACATGTAAACTAGAATTTTGTCAAGAGTAGGCTGTATAGCATTGTGTTTGTGCTCTGCGATGAACTCTTACTGTCTCCTGAACTGTCTGCTCAGGTTTATGGTACCATACTCTCAAAAAAACAACAACTCTCTTTATAATGACCCATTCTCACAGTTTTTAAGACTTTAATTACTCACTCATTCATTTGCTATACTGCTTAATCCTACTATTAGCATCACTGGGAGGCTGAAAGAAAGAAGGACAAAGATCTTATGTCAACTTTTGCATGAACAATGAAAATAGGTTTCGCAGCTCTTTATTTAGCAGCAATTATGTAATGTAGTTTGAAAGAAAAGTGTTTTGTGTCTCATTGACAGTGGCATTGATTTATGCTACTGAAGGTTAATATTACACTCTCCGTTATCTCACTTAACACTCATGCAAAGCTGCAGAACATGAGTGGCCAATGGGATATAAATTGTCTGAGGCCTGTTTAAAACAGAGAAACAACAACAAAGCGAACAATGTGTGAAATAACTTGTGTTGCATTCTGAAATTAAAATAAATAAAGAATTGTTGTCCTGTCATTCTGTACTTGTAAATCATGATACCGATGAACACATGATATTTGTAATGGTATTTTATTTTGTTAATATGAGGGTGTCATGCACACATTCATACATTAGTTTTATTATATTAGAAATAATGGGCACAAGCAAACATACTGTACATCAAGATAAATATCACAGGTACACATCCCTACTTTACCGCATTGTTACTACTGTTTTCAATGGCAGTATTTCACCTGGCATATATCTCAGCTTTGTGAAACTCATTTGATGGCTAATCTGTAGCTAATCCACTTTGTAACTGTCTGTGAAGTAAACGCTTATGTGCAATAAAAAACCAGTGCAATAAACCACTTTAATCAACCACATCTACCCCCCTGTGACTGTGAACCCTATCGATCCATCTACTCTGCCCTCAATATACATGTATATTTGTATATAGCCAGTCTACAAAGTTTTTATTGTATATTATTTTTACACACACACATATATATATATATATATATATATATATATATATATATATATATACACACACACACACACACACAGTGGGGCCAATAAGTATTGGGCAATGTAAAAATGTGCAAATTCACCCATTTAAAAAGATAAGAGAGGTTTGTAATTTTCCTCATAGGTACACATTAAGCTTGAGAGACAGAATGTAAAAAAAAATCTAGGAATTCAGATTGTATGATTTTTAAACAATTTATTTGTGAAAATGTGAGTCCAGTCCAAATATATCTTCTTCTTCTTGTCCTTTCGGGTTTTCCCTTCAGGGGTCGCCACAGCGAATCATCTGCCTCCATCTCACCCTATCCTCTGCATCTTTTTCTCTTACACCAACTGCCTTCATGTCCTCCTTCACCACATCCATGAATCGTCTCTTTGGTCTTCCTCTAGGCCTTCTTCTGCCTGGTAGTTCCAGCCTCAACATCTTACTACCAATATACTCATCCAGTCCAAATATATATATATATATATATATATATATATATATATATAGAGAGAGAGAGAGAGAGAGAGAGAGGATTTTCTGAGTAGATCCTTCCGTAGGAGAGTGCTCAATACCTTTTGGTAGAGCAAAAATAAAAGGACAGGACAAAGACTTTCTATTGAAACTCCATTTATCACTACAGATCTGTTTCGAGTGGTGGTGAAACCATCCTCTCTCTTCTATAATTCTTCTTATATAATTCTTCTATAATCACCTGAAGAGAGAGGATGGTTTCACCACCCCTCGAAACAGATCTGTAGTGATAAATGGAGTTTCAATAGAAAGTCTTTGTCCTGTCCTTTTATTTTTATTATATATATATATATATATATATATATATATATATATATATATATATATATATATATATATATATATATGTTTGTTTGTTTGTTTTGTTTTTGTTATTTATATATTTTATTGTTCTTTTCTAATATGACTCAGGTTATGAAAGGTTACACCTTTCTGAGCTATTTTGCACCCCCTACTGATGGTACTTCGAGAGCCTGTAACAGTAAATTTCTCCATTGTGAGATCAATAAAGCTGTATCTAATCTAGCTAGTTCCTTAAAGCAGTTTTCACGTATCACCTTCTTCATTGCCACCCTGTGCGCCTTTCATTAAAGATGCAAGTCTGAGAGTACTCAGTCAGATGAATAGGAAGGATGTGACAGAGTTGTTCACCTGAACCTGAATGCCTCCTTTTTTCTGAGCCTTAGAATCTAAGGCTTGAGTAAGGCCTACATCATGGTGTAAAACTATTATCTCCAAATTTGGACTTACTATGTGGATCCTTGCTCGTAACTTTTTAAAGATCTCAGAGTATGCTTCTGATGAACTTACAGCTTAACAGCATTTTTATAAAGATAATAGGATCTTTATTGTCGTCATGTTGTTACATGAGCAATACAAATCAGTTTAGCAGCTTTTTATAGCAGTAATTATAAAAAGAAAATGCACAAAAGGCAGCTAAGGAACAACGCTAAGCTATACATATGCATATACCTACACACACACACACACACACACACACACACATATATATGTACTGTATGTGAATAGGTGTGAATGTGTGAATATATGTATAAAGGTATACAGTATACTGTATATACACATGTGTATATGTACATATATAAACTCAAACATATATACATCCTATATACCTCTATACGTACATATATTCATATATTCACACCTATTCACATATATACAGAAGGGTGAATGATATGTCACAGGTGGATGGTATACACCAGGTCAGAGCTAGAACTTTTAATTATAAGGTGCGTGGTGCTAAAATGTTATGATGCTTGAGACCTGCTTGAAACATGAGTGGGGGTCTAACTGGGATTCGAACACACAACCTCCCGATCATGAGCGCAGCACCCTAACCACTACACCACCGGCCACACGACAATGTTTAATAGCTTGCGCATTAAAGCTGTTCTTGAGTCTGTTAGGTTTTTTTTTTGTTTTGTGTGTCTTGTTCCTTTTTCTGCAGGAAAGAGGGGAGAAAAGGGGTGTCCACAGTCTGCGGAGTCCCTGATAATTCCACTGGCTCTCCTCTGAAGTCTGTCAGTGTAAATGTCAGAGTAAATGTCCCTGCTCAAAAGGCAACACACACAACCGCTTACATCGAGGAGCAATTTGAAAGCCCCTAGCATGCATGTCTTTGGAGTGTGGGACGAAAATAAGGGGGACCCAGAGAACATGTGAAGAACATGCAATCTTCTCACAAAAAAACCCCACCTGAGCCTTGAACCCAGTGCCTTCTTGCTGAGAGGTAAACATGCTAACCCCCTTGTGTCTCAGTGCTGCCTATGAAACAACTCTTACTACTCTATATACTTTGCCAAATTCAGAACTTTATTAATTGATTTATTTTCTAAGCTGTTTCCAATTAGGCCCATCTCAGCTGACTCTAAGCGAGGGCGGGGTGCACCATGGACAGCTCACCAGGCCATCACAGGGCAAGCACACAGAAACATGCACACTAACCCTTAGGGGAGAGTTGGAACAGCCAATTAGTCTACTGTGCATGTTTTTGGACGGTGGGAGGAACTTAGAGTTCCCAGAGGAAACCCACACAAGCACAGGGATAACATGCAAACTCCACACAAACACCCAAGACTGGAAATCGAACCCAGAACCTTGCTGTGAGACAGACATAGTTGGCTTGTGCCACTGTGCTGCCCAAAACTTTATTAACTCTTTAATTTTTTTGCGTTCTCATTCATGTTCTTCAACACAACTCCCATTAAAACTTTATTTTCTGTGAAAAAGACAATTAAAATCTTTAACATCTGTTCTGCTAATCCTCGAACCACAATTTGCAAATCAACAGAGAACTACACTACTTTGACCTGATTCTCAAATACACTGCAGTGTTTTTACGTGACTCTTATTCACAAATGTAAGCATAATTCATGGCACCGTGAAATGTTTTTCCTGCACTTGATTTCTCATTGTTCCCTGAATCTGCATTTAACTTCAAGCAAACATCTAACCACACCCTTCCAGCCTTGCCCATATTCTGCAATTTGCCTATGCAGTATCATAATGAAACTTGACCTTCAGTTATAACTGGACTGCAGTCAAACAGGAACTTGGGCCACTTCCATCCATCACACTGCAACAATGCACAGAGAAACTTAAAGCAAACTACACCCCACACATTTTAATATGGATTTTTAACAAAAAGATTTTACAGAAGATTTTGTCTTGATACTTCCTTGTTCTTTTTTAAATAACTTAGTTTGTTGTTAGGGAATTAATGATTAAATAGTAATTGGTAATACTGGATCCTGAAAAAGAGGTACAGTACAGTATTTGACTACTGTGTCTTTGAAACAACATTGACCTCATGACATCATGGAGTCATTTTTCTTCACGCGAAAATTAGTATACAAACTTATGGATTCTTAAACAGTACTTAAGCAATATTTATTCAGTGGACCTAATATACAGTAAAATACAGATATGATATACTATATTGTGGGTAAGCTATATCTCTGTTAGAACAAACTATCTATACAGGAGCTATCTGCTGGGCTAATATAAGTACAGCTATATCTGCATGATCTTTTAGCTACTGCAGCGAATACCTTTTCTGTAGCTATACATTTACTTTTTAATGATTTTGAAAAGCCAGTGGTATCAACAGGCATTTGTAAAAATGATAACAATTATTCTATTCAAGAGAATTAGAATCATAGAAAATTAATGCATTTGTGTTTTCATTCATATGAGATTAATCTGGAGACTATCTTTGCTGATTCCAGACAGAGGCAAACAGTTCGCCAATCCATCTCAGTGACAACCCCCCCCCACCCCCACACACAAGGGCAAGCTCGTAAGTCAAAATGTTTGTTAGATAAAATTAACATAGGAAATAATAGAAAACCAATTAATTCATTCCAATCCCTTCCCAAACTCATATAACCTGACACAAATATTTGACCTAGTATATTAAAGATAAACGTGTAAAAACAATAAATGGGGTAGTGGTGGCCTGGTGGTAAAGGGCACTGGATCGCTGATCTTAAGGTTGAGGGTTCAAGTCCTACTCTCCACAAGGTTGTCACTGTCCCCCCAGTGCAGCTAACAGGGTTATCAAAGGCTGGCCATGTCTCTCACTGTCTATGGTGTGAGGCATGTAAAAGAACCATTGCTGACTTTCGTAAAGAGTAGGCTGCATAGCTGCCAGCGTGTTTCTACACCTTGCTAAAAGGATTGTCAGGAAGGGCATCCGATATAAAAACCTCTGCCAAATCAAGCATGCAAATAAGATGATTTGCTGTGGTGACCCCTGAAAAAGGGAAACAGCCGAAAGGAAAAGAAGAAGAAGATGTAAAAACAATAAATATTTCACAATAATAATAATAATACATGTACATTAACATTAATAATAATTAATAATAAATAATAATTAAATAATAAACAATAAGTCAACTAACCCTTCCGATCATCGACTGCAGCAAAGTTGTCACGTAGGCGCAAAGATATCACTTGAGAAGGCATGAGGTGGTGCGTAACAGAGGAGGAGGAGGAGGAGGAGAATGTTGTGCATGTGCACGCTATAAATGCCAGCGAGTTCATGGTGACCAGTGCTTCTTAAGGGTGCCGTGTGATTCCCTGGGGGGGTTGTATCACCCTGGGAATCATTCTTTTTTGCCATACTGTACTAGAATTAAGTGTAATTGTGCATTCTCTACAGCAGGTTGCAGTGGTGCTCTCACTGTGTTGCTTATGGTGTAGGGAAAAAGCACCGAGCAAACAATACGAAATGCAGTAAACACTATTTATAGTCGCGTGCGGGGTACTGGGAGGGCATGAATTTTTTTTTTCTTCCAATAGGGGGCATCACAGAAAATAATTGAGAAGCACTGCACAAGGTGTTCTTGAGCATGGAGGAATACACACCAGGAGAAAACAAGGCTAATCGGCCTGGAAAAATTATTTCCCCAGCAGAGCTCCTAAATCAAAATTTTGCTCATTGGATGGGGCAGATTTTTTGTGGGATTGAAGCTCGTATCATGGAAGATTCGTTATAAAAGACACTCATCACATGACACACTCACATCTAGGGGCAATCCTGGCATTTAGTCCAATGTCCATGTTCTTGGACTGTAGGAGGAACCTCGAGTACGCCACGGAAACCCATGCAAGTAAAATATAGATATACAATATGAAAGATATACAATATGAAAGGGAAACACCATCACTGATCTTGAGACATAAACCCAGGATAAATATAAATCCAATTTATCTGTTAAAAGTTAAAGTGAACAAAACATAACAGTTTTAAAATGAGTAATGCAAGTGAATTTTTATCATTAAAATCAGAAGTTGTAAAGAAACAAAGAACTACATTTTGGACCTCAGCACACACTAGAAACACACTCAATAACATGTTCTATCTACATAACTATTTTAAATTTGCATCTACTCTTATCTCAAAATATGAAATTTTCTGAATCTTCAAATCAACTGATGCTCAGTGTGCACAGCATGTTGCTATAGATACTGAGTATGGCATAAATGTATCCCCACCCCAAAGTCATAGTAGCATGTCTGGCCCTCCCCCAAACTCCCAATCCAGGAAAAGAAATACTGATGCTATTGCCATAGTAACAAGTTGCTGAGAAAACACATTGCTGAAAATAATTTTATCAGCATTATAAAATCTTAAATATTTTATGCAGACACGTCTCTAGCTAAACTGCTATGGTTCAAACCATTTTACAGAACAATGATCAAGGAATAGTACGAAGCAGGGATGTAATGGTTGGATTAACAGTATCACACAGCAGTAACATTTGCAGAAAGTGAGACAGTGCATAGAGAAGGTAGGGTAGTGGAGGCACATGGGTAGATAATGTATGAAGCAAGGCCACAGTCAGAGCTAAAAATATAAATGCATCATCCATACAACAAGAAACTAGTCACCATTTAGTCACACACAAGGGAAACTACTTGGTTATGTGCCATCCTTCAAGAGTTGTATCTCACATCATAGCATGGCTGGTTAAAAAAATTGAGGAACAGATTACATCTGTTATCCAGATCGAGCATGATAATAAGAACCAGTGAGCCAAGCACTTAATCTGATGGTTGACCTTTAGTATAGTCACCCAGGAGCTCAGAATGGAATGAATGTTGACACATCTAACATTGTTTCAGCGTGCCATTATATTTGATGTTCCTGAAAGCACAGCTCAACTGGGGCAGAAGTGTTGGCTGCAGCGCAATGGGGTAGTAAATGATATGCAACCAGCCGTGCCAGTGAAATGTAATTAGGATAGCACTGGTGTGAGTTAAAAGAGAGGGAGGGGTTTTGGGCACTCAGACACTGTATATGGCATTTCACCATCTGCCCGCCTGTCTTCCACTGAGAGTGTGAGAGAGAGAGAGAGAGAGAGAGAGAGAGAGAGAGAGACCAAAACACAAGTGTCCTCAAACTCTTTTATTCCTGAATTACCATTGAAGTTTCTTTGATTCAATATATCTGCCTATAATATCCCCATGGATGGTAAACTGCAGTTATACCCTGTTAAAAATATCCCAGTCTACGCTAGTCCCCTGACTTCATGTTCAGAACTGCTGACATAACAACAGATTACACTGAGTATCACCACTGTGAGTTTCTTATTATATTATAAGCTATAAAAGAAGTCACAAATAACACCGGTGCTTATAATAGAGCTTACAGATCATGCAATAGAGACAGGCCTGAACTGAGACAGAGTGAAATTTCAGAGACTTCTTTAGTAGTCATAACTTATATACAATATACATATGTGAGTAGTACAATGGTGTAAAAAGGAGCTGGATCACTGATCCTAAGTTTAGAGGTTCAAGCCCCGCTCTCCACGGCTTGTCACTGTCCCCCCCCAGTGCAGCTAACTGGGTTATCAAAGGCCGATCATGTCTTTCACTGTCTATGGGGTGAGGCATGTGAAAGAACCATTGCTGACTTTCGACAAGAGTAGCTGCAAAGTCGTCAGTGAGTTTCAGTCCTGCGATGGCCTGGCGAGCCATCCAGGGTATATTCTGCCCTCGCCCGGAATCGGCTGGGATGGGCACCAGCCAATCCGTGACCCTAATCGTGATTAGGCAATTACAGAAAATGAATGATGAACAATGGTGTAGAAAATGTTGAGGTTCTCTTTGGGAGTAATGAGGATGGATAGGATCAGGAATGAGTACATCAGAGGGATAGTACATGTTAGAGGTTTTGGAGACAAAGTCAGAGAGGCTAGATTGAGATGGTTTGGACATGTGCAGAGGAGGGATAGTGAGTATATTGGTAGTAGGATGCTGAGGTTGGCAGAAGGCCCAGAGGAAGACCAAAGAGAAGATTTATGGATGTGGTGAAGGAGGACATGAAGGTAGTTGGAGTAAGAGTAGAAGACACAGAGGATCGGGTGAAATGGAGGTGGATGGTTTGCTGTGGCGACCCCTGAAGGGAACAGTTGAAAGGAAAAGAAGAAGAAGAAGAAGAAGAAGAAGAAGAAGAAGGTGTAGTACATTCACTTCAAAACAAGAAGGTCATGGGTTTCAGTTCCGGCCTTGGGCATTCCTGTGTAGACTTGTGCATAATCTCCCCATGCTTGATTAGGTTTCCTCCCATTGTCAAAGACATGTACAGTGGGCTAACTTGGTATTTCAGACTTCAGATGTAAATGGTTGTGTGTATGTTTACCCTGTAATGTTCTGGTGAGTTGTTCAGGGTATACTTCACCTTCTTGGGTGGTGGGGTGGAAAAATCTTCCACCAACAGGAGAAGTAAGGCGCCTCCTTCCCTTCATTAGCCTGTGGGAGATCCTTGGGCAAGATCGAGCACCCACTTAGCCCCCCGTGCCAGGGTTTCGGTGAAGTCACGGAGATTGCATGGCACGAGTTTTTTTTTTTTTCCCCTGTTGCCTTGCAGGTTGGCCTTGAATGGCTAAGGCTAAGGGAGTAAATCCCGACAGAAAATCCGGAGTGGAGCCCCGTAGGTGGTTAGAAGGCGTATCTCGTCCCTTTCCGGCAACTCCTGCACCCTCAATGAGTCTCCAACTGTCTTGACTCTTTCTTGCCATGGGATCAAGCTCATCAGGACGAGAGAGTGAGGCTGGTGCTGTGCAAGCCTCCTTCACTTTAATCCAAGTTCAGCACAAGTCATGGCAACACCACCACGGACAACACTTTAACATTAAAAGTCCTGTGGCGATGGGGGAATGGCGAAGCAGCAGGTGCGGAATCACTGGAAGCTGTAGCCGCAATCCTGCACACAGGCGGCTCAGGCCATATGGTCGTTCTTCTCTGATTGGGACAGCAGGGAAGTTCGGCAGCCCCCTGAGCGACCAGGCAGCCCTATTTAGGATAGCTCTGCCTGCCTCCGTAGTCTGAGGACAGAGCTAGAAAAGGTGCTCTAAACATAGCCTGTTCCACAACCACCTGGCCAGCATACCGCGGCTGGCGGGTTACCATCTTGCGGTCGAAATCACAAGAAAATATCCAAGAAAATATTCAAGCTCATCCTTGCGTCATGGAATGTTAGAACTCTTCTCGACTCAACCACCTGTAAGTCAGGGAGACCAGAAAGACGTACGGCTCTCGTAGCCAGAGAACTCGCCCACTACATTGTCGACATTGCAGCCCTCAGCGAAACACGCTTTCCTGACAAAGGCCAGCTCAGTGAGATTGGAGGCGGCTACACCTTTTATTGGAGCAGCCGCAGCAATGAAGAGCGACGTGAGGCTGATGTCGGATTTGCGATTAAAGACCATCTCGTACGAAAACTTGATTGTATACCAGAAGGCATCAACGATTGCCTCATGAAACTCAAGTTCCCCCTGGACAGGGAGAGATCCGCAACCCTCATTAGCGCCTACGCTCCCACCATGACAAACTCTGAAGACACTAAGGAGGAGTTCTATGAATAACTGGATGCCCTCATCTCCACTGTTCCACAGGCGAACAAGCTCCCACTTCTTGGCGACTTTAACGCTCGTGTAGGTCAAGACCACCAGGCATGGGAAGGAGTCCTCGGACCCCATGGAGTAGGGAAATGTAACAGTAATGGTCTCCTCCTGCTCAGAACGTGTGCCACCCATGGCTTAGCCATCACCAACACCATGTTCAGCCCAAGAGAAGACCACAAGGCCAGACAGTTGTGAAGAAGTTCAACATCAACAAGCTCAAGCTTCCTTCCGTTCAAGAAGAATTAGTAGCAAATTTAGAAAGCCAGCTGACTGAAGCTACCGGAAACGACTGGGACTCTCTGAAGACATCTGTTCATTCTGTTGCCCTACAGGTGCTCGGACAAGCTACCAGGAACCACCAGGACTGGTTTGATGAAAATTATGTCAAAATCAAAGCCCTGCTGGAAGAAAAACGCCAATTCTTCAGAGCTCATCAGAGTGATCCCAACTCGGTCTTGAAGAAAGACGCCTATGTCAGTAAGCACAGACAGATGCAGATAAATCTCTGCGCTATGCAAGACACATGGCTAAGTAACAAAGCCAACGAGATTCAAGGCTTTGCTGATAGACACGACATGAAACGCTTCTACGATTCACTCAGGTGTGTATTCGGACCACCAACATCAGGCAGTTCCCCTTTACTCAGCTCGGACGGAGAAACACTCATCACCGACAAAAACAAGATCGTAGATAGATGGGCAGAACACTTCAACGGCGTTCTAAATCGTCCGTCGTCCATCAATGACGAAGCTGTTCAACGCCTTCCCCAGGTGGAGATAAACCCAGACTTGGACATAACTCCATCAGAGGACGAGGTTGCCAAGGCAATCAAGCAGATGTCGACTGGGAAAGCCCCCGGTGCTGATGCCATCCCTGCTGAAGTGTTCAAGACAGGCAGCCCTTGTCTCCTACACAAACTTACAGCACTATTTCAATCGTTTTGGGAAAGTGAGACCCTCCCTCAAGATTTTAAAGATGCCACAATCGTTCACATCTTCAAAAGAAAGGGAAACAAGCGATCGTGTGACAATCACAGAGGGGTATCACTTCTCTCTATCGCCAGCAAAATCTTTGCCCGAGTGCGCCTCAATCGTCTCCTGAAACATCTCGAGCAAGGTCATCTCCCCAAGAGCCAATGCGGATTCCACGCAGGTTGAGGGACTATTGATATGATCTTTGCTGCCCGTCAGATTCAGGAGAAAAGTGTGGAACAAAGTCAAGATCTCTATATCACTTTCGTAGATCTAACAAAAGCAGAGAGCAGAGAGGGACTGTGGAAGATCATGTCGAAGTTTGGCTGCCTGGACAGGTTCGTGAAGATTGTCAGACAATTTCACGACGGAATGACGGCCCGTGTTCTTGACGATGGAAACGCCTCTGATCCGTTTCATGGGTCAAATGGAGTTAAACAAGGCCGTGTCCTCGCCCCTACACTGTTCAGTTTGATGTTTTCGGCGATGCTGACCGATGCCTTTAGGGAGACTCCCCTAGGCATCCCCATCAAGTACAGGTGTGATGGAAAGCTGTTCAACCTCCGACGTCTGCAGGCCGTCACTAAAATCAAAGAGACTGTGATTCGTGATCTGCTCTTTGCTGATGACTGTGCCCTCAGTGCCATCAATGAGCAAGAAATGCAACAGGAAATGGACGCATTCTCGTCTGCCTGTGACAACTTCGGCCTCACCGTCAGCATCAAGAAGACTGAAGTGATGTATCAGCCCGCCCCAGGAAAACCATATCAGGAACTAAACATCACAGTGAAGGGACAGCGACTTCAAGATGTGGAAAACTTCACCTACCTCGGCAGCACTCTCTCTCGCTACGCCAACATCGATGCTGAAGTCAGCAACCGCATTGCGAAGGCAAGCAGCACTTTTGGGAGATTGAAGAAGTTAGTCTGGGAACGAAGAGGTATCTCACAATACACCAAGATCAAAGTGTACAGAGCAGTCGTCTTAACTATACTTCTTTATGGCTGTGAATCTTGGACCATCTACAGAAGACACGAGAAACTTCTCCAGCAGTTCCATCTCCGTTGTCTCTGAAGCATCTTTAATATCCGCTGGCAAGATAGGATCACAAACACAGAGGTTCTGGAGAGAACAGACCTCCTCAGCGTTATTACCATCATGCTTTGCGCATGACACGATGGGCAGGACACGTCTGCCGTATGTCAGACTCCAGGATACCCAAGCAGTTACTGTACGGTGAACTCAGTCGTGGTAGCAGGAAAGTAGGAGGCCAGCGCAAACGCTATAAAGACTCCATCAAAGCATACCTGAAGGACTTCAACATCGACGTTGCAATGTGGGAAACCGCAGCATTTGACAGACCTGCTTGGCGCAACCTGATTCACAAAGGTGCCATCCACTCAGAGAATAAACGTTCGAACGTAGCCAAAGATAAACGTCAAACACGCAAGGCTCGAGCTGACCAATCTACCAACACGACCCCCTCTCACTGGTGTCCAACTTGTAGGAGGGGTTTTCACGCCCGTATTGGTCTTACAAGCCACCTGCGGACATATCACCCCGCCTCTTAGACACTGTGTTGTTTGTGCTGCTATGGTCATACTCGATATCGAGTCTACGAACATCATCATCACTTCACCTTCACCTAAGATATATATGCCTGGTTCCTCTCAAGTTATATCATTTCATTGTTATATCAGGGTGTGTTTTTCTTGCCACCATGACCTCATTCCTACTCCTTTGGGATATTTATAAATTCTAATGTTTTAAATTTACTTATACTTATCTAGACCTGTAAAGATGCTTTTGGACAATCTTCACTGTCAAAAGTACTATATAAATGAAACTAAATTAATTTAAATTATGTGTAATTGTTGATTCACCCCCCATCAATTACATGTTAAAATTCACATGTCAAAATATCTAAAAGATATATAATATGCCTAAAAATAAAATAACATTGTGAAGAACCTAGCTACCCTTCTTAAGATTCTGTTTGGAGACATTTGGTGTCCTTACTCACTGTGAGGTAGAGCAAGGGGACAGATTCAACTAAAATGTTCCCCACACTTCTGAGCCACTGGGTGCTTATTCAGTCTGAGTCAGCCCATTATAATCAGATCTTTTGTTTAGATGTTGGTGGGTTCCTTTGGCTGGGAGGGGCCTGGGCAGCTGATATCTGCCTCTCCATTGTACTGTTTGTATGAGGCAACTGCCAGGATCACAACTTTATTCTGGAGCAACCGTCACTTTTGGCCCTCCCCAAGGAGATGCTGGTATTTTTCCACTTGAGTGCTGTTGAGATATTCAAATAAAGCACTGCAGTGAGAGAGTGAAAGAAATGCTAGTAAGGGGGATAACTCTGAAAGCAAACTGAAAACCGCACAAACAGTTTATTAATATATTAAAGAAATGTGCAGTTTTTTTTTTTTTAAAGAAACAATAGAGGTAAAACTGAATCAAACAGCACCCCACACATTTTACAGATCAGCTAAATCTACACCAAGGTATCATCAATATGGAGATCAACAGTGTGAGTGTGCTTTACCCAATGCTTTCCTTTACTGTTATAGTGTTCGGCTCTGTGTTGCTTTTATTTATTTATTAGTAATTTTTACTTTCTTATTTTCTTTTCCCCACAAGAGAAATTTGGCTCTGCCTTTAATCCATCCAAAATGATCAGTGGGCAGCCACATTGTGAAACTTTGGGGTTCGGTGCCTTGCTCACTCCAGGGCACTTCAGCTGTAAAAGAAGGGTAGGCCCCCCTGCCACCACATATTTTTCCTGCTAGTCTGGGAACGGACCAGCGACCTTTCAGTCCCAAACCTGCTGCTCGAACTGATCGGCCATGGCTGCCCCTTGCTTATATAGTGTAAAAACAAACAAACAAACAAACAAACAAACAAACAAACAAACAAACAAAACCCCACGGTGATCATAAATGCAGCAAGAACATTTTCTTTTTTAAATTACCAAATTTCTTTGCCATCATTCTTGGAAAAGGATGCTTTAAAGTCATATGTGTACTATCTCGGCAGATGCAATATGGAGTTGGGAGAGAAGCAATGCATGTTTACCATCAAAAAGACAGTTTTAAACAGTGCCTGTAGTGAAATGCTGTCAATATTTGTTTTGAGGTATTTTGAGTGACATTTGTGTTTTAAGGTAGAAGGATGTCAGTGGAAGATGATGCTGTACCCTTGTTGGTGTGCAGATAGGGCTCAAAGCATCTCACCTGATTCATTGCCTCATTGCTGTAGGATTGCAGTAAGATTTTAGGGTCTCTGTTGCTGATTTTCTGAGATTCACACAGAATGTATTTTTTTCTCCTGGTCCATAATAAAATTGCATTTGAGTATATACACATGGACAGTGGCGCTTGAAAAATATTAACTTAAAGTAGCATCAGATTTTCACAAAAGTCCTAAAAGTTACAAAACAGAATTAACAAAGACATAAGTAAAAATATTATATATGGTTGTTTATTTATTGAGGGAAATAATCCACGATTACATATGTGTGAGAAGTAAAATATAATGCAAACCTCTAGGTTTAGTCTGAGGGTGGAATAATAGTTGGTATTTTCAATCACTGGGTTGTGGGGCAGTGGTGGCCTGGTGGTAAAAGGTGCTGGATCGCTGATCCTAAGGTTGGGGGTTTGAGTCCCACTCTCCATAAGGTTGTCACTGTCCCCCCTGTGCAGCTAACTGGGTTATCAAAGGCCGGCCATGTCTCTCACTGTCTATGGTGGCAGTAGGCTGCAAAGCGGTCAATACGTTTCTGCCCCTTGCTAAAGGGCTGTGTCAGGAAGGGCATCTGCTGTAAAAACCTATGCCAAATCAAACAATGATTCACTATGGCAACCCCTGAGAAAACTGGAACAGATGAAAGGAAAAGAAGATTTTCTATCAATGGGTTGACAATTAGTGGGGACCCTATAATATATGAGCCCCCCCCCCCCCAAAACAGCCCCCAAAACAGGTTTTTAGTAAAATCTATTTACAAAATGCATAGTGGCTCAAACTGATAACCTCAGAAAATTAGCTATTCATGCACATTAATGTGTACAAGGTCATAGAACTATCTCTATGGAATTTGGGCCCTACCAGTCCACTCTCAGCTAATCAAACAGCAATGAGGAAATGAAAGATCTCTTCTACACTCTACAGGATTGGCTGGCCAATAAAGATCACTCCAAGAGAAATGCATATAAGAGGACCTATGGGTAACTTGTAAGGAACAAGAAAAACAGTGTTGTCTGTCTACATTCTGCTCAAAATTACACTACCGAAAACGGTTTGGATCATTTAGAAATTTCCTTGGTTTTGAAAGATATGCAGTTTTTTCAAGAAAAAACAGTTGAGCTATTGTTAGAATTGTACATGACTACAATCCGTGGGAGTGGGTCAATTTTAATAGAATATTCCAGCAGCTAGCATACTTGTGTTCCAATGGATCATTGTGTTAGCTAATCCTCATTTATCATGTTAAAAGCATAATTAAACATAATTAAATAAAAATTCTTCATGATGAATTCAGCACATTCAGTGGTGGCCTGGTGGTAAAGGTGCTAGATCACTGATCCTAAGGTTGGGGGTTCAAGCCACACACTCAAGGGGTTGTCACTGTCCTCCCAGTGCAGCTAACTGGGTTATCAAAGGCCGGCCATGTCTCTCACTGTCGATGGTGTGAGGCATGTAAAAGAACCATTGCTGACTTTAGACAAGAGTAGCTGCATAGCCGTCAGCATGTTTCCGCCCTGCGATGGCCTGGCAAGCTGTCCAGGGTGTACTCTGCCCTCTCCCGGAGTCGGCTGGGATAGGCGCCAGCCTCCCTGCAACCCTAATTAGGGTTAAGTGGTTACAGAAAATGAACTGATGAACTATTCTATATTTGACTTTCTGTATTTGTTCTGAGACATGAAGGCTACTGCATACAAAAAACTGCCAAGAAGCTGAAGATTTCTTACAGTGGTGTGTACAACTCCATTTACAGAACAGCACAAACTGACTCCAACCAGGATAGAGAGAGAGGTTTGAGGCGTTCATGCACAATTGAGTCTTTAATTTGTAAACGACACCTAGTTAGAGAACATTGTTAAATAGTGCCACCAGTCTGAACTTCAACAGTGAAGAGACGAATTGAACAGAAAAAATTTTTTTTTTTTGCAACTAATTTAATGTATATCGGAAGCTTGTGTTTTCATGGAAAATGAAAACATTGCTTTCCAGCGTAGGAATCTAATTCCATCTCTGAATTATGCCGGTAGTAGTGTTATGGTTTGGGCCTGTCTTGCTGGATCTGGACAAGTATGTATTCCCATCACTGATGCAGCAAACTCTATGTCAGCTCAAAGTGAGCTCTTATTTTTGTCTGACTTCTTGTGCCTTTTTTTTTTACCACTGCCAAAAAGAATAGAGCATAGATAGAGCAGTCTATGTAAGAACTATATGACAGTTAGTTCCTGTCCAGTAATTTGACCAGGCAAGTGACATCATCAGCATGCTGATATTTAGTTTAGTTTCAGTAATATGTGACACGGTTTATAACAATTTGCTTGTCACATACGTTATTTGAATTTTAGATACAGTCTCACTGAATTTTAATAGGAATAGTATTTCTTCTTTAAAATATGAACATGCATGACGCTTTAAAAAGGAATAAAAGCCAATTTCACCTGATGCACCCTTGTACAAAGGAATGCACAAATTACTATGAGTTTGGCAGCCAACTAGGTGATAAAGTCATAGAGTGTAACCTCTGAGGGAATAATTTTAATCCATAGCGTATTTTCATTTCCAAAGTTCTTTATACTTTATTAGGGAACTCTGTTCGAAGGCGGGGGGGCAGTGGTGGTCTAGTGGTATAGGGGGCTGGATCGCTGATCCAAAGGTTGGGGGTTCGATTCCCACTATCCACAAGGTTGTCACTGTCCTCCACAGTGCAGCTAACTGGGTTATCAAAGGCCGGCCATGTCTCTCACTGTCTATGGTGTGAGGCATGTAAAAGAACCATTGCTGACTTTCGACAAGAGTAGGCTGCAAAGCTGTCGGTGTGTTTCCACCCTGCGATGGCCTGGCAAGCTGTCCTGGGTGTACTCTGCCATCGCCCGAAGTTGGCTGGGATGAGTGCCAGCCTCCCCGCGACCCTAATTAGGATTAAGCGGCTACAAAAAATGAACTGAATGATGAACTGTTCAAAGGCAGGCCACATTCTAAATGGATTGTCATCATCCAGCCAACACACATGCACAACTATTCATATTCACATTCTCACCTTGGAACAATCAGTTCAGTTCATCAGTTAATTTTCTGTGAACCCCCAACCTTTGGATTAGCAATCCAGCCCCCTATACCACTAGACCACCACTGCCCTTTGGAGCAATCAAGAACATCTAATTAGCCTAATGCACGTGTCTTTGGACTGTGTAAGGAAAATTGTGCACCTGGAAAAAAAAACAAGCTTTGGGAGAACTGCAAACTTCACACACCTTTGACGGGGATGGGGTTTGAACCCATGACTTTCTTTCTGTGAGGTGGAATTGACAGCCATTACACCACAATGTCACCTTAGCATTTACTTCACAAAAAGTTGTTGCTAAGAGCTTGTATTTCTTCTTCTTCTTCTTCTTCTATCCTTTCGGCTTTTTTCCCTTTCTCAGGGGTCGCCACAGTGAATCATCTGATTCGCATATTTGATTTGGCAAAGGTTTTTACGTCGGATGCCCTTCTTGACACAACCCTTTTAACAAGGGACAGAAACACGCTGACGGCTTTGCAGCTACTCTTTAAGAAAGTCAGCAATGGTTCTTTTACATGCCTCACACCACAGACAGTGATAACCCAGTTAGCTGCACTGGGGGGGACAGTGGCAACCTTCTGGAGACTTGAACCCCCAACCTATTTATATTGGTAAAATATGGAACAGGTGTTCCTGGCTAGAAATTCAATGATAATGAACATATATCATCAGCACTGTAATCTGTGGTGACTATGTTTGAAGTTTGTGGTGTACTCTGGGATCTGGAGTCTGGAACACTCTCAAGGGGTATAGTCTCTCTCTTAAGAGACTATACGTTATATATACTCATTATAGAAATGTGCATAAATATACTCTTTTTGTTTTGTTTGTTGCTTCCTCCTCCTCCTCCTCCTCCTGCTCCTCCTCCTCTCTTAATATGTCTGATACAAGTTCTACAAGTCCTTTCAACACTACTTTTAATACTTAATTTAAACCAGTGATTTGATTTATACCTTATAATACAATTATATGTGCAGCTAACTGGGTTATCAAAGGCGGGCCATGTCTCTCACTGTCTATGGTGTGAGGCATGTAAAAGAACCATTGCTGACTTTCGTAAAGAGTAGGCTGCAAAGTCGTCAGCGTGTTTCTGTCCCTTGCTAAAAAGGGTTGTGACAGGAAGGGCATCCGACGTAAAAACCTCTGCCAAATCAAACGTGCGAATCAGATGATTTGCTGTGGCGACCCCCGAGTAAAAGGGAAAAAGCCGAAAGGAAGACAGACTACAATTATAATACAATTGCTTTCCATCAGAACTTAGAATGGTTTCGGTGTTTTTAAACACAAAGCACAAATACCAAATTGCAAAATGTATTTTTGCTAATAAAGGATAAATTACTTTTTTTGGTCATCCCAAACATGTTTTACATGAAATGGTATAAATTGAGGTAAAGAAATGAAATGTAAATTAAGCACATATTTCCATTAAAACCTCCCTTTTCGTTTATGAGTCTGTACCATTCAAATCAAATGGATGTAGGAGATTCGGCATAAAAAATAAAGAATTTAAAGAATAAATAATTTATGCACAAGTAATGTAAAAATGTAAATTGTTTAATCGAAAGACAATGGTTTACAAGGCAATCCATTTTTAATATCACCTCATAACCATAACACAGATTTATGTGTCTGTCTGTTTGTTCACCTGTTTTCCCCAATTATGGTTCCTCATATGATATAAACTGAGACATATATTTTTTTTAAATAACATTTTCCTTAAGGTGCAATAGAGAGACTATTCTTAGGGAGAGAAGTAACAAGAGGAAATTGTGTATCTTACATAATGCAGCATGTACACAGCATGTGAATGTGTGTCATGTCTGGCAGGGAGGAGAGGGGAACATTGCTTCTAAGGAAGAAAGGCTGCACATTACATAACAGTTTGATGTCACTTAGATTGATATCAACCAAGAAACCAAATAAAGCTGCAAAGTATACCCAAGTATCGAAGCGATTGTCTTGAATCTGAATTCTGAAAGAATTGTAGTCGTTATATCTGATTGCTTCTTAAAACGTAGGTACTATAAGGGATTCTCAATTACATGAGACTCACATGGGACTCCTGTCATACACTGCAGCCTACAAATGGGTCATTTGCAAATGCAGATATGTGATATGTGCACTATCAGTATTTGTGAACAGCCCACTTTATGCCAAGGAAGAGGACAGCATTTCATGCAGAATCTAGCCTGCAAATAGATGCATCTGTTTTCAATATGCACCAAGTCATTTTTAGAACAACATAAAATTAATTATTGGTTGGAGAACAAATACTGACTGTTTATATTACATCAAGAACCAGTTATTTTAAACACAATAATCTTATCCTCTGGTTTGATTTTCAGATTTAAAAAGGAAGATGACTGCAGACTGAATGACATCATGTCTCATTGTAATAGCTCACATGACCAGACATGTGCACGTGCATACAGCCCTAGACCCTGAAATCATTCTCACTCTAGGTGTTATACACAAACCTTTGTCCTAGCCTAAACAAAGCACTCAGCTTTATTCACAATGGATTAAGCTATGATTTCAGATTCACACATCTAACTGCTCTGAAAACATTCACACTCAAGGAATAATAGTAATAAAAAACACATGAATATGAATGTTAATGCCTCTTTAAATATGCTGCTACAATTCTGAATTGTTTAATGCAAATAATAAAGTATGACGAAAAGAATTTTACATTGCGCCGAAATGACCCTTTCTTTGCAGTGAAATGGCCCATATTTTAAACATATGACTTAATGATCTGACACAACAGGAAAACATGTCTGTTGGAGAGAGTACTAGACTCAGCAAGGACTCTCCTGTCTATGCTTTTTTCCTGTGTCTTTGAACATGGAGCAATGACTCCAGGGGGTGAATCAGCCTGTACCATCTGCTCCCCTCTCCTGGGATAGTCTGCTATTACTAAGTACTGTATACCAAAACAATAACAGTTCCATCAAATAAACTGTAATACTGCATAAAAATAATTCTGTAAAGTCATACCTATTTTAAATATTTAAAATACGCTTTCTGCCAAGTTGTTCCAGTAAGTTACAGTGAGGGGAATTCTTTAAATGAGTGGTGTTAAAAATGGTGTGTACTGAACCTATCTATGTAATCTTTGTGGTAACTCTCAAATGTGTGGAACATTTTCAGAGTGACGGATAAATATAACAACAACAGCACCAACAAAAAGGGTCGAACAATCTGTTAATTAAGGAGTGCATGTGTAATACTCTGAATACCAAGATGATCTGGATTTCCAAGGCTGAAAATATAGTTGCACGCTTAAGGAAAGTGTTCAAGTTTTGGCATCATCAGGATTCCCATGGCGGGAGTGGTTTTAAAGACTGTGCCACCCAGTCATCCAGATGCTCTGGTGTTTCCAACTTTGCCGAACTCATTGTCAAAGGTAAGCCTCTCTCTCTCTCTCTCTCTCTCTCTCTCTCTCTCTCTCTTTGTCATTAGTGATCATAATCATAGTGTAAACAGTTCATCAGTTGACTTGTGACAATGTTGGTTGTCTGTCACCTCACTGTATACTTAAGATATATAACTTTCCTCTGAGTGTGTTACGCTACTCATATGAGGCAGGAGTTTGCGATGCAGCGGCTGGCTTCATGTAATGCATGAGCATGGGGCAAATATAGAATAGTAAAAGTAATGACGGCAATATCCCCTGCTTGAATTATATGTGACTCAGTATTAAATTGCAGCTTAAACTCATGCTATGTTCTATTGTTATGACATAATTTGGTCCAGTACCCCTATATTTGGTACAAAAAACGTTTTTGCTTGTATGCAGCTACGGAAATCTCACCTTATATGACCCATGTATACATACTCAGTTAGATATAAATAACTAATTCCTAGTGAGTCAAAGTCCAACTCTCTATATTTCTTTGGTCCTGTGAACTCAAGAAGTTCTACAAAGCTCTTGGCTTTTTTAGCCCATTCACAATAACGTTATATCCACAGCAGAATATCATATTGCATTACTGTTCACATCTGCCGACCATAGCTACCCACATTGTTGACATGCAATAATACTCCAAGAACAGTTTAATCACAGCTCATGTTGTTTATGGAAAGTTTTATTTAAAGAGTCTGAACTAGAGAGAATGAGAAATACGTGTAATGTTTAAGTAAGCATTTTAAATATAGTTCAATATATTATTATTATTGTTGTTGTTATTATTATTATTATTATTATTATTATTATTATTATTATTATTATTATTATTATTATTATATTAATTGTAGTAGTAGCAGAAGTGAGGTGTCCAGGGACCTTGCACTCGAGATTCGGCTGAGATGGGAATCAGCCTGCATGTGACCCTAATTAGGATTAAGTGGTTTAGAAAATGACTGAATGAATGTATGAATGAATGTATGAATGAATGAATGAGTAGTAGTAGTACTACTACTACTCTGACTAGTAGTAGTAGTAGTAGTAATATTAATAATTATAGTAATTACAAAAACTATATCAAAACAATAACAACAACAACAACAATAATAATAATAATAATAATAATAATAATAATAATAATAATAATAATAATTATTATTATTATTATTATTATTATTATTATTATAATACTACGGCGTTCCGGACCCGTTGCTACAAGCCATTCAATCGCTGTATTACCGGAGCCAGAGTTTGGTCCGTATTGGTAAAAACAGGTCAAATTTGTTTCCAGTGAGGGTTGGAATACACCAAGGCTGTCCTTTGTCACCGATTCTGTTCATAATTTTTATGGACAGAATTTCTAGGCACAGCTGAGGTGTTGAGGGATTCTGGTTTGGTGGCTATCGGATCTCGTCTCTGCTTTTTCGGATGACATCGTTGTCCTTTTGGCATCATCCAGCCGGGACCTCCAGCTCTCATTGAAGCGATTCACAGTAAAGTGCAAAGCCACCGGGATTAAAATCAGCACCTCCAAGTCTGAGGCCATGGTTCTCAGTCAGACAAGGGTGAAATGCATCCTCCAGGTCGGGAATGAGGTCCTGCTCCAAGTGGAGGAGTTTAAGTATCTTGGGGTCTTGTTCACGAGTGAGGGAAAGATGGAGCGGGAGATTGACAGATGGATTGCTGCAGCTTCTGCTGTAAAGCGGAGCCTGTACCGGTCCGTTGTGATGAAGAGGGAGCTGAGACACAAGGCAAAGCTCTCAAGTCGATCTACATTACAACCCTCGCCTATGGTCACAAGCTTTGAGTAGTGACTGAAAGAACAAGATCGCGGATACAAGCGGCTGAAATGAGCTTCCTTCGCCAGGGTGGCGGGGTTCTCCCTTAGAGATAAGGTGATAAGCTCTACCATCCGGGGAGAGCTCGGAGTAGAACCACTGCGCCTCTACATTGAGAGGGGCCAGTTGAGGTGGCTCGGGCATCTGGTCAGAATGCCTCTCGAATGCCTCCGTGGTGCGGTGTTTTGGGCTTTTCCAACTGGGAAGAGACCAGGGGTTGACCCAAAACACGCTGGAGGGATTATGTCTCTCGGCTGCTCTGGGAATGCCTTGGCGTTTCCTCTGAAGACGCTGCCCCCGTGACCTGACCCTGGAAGAAGCAGAACGTGATGATGATGATGATGATGATGATGATGATGATGATGATGATAATAATAATAGTAATCACCCCAGTACAGCTAACTGGGTTATCCAAGGATGACCATGTCTCTCACTGTCTATGGTATGAGGCATGTAATAAACCATTGCTGACATTCGTCAAGAGTAGGCTGCATAACTGTCAACATGTTTCTGCCCTTTGATGGCTTGGTGGGCTGTCCAGGGTGTACTCTGCCATTGCCCAGAGTTGGCTGAGATGAGCACCAGCCTACCTGCGACCCTAATTAGGATTAAGCGATTCAGAAAGTGAATGAATGAATAATCATAAACAAGTGGGCAGAATTCTTACCTCAATATTGCCAGAACACACTGTAAATTCTTATCATAAACAATTAAAAGGATGTTCACATCAGAAGTGCAATTGAAAAGAAACTGACATAAAAAGCAAATTGTTGCTGTCACTTTTCATTCTCAAATTTGGTAAGTGCCATTCGTGGCATAGCAGTTTGGTTGCCTGGTTCATGAATTCATCTTAATTTGAAAAAAAAAAACCAAACTTGAAATTTATGTGAATTTTGTAAAACAAGAATCTGATGCAGAATAGTCTCAAACTCATCTTAAACAGTCTGCAGGTTCAAGAAGATCACAAAGTTGTTACTCATTCATTCATTTTCTGAACCGCTTAATCCTATTTAGGGTTGTGAAGAGGCTGGCGCCCATCTCAGTTGACTTTGGGCAATGGCGGGGTTCACACTGGACAGCTTGCTCGGCCATAGCAGGGCCATGACTCACACAAGCATTCATACTCACTCTCACACCAAAGGGAGATTTGTAACAGCCCTACTGTGCATGTTTTTGGACTGTGGGAGGAAACCAGAATACCCAGAGAAAACCCACACAAACACAGGAAGAACATGCAAACTCCACACAGAACCATCCGAGCTGGGAATTGAACCCAAAACCTTATTGCTGTGAGATGAATGTGCTAACCACAAGCCACCCTGCAAAAGTTGCTGTTTTGATTGCAAATTATTCATTTTTTGTTTGCAAGGAAACATGACAAATTAAAAGTTTTCACGCTGAAAATTTGAGACATGCTGGTATCCACCATATTCTGTATACAGTATTTTAATATCAGTTGTAGTCTATTTGCTTGAATTTTTTCTCCAAACATCAGCAAACCAAACGCAAATTCCCCAAAAGCTATCGCACAACCTTCTCCTGACTTTTACGTGATATACTGTAGGTATTGAGGCATGTGGAGTGCAGGTGGAGTCGCAAAACATTTTGACTTCGCACAACTAATGTGATCATCCCCTGAGCAAAACAATCATAAATCCTAGTCGATGAAAGAGAAACAGGAACTACTTCTCCCAGAGTTCTCACCATCATCAGCGTTGTTCAAGTCTGCAGATTAACCAATCACGAGTAGATTCACATGTGACGTCACCCGCTCCGGTCCTTTTTTTGCAGGCGCGGATGAGCGGTGCTGATGCAGAGCGGAACGTCAGCGCCTGTGGAGTCAGTCAGACTGGGAGTGCTTCCCCTGCAGCATCAGAGGTGGGTGTGTTATTCACTTCTCGTGTTGCTTTGTTCTGTGTACTTGTTGCCATTGCAAAGAAACCGTTGCTAAATCCATTGCAAAACGTAAACGTGTTCATGATTAAAAAAAAAAAAAAAAAATAGGAATTTGTATATGCAAATAAAGTGTTAGAACAGGACAATAGACAGCAATGCAATATCACTTAGTGGTTCAGTATTGAGAGCTGCCTGGGTCATGCTTATCTGGTTCAAGATGATTTTGTTGTCGAGCTCTCATATATATATATATATATATATATATATACACCCTCGATGTTGTAGATTGGTGGCAGTTAATACATAATCATTTCTTTTCAGTGCCCATTTCTTACAGGAATTGAGAAAATGTTCTGAAATGATATTATATTTTGGTGGGGTTTGTTTGACGTCTGAGTCTTTTATAGCTTGGCCTCGTTTTCTAAAAGGTTTGGCTGTGTGTCTCTGGGTAGGGGAACAAATGTTGCTTTCACAAGATCAGATATTCCACACGTATTAACATTCTCAAAATATAAATCGACCCACATCATGACACTGATTCAGTGGTTTATAGAGTTATTTCTGTGATATCTCGACTCATATTTGGAATTAATATCTTCAGCACCACATGTCGGTCGGTCAGCGCTCTTTGTGTCTGCAGGTTCTTTCCGAACACAAGGATTGTTCACAGATGTTACAGCAACGGGAGGCTATTCATAGTCTTTTTAAAGCGAAATATAGAATAAATGTTCAGATTTTTATAGTTTGGGCATAAACATTTTGGAATTATGATGCAATTTTATGCATAATAACATCGAAGGATATTGGGTGTGACAGTTTCAGCCACACCACGTGACACCTTACCCCCCCCCACCCCACCCCTCGTACAGATTATAAAATTCATTACACATTATATTATAAACGTGATGCATCGAACATCCCCCCCCCCCCGAAATCGGAGACTCGAACAACGAGCATGATGATAGATTATTACACGAAATAATATGCGCATCTGCGTCGTCTGCATTTAGCTGGTCTATTCGTGAATAAATGAGATTGTTATCATGGCACACACGTATTCAGAATGCACATGCAGGGGTTTATATAAGCTCCAGGCTGATCTTTACTCAGGAATGCTGATGTGAACTTGGACATGTGTGAAGTGGACTGGAGGAAAACGCCGCCGTCGCCTTTGTTAGTTACAGACACAAAATCTCCTTTGTTTCTGTCCTTGAGCTGCCGCCCAGTTCACCGAACCCCTGTAAACACACTCGATGTTTATGATCTGTAAGCCCATTTCCCTGAGTCCAATCACAGATCTTTTTTTTTTTTAATTCATACTGTTTATATTTAATGCCCCAGTGCTGTATATTGGATTAAGCGCTTCAGGTGATGAGCTGTCAAGCTGTTGATTGCTCATCCATCCAATGAACAGCAGGACAATTTCAGGTCCAAGACACAATTTAAACCAAGTTACTGTCTTTAATAATAAAATAAAATAAAATAATAATAATAATAATAATAATAATAATAATAATAATAATAATAATAATAATAACGGAGTATTGAAGTTAGCTTGATTGTGTCTTTGACCTATAAAGATTTCTTTCTTTCTTTCTTTCTTTCTTTCTCATTATACACAATGTCTACAAACAAAAGAGCTGTGCTGGAAATAGAAACTGGAAAGGAATGATGATCAGGTGCCACCACTCCCAAAATCTACTGAGTCTAGCAAAGACACACACACACACACACACACACACGCACACACACAGACACACACACACACACACACACACACACACACACACACACACACACACACACACACACACACACACACACGATAATGTATTTTATATAATGTGCAAATGTGGACAACAGAGAGAACTAGAATATATAATGGAACTGTGTATATTGTTCTAGTAACAGATATCCAGGGAAACATGCTGCTTGTGTTGGTGATGCCAGACCTTTGTATTGTAGCTGTTCACAGAAATGCTCCTCATCATTCATTGAAAGCCTGTTGGTTTGGGTTTTTGTTGTAAAACACACACACACACACACACACACACACACACACACACACACACACACACACACACACACACACACACACACAGATATATACTGTATATATGAAACCTTTATTTGCATTTATTTTCTAGGCATTTGAAACCCTCAAGTGGAAAAGAACAATGGCGTCCTCTGGAGGTAATCTAGAAGTCAAACACACACACACACAGCATTATTTCTCTCATCTTAATGAAGACATTGTTGACGTTGAATATTATGTTGTATACGACAGATATTCATGTTAAGGAGCTGGATAAGCGTGCTTCTGGACAAGCATTTGAGGTCATTCTGAGCCCCACAGCACCAGATGCCAAGGGAGAATTCCCTCTGTCCACCCCTAAAAAGAAGGAGGTGTCTTTGGATGAGATCCAAAGGAAACTTGATGCAGCAGAGGAGAGACGTAAAGTAATAGCATGATTGTAAATACCCAGTTATTTCTGCATGACTACAGTGTTAGAGAAGATAGTGGTTTAATTTGTCTTATATTGGTCACAATTAGTCAATAATACATTTTTCATATGATGTACACTGACTATCAAGGGCTCTTTTAGCTGTCCTACTATCCCGTTCTCTGTGAGCTGCTCACTTGTTTGCACATATCAAGTATAATTACATTTTTAATAATCATTTTCAGAATCATGAGGCAGAGGTTCTGAAGCACTTGGCTGAAAAACGAGAGCATGAGAAGGAGGTTCTCCAGAAAGCAATGGAGGAGAACAACAATTTCAGTAAGATGGCAGAGGAGAAACTCAATCAGAAAATGGAAGCAAACAAAGAAAACCGTACAAAACAGATGGCAGCATTGAATGAGAAATTTAAAGAGAAGGTAAACCCACGTATCAGAAACCTTTTTTTTTTATAATTCACAATAGCTTGGAATTAGTCAAATCCCTATTAATCCAATTCATTTTTATTTTTAATTTTAGGACAAAAAAATTGAGGAAGTCCGAAAGAACAAAGAAACAAAAGATGGCGGCGATGCTGAAGATAACTGAGGGGTTTTGTCTTACTTTCTATTGTGCTACTTGGTTTTAGGGATATTTGTTTTTTTACTTATCCAAAGATTTATTTTTGCTCCATTATATGGCCAGTATTATGTGTTTGTTTTGACACGTTTTAGCTAAAGGTTCAGGAGAAAGCAAGTGAATAATTATCCTTTTCTCGTCCCGTACTGAGACCTACTTTATACCTTCACCTCCTGTAGATTTGTCTACTTGCAGCTTTTGGCCTGTTAAATAAGCAAGCAGTCTTCTATTGTATTGGGAAGCATGCCTGTGTTACACATAGGTCTCTGACATTGTATATTGCATTGTGCAAGTTGACCTGTACCTGTGTATGTCGACACTGCAGTTTTTTGAGCTTTTAATAAAGTTGCAAACTTGATTGGTATGTTTTAGAGGTTAACAATTTTAGATCTGCCCATTTTTTGAATGAACAAATAATATCAGTCTGCTTGTCTGTGTAACTCTCTTTCCATCTGGTTAATAAGCACATTCCTGCATTTATCATGTCATGGGTAAACCTGCTATTCATTTAGGAGAAACACAGATCCACACTAACACCTCACTGCAGACAAATAAAACACACTTTCAACATTGGATGTATTTTATCTTTGAAGAGGGGAAGAAAACTATAAAACAACTGTGAACATTTCCAGTAATGTTGGGCAGTAACATCTGGTCTATTTTATATTATTGAAGAAAGAATAGAGAACAAACATGAGGAACTGTACATTTAAAACGCTTTCTTTTCTTTTTTCTTTTGCATGTTGCAGTGTTTCTTTCCACAGCTGTTTATGTGGTAAAGTACAATAGCTAGATTATTTTCCAATAATCCAAGTGCACAGATATAGCATTCCTACTTGAGGGTGTGGTGAACCGTGGCCTGTTGTCAGATGCCATTCCTAAATGATTCAGACAATATGACCTGTATTTGATATTCATAAAAACTTTCTGTATTGGATGTACTTTATCTTTAAAAGGAGGGAAAAAGAGCATTTACTCAAATGTGTGAACATTTCATGTAATGCCAGGCAGTAGGGTCTTGTCTGTTTCATATGTGTTGACACCTAGTGGCCCATTTGAAGGCAGAGCACCTTGTTGTTTCCATTCTTCAGCTTTTTCCTAAGAGGTGGCTGAAGAAGACGTGATCTGCAACTCAAATATCAAATGAATGAGGGTTTTTGATCAGTTTATACCCATGCAAAGCAAATCTAAGCTTATTTTGACTGTCTTGAATTTAAGTTGTACATTTCCACAATGTAAATACACATTCACTTGAGTACTGTGCAATGCGAATTTTCTTTTCTATAAATTGCTCCCAAAATTTGAACCCAATAAATCTTTACCTTGGGTCTCCTGTTCTAACTACAAAAAATGTTACATTTAATAAAGTTTTACATTACCACTTAGGCCCTTTTTGTCTAAGTAGGAAGAATTTTTCAATTTAGTAAAGTACAATGACTTAATCCTTTTGCAATTTAATGTACTCATTTCTAGCACCGTCCATTTCCAGCATGACGAATTAAAAACAATTTTGTCTGTGCATGAAGTGTAAGTGTGGTTATTCAAAATGTGGTGACAGTTGTATAACTACTTAGTTCAGCTACTGATTTCAGTAATTTCCTCTTGCAAAATAAAGGTTTATTCTGAATTTGGTAAAGGAGTTAAATTACAGAACTCATTTGACTTATTTAAATTATGTAAAGTATAATAACAGTTACTCTTAGTCTAGGCATTTATACCTAAATAAACTCAAAGTAAATATGGCCTAAGATCCTATGCAATACCTTTCATTTCATAACTGATACCCTGCTATGTGAACAGAAATGGATAAATGCTTCATGATGAAAGAACTCTATTCATACACAGAGGCTTACAAAGGCATATTGTTAACATCATCCGCCTCTTTTTGAGTAAAGGAGGGCTTTTACGCACCAGTTCCAAACAAATAGAGAAAATACAATATGAGAATGACCTGCTCATTGGCTTGCAGAGTCTCTCACTCTCGCTCTCTCTCATATATATGTATATATATATATATATATATATATATATATATATATATATATATATATATATATATATATATATATATATATGCATGTGTATATAACTGCCCTGCAATGACCTGGCAAGTTGTCCAGGGTGTACTCTGGCCTTGCCCCGAGTAGGTTGAGATGGGCGCCAGCCTCCCCAAGACCCTAATTAGGGTTGGGTAAGCAGTTCATAAAATGGATGAATGTGTATGTAAATAACACTGGTATACATACAGATATCCAGTAATCATATTGTAGGTTCATTAATGTCAGACACAATCACATTTCTTTTCGACTGCTACACACACACACACACACACACACACACACACACACACACACACACACACATATATATATATATATATATATATATATATATATATATATATATATATATATATATATATATGTATATATTAATAAACATCTTCCACATTAAATCTTATCTTATCAAGCTTGCTACTAAGGCAGGGCACTTGTTAGGAAGTAGGTGGGTCATTTTCACCCTCTTCATTCCTTGTAACCCAGACCAAAAGGCTGTAGGCTTCTCTCGTATTGGTGGATTGGCGGAAGACATTTTGCGTCACTCACAACGCGCTGGTCTGATTGGCCGAG
This sequence comes from Plotosus lineatus, assembly GCA_024760905.1. Classification (NCBI taxonomy): domain Eukaryota; kingdom Metazoa; phylum Chordata; class Actinopteri; order Siluriformes; family Plotosidae; genus Plotosus; species Plotosus lineatus. Next base: position 33,222,004 of record CM045728.1, read on the forward strand.
CCGCTTGTCTTTCTTTCCGGTCGGTACAACTTCACAGCCTGCTTCTGCAGGGCGCTGAAAGGATCCTCATCCGCAGTAAAATATATCAACAATTATTTCGCAGTCATCATGTTTATGATTCAGGTCTTCACAAGAGCGAAAGAAAGGTTGTCCAGTAGCCCGTTTTTGCTGATTGGCTCTTGAAAAAGGTAAGTTCCTGTCCAACGAGGGAGGAGTGTTGAGCGGATATAATGATGAAAATGATAATTATGCATTTCTCTTGATAAAGGTGGAGCAGAGAATTTTATTTTATGTTTGTTTTCATGTAACCCGCTTTCGCTAATAAGTGTCTGTTGAGAGACTAAGAAATAAATTGAATTGCCCCCAGTGTGTATCTAAACGGCTGTGACTGTCCTGTTTATCCAGTAAAGTGTTGTATATACATTAGCCAGAAGCACCTCTGTGCTACAGCCTGTAGCTCGGGCTTTCTTACTCGAGGGATGGGCAGCAGTCACTTGCTGCCAGATCCTTTTAATAAATTATTTAGAGGGCTTTGTTCACTATCTTTAAGTCCTTAAATTTACAGATTCTCATGTCCATATCCCTTAAAAAAAAAAAAAAAAAAAAAAATTCGAGTCGAGTTTCACCACATGAAGATTGCCAGTTCATGACGTAACGCGTTGTCCGAGAATCACAGTTGACATTGTAACTCCTCCCCCATAATTATACCATGCTCTACATAATTGTTTTATTATATTCAAATTTTATTTTATTCAATTGTTGTATTTATTTTTATTAATTTTCTAACTTACATTTTAACTTGGTCATTTCAAGCGTTTAAAGAATGCTCCTGATATTAAAGATAGCACATGTATCCCAACTTGGCCAGTCAATGGTCAGTCAGAAGAATATTTTTGACAACAACTTGGAAATTTTTTTTTTTAATATAGGAGAGATGAGATTGTGGCAGAAGTGATTTGCATGTCTATTTCACAGCAAGAAAGTCCTGGGCTTGGTGAGAGCATTTCTGGAGTTTGCATGTTCTCCGTGTGGGTTTCCTCTGAGAAATACAGTTTCCACAGTCCAAAGATATAAACATTAGGATAATTGGCTGTTTCAGACTGACCCTGAGTGTGAGTGTGAATGGTTGTGTGTGTATTCTTACTCTGTGATGGTCTGTAAGCTGTTCTGGGTGTACTCCACCGTCACCCAGTGTTGACCGAGATAGACACAGCCTCTCCACAACCCAAGTGGAATTAAGTGGCTTGCCAAATGACTTTCAACGCAAATAGAGTGTGTGACCTTTTTCGTAGCCGGGCAGTATATTTGTAATAATGAGTATATTTGTAATAATCTTTGTTTTTATACTGTACAATATATTTTATATTAAGGGACAGTGGTGGCCTGGTGGTAAAAGGTGCTGGATCGCTGATCCTAAGGTTACCTTCGACAAGAGTAGCTGCAAAGCTGTCAATGTGTTTCTGCCCCTTGCTAAAGGGTTGTGTCAGGAAGGGCATCAGACGTAAAAACCTATGCCAAATCAAACATGCGTATCACAGATTTGCTGTGGCGACTCCCGAGGAAAAGGGAACAGCTGAAAGGAAAAGAAAAATATATTTTACATTAACACCTTAATTCCTTCTCTTCGTTTACCCACTTAGGAATTAAAAAAGAATTAAAACACATTCCTTATCATAATAACATGGTCTGAGCACTGAAATTGAAAGTTTTTTTTAAAAGAAAAAACTCCAATGATTGTTCGTATGGGAATGGGTCTAGAAAATTAAAAATAAATTATCCTATCTGTGGTTAAACAGTAATTTTTGAATACTGTCTGAGCAGACAGCCTGAAGAGAAAACAAATTATGATCTTTAACTTTCTTATACGGTGGTACCTCACTTTACAAAATTAATCTGTTCCAGAGCCTTTTTCGTAACCTGCATTTTTCATAAATTGAACTGCATTTTACAGGTAAAACGCGTGATTCATTCCAAGGTTCCCAATACTACCCCTAAACCCTTTAAAATTATAAAAGCATACCTTTTAAGCCCTCCTTCTGCTTCAATATCGTACTGATGGTAGACGGGTTTGGCCATATTTCTTTGAGATATCACCCGAGCCCGTTTCTTCTTCTCACAAGCACCGGAAATCACATGCGCGCGCGCGTGTGTGTGCATGTGTGTGTGTGTGTGTGTGTGTGTGTGTGTGTGTGTGTGTGTGTTTGTGCGCATGCGTGTGTTGACCATGTCTTCTTAGCAAAGTTATAATCTTACAAATGTTTATGGAAGGTTAAAATCCTGAGTCAAGAAATAAAGCATAAAACAAACAGTAACTCTGTCCTTTGCACGAAAAGTATCATGGTAGATTCAGCTCAATAATGGGCAATGGGAGGTAGCTATGTCATCCCTCTTAGCCAATGGGATCCCTGTCCAAGGTAGCGTCAGGTAGACCTGTCCAAGATGGCGCTTGAGTGAAGGCGACATGAACGACAGCTCAGTTAGCCAATGGGAGGCCATCGGAGCGGGATGTTTTAACGTCATTGATGGGAGAGCAGCTCATGCATTGTTTGAAAGTTTGAACAACGCATTTTAATGTTTGAATGGCGCGTTTGAATTTTTAAGAATTTCGTTACGTGAACTTGTTTCATATACAGTATGCCCTTGACTATTCGCGGTTTTGCACACACGGTTTGAGTATTCGCTGACTGCCGAGCAACCGGCATGTGATTCAAATTCAGCCAATGGCTGTCCTCCTTTCTCCTGATTGGTTGAGCTGATGTCCTGCCCCTTTTTCCTCATTCGTGCAAAAGTTGTCAACGAGCCTCTTTTTCTGTGTGTTTTAATTACCAGTTAAGCTCTAGGATACCACTCAAATGCTGTGCATCTTCTCTGGCTAAGCGATAGAAAACGCTGGATGTCTCTTCTGAAGAAATAAGACTTTCTCCTGAGAAACAACGGTTTTCTCTGAACTGTTGTAATAAAATCTTTTTCAATTATTATTCCAGTACAGTACCTAAGTTCATGTTTATGTGTGAGATTTTATGTTCTGGAGTATGTTTAACAAATGATACCAAAAGGATAAACTTTATTACAGTACTCTTCATGTCCTTTTACATTGAAGTTGGAGTGACGTCTTGGAGTGATGTCTCCAAGATGGCGCTGCCCCGTGGGCGACGTCACGGAGTTCTCAGAGTCAAATTGTTTCTTTGTTCGTTTTAATTTGTTTTATTTGTTGTTTTGTTTGTTCATGTTTTGCACGAGGCACGTCTACGACCAGCGACTCTACTACAGCTATAAGATTGGAGTATCTTCGGGCGTGTATAACTAAGCAGAGCTAACATGCTATTAGAAGAACTAACATGCTATTAGAAGAACTAACATGCTATGGTAGGCAGCTCAATGCGAGCCACATCCCAGCTAGCAATAAGCCCAGGCGGGAAGGGGCTGAACGACGACTCCGGCGCTTGGGATTGCAGGGGATGAAGGTCGTATAGCCGGCTGGTATAATTGCCTTATTGGGTGTAGATCCCTCTGCCCTGCAATCTGAGCATGAAGCTCATCCATCTTGTTTCGAAGGGACTGAACATTTTCAAGCAGTATGGCCGGAAGTGCTAACCAAGCCTCTGAGAACGCCGCCTGGGCGGTTAGCATGGAGCTCCCATAGCATAGCAGCTCACGATAGAAGTTCTTAGAGTCAAATTGTTTCTTTGTTCTTTTTAATTTGTTTTATTTATTGTTTTGCTTGTTCATGTTTTGCTTTATGCTCGTCTACGACCGGGCGACTCTACTACAGCCATAAGATCGGAGTATCTTCGGGCATGTATAACTAAGCATGGGCTTGAACTGGGCTTGTTAGCCGGGGTGCGGCTAGTAGAGCTAATATGCTATTAGCAGAGCTAATAGCATAGGCAGCTCAATGCAAGCCGCATGCCAGCGGACAAGAAGCCCAGGCAGGAAGGGGCCGAACGACGACTTCGGCGCTTGGGATTGCAGGGGATGAAGGCCATGTAACCGGCTGGAGCAATCGCCTCATCGGACAAAGAAACAATTTGACTCTCAGAACTCCACGATGTTGCCCTCTGGCTAGTCACTCCAAGACGTGACTCCAAGACGTGACTCCAAGACGTGACTCCAAGACGTGACTCCAAGACGTGACTCCAAGACGTGACTCCAAGACGTGACTCCAAGACGTGACTCCAAGACGTGACTCCAAGACGTGACTCCAAGACGTCACTCCAAGTCCAATGTAAAAGGACATGAAGCGTAATAAAGTTTATCCTTTTGGTATCATTTGTTAAACATGCTACAGAACATAAAATCTCACGCCCAAACATTCTCAGAATTAACTTTACCGGAATGTACTGGAATAATAATTGAAAAAGACTTTAAAACGAGTGCTTTACAACAGTATATGCTGTATAATGTTTATATTTTATCATCAATAAAAATAAGAGAAAAATTGAAAAGTTTTTCTTAATCATTACTATATTTTACTACATTAATACTGTATTAATGAGTAATACTGTCTATAGAATGTGTTTAAGAAGCATATTTTAGCATGTAATAGATACATAGTATTTTACTTCCCGCTGCTCATTTAAGCATGTGACCTGTTACATGGGGTTTTACTTCCGGGTACAGAACTGGCGGATTTTCTTGATTCGCGGGAGAGCTTGGAACCGAACCCCTGCAAATGTTGAGGGCCTTCTGTACAGAGACAAAAATTTTAGGAAAATGCGTTTCGTAACCTGCATTTTTCATTTGGTGAGACTTTCGTAAAGTGAGGTACCATTGTATTTAGCCAGGACATCTTTCCTGCATGTTGTGCAATAGTCAAATTATGTGTACCGATTAAACTTGAGGCTTTTGGCTGTCAAAACAGCCCAGTCTCCACTTTGTTCCATAGAATTCTAAGCTGTTACCAAAGTCAGAGAACAATTATATTTGCATTAATTTTACATAAATTACATAAATACATGATTGTCAGTAAATTCTTCTCACATGGCAGAACTAACACGTACAGGAAGAGTAGAGTAAGGAGAGATTGTCTACTAATTAATTGATTGTGAAATGTGGATCATCGAGCGCAGGACCTTCTTCCAGACATGCAAACCATTCTGCTATTGTACAGGATCAACAATCATGTCAACAGATATTCTCATACCGGTTCATATCGACTGAGTATGAGATCAGAACAAAGTGAATTGACGATCTATCATCAGTGGGGATTCAACATGATGTCATTTCATAGTTAACATTCAGGCAAAGTTTTTATTTGGATTATCTTGTACAATATAATACAAATATTTGTTGAAAACTGGTTTTACACTGTATTACATAAATTAAACAAATAATTAATCGGCTCATTTGTATGAAAATCTGCAAAGATATTCAATTGTGGGGACTTGGTTAGTGCTTATTTGAACCACATTTGTTCATGAATTTATTTATTTACTTTATGAAAATAATAGAAAATTTTAATTAATAAATAAACACACATTTCTATCTATAGATCGATAGATTTACTGGAAATAATCACTCAGACCACTCAATTATGGCTGACCTGTACATTTACAGACCAAGCTGTAGAAATACCTCCACTTACATTAAGGTAGAACGATTGTAATGTCTGTGCTGAAGCCGTAATGAAGTTAAACCACATGCAAAATTGCAGTTTGTGGTGAGACAGCAATCTTTTGCATTCAGCTTCAAGAATCAAGGAACATCACAGGATGTTGGTCGTCATTCGTTATGAGCAGATTTGCATATTTTATGGAACAGCAAGCAGATTTTTTACCTGAACTAGATTTTCACTGGATCAGAAGCAAAAATGTGCATCTGTAAATCTTATCAGGATACTGTACAGATGCAAGACCAGATCCAAACAGCCTCACTGCAATCCACTTTCCTATATCTGCGTTCAGAAAATATGTGTGATTAAAAAGTATTATACAAATAAAATTAAGTAAATTGGTCAATACTTCAAAGACAAATATATGAAGAATATTCGCTCACCATGATTTTTTTTTTTTTGCACATTACAGATATCAGAGTGTTCAGCTTCATTTGCCTTCATCATGGCGACTGTGGTGATGGAGCAGATTGGTCGTTTGTTTATCAATGTGCAGCAACTGCGTCAGATCCCCCAGCTGCTGGAGTCTGCCTTTCCCACTCTCCCATGCACTGTGAGCATCAGTGATGTACCCCATGTCTTCAGGGAGTCACACATTTTCACCGGCTACCGCCCGCCTGACCACAGCTGGCGCTATTACTTCCTCTCTCTATTCCAGCGGCATAACGAGACTTTAAATGTGTGGACTCATTTGCTAGCCTCGCTTGTTATACTCGCCAAGTTCCGGGAAGTGTCAGAGACCGTGGACTTCCTGCGTGACCCACATGCACAGCCGTTCTTCATTGGTCTCCTAACTGCATTCACCTATCTGGCCTGTAGCACTCTTGCTCATCTCCTCTCTGCGAAGTCTGAGCTCTCCAATTACACATTCTACTTCCTGGACTATGTGGGTGTAGCTGTGTACCAATATGGCAGTGCCCTCGTGCATTTTTACTATGCAGTGGAAGAAACATGGCATGCTTATATTCGAGGCTTCTTCTTGCCCACTGCTGCTTTTATGGCATGGCTGTCCTGTGCTGGTTGTTGCTATGGCAAGTATGCCAGTTGGCGCCTGCCCAGGTTTGGCCACAAATTCTGTCAGATGTTGCCCTCAGCCCTGGCCTACTGCTTAGATATCAGTCCAGTGGTACATCGCATTTACACATGTTACAGTTCACAACAGGGTTGCACTGACCCAGCTGTAACCTTCCATTTTTATCAGATCCTTTTCTTTCTGGTCAGTGCCTTCTTTTTCTCTTATCCTCATCCAGAGTGCTGGTTCCCTGGACGCTGCGACTTTATTGGCCAGGGCCACCAGATCTTTCACATATTTCTCGTGTTGTGCACACTGATGCAGATTGAGGCTGTGCGCTTGGACTACACTGAGCGAAGGTCTTTGTATGAGCGCTTGCACGGTGACTTGGCTCATGATGCTGCGGCTCTCTTCGTCTTCACAACGTGCTGCAGTGCCCTAACCGCCTTCTATGTGCGGAAATGTGTGAAAGCCTACCTTGAGGAAAAACAAGAATAACCTGCCGCTCTTAAAAGGCAGGAGTGAGAAGACTTTGGAAGGCAAGATCTGAGGATGGGACCCTGAGCAAATAATTCCTCTGGTATATTATGTACATTGAAAGTAAGAGGCCTGGGGTGGGGAAAGGAATAAGTAAGAAAGTGTAAGCCTTGGGATTTTTGTTGGACTACTAAAATCTATTTTTAATCAGTAATGTACTGTTCACAACAGGTATAATTAAATATACACATGAAGGTGGGAAAGTAAAGGATACAAGAAGAGATATTTTACTTTGATAAAAACGACTCGAAAGGCTTCTGAAAGTTCAGCCACGTGAATCTGTTTTGTGGGTGCAAAAGTACTCTGGAACGAATAGCAAAAATGTTAATGGACTATAATTCTGACCTCAGCTCAGATGGCGTACTATGCATATTTTATTGATAGTAAAGTGTTAATGTTGTGAAACTTGCGATATAGTGAACTGCTAATATTCTCATGATGGACCAAAATCTCTTAAAATGTGTGGGCATATTTTGGACTCAATGATTTGCTTCATATTGCCACCAGGAGGGGCTGTAGGTTATCTTTAACTGAAAGGCAGACAATTGGCAATTGTTATATGAAAAGTCCCCTTTTTGTTAATTTGTCATATATATATATATATATATATATATATATATATATATATATATATATATATACACACATACATATATATATATATATATATATATATATATATATATATATATATATATATATAAATAAAGGACAGGACAAATACTTTCTATTGAAACTCCATTTATCACTACAGATCTGTTTCGAGGGGTAGTGAAACCATCCTCTCTCTTCAGGTGATTATAGAATTATTATATAGATTATATTCTATAATCACCTGAAGAGAGAGGATGGTTTCACCACCCCTCGAAACAGATCTGTAGTGATAAATGGAGTTTCAATAGAAAGTCTTTGTCCTGTCCTTTTATTTTATTGTTATTTGCTCTCCCAAAAAGTATTGAGCACTCTCCTACGGGAGGATCTACTCAGAAAATCCTCTATATATATATATATATATATAAAATATTATATAAAATTAAACAATTTTTGCTTTCTTGATAGGAATGTAGGGGTGCAGTGTCAGGGTCTATCATTGATGTGACACCTCTGGAGCAGACAGGCTTAAAGGCCTTGCCCAATGGTCATCATATTAATACTGTTTGATCATTTGACATTTAAACACAGAGGTATCAAGTTTCAGTTTACTCCTGCACGTACGCTTACCTATTCCTTCTATTTAAAGCAATTAAGTTAGTTGGGTATATTTCTAAATCTACATGTAAATTAAACAAACAAACAAACCCCCCTGTCCAGGTAAAGTAATTAGAGGAAATAAATGACAGAACATAGTCAGTGCATTACACAGTGCCACATGAGCACTCTAGGTACTCCTTTTTAGTGAATGGAGCCTTGATCCTTTGTGATTCATTTGACCACCAGCTTTCCTCCATGTAAAATAAAAAACTGGCTGTTCCCGTAATTTTTTTTTTGTGTGCACATGTGAAGTGTTGTGGCATCACACTCTATAGAAAAGTGTATTATTGTTATTATTGCATAATACGCCATTTGATAAACAGCTCTAGTCTCAAAAAAGTCAATCAAATTTTGCACAGCATCCACACTGCACCATTCTTCTCTTAAAATGTTCTGAGTGTAATGCTCCTGACCGCATTTTTATGGCAGCAGGTAGCAGCATGAAATGAAATCTGAAATGAAATGATTTAGACTCAAGTTGCTCACTCTTGGTGCTTTAAAGGGGGTTTATGGCATGGCTGCTAAAAAAGGACATTTTCAATCTGTTTTTACATCCTTAGATTGGCACTAAATAATGATTCCAATTCTTCTTTACTGGATAGCAATGAAACAGCTTGAATCTGACTGTGTCTTGCGTTCATAAACCCACTGTTGCTCTGAACCTGAATATGTTCTATAATTTTAAGAATGCAATCACTGAGTGTCGTTTGTGACTCAAAATACTGCCACTTGATGTTGCCCTGATGGATTGAAATCAATATGCCTGTTCATTTCAGAAGGAATATATGTGCCAATATGTTTTTTATCCATACTTATGGTTGGTAGATTTATGTGTTGCACTGCAATAAAACAGGATGCATTTCACACACACACACACACACACACACACACACACACACACACACACATACATACATACGCGTGTGTGTGTGTATATATATATATATATATATATATATATATATATATATATATATATATACATACTATATATATATATATATTATATATATTATATATATATATATATATATATATATAATATAGCTGTGTGTGTTTGATATATTTATTTATTTTTATTTTTTGAGAATGAAAAGTTAGACTCAAAAGGAAGAACGGTATTGCAAGTCTATCCAATGTTGAGTGAATTGCTTTTGTTCCTGATGTTTTCTTTAAGATGCCACCTTTTGTTCACATAATCTGTAGAGAAATGGATTGCATGCCCTTGATTAAGTGATGCCTGCTTTTGCCATCAAGATAATATTTTGTAACCCAAAGGGGAACAATGTTGTATTTTGTCTTCTTAGAGCTTATGATGTCCGTGCCATTGTTCATACTGTTACCTGGGTGAAGTGTTTACTGTTTATGTTAATGTGCCTGAATATGTGCATGCATCTATATTGGCCAGTGAATGTATGAGTGAGCTGAGTGAGTACAGTTTCTATTTAATCTTAGTGACGAGAGTGTATAATGGTTACCAGTTTATTAGAAACTTACCTTATACTGTATTTACACTCATTGCCTTTTTGTAATCACATTAGCTTGCACCAGATATGCCACTGACTGAGGTACATGTTTTACAGCCCGCCTCTGTCGTAACTGGAAAAGGACCACAACAAGACCACTAGACTTTCTTATACTAGACTAAATTTTGTTTGGGTGCCACACACATACATTTGCAAGTGTATGCCATTAATAAAATGGCCAGTGAGTGGATTTTAAGGGAATTGTGCTTAATGAACTGGCAAATAAATGTAAATAAGGCTTTAGTCCTATAATTAGATTTTATTTTACTTTTAGTTTTAGCACATATTCATTTACATTTAACAGTCTGCACACATCTTTAAAGTTATTTTTTGTGTGTGTATGAAAGATAATGTGTAGCTGCCATTGGATTAGTTTCCCAAAAGATTTGTAGCACAAAAAGTGCAAGGTGAAGCATCACTTTGAATACTTTTATAACAGAGATTTGCAACTCTTCAGTGCTTTTGGGAAATTAAGTGTTTTTGGTATATGAATCTTGTATTAAGGAGCATGCCTGCACCAGCGGAATACAATATGTATGATGTCACTGATAGATGCCCTCATGGATTGATGTCATTGACTGTCTCATGAAGTCTAATGAAGTGACTGACTATTGGACCAACCATGATTTGTGTGGCAAGAATTGTGCCATAAAATGACTGCCGTCTGTTGCGTCTTTTAATTTAAATCGATTTAGCAGGCTTATTAGTTATTGACACTTATTTGTATTACATAATATTAACAAAGGAAAGTGTGCGTGTTTTTTGTTGTTGTTGTTATTGTTTCAAAAGCTGCACAGTTAATATTTTTCTGTATGTTCAGATTATTGAGTCTGTGTGTGAGCGAACATACGGTATATGTTAAAAGATTTTATTAAATACTGAAAAGAAAATGAACATGTTAAGGGGAAGCAAAAAGCTGGAACAGTTTCAGAGAGGATGCCACAGCAATGAGGTCATTGACAAGCATTTAGTAAGCTCAAACATCCTGTCTGACACAACTACACTGTAAAATTGATTTTGCTTTAATAGTGACTCAGAAAATTATACAAAGCTCAATTAAAGCACTTAAAATGCTTCTGTTGTAATAATTAAAAAAACAACAGCAAAATAATTGATTTTATGGTTTGTGTTAAGACTAAATGTGACGTGTTTTGCCAGAAAAGTGTTTTGTGTCTTATTGACACCGGCATTGATTTATGCTACTGAAGGTTGATATTACACTCTCAGTTATCTCACTTAACACTCATGTCAAGCCGCAGAACATTAGTGGTCAAGGGGATATAAATTGTCTGGGGCCGGTTTAAAACAGAAAAACAACAACAAAGCTAACAATGTATAAAATAACTTGTGTTGCATTGTGAAATTAAAATAAATAAAGAATTGTTGTCCTGTCATTGTGCACTTGTAAATCATGATACTGATAAACACACAATATTTGTAATGGTATTTTATTTTGTTAATATGAGGGTGTCATGCACACATTTATTCATTCATTTTCTAAACCACTTAATCCTAATTAAGGTTGTGGGGAGGCTGGTGCCCATCCCAGCTGACTCTGGGTGAGGGGAGAGTCCACCCTGGATAGCTCACAAGGCCATCGCAGGGCAGAAACACGCTGATGGCTATACTGCCTACTCTTGACGAAAGTCAGCAATAGTTATTTTACATGCCTTTCACCATAGACAGTGAGAGACATGGCCTGCCTTTGATCACCCAGTTAGCTGTACTGGGGAGTTGGCAGTGACAACCCGTTGAGTGGGGCTTGAACCCCAAACCTCAGGATCAGTGATCGAGCACCTTACCACCAGGCCACTACAGCCTTCCGCACCCATTCATGCATTAGTTTTATTATATCAGAAATAATGGACAGAAATAATCAAACATACTGTACATCAAAGTAAATATCACAGGTTCACATCCCTACTTTACCACATTGTTATTACCATTTTCAATGGCAGTAGTTCACCTACCAAATGAGAGCATATATCTCAACTTTGTGAAACCCATTTGATTGCTAATTTAGCTAGTTCCTTACAGCAGTTTTCATGTATCACCTTCTTCAATGCCACCCTGTGCTCCTTTCATTAAAGATGCAAGTCTGAGGGTGCCAAGTCAGATGAATAGGAAGGATGCGACAGAGTTGATCACCTGAACCTGATTGCCTCCATTGTTCTAAGGCTTGAGCAAGGCGTACATCATGATGTAAAACTATCATCTCCAAATTTGGTCTTACTACGTGGATCCTTGCTCTTAACTTTTTAAGATCTCAGAGTATGCTTCTGATGAACTTCCAGTTTAACAGCTTTTTAATAATGATAAAAATATCTTTATTGTCAACTGTTGCATAAGCAATAAAAATCAGTTTAGCTTCAATTATATAAAGAGAATGCACAAAATACAGCGAAGTAAAGCCACTAAGCTATACATATGCATATACCTACATACACATATACACACGTACCTTTATGTACACATATAGACACACAAACATACATATATATTATATACATCTCTATATCTATTTACACCTATTCACAGATATACAGAAGGGTGAATGATATATACCACGTCAGAGGTAGAACTTTTAATTATAAGATACATGGTGCTAAAATGTTATGTTCGAGACCTGCTCTAAACATGAGTATTGCATTGTCCAGGAAGATGGTCTGAATAATGGTATTCAGGGTGTGTGACGGTGGTGGTGGTGCGGTTATATGTTTAACAGCTTGTGCATAAGCATCTATTAGTTTTTGTTTTTAATGTCCTGTACCTTTTTTGGGGGGGGAAGGGGGTGCCTGGGGTGTCCAGGGTGTGTGGGGTCTCTGATAATTCCACTGGCTGTCCTCTGAAGTCTGTCAGCGTAAATGTCACTGAAGGAAAGGGGTGGGGGGGTAGTGGAGCTCCAATTCCATGCTCTACGGTTCTCACCACCTGCTTCAAGAACTTCCTGACCTGTACAGTACAGCTACTGAACCACAATGTACAGCTATAGGTCAAGAGGCTCTCGATGGCGGAGCGCTAAAAGTTCGTCAGTACTGGTTGGGGATGGCAGGCTTGTTGGAGCTTCCTGAGGAAGAACATCCTTTCTTATGCTTTCCTCACCTGGTGGGAGATGTTTGTGGTCCAGGTGAAGTCAGCAGAGATGTGGACTCAAAGAAACTTGAATCACTCCACCCTCTCTACCTCATCTCCTTCAATGTAGATGGCAGAGTGCTCAGCTTGTGTAGATCTCCTAAAATTCTCTATCATCATCTTGGTTTTGGATGTGTTTAGTTCCAAATTATTGTTGTAGACCATCGCCACAGATGCAGGATGTCCTTCCTGTAGACTGACTCATTGTTATCTGCAATCAAACCTATGATGGTGGTGTTGTTGGTGAATTGGACAATGGTATTGCTGGTGTGAGTGGAGGAACAGTCGTGTGTGAAGAGGGAGAAGAGGACAGCAGTGTTCAGGATGAGAGTGCAGAAAATGTGTTCTCTTATCCTGATATTTTGTGTGCCGTTGCTGAGAAAGTCCAGTATCCAGGTGCACAGTGAGCCCAATGAGCTCTAGGCCCATTTTGCCCAACTTCTGAACCAGTTATGTCTACGAACAGCATCCTCATATAGGAGTTGCTTCTGTACAGGAGTGTGAAGGCTGTAGTGATGGCATCCTCTGTTGACTTGTTTGCTGTGTATGCAAACTGATGTGGATTGAGATCAACAGGGATGGCAGCCATAATGTGAAACAGGTCGAGTCTCTCGAAACGTCTGGTGATGATGATTGTCAAGATGACTGGGCAATAGTCATTTAGGCAGCTTGCTGATGTTCTGACCTCTCTTGAAACGTTACTGCTGATTGGCTGATGTTGATTGGCTGATGATTAGCTGATGTTGAAACATGTACGGAGACATACGCACCACTTCCAATCTGTTGAGCTATCGAAAGGATGCCGGTGATCGAGAGAAAAGATTCTGCTTGAATCAAAGAAATAGATAAAGGCGTGAAAAACAAGTTTAGGTGGGAAAGGATGGAAAAAGAAACCGTAGCATTCGTAGGTAAAAAGAAGGTGACAAAACTTGTTCGGTGACTTCTTCCGCAAAATCGATCGACCTGGGAAGGCGTTGTGTACGTGGTGTAACGACACAATCGACTACGGTGGAAGGGGTTTTAAGGCGTTTGACAGCCACGCGAAAAGCAAGAAACATGTCAAAAAACTGGAATTAAGGAAAACAAATTATTCAATTGCCGGAATGTTTGGTGTTCAGGCGAAGATTCCAGAACCCTACGAACTGAACCCTTTGTTTGCCGTTCGACCAGAAACTTCTGTGCAACCAGTACCTGTCGCCGATCGAGTAGTTAATTTTGAGGTATGTTTGAGAATTTTCTTGTCTAGTTTCCGATTATATTTTTCAAATTATTGTGAATGCATGCATTCTTTAGGCATAGGATTCTCCGTGAACTGAATCAAATGAGCCGACTCTATGGTCACTGAACCATTTTTCTGCTGTTTAGAATAAATAAATTATTGCCGCATTAACTCACCAGTTTTTCGTAATTAACTTATGTAAATAGGCATTGTTATTCAGTGTTTCTAAACAGCAGCGGGAGTGTGTGCTCGTGTAATTATCTAATTAATATTGGAAATGTAAAACTATGAATCTGAGACTGACTGAAGTGCACCAGCATCCAGAAGGACAACAAACTTTCTAAGGCAGCCTCCAGAAGTACAGTTCAGGCTACACAAAGGAAGCAACAAAGTGCCATGCTAAAGCACTAAAGATAAAGAAACATTAATTCAAAAAACTTATGTCATATTTCGCATGTCATGTGTATAGTTTGTTTCCAAATTGTGTTGAAAGACAATGACTGTTGATATTACTGTTGTGAGGCAGGGCATATCTACTAGTCCTTCTAAAAAAATTAGCATATTGTGATAAAGTTCATTATTTTCTGTAATGTACTGATAAAAATTAACCTTTCATATATTTTAGATTCATTGCATACCAACTGAAATATTTCAGGTCTTTTATTGTTTTAATACTGATGATTTTGGCATACAGCTCATGAAAACCCAAAAATCCTATCTCAAAAAATTAGCATATCATGAAAAGGTACTCTGAACGAGCTATTAACCTAATCATCTTCTTCTTTTTCTTTCGGCTGTTCCCTTCAGGGGTCGCCACAGCAAATGATCTGCCTCCATCTCTTCCTATCCTCTGCATCTTCTACTCTTACTCCAATGACCTTCATGTCCGCCTTCACCACATCCATAAATCTTCTCTTTGGTCTTCCTCTGGGCCTTCTGCCTGGTAGTTCCAACCTCAGCATCCTACGACCAATATACTCACTATCCCTCCTCTGTACATGTCCAAACCATCTCAATCTAGCCTCTCTGACTTTGTCTCCAAAACATCTAACATGTGCTGTCCCTCTGATGTACTCGTTTCTGATCCTATCCATCCTCATTACTCCCAAAGGGAACCTCAACATTTTCATCTCTGCTACCTCCAACTCTGACTCCTGTCTTTTCCCCAGGCCACTGTCTCTAAACCATACAACATTGCTGGCCTCATCGCCGTCTTGTACACTTTTCCCTTCATTTTTGCCGATACCCTCCTATCACACATCACACCGGACACTTTTCTCCATCCATTCCAACCTGCCTGCACACGCTTCTTCACCTCTTTTCCACACTCTCCATTGCTCTGGATTGTTGAGCCTAAGTACTTAAAATCCTCCACCTTCTTTATCTCTGCCCCCTGTAACCTCACCGTTCCTCTTGGGTACTTGTCGTTCACACACATGTATTCTGTCTTACGAAGACTAACCTTCATTCCCCTCCTTTCCAGGGCATACCTCGACCTCTCTAGATTTTCCTCCACTTGTTCTCTGCTCTCACTACAGATCACAATGTCATCTGCAAACATCATAGTCCATGGAGATTCTTGTCTAACCTCGTCTGTCAGCCTGTCCATCACCATAGCAAACAAGAAGGGACTCAGAGCTGACCCTTGATGCAGTCCCACCTCCACTTTGAACTCTTCTGTCACACCCACAGCACACTTCACCACTGTCTTACATCTCTCATACATGTCCTACACCACGCTAACCTACTTCTCTGCCACTCCAGATTACCTCATACAATACCACAGTTATTCTCTCGGCACCCTGTCATATGCTTTCTCCAGATCCACAAAGGCACAATGCAGCTCCTTCTGACCTTCTCTGTACTTCTCTATTAACCTCCTCAAAGCAAACACTGCATCTGTGGTGCTCTTTCTTGGCATGAAACCAAACTGTTGTTCACAAATGCTGACCTCTGCCCTTAGTCTAGCTTCCACTATTCTTTCCCATAGCTTCATTGTATGGCTCATCAACTTTATCCCTCTGTAGTTGCCACAATTCTGTACATCTCCCTTGTTCTTAAAAATGGGCACCAGCACACTTCTCCTCCATTCCTCCGGCATCTGCTCACTTTCTAAGACCTTGTTGAATATTCTTGTCAGAAAATCTACTGCTACCTCCCCTAGACACTTCCATACCTCAACTGGTATGTCATCAGGGCCAACTGCCTTTCCACTCTTCATCCTCTTCAATGCCCTCCTCACTTCTCCCTTACTAATCTTTGCTACTTCCTGGTCCTCAACGGTCACCCCTTCTACTCTTTTTTCTCTCTCATTTTCCTCATTCATCAGCTCTTCAAAGTACTCTTTCCATCTTCCCAGCACACTTCTGTCATCAGTCAATACATTTCCCTCTCTGTCCTTTATCACTCGAATTTGCTGCACGTCTTTCCCATCTCTATTTCTCTGCTGTGCTAACCTGTATAAATCATTTTCTCCCTCCTTACTGTCCAACCTATCAAACAAGTCATCGTACGCCCTCTGTTTGGCCTTTGACACTGCTACCTTTGCCATACGCTGTGTCTCTTTGTACTCCTGTTTACTCCCTTCGGTCCTCTCTGTGTCCCACTTCTTCTTAGCTAACCTCTTCTTTTGTACACACTCCTGCACTTCCTGATTCCACCACGAAGTTTCCTTATCTACTTTCCTTCCAGAGGACACACCAAGTACTCTCCTACCGGTCTCCCTGATCACATTGGCTGTGGTTGTTCAGTCATCTGGAAGCACTTTCTGACCACTCAAAGCCTGTTTCAACTCCTCCTTGAAGAAAACACGACAGTCTTCCTTTTTCAGCTTCCTCCACTTTGTCTTCTGCTCTGCCTTTGCCTTTTTCACCTTTCTCACCATCAGAGTCATCCTGCACACCACCATCCTATGCTGTTTGGCAACACCCTCACCCACTACTACTTTGCAGTCACTGACTTCCTTCAAATTACATCGCCTATACAAAATGTAGTCTACCTGTGTGCTCTTACCTCTGCTTTCATAAGTCACCCTATGCTCCTGTTTCTTCTTGAAGAAAGTATTCACCACAGCCATGTCCATCCTTTTTGCAAAATTGATCAACATCTGTCCTTCTGTGTTCCTGTCCTGGATACCAAACCTGCCCATCACTTCCTCGTCCCCTCTGTTGCCTGCACCAACATGTCCATTGAAGTCTGCCCCAATGACCACTCTTTCACCTCTGGGGGTACGCTGCATCACTTCATCTAAGTCACTCCATAATCTCTCCTTCTCTTCTAGCTTACATCCTGCCTGTGGGGCGTAAGCACTAACAACATTGACCATCATGCCTTCAATTTCTAACTTGAGACTCATCACTCTGTCTGACACTCTTTTCACTTCTAAAACATTCCTGACAAACTCCTCCTTCAAAATGACTCCTACTCCATTTCTCTTCCCATCCACACCGTGATAAAACAGCTTAAACCCTGCTCCTAAGCTTTTAGCTTTGCTACCTTTCCATCTGGTCTCCTGAACACACAGTATGTCCACCTTCCTCCTCTGCATCATGTCAGCCAGCTCTCTACCTTTTCTTTGCATAGTTCCAACATTCAAAGTCCCTACTCTCAGTCCTAGGCTCACGCCTTTCCTCTTCTCTCTCTGCCTACTGACACGCCTCCCGCCTCTCCTTCTTCGATGTCTTCGACCAACAGTAGTCCAATTTCCATCTGCACCTTGTTGGTTGACAGCACTGATGGCGGTCGTTGTTAACCTGGGCCTCGACCGATCCGGTATGAGTTTTGTTTTGACCATTTGAATTTTTATTGTGGCAGAAGTTTTACGCCGGATGCCCTTCCTGTCGCAACCCTCTGCATTTATCCGGGCTTGGGACCGGCATAAGGGGGAGAGACACTGGTTTGTGCCCCCCCGCCTCATGGCTGCATCATTAACCTAATCATCTGAATCAACCAATTAACTCTAAACACGTGCAAAAGATTCCTGAGGCTTTTAAAAACTCCCAGCCTGGTTCTTTACTCAAAACCACAATCATGGGTAAGACTGCCGACCTGACTGCTGTCCAGAAGGCCATCATTGACACCCTCAAGCAAGAGGGTAAGACACAGAAAGAAACCTCTGAGCGAATAGGCTGTTCCCAGAGTGCTGTATCAAGGCACCTCAGCGGGACGTCTGTGGGAAGGAAAAAGTGAAAGAAGGGCCGATTCCAGACCTTGGGGGACCTATGGAAGCAGTGGACTGAGTCTGGAGTAGAAACGTCCAGAGCCACCGTGCACAGGCGTGTGCAGGAAATGGGCTACAGTTGCCACAGTCCCCAGGTCAAGCCACTTTTGAACAAGAAACAGCGGCAGAAGCGCCTGACCTGGGCTACAGAGAAGCAGCACTGGACTGTTGCTCAGTGGTCCAAACTACTTTTTTCAGATGAAAGCAAATTTTGCATGTCATTCAGAAATCAAGGTGCCAGAGTCTGGAGGAAGACTGGGGAGAAGGAAATGCCAAAATGCCTGAAGTCCAGTGCCAAGTACCCACAGTCAGTGATGGTCTGGGGTGCCATGTCAGCTGCTGGTGTTGGTCCACTGTGTTTTATCAAGGGCAGGGTCAATGCAGCTAGTTATCAGGAGATTTTGGAGCATTTCATGCTTCCATATGCTGAAAAGCTTTATGGAGATGAAGATTTCATTTTTCAGCAGGACCTGGCACCTGCTCACAGTGCCAAAACCACTGGTAAATGGTTTACTGACCATGCTATTACTGTGCTCAATTGGCCTGCCAACTCTCCTGACCTGAACCCCATGGAGAATCTGTGGGATATTTATGAAGAGTAAGTTGACAGACACCAGACCCAACACTGTGGATGAGCTTAAGGCCGCTATTGAAGCATCCTAGGCATCCGTAACACCTCAGCAGTGCCACAGGCTGATTGCCTCCATGCCACGCCGCATTGAAGCAGTCATTTCTGCAAAAGGATTCCCGACCAAGTATTGAGTGCATAACTGAACATAATTATTTGAAGGTTGACCTTTTGTGTATTAAACACACTTTTTTTTTATTGGTCTGATGAAATATGCCAATTTTTTGAGATCGGAATTTTGGGTTTTCATGAGCTGTATGCCAAAATCATCAGTATTCAAACAATAAAAGACCTGAAATATTTCAGTTGGTGTGCAATGAATCTAAAACATATCAAAGTTTATTTTTTATCAGTACATTACAGAAAATAATGAACTTTATCACAATATGCTAATTTTTTAGAAGGACTAGTATAAGAGTGACTGTGATTTGTGACTGTGACACTTTGATTAGTGTTGGAATCCCACATGATAAACCCACAAGTTGAGGGAAATTAAACTTTCTAGAGTTCTTTCAGTGTTATGAAATAACCTTTTTTCCCTTCTGAAATGCTTAAAACCGTGGAGCTTTCAGGTGCAGCAGCTCGGTCCTTTTCACATTTTAACAGCTACAGTGCTGTGCAAAAGTTTTTGCCCCTGACCAATTTCTGACTTTTTTTGCATGTTTGTCACTCTCATCCATTTCAGGTCAAGCAAACCTAAGTATTATAAAGATAGAACACAAGTAAACACAAAATGCAGTATTCAGTGCCAGTTGCATTTATTAAGGAGAAAAAAATATCTAAACCTACAAGGGTCCGTGTGAATAAGTAATTGCTCCCTAGACCTAATAGCGGGTTGAACCACCTTTTGCAGCAATAACTGCAGTCAAACGTTTGTGATAAGAGGCGATGAGTCTTTCACATCGCTGTGATGGGATTTTGGCCCACTCTTCTCTGCAGAATTGTTTAAGATCAACCAGCTTGGATGGTTTTTGGGCATGAACAGCCTTTCTAAAGTCATGCCAGAGCATCTCAATTGGGTTCAGGTCGGGACTTTGACTAGACCACTACAAAACCCTCATTTCGTTCTTTTTGAGCCATTCAGAAATGGACTTGCTGGTGTGCTTCGGATCATTGTCTTGCTGTAGAACCCAGGTGCGCTTTAGCTTGAGGTTTATGGTTAACGACTCTGACAGTGGTCCGCTGGAGTCCCAGAGATTTACCAACGGCTTTGTATCCTTTCCTAGATTGAGACATCTCTATAATCTTCTTTCTTGTTTGCTCTTGAAGTTCACTGGATCATGACATGATGATATGTGTTCAGTGTGGCCTACCTCACCTTGTCAGACAGGTTTTATGTTAGGGATCTCTTGATTGGAAATATCTAGCAGTAATCAGGCCTGGGTGTGGCCATGAAATTGAACTCAGTTTTCCCCAATAATAGGATTAATCACAATTACCTCACCTTTTAACAATGGGGGGGAATTACTTTTGCACAGAGGTTCATGTAGGTTTGGATAGGATTTTTCTCTAAACAAATAAAATCACAACAGGAAAACTGCATTTTTTGAATACTTGGGATATCTTTGTGTAATGTTTAAATTTGTTTGATGATCTGAAAAAGTGTGACAAAGGAGCAAAATAGTAAAAAATCAGTAAGGGCGCAAAAACAGCTGCACAGCACTGTATGTCTTTTATTTATTTATTTTATTGCTATGTCTTTTATTTATTTATATCTTTCCTGGGCTCAGTCCCTGGCAGCTAGACATGTGTAGTACACCAGGGCTGAGCTGCTCACGGCTTGTGATAATTACTGCTCCACATTTCGAAACCAGTGCAATGCAAGCCATGGACCTCTCGCTGAAATAGGGGGATCCCCTCACTGAAATGGCGCAAGCGGTGATACAGAAAACAGAAGAGGGAGACGAGAATGGGGCTAAGCTAAATGCTAACCCTTACAAACAAGCCATTCCAAGTTTATTTCTCACCCACTCACGGTCACTTAGAAAAAGATGGATGAGTTAGGACTGCTTGAATTCATGCCCATGGATTATTGTGTAGCGGTAATATATCAGTTCATTTCAGGATTCAGGATTTTTAATAGCCATTTGTGGGTTTTTTTTTACACACACACAGGAATTCTTGTGTGGTTGTTCAAGGTGTCAAGTTACAAACAGAAAAGAAGGCTCAAATCAACAACACACAAACTGCTATAAAATAAACACATAAAAAATATCTAAAGGGACCTCACACAGACCCAGCAAACAATACAATAATAACAATAAAAGTAATAAAAATAAAACGATACTACTACTACTACTACTACTACTACTACTACTACTACTAATAATAATAATACAATAAATAAATCAGTAGATAACCGCAATAAACAAAATTGCACTAAATTCTATTCTATTCTATTGTATTATAATTATAATTATATTTATAGTTATATTTATATTGCACTATGCCCATTGTTTTGTTGGAAAAAAATGAACAGTTCTCTGGGTAAGCAAAATGGCCGCAACTTCAAAGTTAGATGTTCTTCATTCTCAGAGCAAGGTTTAGAGATAATCTACAGTCAAGTCAGTACACCAGGTTTATTTAATCAGAATCCGCCGTTCTTCCGCCATGGTTCTTGTTGCTAGCTGCTGTGCTTCGGTCCTGTCTGAAGGTCGTGTAGTTGGCTGGTGTAGTCGCCTTGTCGGGTGTACTCTCCTCGAGCCATGCTTCACACAAACACAGCATGGAGCAGTCCTGTAGATCCCTCTGCACTGCAATCCGAGCATGAAGCTGGTCCATCTTGTTTCGCAGAGACTGAACATTTTCAAGCAGTATGACCGGGAGTGCTAACCTTCCACTGCTAACCAAGCGCCGGAATCGTCGTTCAGCCCCTCCTCGCCTGCCACGTCTTCGCCTGGGTTTATTGTTATCCTGGGTGCGGCTAGCATTGAGCTGCGGTAGCATATTAGCTCAGGATAGGAGATGAGCGTGCTCAGTTCTAAATGTCTAAAAGGACTGCACTCTCATAGCTGTAGTAGGGTCACAGGGTCGTAGACGAGCATAGTGAAAAAAAAAACCCAAAACAAACAAAGAAACAATTTGACTCTGAGAACTCCGCGACGTCGCTCTCTAGGAAGTGCCATCTTGACCATTCAACTGTGAAATGGCCATCGTCCATGCTGTTGACATTTATTCATGTATCAAAGGAAGTTCATTCATTCATTTTATGAACCGCTTAATCCTAATTAAGGTCACGGGGAGGCTGGCACCCATCTAAGCTGACTTTATGTGAGGTCAGAGTACACCCTGGACAGCTCAACAGGCCATTGCAGGGCAGAAACACACTGACGGCTATGCAGCCTACCCTTGATGAAAGCCAGCAATGGTTCTTTTAGAGCCTCTCACTATAGTCAGTGAGAGACATGGTCAGCCTTTGATAACCCAGTTAGCTGCACTGGGGGGACAGTAACAACCTGTTGAAAGTAGGACTTGAACCCCCAACCTTGGGATCAGTGATCCAGCACCTTACCACCAGGCCACCACTAGGGGCACAAAAGTAATTAAAGATTATGTGCCTTTACATCTGTAACCAAAATTTGATCATCATGAAGAAATGCAACTCCTATAAGCTGAATTGCAAGACTTTTTGACTCAGCCTTGTACTTACGGGGTGTTGTGGATTCCAGGGTGAGCACTATGCTTGACAAGGGTGTTTTGTGTAGAAGTCATGTTTTTTCTGTACTAGTATTTGTTTCCTCTGGTTTGCTTACACAGTCCAAAGACCTCCCTAGGTTAATTGGTTATTATATATCACCCCTAGATGTGACTGTGAGTCTGAATGGTTGCAGGTTTGTGTTGTAGATTGGCAAATTGTTGACTATGTCTTCTGCCTCTTGCGCAGAGCTGGCTGGTACTGTATTGGCTTTAGCTTTTCTGCAACCCTAAACAAGATAAGTGGCACAGTTAATGAATGAATAAATGAATGATAAGTGAAGCCAGATGCAGTAATTAAAATATAAAATCGTGTAATTAGTTCAACATCAAAATTCTAATAGCAATTCTAAGAATTTGTTAGAGATATAGTTATAAAGTTTACACATATTAACTCGTGTTTGATTTCTTTTTGTTCTATTTTCCTAAAAAAACCCTTCTCTCCTTGTTGTGTGGATTTCCTCTAGGTTTTCCAATTTGCTCCCACTTTGTAAGAACTTGGCTGAGGCTTGGCATTCCATCCGCCCCTTCATACTGGCATTCCAGTGTTAATCCCATGCCCAGTATTAAAAGATAGACTACAGTTTGAGTGCAACACTGACCAGTATAAAGCAGTTACCAAAGATGACTGAACATAATAAAAATAAATATTATTTTAAAAACAAAATGCCACATTTAATCAGGAAATGCAAAGTGAAATACTGCACCCATTCAAAGCTTCTAAACTAAATCGGTTTAATTTTGTTTAAAACCCTTTTTGCACTTAACGACCTCCTCACCAAACAAATGTATGGCAAATGGCCAAAATAACAAAGAGTAAGATTCAGAATTTAAGATGCCACAGAAAACACTTTGTTCTGTTATGAAATGGTTGAGAAATAAGCGAAATCCTGAACAGATGAACGCCTCCCCATTGCCACTGATCCGCTGCCATTAATGTGATGTCATAGCGACAAGTTTATCCTGAATGAGGTGGGCCTGGCACTGTGTAAACAACTGAGAAATGTGAGATGTGGAAGGATTTTCTGTGAGTTTTTCCAGAAATATCGAACCAGGACATGCATTTTGAAGTCTAAGAATCATCCAGTGAAGAGCAAAGTCCTTTTGGATCAGAACCCTACAGATTTGAGCTGTATCTCAGTGATGAGACAAAAATATGAATGGCACAATGATATGAAAATGGCGATGAATCAGATGAGTAGTTTTGCTCATCACTAACCACCACCCGAATGGCAGGGACATCGGCTGTGAAGCACTGAATGGTAAAATATTTTCATTACTGCCCAGAAAGATCTTTTGATTAAAAATGTTTAATATCTATCTATCTATCTATCTATCTATCTATCTATCTATCTATCTATCTATCTATCTATCTATATATATATATATATATATATATATATATATATATATATATATATATATATATATATATATATATTAAAAATGAAGATATTTAGAATAAATATAATACAGTAAAAATACGGGCAGTGGTGGCCTGAGGGTAAAGAGCGCTAGATCGCTGATCCTAAGGTTGGGGGTTTAAGTCCCACTCTCCACAAGGTTGTCACTGCCCCCCTGTGCAGATAACTGGGTTATCAAAGGCTGGCCATGTCTATCACTGTCTGTGGTGTGAGGCATGTAAAAGAACCATTGCTGACTTTTGTAAAGAGTAGGCTACATAGCTGTCAGCGTGTTTCTGCCCCTTGTAAAGGGTTGTGTCAGGAAGGGCATCTGACGTAAAAACCTATGCCAAATCAAACGTGCAAATCGGATGATTTGCAATGGCGACTCCTGAAAAAAAAAGGCAAAAAGCCGAAAGGAAAAGAAGAAGAATATAATAGAGTAGAAATATACCTCAAATGCTATTTTCTGGAATTGACCAGTGTTGCAAGACCTACACCTAGGACAGGTGTATAGATCCAGTTATTGATTTCTTTTTAAAATAATTTGTCTTATCATATCATTTAAACCAGGGGTAACCAACATTGTGCCCGCAGGCACCAGGTCACCCACAAGGACAATATGAGTCGCCCGCGAGCCTGTTCAGGGTTCGGGAACCTATGACGTGGCTCTTTTGATGACTGCATCTGGCTCTCAGAAAAATCAGGTGGCCTTTCTTTACAGAACAACGTATACATAATTTCGCTGTCCTTTAAATAAAAATACAGAAAAAGGCACCAAATAAAACATAAACGTAAATAAATCTCGCACATTTCAATCTATACATCTATTTTCAATGCCACTTGTCGCTGTGTCGTGCAGCGGAGAGCCAATCCTTTCTGTACTCCAATGTGTGGGTGAGGCCGATACCTTGAAACTCTGATTTTATTGGATTATATACAATAGCCTGCACGAGTTGTTTTTGAGTAAAGAGGTAAATTTCCCTCGTTTTGATCAGCTCATGTGCACGAAGCCAAGCACAGCTGGCAAGCAAAACACAAAAGGACAGAATGAAAAAACTTCAACCCACAGACCAGCTGATTGCCTTGGGACGTGCTTCCTGTCACATAAACACTGCAGTGTGAGTCAAGTTGCATTGACCATGTTTGGCTCCACCTGAAAAGCATTAAGACCCACCTGCGGTCACGTGTAATAGATGGAAGCCTAAATGCCTCCATGAAGCTGAACTTCAGCACATATCAACCAGACTACAAAGCTATCAGCAAAACCATGATATAGAAAGGACCGAAGAGAGTAAACAGGAGTACAGGAAAACACAGCATAAGATGAAGGTAGCAGTGTCAAAGGCCAAACAGAGGGTGTATGATGACTTGTATGATAGGCTGGACAGTAAGGAGGGAGAAAATGATTTATACAGGTTAACACAGCAGAGAAAGAGAGATGGGAAGGACGTGCAGCAAGTTAGAGTGATTAAGGACAGAGTGGGAAATGTATTGACTGATGACAGAAGTGTGCTGGGAAGAGTACTTTGAAGAGCTGATGAATGAGGAAAATGAGAGAGAAAAAAGAGTAGAAGAGGTGACTGTTGGGGACCAGGAAGTAGCAAAGATTAGTAAGGGTGAAGTGAGGAGGGCATTAAGGAGGATGAAGAGTGTAAAGGCAGTTGGTCCTGATGACATACCGGTGGAGGCATGGAAGTGTCTAGGAGAGGTAGCAGTAGATTTCTTGACAAGAACATTAAACAAGGTCTTAGAGAGTGAGAGGATGCCGGAGGAATGGAGGAGAACTGTGCTTGTACCCATTTTTAAGAACAAGGGAGATGTGCAGAGTTGTGGCAACTACAGAGAGATAAAGTTGATGAGCCAGAAGTTATGGGAAAGAATAGTGGAAGCTAGACTAAGGGCAGAGGTCAGCATTTGTGAACAATAGTTTGGTTTCATGCCAAGAAAGAGCACTACAGATGCAGTGTTTGCTTTGAGGGTGTTAATAGAGAAGTAGAGAGAAGGCCAGAGGGAGCTGCATTATGCCTTTGTGGATCTGGAGAAGGCATCTGACAGGGTGCCGAGAGAAGAACTGTGGTATTCCATGAGGAAGTCTGAAGTAGCAGAGAAGTATGTTAGAGTGGTGCAGGACATGTATGAGAGATGTAAGACAGTGGTGAAGTGTGCTGTGGGTGTGACAGGGACAGGGTGAGATGGAGGCAGATGATTCGCTGTGGCGACCCCTGAAGGGAAAAGCCGAAAGGAAAAGAAGAAGAGGCTCAACAGTCCAGAGCAATGGAGAGTGTGGAAGAGAGGTGAAGAAGCGTGTGCAGGCAGGTTGGAATGGTTGGAGAAAAGTGTCCAGTGTGATGTGTGATAGGAAGGTATCGGCAAGAATGAAAGGAAAAGTGTACAAGATGGTGTTGAGGCCAGCGATGTTGTATGGTTTAGAAACAGTGGCACTGACAAAAATACAGGAGGCAGAGCTGGAGGTAGCAGAGATGAAAATGTTGAGGTTCTCTTTGGGAGTAACGAGGATGGATAGGATCAGTAATGAATACATCAGAGGGACAGCACACATAAGAGGTTTTGGAGTCAGAGAGGCTAGATTGAGATGGTTTGGACATGTACAGTGGAAGGATACTGAGTAGCCGAAAGGAAAAGAAGAAGAATAAGAAGTAAAATAAAGGCATCATTGTATAAAAAGAAAAGATTAACAATGCGAATTCATAAACATGCTGTGAAACAATCGCAATGTACAAGTGGCAATTGTCAAGTTGTGCTGACAGTGGAGGAATGTGTCTGCTGCCACGGACAGGACTGAGGAAGAAGAAGGGCGGGGTAAAGTGCATTCTGGACCATCATGGGTTTCAACCAGTGTGCCTCAATGAGGAAGTGCTGGTCACAGCATACAGTGCTTGCAAGTAATAGCACTAAACTGACCATTTAAATAAGTGTGATTTCATTTAACTTGTCAGTGATTCGACAAGACGACACTTTTTTATTTCGGAAACCAAGAAGTCATATATAGATTTCAAGAAATCAAATTGATCAATGAAAATAAATTTTGATTGATTGATTTGATTTCTTGAAATCCATGTTTGAGTTCTCAGGTCCCATCATTAAAAGGTCTATTTACCTGCATTAATTATCTTTTTACAATTTCTTGTGATTTAATAGAATGACAAATGAAACAACATATCACTGATGTACTATTTGGTGGGGTGAAATGTCTCATTTGTCATTTGGAGTACATTTTAGAAAGAAAACCAACTATCAAATCAAAAGAAGTTTCTCCCATAAACCAAATCTGAGCAGGTTATACTGAAATATACAACTAATTCAATCGGACCCACTGGACTCGAGACAATCAAATGAAGGCTACATCTAAAATATGCAGAGATAAAAGTGGAGTCATTAAAGAAAACACTTGGATTCATTTTATTTACATTTTAAGGACAAGTTCAATACAATACCACAGCCAGTGCAGGGTAACAGATCATCAATGATAATCTATATTGAAGGTTTTTGATGAGACTGTGGATTCTTTTTTTTTGTTTGTTTTTTGTTTTTTGGCCAGCTGAAACCGAAAACAACCGAAAAAAGTTGCACAATTTCGTGGCTATACAGGTATCCCTCGCTACTTCGCGCTTCAATTAATGCGACTTCAGTGCATCACATTTTTGTTTTTTTTAAATATTCATCATCATCATCATCATTTTCTGTAACCGCTTAATTCTAATTAGGGTTGCGGGGAGGCTGGTGCCCATCCTAGCCAACTTCGGGCGAGGGCAGAGTACAACATGGACAGCTCGCCAGGCCATCGCAGGGCGGAAACACGC
Source organism: Plotosus lineatus (assembly GCA_024760905.1). NCBI lineage: Eukaryota > Metazoa > Chordata > Actinopteri > Siluriformes > Plotosidae > Plotosus > Plotosus lineatus. Next base: position 33,250,059 of record CM045728.1, read on the forward strand.
CGACGGCTTTGCAGCCTACTCTTTACGACAGTCAGCAATGGTTCTTTTACATGCCTCACACCATAGACAGTGAGACACATGGCTGGCCTTTGATAACCCAGTTAGATGCACTGGGAGGCACAGTGACAACCTTGTGGAGAGTGGGACTCGAACCCCCAACCTTAGGATCAGCGATCCAGCGCCCTATACCACTAGACCACCACTGCCCCATATTTTTAAATATTCATTGAATTAAAAAATAAGGAAATTAAAGAAGAATAAGGGAAAAAGTTAAGGAAAATGCAACAAAAACAAGGCCAATTATGCAACCCCCTCCCCCCCAAAAAAACACAAAACAAAAAACAACCCAAAACCTTCCATCAAAACTAGTTACATTTTTGTGAGGTGCGCATCTATGTGTGTGCGCGCGAGAGTCTTTGTGTGTGTATTTATATTTTATTTGCATCTTATGCATTATTTTTAATGTTTAATTGTTATTATAAGCATTTATAGCATTGAATATGTATTTATTGTTATTATATACACATATACATGTACATATTTACATATATGTCATACATATATGTCAATCGGGGGATGGTTGGGGGAGTTGGGGGGTGATCCTACTTCATGGAATTCGGTGTTCGCGGGGGAATCTCAGTCCCAATTAACTACGGAAAGTGAGGGATCCCTGTATTGCTTAAATGTGAGTACACCCAAAAACCTTTCACATCACTTGTTGTTGCAGTAAAATTCAACTCACATGAATTTGATAGCTTTTTAGCTATGTTCAGCCTTGTTTCCAGGAAAACAACCTGACAGTCTCATCCCGGGGACATCACTTCCGTTTTCTTCCCCAGTTGCTCAAGATCCAGAACAAGCCATCGCGGTTAAAAAAATTGACTATTTATTGTTAAGTTAAACTGCATTGATGGCTTCAGCACATATTCCAACTGTATTTTGACTCATAGTTTTGTTGAATTAAACTATGAAAATAGTGACATAAGGTACATAAGGTGTTTAAACTGTTTTGTACCAAGTGGTACTTGTACATCACTCATTAGCAAGTTGCTCTCACTCTTCTTCTTCTTCTTCTTTTCCTTTCGGCTGTTCCCTTCAGGGGTCGCCACAGCAAATGATCTGCCTCCATCTCTCCCTATCCTCTGCATCTTCTACTCTTACTCCAACGACCTTCATGTCCGCCTTCACCGCATCCATAAATCTTCTCTTTGGTCTTCCTCTAGGCCTTCTGCCTGGTAGTTCCAACCTCAGCATCCTACTGCCAATATACTCACTATCCCTCCTCTGTACATGTCCAAACCATCTCAATCTAGCCTCTCTGACTTTGTCTCCAAAACATCTTACATGTGCTGTCCCTCTGATGTACTCATTTCTGATCCTATCCATCCTCGTTACTCCCAAAGAGAACCTCAACATTTTCATCTCTGCTACCTCCAACTCTGACTGTTTTTCTGTCTTTCCCCCAGGGCCACTGTTTCTAAACCATACAACATTGCTGGCCTCATCACCGTCTTGTACACTCACTCTCTACTCTACTATTTCGTCTTTTTATTTGGTGGAGTTTAATATTTTATGTTCTGTTATTAAAACAGGCCACACATGGATAAATACAAATTAGGAGTAAGGAAGGAAATATAAGTGAATATATCATCAGTGCAAATGAATATCAAGCCGTTTGAAGTCCCCTTACAATATTCAAGAAATCATTAAATACATTTTTCTTAACAAGTAATAGTAGTGATGTATCTGTGCTGACTGAATGATTTCCTGGATACTATAACAATTAATTCTAACTATTTTCTTCCAATGAGACATGAATAAAGTAAGTTATTGTATGTTATTTTAAATATTTATATCAGTGCATGATGTGATTAATCATAAAGTTGTCTGTGTATATTATTATATTAATGCTGCTATACATAAATTAGGGAAAATAAGAAAGAACAACAGCACTGTACACCTTATACAAATGCAAACCTTGCATAGATTAATGTAAAACAGTAATGGATACAGTTTCAGGTTAAATCTGACACTTTACAGCACATTGCATCAAGGTGCTTTTAAAGTCTGGGACCAAATCCTCAATATAACAGAGATGACCACAGGGTGGTAGTCTTACCAAAGCTTGAAAACATTCAAAACATTGGAGCATGCATCTGTCTTTTCTAGCTGAAAGAGCAACAGCACCCCAGGAAAAGGCAGGATGACTTCAGATAAGAGCTCGGTGTGCTTCACCGCGTATCTTAGCCTTCCATTTCCTGCCCATTCAAACAGTTGAAGAGTTGTATAAAGAGTGAGGCCTGACTGTGAGCTATGATTCATGCATGTAGCAGGATTTAAGGTCCCTGTGTCAATCATTTTTTTGCGGTGTTTTTAGACTGCATCTATATTGTACATAAAAAAAGTTTGTCATTAGACGAGTGAAAAGGGATTTATATATTCATATAACCGTGCTTTTAAAACTTGTAATTATCGGTCGAACAGAATATTTCCTCCATAGTTGGACACCCAGCCGCCATGATGTATTCGTGGAAACTGCCATGTACAATATATAGTGAGTGGAGAACACGAATAACAATGCCAGGTAGATGCTACTAAGATGAATAAAACTTTCTACAACTTGAACATTTTTCACACTCGTGCTTTGACTCAGGAGAAACATAGATTTAACTTGCATTTTAGACATCCTCAGACAGAAATGTGCAGCCATACCAATGTGAACCAAATCAGATTTAGACTCCGAACACACTTGAAACTGAGGATGGGAAAACCGAACAAGTAATTGCTGGTGATAGACTACCCAACACGGACTGGTGGACCACCTATATTTGTTTTTACGTTACTAATCCCCCAAACATTTTTAAAAAGAAAAGTATGTGTGAATGTTGTAGTGTTACTGTTGATACCAGTAGTTCTGGTTACAGGACTGCTGTCAAACTTGAAGCAATTTTGCTTTGATGCGCCGGAGTTGGCTCAAAACAATCTTCAGTAAAATGGTCACTAAAATTGATAAGATGAATGCTGGGCCCATCTTAGTTTGACTTCCTAATCCATTCATCATGTTTCTTTGTTGTCTGGGTCAGATGGCAAACTAAAAAAAACTAACACCATCCTGTGATATTTTTACGTCTGCAAGCCACAACATTAAAAGATTCATTGTACTTTGAGGTATAAACACTGAACCAAGACTTAAGCTAATAATAAATTTAAGGCGTTCACAATGCATATAATGAAATCCTTGTGCTTGATCTATTTACACTTCCAGTACATAGAAAATACTAAAATACCAATGGAAGTCAAGGCAGAGCACATTCCCCTTCTTGCATCACATACAGATTGTCAGAACTTTTCAAAACTGACCCGGAGTCCAGGTGGCAGGAAATTTAAAATGAGCAATATTTATGCGGTTGAGTCATATTTCCATATCTCGACACAGGAACTTTAATGTATGATCTAAAAAGACCACCTTGTTCCACACTCACTGTCATTCTGGTTAAGATCTGAATAACAATAATCTTTACATGTTTATTTGAATTCACCCTTAAACACGATCCACAATGTCTTCCAGTATTACATTTGATTATTGCTTGTCACAAAAAAGAAAGAATGTTGACGAAAGTACCCAATCCATCTTTACACCACATCAATGGCAGAAGAAATCATTAGTCATTAGTGACACCTATTCAGAATTGTAAATATGCTCATTTCTCTATAAAACAGCACTCAGCCATTTATTTTTATAAAATTATTTGAAATGCGTATGCACATTTCCTCCTCCAGGTATTAGTTTTTTCCCCCCTCTGGGTGAGTAATGGAAAATGTGTGTTCTATAAATTTTCAGCCAAGCAGAGAGTGATGGTGAGAGTGTGAAGGACCACATGCTGTTACACAGCCTGACTCATCTGAGAGGCCAGGTTCTGGATTGCTTCACTGGGAACACAACTAAAAGTCTTCGTGCTGAGAAAATCATGCTGCACACACCATTATTTCTGCATCCTGCCACTGGCAGTAAATAATGACATATACTGCATTTGAAAAGGACTCTTGCATCACATTTACATAAGGAAACACAACTATCAAAGGAGAATGAGAGTCACAAGTAAAAGTTGTTTATTTTAATAGAGTTATTAATTTCTTATGATACATTGAATTGTTTTACACTCTTAAGAAATGAAGACCAGGAAAAAAAGCAAAACATAAAGCCATTATTTGAAGCGGGGTCTGTGAAAGCATAACAGGGAGAAAATGCAGAAAATTTCCTCATATACTTTACCCCAAGCTAAGTATTGAGCTGAAGACCCTGGAGTTTTGAGCCAGCATTGCCCACTGTGTGACCATGACACACATTTTAATATAAATGTGTTTTGGTATAATGTTCAGCAGTAAAAAGGTTATATGGCTCAAGTAAATAGGCAAAGGGTATTACAGACATTTATACCATCTGTCTGTCTTCCTTTCGGCTTTTTTCCCCTTTTTTTACTCGGGAGTCGCCACAGCAAATCATCTGATTCGCACGTTTGATTTGGCAGAGGTTTTTACGTCGGATGCCCTTCCTGTCACAACCCTTTTTAGCAAGGGACAGAAACACACTGACGGCTTTGCAGCTACTCTTTACGAAAGTCAGCAATGGTTCTTTTACATGCCTCTCACCATAGACAGTGACAGACATGGCCCGCCTTTGATAACCCAGTTAGCTGCACTGGGGGGGACAGTGACAACCTTGTGGAGAGTGGGACTCGAACCCCCAACCTTTGGATCAGCGATCCAGCGCCCTATACCACTAGACCACCACTGCATATTTCTAAAATGAATCCATACTGAAGGGATCTGCAGGATTAATTTTAAGGGTTTAAAGGGGTTGCCAAAACAACAAAATACAAAAAAAACAAAACAAAAAAAACATCTAGAAAAAAAGGCTTTGAATTATCGAAAGTCACAAGGACTGTATTTATAATGGATAATGGATCAATGGATTTATAATGAATAATGGATCAATGAATCAAAATTATCGATTTTCAGATTTCGCACATACACACAGACACACACACACACACATTATCTATCTATCTATCTATCTATCTATCTATCTATCTATCTATCTATAGTTCATTTTCTGTAACCGCTTAATCCTAATTAGGGTTGCGGAGAGGCTGGCACCCATCCTAGCCGACTCTGGGTGAGGGCAGAGTACACCCTAGACAGCTCGCCAGGCCATCGCAAGGCGGAAACACGCCGACTGCTTTGCAGCCTTCTCTGGTCGAAAGTCAGCAATGGTTCTTTTACATCCCCTCACACCATACATAGACAGTGAGAGACAAGGCCGGCCTTGGATAACCCAGTTAGCTGCTGCACTGGCGGGGGGGGGGACACAACCTTCTGGAGAGTGGAACTTGACCCCTCAATATATATAAAAAATACAAAATATACAAAAATTTTCGTTGATTTTTAAAAAAATTAATCAATACCGGCATTTAATAAGTGAGTGCATAAGCGATTTTCTTAAAAATATCCATTAAATGCCACATCATTAGTCTACATTGCGTGTGATGTTTAAGGGTTTGCAGTATGCGATATTAATATTTATCTTAGAATTCCATCTATGAATCATTCATTCATTCATTTTCTAAACTGCTTCATCCTGATTAGGGTCACGGAAGGTTGGTGCCCATCTCAGCCAACTTTGGGAAAGGGCAGAATTTCATTTAATTCCCAGTAAACCAATAAAAAAAGTATTTTTTCAGCCCCCTTCTGTGTAAATAAACTTGACTCTCTCTCGGGGTGCATTCCCACAGAAGCATTTGAGATTGCATAATTTAAACATTGAAGAATCATCAACTTTTTCGAAATTTTCATTTTGAATGTCTCACAATCATTGAAAAATGATGAAGAAAGTGTGTATTTGGAGTCTGACAGAGAAGAGACTGGTTTCGAGGATGAATGTTTCAAATGAGTGCCTTTCAAATCGATGAAGAAAAATGAAGCTGCACTTTGACTTTCACGTTCATGAAGCTGAAACCATACTGAGAATGTTCCAATGAATTATATTCATAAAACTTTCATAGGCTTGTATATTTGCTCCAGATTTCATTTTGATAGATTTTACAGAAATATGTTCTGCAAACGTGTTTATTCTTAAAAATAAAAGATGCATTTTCTCCATTAATTTCCTCCGCAGTGTTTGTACTACTAACCCCACCAGTCCATATCCTGGTCAAATTTCATTCTAAAAAAAGATAATTTGGAAAGCTTATTTTATGCCATTTCAGACATACAAAATCTTATGGATGGAGGACCAAACACTATGTTATTATAATATATACATTACACCTAAAGTAGGTTTAATGGTACAGGAATGTTTCAATACTGATGTTCATGTTTATATTGTTTCTAAGAGCATGCAGGCACTTTCTGAAATGCACAATGCACACACATCTTCTAATTCAGACCCTTCAGCTAGGCTTTAGAAAAAGTGAATGATTGAATAGTTGTCAGCTAAATGTTCAGGTGATAATTAAGTGCATCTTAAGGAGAATTATACCTTTAGAAATTCTGCCCACGTCGAGGAACCAGGCAAGTGGTGCTCACGTTCAACAAACAGAGAGCTATGTCAGCAGAATCCATGCTGTCTTCAAGTGTATATGTATGCACAGCGAGTATGCGTGTGTGTTTGTGTGTGTGTGTGAAACAATCTGCATGTATTTGTAGACACTATCACTCATACAGCTGTATGTGACAACGGGTACTATATGATTATCTTAAATTCACCACACTCTATATTCCACGTTACACTCCACACTTTGTAGAAGTGTATCTGCTTCTGCACATATTTTTTCTGAAATATAAAGAAAATTCAAATTTGTACATCTGCTCTAATCAATACCTCCTGTTGTATTATTTGGTTAGAGGCCTCTAACAATAACCTTTAATAATAACAACAATCACCTTACCACTGATTTCTGCCTTCAAACAAATAATGCTGTCTCTTGGTCCAACAATGTCAATATATAGACTTGAAATGATGCTACACCGATCTACATTTCTTTTCACCATCATTCAAGAGCATAGCCTCTCACAGTGTTTGCAAGTTTATTATTATTCTTTCAACATTTAATGTGCTCTGCTAAAACATGATTTGAGTCAAGGTTGGTCAAATAATATCAGGCAGCTTGCATTTCCGAACATGTAGAGTAATTAAAATTTGGACCTGCTGGAAGGCTCTTCATAGTTTAAAGTTATTTAATTGCAGTGCTTCTGCGTGGCTCATTGACGAGGTGCGTGACTATTAACCCGGAGCTCACAAGTTCAAATCCGGTTTAATGCTGCAGCTATCCGTGGCTGGGAGCCCATGGGAGCTAATTATCCGAGCTCTCATGGGAGTGAGGGACAGCATACTCTCACTTCTCTGTCACTCACAGCGATCGCCAGCTACTCATGGGTGTCTGTGAGTTCATTTGTATGAGGGGGCAGATAGTGCTTGTCCTCTGAATGTGTTAAACTGCCCCAAAATACGCATGAAGTCACAGTTCGAACAGGGGCAGGTGGCTAGCATTGCATATCACAGGGGGCATATGCATGCTTTAGCCCCTCCATGGTCGATGGTGGTTGTGTGAGAGAGAAGGCAATACCTGATGGGTGGGAATCGGATAAGACTAAATTTCAAAGAAAATGGGGAAAATTAAAAAAATATATATTAAATTGTCTATCCTATCACTGCAAACTCTGCTCTTCTCCTTCTTTAAAAAAAAAAAAAAAAAAAAAAATATATATATATATATATATATATAAATGTGTGTGTGTGTGTGTGTGTGTGTGTGTGTATACAGTATATATTACTAGATCCTGTGTAGGTTAAGGTATCAAATTTTGGGCTGCTGGAAATTGATGTTTAAAATTCGTGCTTGGCTTTATTTTTTGAAATTCTACTGGGTCAGCCTATACAATTCTGCCAGCCAGAATAGCAGCCAGACCTGCAGACTCACCATCTGAAATCTGGAGAAAATCAGCGGTCGATGACTGTAGATGCAGGTAAATGACTGGGCTTACTAAGGAAGGTTGCACCCTACCTGAGCCCGAACCAAAGAGCTATAATCTGCAAAAGCATGGTCAGATCACGAATGGAATACGCCTCAACAGTCTGAATGGGAGCCTCTCCAACCTCCCTGGGCTGGCTGGAAGCCATCCAAAGGAGGGCTCTGAAGATCATCAACATTCCAAATGATTGCTCGGCTGATAACCAAATACAACTACTGTAGCAAAGGAGAAATGTTGGAGCCCTTACCCTACTCCATCGTATCTATCACCAAGAAGCTCCAGCACTGCTAAATAGCCTACTCTCAGAGCCTTACAAAGTCTGAAGAACAACACGCCTGTCTAAATCCCTTAATTTAGCAGCCCTTGAAAAACTCAAATCAAATATAACAAGCCACAAGAGATCATTCCTTCCATCCACAGTACAGTTGTGGAACACCCTCCCCCAATATATATATACTGAATACCAAAGATAGACAGAAATTCAAGACTGAAGATTATTATTATTGTTATTACTACTATTATTACTATAATATAATATAATATTTTACTAAATTAAGGACTGTCTACTGGACCTGTGTAAGGTCCTTTCTATACATCGGACATAGGTCCCTATTCTATAGAACTACTGTTTGTATTTTTTGCCTGTTCTGAGCCTCTTTGTTTTTCTTTCTTTTCCAAAACTGACTCTTTGCACGACCGCACAAAAAATTCCCATGTGTGTAAAAGCACAAATGGCAATAAAGGATCTTGAATCTCTGGAATCTTGAAGTCAATGCCCACCTCAGTGCCTTTCATCAGCGCTCAGTCAGTCACTGACAGTCCAGCTGCAAATGCTGAGGCATGGGATCTCTCGTGAAAAAAATAAATAAATAAAAAGCTGAAAAGACTTCACTCAGACAAAGCAGCAGGACCGAATGGGATGAGCCTCTTTGTCCTTAAAGCCTTTCCCCCTCTGTAGGCTCCCAGTGCAGTGGAAGACGTCATGCCTCGTTCCTGTACCAAATTCCCCACATCCCTGTGGCCTCTAGGATTACAGACCTGTGGCACTGACTTCACATGTCATGAAGACCATTGACAGATGGGTTCAACTCTGACACATGGATAGACAAAGAATTGTAATGCAGACCCTTCTGGGTGAGAAGCTAACATCGATGTAGGTGGGCATCTCTCTTGCGCCCTGGATTGTGGACTACCTGACCAGAAGACCACAATATGTGCACCTGCAGCAACGTGTCGGACACGGTGGTCAGAAACACCAGAGAAACACAAAGGACGGTCCTCTTCACCTTCTACACAAGGAACTTCAGTTACTGCACAGAAACCTGTCATCTTCAGAAGTTTTCTGATGACTCTGCTGTAGTCAGATGTACCAGTGAAGGTCATGAGACGGAGTATCGGACTGCTGTGGAGTCCTTTATAAACAGCATTTTCCATCCAGGGCATCAGTGTGAAAATGGTGGAGGAAGGAAAGTACCCTGGAGTTCATATCGACAATAAACTGGACTGGGCTAAGAACACCACCAACATTACAAGAAGAGCCAGGGCCAACTCTATTTTTTGAGGTGGCTAAGGTCGTTTAACATCTGTTGGACACAACTCAGGCTGTTCTATGAGTCTGTTATGGCCAGTGCTATCATCTGTGCTGTTGCATGCTGGGGCAGCAGGATGAGGGTTGCAGATACAAACTGATCTGCAAGAACGGTAACATTGTAGGGATGTAGCTGGACTCTCTGACGTCTGATGTGTCGGAGAGGCAAATGCTGTCTAGAACAAAAACAAAATTGCAAAATACCTCCCACCCACTTTACACCCTTCTGATCATTCATAGGAGCCTTTCAGTCAGAGACTGATACCACCAAAATGCACCACTGAACGACACAGGAAATCCTTCCTACTTATGGTTATTAAACTGTACAACTCCTCCACATAGTAAGAATATTAGTAGTATTTAGCACAACATTTATATTATACTGTTTATCATATTGATATTACTGTACATATCACTCATATATATATATATAACAAAAATAAAAGGACAGGACAAAGACTTTCTATTGAAACTCCATTTATCGCTACAGATCTGTTTCGAGGGGTGGTGAAACCATCCTCTCTCTTCAGGTGATTAAAGAAGGCTTCTTCTTTAATCACCTGAAGAGAGAGGATGGTTTCACCACCCCTTGAAACAGATCTGTAGTGATAAATGGAGGTTCAATAGAAAGTCTTTGTCCTGTCCTTCTGTGTGTGTGTGTGTATATATATATATATATATATATATATATATATATATATATATATATATATATATATATATATATATATATATATATATATATATAGAGGATTTTCTGAGTAGATCCTTCCGTAGGAGAGTGCTCAATACTTTTTGGTAGAGCAAATAAAAAAACAAAAGGACAGGACAAAGGCTTTCTATTGAAACTCCATTTATCACTACAGATCTGTTTCGAGGGGTGGTGAAACCATCCCCTCTCTTCAGGTGATTACAGAAGAATGATTACAAATTTGTAATCATTCTTCTGTAATCACCTGAAGAGAGGGGATGGTTTCACCACCCTTCGAAACAGATCTGTAGTGATAAATGGAGTTTCAATAGAAAGCCTTTGTCCTGTCCTTTTGTTTTGGTATATATATATATATATATATATATATATATATATATATATATATATATATATATAAATATTATAAAAGGGGGTCTGGGGAGGTCACCCCAATAAAATTTTGAAATTTGAAAGGCTGAGAGGTGCATTTTTGAGCATTTCAACTTTAAAAGCAATTAGTCTGAGCTATTATAAGATTTACAGAACTTGACAATTATATCTGTAATACAAAAAAATAAAACAAAGACATTAGTAAATAATACTGTATGTTAATTATCATTTAAATATAGACATTTTATTGTTAAAATGTTAGTGCTGAAATCTATAATGAGTATGTTATATATGTATTTTATCTAACAATTAACAAAAATTGCATTTAAAAACACAGACAAGTTACTTGGTTCATGTATTAGAAGTACAATATGCAAACCACAAATGACAATATATTATATATACACTGCAAGGCATTGGGCCATTTCCAATTTCCATATACATATGTAATTATAAAGAAGTGTTGTTAGTGCTAATTATAATTATTCATTCTTTCAATAACTAATTGTGACACATTAAAAGATATTTTCATTTTAAAAATAGAAAAGTTTATAATCGACCTAAAGTATATACAGTAATATGTTTACAACATTAGCTTGGATTAACCATTTAGTTATTACCAAAAAGTCAGACCTGTCAACAAGGACAAACAGGGCAGACACTGGCTGCAGAAATGCTTGTTTGATCTTAAAGTAACAGTTTTCTGGGATGTTGGTCTGTCACCGGGTGTGACCGTGTGAACTAAATATAAACACAGGCTAGCTCAGCCTTACTTACCGGGGACTTTGTTGGACTCGGCTTGCAAGCTTTCTGTACTCTTTACATGAGTAAACCCATGCATGGCTAGTGACTGTGTGCCCTTTGGGGAGATAATTTGGCTTTCTTTATTTTACGCATGAAAGCAAAACGAATGAAAGCCGGAAGTTCATTGGACACAAATCTTGAGCTCAGCTAGCAGTATCTAATCAGAGGTATAATACTATAAGGCTGATTCGTGGTGTTTATGGAATCATGTTTATGACTAGATTTACTAAAATAACCTTTGGCTTTGAAACTATTTATCACTTCATCTCCGCTTTTTATTTACACAGTCGTGGAAATTTACGTTAGTCAACTATAAAGCAGACCAAATTAAGTCAGTACACGCAACTCAGCCACTAAAACAAATGGGTACATGGCGTGTACTGGCATGTACCCACCACTACAGCACTGTATATAGGGTAGTGGTGGCCCAGTGGTATGGTGCTGGATCACTGATCCTAAGGTTGGGTGTTCAAGCCCCTTTCAGCCCCACTCTCAACAGGTTGTCACTTTCCCCCCCAGTGCAGCAACTGGATGATCAAAGCTGGCCATGTCTCTCACTGTCTGTGGTGTGAGGCATGTAAAAGAACCATTGCTGACTTTTGTCATGAGTAGGCTGTATAGCTGTCTCTGCTATGTGTTTCTGCTCTGTGATGGCCTGGCGAGTTGTCTAGGGTATACTCTGCCCTTGCTCTGAGTTGGTTGAGATGGGCGCCAGCCTCTCCACGACCCTAATTAGGGTTAAGCGATTCAGACAATGAATGAATGAATGAAAAAATACATAAAATGCAGATATTAAAGCAGATTTTATGCAATTTATTACCAAAGCTTAAATTGCTTGGAGGCTATTAAGAATCTTGACTAAATTGTTTTGCAAAAAGTGGAGAAAAAAAGAAAATTTGAAGACATCCTAAAGAAAAAAATAATTAAATTTGAAAATAAAATAATTTGCAAGGAATAGTAAAAAAAAAAATCCTAAGTATACCTAGGCAAGATAGATTGTGCAAGAAAGCAATCTACAGAACAACAAAAAGTTGTAAAGCACTCAAAATCTCCATTTGGTCTCCACTGGACAATGTCTGCTTCAGCATGATCTGTGCATCATATTATTTATTGCAATGGTCACCATACTACCCTAAACCAGGTCTTATATAGGACACAGCTAGAACACCATGTTGTCCTTATCAAGGCCCTAACATGTGGAAAGTGTTATTATCAGAAACATAGAAAAAAAAATTTTGGGATGAATTATTAATTTAGTATATTATTGCTGTGCTGCTAATATTGCCACTGACCTTCTAGAAAATTGCTAGACTCAGAGATCATTGAAGAAACAGTCATGTATGAAACATCATTGTTCAAGGTCACTTCTAGTACACAGGTATCACAAAGCAATAACAAATGTTTTTAAACATTTCCAGATGCAAATATCAGCAGATTATGTCTTCTCATTGTTTCAAAACTACCGGGAGATCAAATTTGTCACCACAGGGTTGGTACCAGACTGTTTGCTGACCATATGATGAATGAGCGCACTTACAAAAAAAATATTTGTAATTTGAACATCTTTTAGTATGATAAGTATTCATCATGATAAGCACCTGAGAGTCTGGTATGATTTGTTACAATATTATAGATATAGTTAAAAGCCACTTGGTTAGTTTTTCTGTGGTAAATATAGACCTGGAAGTGAAATTAAGTCTTGGTGAAAGACTTTTGTCCAGGCAAAAATTATTATGTTCATATTTAAGAAACTGTAAGGAATGCAGCTGTGTGTGTGTGTGTGTGTGTGTGTGTGTGTGTGTGGGGGGGGGGGGGGGGCACAAACCAGTGTCTCTCCCTCACGCCGGTCCCAAGCCCGGATAAATGCAGAGGGTTGCGTCAGGAAGGGCATCCGGCGTAAAACATGCCAAATAAACTATGCGAATCACAAGAAAGAATCACATACCGGATTGGTCGAGGCCCGGGTTAACAACGACCGCCATCAGTGCCGTCAACCAACAGGGTGCTGATGGAAATTGGACTACTGTTGGTCGAAGACGTCGAAGAAGGAGAGGCGGGAGGCGTGTCCGTTGCCAGAGAGAGAAGAGGAAAGGCATGAGTCTAGGACTGAAAGTAGGGACTTTGAACGTTGGAACTATGGCAGGAAAAGGTAGAGAGCTGGCTGACATGATGCAGAGGAGGAAGGTGGACATACTGTGTGTTCAGGAGACCAGGTGGAAAGGTCACAAGGCTAGAAGCATAGGAGCAGGGTTTAAGCTGTTTTATCACGGTGTGGATGGGAAGAGAAATGGAGTCGGAGTCATCTTGAAGGAGGAGTTTGCCAGGAATGTTCTAGAAGTGAAAAGAGTGTCAGACAGAGTGATGAGTCTCAAGTTAGAAATTAAAGGTGTGATGGTCAATGTTGTTAGTGCTTATGCCCCACAGACAGGATGTGAGCGAGAAGAGAAGGAGAGATTCTGGGGGGAGTTAGATGAAGTGATGCAGAGTACCCCCAGAGGTGAAAGAGTGGTCATTGGGGCAGACTTCAATGGACATGTTGGTGCAGGAAACAGAGGGGACGAGGAAGTGATGGGTAGGTTTGGTATCCTGGACAGGAACGCAGAAGGACAGATGTTGGTAGATTTTGCAAAAAGGATGGAAATGGCTGTGGTGAATACTTTCTTCCAGAAGAGAGAGGAGCATAGGGTGACTTATAAAAGTGGAGGTAGGAGCACACAGGTAGACTACAGCTTGTGCAGGCGATGTAATTTAAAGGAAGTCAGTGACTGCAAAGTAGTAGCAGGTGAGAGTGTTGCCAAACAGCATAGGATGGTGGTGTGCAGGATGATGCTGATGGTGAGGAAGGTGAAGAAGGCAAAGGCAGAGCAGAAGACAAAGTGGTGGAAGCTGAAAAAGGAAGAGTGTCAGGTTGTCTTCAAGGAGGAGTTGAAACAGGCTTTGGGTGGTCAGGAAGTGCTTCCAGATGACTGGACAACTACAGCTAATGTGATCAGGGAGACAGGTAGGAGAATGCTTGGTGTGTCATCTGGAAGGAAAGTAGATAAGGAGACTTGGTGGTGGAATGAGGAAGTGCAGGAGTGTGTACAAAGGAAGAGATTAGCTAAGAAGAAGTGGGACATTGAGAAAACCGAAGAGAGTAAACAGGAGTACAGGGAGACACAGCGTAAGGCAAAGGTAGCAGTGTCAAAGGCCAAACAGAGCGCATTTGACGACTTGTATGCTCGGTTGGAAAATAAGGAGGGAGAAAATGATTTATACAGGTTGGCACAGCAGAGAAATAGAGATGGGAAGGACGTGCAGCAAGTTAGATTGATAAAGGACAGAGAGGGAAATGTATTGACTGATGACAGAAGTGTGCTGGGAAGATGGAAAGAGTACTTTGAAGAGCTGATGAATGAGGAAAATGAGAGAGAAAAAAGAGTAGAAGAGGTGACTGTTGAGGACCAGGAAGTAGCAAAGATTAGTAAGGGTGAAGTGAGGAGGGCATTGAAGAGGATGAAGAATGGAAAGGCAGTTGGTCCTGATGACATACCTGTGGAGGTATGGAAGTGTCTAGGAGAGGTAGCAGTAGATTTTCTGACAAGAACATTTAACAAGGTCTTAGAGAGTGAGAGGATGCCAGAGGAATGGAGGAGAAGTGTGCTGGTGCCCATTTTTAAGAACAAGGGAGACGTGCAGAGTTGTGGCAACTACAGAGGGATAAAGTTGATGAGCCATACGATGAAGTTATGGGAAAGAATAGTGGAAGCTAGACTAAGGGCAGAAGTCAGCATTTGTGAACAACAGTTTGGTTTCATGCCAAGAAAGAGCACCACAGATGCAGTGTTTGCTTTGAGGAGGTTAATAGAGAAGTACAGAGAAGGTCAGAAGGAGCTGCATTGTGCCTTTGTGGATCTGGAGAAAGCATATGACAGGGTGCCGAGAGAAGAACTGTGGTATTGCATGAGGAAGTCTGGAGTGGCAGAGAAGTATGTTAGAGTGGTGCAGGACATGTATGAGAGATGTAAGACAGTGGTGAGGTGTGCTGTCGGTGTGACACAAGAGTTCAAGGTGGAGGTGGGACTGCATCAAGGGTCAGCTCTCAGCCCCTTCTTGTTTGCTATGGTGATGGACAGGCTGACAGACGAGGTTAGACAAGATTCCCCATGGACTATGATGTTTGCAGATGACATTGTGATCTGTAGTGAGAGCAGAGAACAAGTGCAGGAAAATCTCGAGAGGTGGAGGTATGCCCTGGAAAGGAGGGGAATGAAGATTAGCCTCAGGAAGACAGAACACATGTGCATGAATGACAAGGACCAAAGAGGAACGGTGAGATTACAGGGAGCAGAGATAAGGAAGGTGGAGGATTTTAAGTACTTAGGCTCAACAATCCAGAGCAATGGAGAGTGTGGAAAAGAGGTCAAGAAGCGTGTACAGGCAGGTTGGAATGGTTGGAGAAAAGTGTCCGGTGTGATGTGTGATAGGAGGGTATCGGCAAGAATGAAAGGAAAAGTGTACAAGACGGTGTTGAGGCCAGCGATGTTGTATGGTTTAGAAACAGTGGCCCTGGGGAAAAGACAGGAGGCAGAGTTGGAGGTAGCAGAGATGAAAATGTTGAGGTTCTCTTTGGGAGTAACGAAGATGGATAGGATTAGGAATGAGCATATCAGAGGGACAGCACATGTAAGACGTTTTGGAGACAAAGTCAGAGAGGCTAGATTGAGATGGTTTGGACATGTACAGAGGAGGGATCGTGAGTATATTGGTAATAGGATGCTGAGGCTGGAACTACCAGGCAAAAGGCCTAGAGGAAGACCAAAGAGACGATTCATGGATGTGGTGAAGGAGGACATGAAGGTCGTTGGTGTAAAAGAAGAAGATGCAAAGGATCGGATGAGATGGAGGCAGATGATTCGCTGTGGCGACCCCTGAAGGGAAAAGCCGAAAGGAAAAGAAGAAGATTTAAGAAACTGTAAAGATTAGAAGAAATTTCTTTCCAATACTGCTGCTCGCACATAACACTCGGTACCTTTAGAGGGTTATTTTAAGTTATAGTTGAATAAAATCACTTAATAATTTGGTGAGATATGGTCATTTATATACGATTGTCCTCAAATGTGACAAGACTAATAAAATTATTCTGAGATAATATGGTAGAGTAGTAATTTTCTGCATGAGTTTATGTTCACAAATGTTCACAGGGTAAATGGTACACAGCTGTGACCAAAAATTAAGGCAAGTAAATATAGTAAGTGTGGGGCCGGTGGTGTAGTGGTTAGAGTGCTGGGCTCATGATCGGGAGGTTGTGAGTTCAAATCCCACTGAGACCCCCACTGTGTTAAGACTTCTGGGCAAGGTCTCAACCACAAGTGTGCCTCTGTTCACCCAGCAGTATAAATGGGTACCAGTAAAAAAAATATACTGGGAAGGTAACCTGCGATGGACTAGCATCCCATCCAGGAGGAGTTGAACTCCTGGTCGCTTCATGCTACAGAAACCGGGGATAAGCACCGGCCTGATGAGCCTCTAGGCTCGGATGTAAAAACCCAACCCCCCCCGAAATATAGTAAGGAAAAATAGTAAAAGTAATACTTGGGTATTGGACGAGTGAGTACTGAGAGTTTAAAGTATCAATATCACTAAGTAAAAAATGGTATCTGAACATTTCTAATATTCAAACACTTTTAATTTTATGAAAGTTAAGATCCACAGCAGGATCAATGTAAAGGGGATGAAGTACTTTCATCTGAGTAGATGGTTCAATAGATCAACATAAACAATATGGGCATTTAGATGGCTAATGATTGTGCAGTAGGGTGTATTTTAGCTTAACTGCGAGAGGTGCTTTGTCTACCTTGAATGAACCGACTTGAATGGGCTCATTAAGATGGCGTAATGGCTTTGTGGTTGAGGCCAGGTGCTAATAACTTTTTCTTTCCAATTTCCTCTCTCAAAAAAGGAGTAAACAATTAACATTTCTGCCAGAAAATGAAAATTTAATTAAAATTTTTGTCCTTAATTTTATGCCAATAATCAAATTAGTCAATCAGTTTGTCTTTGTTGCATGCAAAATACAGGGAAATGTTATATAAAGAATTGATTTGTATTCCATGTGTGTGCACTTAATAGCCATTGTTCCAGGGATAGAATCTGAATCCATTACGACTTTGACCTGTATAAAACATTAAGTGAAGATGAATTAACAGCAGAGCCTTGTGGCCATAGAAGTTAGTGGGATAGGACAACATTAATAACAATATAGCCTTATAAAAAGGAAAAGAATATCATGGTGTAAGACATCCGGTGGATTTTTAAAATAACTGCATAGAGTAATATCATCCAGGATACAGTCTATATAGCAGCTCACATTTTTGTGGTTAACGTATGCCTTAAGCTGTGTCTATAAACAACCTGCACTTTTTGTCATCAATTTTTGGGGGGCTACAACAGAAGGTACTGATGTAGGTTTACTGAGATAGTACGGATAGAACTGTGTATTTAATTTATTGGAATTGTTGACTGGTAGTCATGGTTAACGATCTTTTTTGACTAACCATGGATACAGTGATTTGACTGATTTCTGTTTCCTTTAAATTTGTACTTATGGCATTTTGCAGATGCCCTTATTCCGAGGTACTTAGATTTATACAACTGAGTTTTATATATAAGTAATATACTGTATAGTTGTAAGATGGGGGCAGTGGTGGTCTAGTGGTATAGGGTGCTGGATCGCTGATCCAAAGGTTGGGGGTTCGAGTCCCACTCTCCACAAGGTTGTCACTGTCCCCCCAGTGCAGCTAACTGGGTTATCAAAGGTGGGCCATGTCTCTCACTGTCTATGGTGTGAGGCATGAAAAAGAACCATTGCTGACTTTTGTAAAGAGTATGCTGCAAAGTTGTCAGCGTGTTTTTGTCCCTTGCTAAAAAGGGTTGTGACAGGAAGGGCATCTGACGTAAAAACCTCTGCCAAATCAAACGTGCGAATCAGATAATTCGCTGTGGTGACTCCCGAGTAAAAGGGAAAAAGCCGAAAGGAAGACAGACAGACTGTATAGTTGTAAGAGTAATATACTATATAGTTGTAAGAGTAATATACTGTATAGTTGTATGAGTAATATACTGTATAGTTGTGAGAGTAATATACTATATAGTTATAAGAGTAATATACTGTATAGTTGTATGAGTAATATACTGTATAGTTGTGAGAGTAATATACTGTATAGTTGTGAGAGTAATATACTGTATAGTTGTAAGAGTAATATACTGTATAGTTGTATGAGTAATATACTGCACAGTTGTATGAGTAATATACTATATAGTTGTAAGAGTAATATACTGTATATTTGTATGAGTAATATACTTTATAGTTGTAAGAGTAATATACTGTATAGTTGTATGAGTAATATACTGTATAGTTTTAAGAGTAATATACTATATAGTTGTAAGAGTCATATACTGTATAGTTGTATGAGTAATATACTGTATAGTTGTGAGAGTAATATACTGTATAGTTGTGAGAGTAATATACTGTATAGTTGTAAGAGTAATATGCTGTATAGTTGTAAGAGTAATATACTGTATAGTTGTATGAGTAATATACTGTATAGTTTTAAGAGTAATATACTGTATAGTTGTATGAGTAATATACTGTATAGTTGTATGAGTAATATACTGCACAGTTGTATGAGTAATATACTGTATAGTTGTATTGCATGAGTAATATACTGTATAGTTGTAAGAGTAATATACTGTATATGTGTAAGAGTAATATACTGTATAGTTGTATTGTAAGAGTAATATACTGTATAGTTGTAAGAGTAATATACTGTATATTTGTATGAGTAATATACTGTATAGTTGTAAGAGTAATATACTGTATATTTGTAAGAGTAATATACTGTATAGTTGTATGAGTAATATACTGTATAGTTGTATGAATAATATACTGCACAGTTGTATGAGTAATATACTATATAGTTGTATGAGTAATATACTGTATAGTTGTATTGTATGAGTAATATACTGTATAGTTGTAAGAGTAATATACTGTATATGTGTAAGAGTAATATACTGTATAGTTGTATTGTAAGAGTAATATACTGTATAGTTGTAAGAGTAATATACTGTATATTTGTATGAGTAATATACTGTATAGTTGTAAGAGTAATATACTGTATATTTGTAAGAGTAATATACTGTATAGTTGAGGGCAGCTTAGTTGTATTGGGGCTTGAATCCCCAGCCTTTAGAAACCCAGAACCTTAACCACTGAGCCACCACCTCCCACTTTAACTTCTATGTTGCTATGAATAATAATAAAAAAAATTGCCAAGAATATGTGAACTGTAATTCAAGCCAATTTTAATTCTCATGTGAAAGAGAAGCTGGTAGAGTTATTAATAAAAAAACATAAATTAAATTCATTTTTTAAAAAGGTTGCAAAAGAGATTAATAGGGAGAATCAACATGTTAACTTAAAAACATGGGGTCAAGCTGTGTACACTTTCACATTAGATAATTTTCTTTCCTGTGAGTAATTGCCCTCCTCTAGGGTTGCTGAAGGAAGGTTAATTTGGAGAAATTATTGTAAGGCTGTGAGTTGGCAGGAAGCTAATATCTACTTGTAAGGCCCGTAGCTAGGTGGGAAATGTCAGCAAAGTATTTAGACACAGCATGAATCTTAAACTAATCCCATTAATCCCAAGGGGAACAGTGCGACAGCAACGGACAGAGGATATATATCATTAAAGCAGCTATCAAAAGATAGAACAATGTGTGTAGAATTCACCTGTGTGTGTGTGTGTGTGTGTGTGTGTGTGTGTGTGTGTGTGTGTCTATAGACATTTTCAAAATACAGGAGATCTGTCAGCTGGTCTTTGTTAAAAATTAAAATGTCCAGTTTTGGTGATTCTGTGCCCACTATAGGCTTTTGTCAACTGTGTTCTTCAGTCATTAAAGCCCCATTTATTTTCCTTTTGCAGAATAAAAAGGAGTAGTGCAGAAAATAGTCTTCTCTAGCTTTGACACAAAACACCACAGTGTGTTGTAAATATCTCGACAAATCTAAATGGAAGTGTCTGACGGAACTCAAGGGATGAGAAGGCAGTTTGTGAAAGCTTTAAATGTCTTGTCTTTGAACACATTTATATGGATGGAGTCAGCAGTGACACTTTGGCACAAGGTCTTAAATCATGAAGCACAAGAGTAAAGACTGAAGTTGATAAGAAGGTTGGAATTGCTAGATAACTATTTATACACAACTCAGTACAAATTGTAACACTTTTGCAACAAGCCTGAGGATATTTATTCATACTAAGCGAGATACTCTCAAAATTCTCATAAACTCAAAATCATGCTTTGAAGCATTATCATTATCCACGTTGTCTTGTGAAATTGGTATGACAGAGCTGTAAAGATCAGGGTATATGTTCTTAATTAAATAAATAGAAAAACAATATAATTTATATTTACAAAAACAGATATTCTCTCAAGTGTTTTAATGATTGAGTTGTAATTTTTCTTCGTAATACGTTTTAATGTTACAATTCTTATGATCATGGGCCGTTCACATTATACACACACACACACACACACACACACACACACACACACACACACACACACACATATATATATATATATATATATATATATATATATATATATATAGAGGATTTTCTGATAATCACCTGAAGAGAGGGGATGGTTTCACCACCCCTCGAAACAGATCTGTAGTGATAAATGGAGTTTCAATAGAAAGCCTTTGTCCTGTCCTTTTGTTTATATATATATATATATATATATATAGATATATATATATATATATATATATATATATATAAATATATATAAAATATTATGGAATTTTTGATAAAATATTACATATGTGAGCTAATGTGCCATTTAAAATTCTCCCCATGCAGTACTGTATTCTCTGAAAAAATTAAACATATTAAAATTGATCACTGATTGATTAAAGAGTAATATTTCCAGAATCAAGCTTTGCTCTATTTGTTAAAATCTCAGTGGCATGCTTTGCAGTCCTTTATTGATATTTAAAGGTCCTTGGCTTTGCATTTGTATTTGTCAGCCCTAGCTTGTTTGGCTGTAAATATTTATGAAGGGTCTGGCAGAAGATGATAAGGAGCTGGGGTCCTTTGATGACAACACCTGGGAATTTGAGAAGGAATGTTTAATTAAACACTTTTGCTTCTGCGCATTTGGTTCTATTACTTTAGTAAAGGTTAAAATAAAATATATTTATTAGCACTTTAATTAACCCTAGTTAGTGCTACAACAGCAGGTAAATAACCAAAACAACAAACACCATTCCACCACTGCAACTCTATCCGTTCTAGCTACGCCAGCTCAGCCTCCCATCACCTGACCTGATTATTATCGATTATGTATGTGCCAAAGGGGGATTGGTATGTCCCTAAATATTCCCTCAGATGGATGGAGAGAGAGAGAGAGAGAGAGAGAGAGAGAGAGAGAGAGAGAGAGAGAGAGAGAGACTCCAAGAAATGCTCATAGCAGTGTAATGGTGAAAAACGGAAAGTTTATTATTGTGGAGTGTATGCAGGAACTTCTGGCCATTGCAGCATTACTAATAAGAGAGAAAAAGAAGAAAGGCAGACATAATGGCACCATGTGACGTCAGGCAACCAACCATTCTATTGTTGATGGACCTGGGTGTAACATATCAGTTGAAGCAGACGACCATAGCGGGTTCAAGTAGTATTTTAATGACGTCATCAGGTCATGTGCACAAGTGCCGTAAAGCAGTAGGCACGTCGTAACAACACATGTCAATTGCAGAAGCATATATCGTAGGATATACTACACTGGGTAAGCATGTGAAAGTGATTGAGAAACACCATTCAAACATCAAAGTTTAAGAGGATTCTTTACGCCTGATATCGACTCTTTTGCCCAAAAAAGACTATTAACAAATTACTTGTGTCTGAGTCCTAAATATTAACTGGAAGGCTATTCCATAACTGTGGAGCTTGAAGTAGTCTTCATTATTCGAGGTACCACTAAGCAGCCTGCCCTTTTTGATTTCAGGTGTCATGCTGGATCAGAAACAATGAGAAGTTTGCTAAGAAAATGTGGAGAGAGACCATCAACGACTTTACAAGTTAAAAGTATGGCAGTTGCGGTAGTGTGTTGGATTACTAATCCCAGATTGGCAAGCTCCACTATCAGTAGGTTGCCACTGCTGTCCCCCCAGTGCAGCTAACTGGGTTATCAAAGGCCAGCCATGTCTCTCATTGTCTATGGTGAGAGGAATGTAAAAGAACCATTGCTGATTTTTGTCAAGAGTAGGCTGCATAGCTGTTAGCACCTTTCTGCCCTCTGATGATCTGGTGAGCTGTTCAGGGTTTATTCTGCCCTTGACCAGAGTCAGATGAGAAGGGCCCAGCCTCCCTGTGTCCCTAATTAGGATTAAGCATTTCAGAAAAAGAATGAATGAATAAGTTAAAATTCGATGTTTAATTGGGAGCCAGTTCAGTGTAGATAAAACAGGGGCGAGGTGCTCGTAACTTCTGGTTCTACTAAGGATTCTTGCTGCTGTGTTCTAGATTACATGTTAGCTTGTTTATGCACCTATTAGACCATCCAGACAGTAACCTCATAATCCCATCTTGAGGCAACAAAAACATGAACAAATCGCATCATGCACTGACATCACTGGGTTTATATAATAGAAACCTTATTAGAATAATACGATTGTCTCAAAAGGCTCTTGATCAGCCTTGTTCCTCAATTCAAGAGTGACTTAATTTCAGTTCTTTTTTATTTCCTCATATTTCTGCCTTTATTTTTTAATGGTCAACTGCATTAAATCTGAGGAGCATTTATTTAAATTTTTTTCAAAAAGAAGTCTTAGTTTCTGCCCTTGTCCAATTTGAATCCCACAATACTCACATACAGTAAATCAGTGGGAAGGGATTTTACCAAAATAGTCAAGTCTCACTGACTGGTACAACAAATCTAAATGCTTCTGAATTAAAAGCACCCAGGAGAGATATTGTTATCTAGCCAGCTGATAAGGGTGAATCAGTTGTGGTTATTGGTTTTGAACAGTATGACTCTAATATAACAAGTGCAGCTGTTGGGGTGGTGGTGGTGGTTCACAAGCCAGTGTTCACCATCACGCTGGTCCCAAGCCCGGATAAATGCAGAGGGTTGTGCCAGGAAGGGCATCCGGCGTAAAACTTCTGCCAAAATTCTCATGCAAATGATCAAAACAAAATTCATACCAGAACGGTCGAGGCCCACCGCCATCAGTGCTGTTAACTAACAGGGTGCTGGTGGAAATTGGACAACTGTTGGTCGAAGAAGGAAAGGTGGGAGGCGTGTCCGCAGGCAGAGAGAGAAGAGGAAAGGTGTGAGTCTAGGCCTGAGAGTAGGGACTTTGAATGTTGGAACTATGAAAGAAAAAGCTAGAGAGCTGGCTGACATGATGCAGAGGAGGAAGGTGTACATACTGTGTGTTCAGGAGACCAGGTGGAAAGGTAGCAAGGCTAGAATCTTAGGAGCAGGGTTTAAGCTGTCTGATCATGGTGTGGATGGGAAGAGAAATGGAATAGGAGTCATCTTGAAGGAGGGGTTTGTCAGGAATGTTCAAGAAGTGAAAAGAGTGTCAGACAGAGTGATGAGTCTCAAGTTAGAAATTGAAGGCGTGATGTTCAATGTTGTTAGTGCTTATGCCCCACAGGCAGGATGTGAGCTAGAAGAGAAGGAGAGATTCTGGAGTCAGTTAGATGAAGTGATGCAGAGTATCCCCCAGAGGTGAAAGAGTGGTCATTGATGCAGACTTCAATGGACATGTTGGTGCAGGCAACAGAGGGGACGATGAAGTGATGGGCAGTTTTGGTATCCAGGACAGGAACACAGAAGGACAGATGTTGATTGATTTTGCAAAAAGGATGGAAATGGCTGTAGTGACTACTTTCTTCCAGAAGAGACAGGAGCATAGGGTGACTTATGAAAGCGGAGGTAGGAGCACACAGGTAGTCTACATCTTGTGTGGATGATGTAATTTGAAGGAAGTCAGTGACTGCAAAGTAGTAGTGGGTGAGAGTGTTGCCAAACAGCATAGCATGGTGGTGTGCAGGATTACGCTGATGGTGAGGAAAGTGAAGAAGGCAAAGGTAGAGCAGAAGACAAAGTGGTGGAAACTGAAAAAGGAAGAGTGTCATGCTGTCTTTAAGGAGGAGTTGAAACAGGTTTTGGGTAGTCAGTAAGTGCTTCCAGATGACTGGACAACTACAGCTAATGTGATCAGTTAGACAGGTAGGAGAATACTTGGTGTGTCATCTGGAAGGAAAGTAGATAAGGAGACTTGATGGTGGAATGAGGAAGTGCAGGAGTGTGTACAAAAGAAGAGGTTATCTAAGAAGTGTGACATAGAGAGGACTAAAGAGATTAAATAGGAGTACAGGGAGACGCAGCGTAAGGCGAAGGTAGCGGTGTCAAAAGGCCAAACAGAGGGCGTATGATGACTTGTAAAATAGGTTGGACAGTAAGGAGAGAGAAAATGATTTATACAGGTTGGCACAGCAGAAAAAAAGAGATGGGAAAGACGTGCAGCAAGTTTGATTGATAAAGGACAGAGAGGGAAATGTATTGACTGATGGAAGAAGTGTGCTGGGAAGATGGAAAGAGTACTTTGAAGAGCTGATGAATGAGGAAAATGAGAGAGAAAAAAGTAGAAGGCATGACCGTTGAGGACCAGGAAGTAGCAAAGATTAGTGAGGGTGAAGTGAGGAGGGCATTGAAGAGGATGACGAGTGGAAAGGCAGTTGGTCCTGATGATATACTGGTGGAGGTATGGAAGTGTCTAGGGGAGGTAGCAGTAGATTTTCTGACAAGAATATTCAACAAGGTCTTAGAAAGTGAGCAGATGCCGGCGGAATGGAGGAGAAGTGTGCTCATGCCCATTGATAAGAACAAGGGAGATGTGCAGAGTTGTGGCAACTACAGAGGGATAAAGTTGATGAGCCATATGGCGACGTTATGGGAAAGAATAGTGGAAGCTAGACTAAGGGCAGAGGTCAGCATTTGTGAACAACACTTTGGTTTCATGCCAAGAAAGAGCACCACACATGCAGTGTTTGCTTTGAGGAGGTTAATAGAGAAGTACAGAGAAGGTCAGAGGGAGCTGCATTGTGCCTTTGTGGATCTGGAGAAAGCATATAACAGGGTGCCGAGAGAGGAACTGTGGTATTGTATGAGGAAGTCTGGAGTGGCAGAGAAGTATGTTAGAGTGGTGCAGGACATGTATGAGTGATGTAAGACAGTGGAGAGGTGTGCTGTTGGTGTGACAGAATAGTTCAAGGTAGTGGTGGGACTGCATCAAGGGTCAGCTCTGAGCCCCTTCTTGTTTGCTATGGTGATGGACAGGCTGACAGACGAGGTTAGACAAGAATTTCCATGGACTATGATGTTTGTAGATAACATTGTGATCTGTAGCGAGAGCAGAGAACAAGTGGAGGAAAACCTAGAGAGGTGGAAGTATGCCTTGGAAAGGAGAGGAATTAAGGTTAGCCTCAGTAAAACAGAATACATGTGTTTGAACGACAAGGACCCAAGAGGAATGGTGAGGTTACAGGGGGGCAGATAAAGAAGGTGGAGGATTTCAAGTACTTCGCCTCAACAATCCAGAGCAATGGAGAGTGTGGAAAAGAGGTGAAGAAGTGTTTGCAGGCAGGTTGGAATGGATGGAGAAAAGTGTCCAGTGTGATGTGTGATAGAAGAGTATCGGCAAGAATGAAGGGAAAAGTGTACAAGACGGTGATGAGGCCAGCAATGTTGTATGGTTTAGAAACAGTGGCCCTGGGGAAAAGACAGGAGGCAGAGCTGGAGGTAGCAGACATGAAAATGTTGAGGTTGTCTTTGGGAGTAACGAGGATGGATAGGATTAGGAATGAGTACATCAGAGGGACAGCACATGTAAGATGTTTTGTAGACAAAGTCAGAGAGGCTAGATTGAGATGGTTTGGACATGTACAGAGGAGGGATAGTGAGTATATATACCAAAGGGAAGATTTATGAATGTGGTGAAGGAGGACATGAAGGTAGCTGTGGCGACCCCTGAAGGGAACAGCTGAAAGGAAAAGCAGAAGACTCTAATATAACAAGTCAGTTATCTGAAATAGAATGTTATGCACTTCTTGAGTCTAACCCCAGGGCTAACTTTAAAAATCATATCTATAACTACATGAATTCTGCTTTTACAAGGGGCTGGATCACAGTCACAGAAAAATGTTTTCTTTGTTGAGTTCTCTGTATGCCCTGTGTTTTATGGCTCGCCCAAAATGCATAAATCTGCAACTAATCCTCCTTTTCACCCTATTGTGGCAAGTACTGTACTGGTAGTTTCACTGAACCTTTGTCACAATTTGTTCATTTTTTTTTTTAAAGATTTGTTTCTAATCTTCCTTCTTTTCTTGGTGACTCTGCCTATTTACTAATCATAACAAAAGGTTTTAGATATGAACAAACAGATATCTTGGTAACTTTTGCTGTACAGAGCTTGTACACATGTATACCTCAGGATGGAGGTCTCGACCCTTTCACCCATTACAAACATCAATATGTTTTTTTTGCCACCGAATTAATTTTTACTCACACTATCACAAATGTTAGGGGCAGGTGGTGTAGTGGTAGGGGCTGGTGGTGTCGTGGTTAGAGTGCTGGGCTCGTGATCGGGAGGTTGTGAGTTCAAATCCCACTGAGACCTCCACTGTGCTAAGACCCCTGGGCAAGGTCTCAACCACAAGTGTGCCTCTGTTCACCCGGCAGTATGAATTGATACCAGTAAAAACATACTGGGAAGGTAACCTGTATTTAATCTATGTAATTTTCAACCCTAAAAAAGCATTCCCATCCAGGAGGAGTTGAGCTCATGGTCGCTTCACGCTACGGAAACTGGGGATAAGCACCGACCTGATGAGCCACTAGGCTCAGGTGTAAAATCCCAACAGACTTACCTATCACAAATGTTACTTGAACTTTTTCAATTATTTGGATTTTTATCATTTGCAGTCTCGAGGCAGAGCTTTGGGCATTGCCTTTTCAGATGCTTTTCTTGGTCTATAGGAAGAAAAAGCAATCCTTGATCCATTTTACAATTCATATTTTTCAAAGATTGCTTTATGGAAAGGATATATTGATGACATTTTGGTGATATGGAGAGGAGATAGTGGAGAGCTATCAATTTTTTTAAGTACGTGTATTCTTCTACCAGTGATTTGTCCTTTACAATGGAATAGCATGAGACCTTTGTTCAATTTCTTGACCTTACACTCTATAAGGGAAATAACAATACCAAAGGAACCATGATTTATTGCAAATCTTTCAGCAGAAACACACTTTTAAGAGTTGACAGTAATCATCCTAAACAGCTCATTTTTAATATTGCTATTGGGCAATTCTTGAGATTGCGAAGAAACTGTAGTGCAATTACAGATTTCCAATGTAAAATTGATGAATGTAGGAACGTATTCAGCAGAGAGATTATTCTGATTCATTTATTTCTTCGGCCTCTCAAAGAGCCCTTCATACAGAGTACAATCCTTATTGGCTAAAAATTCTAAAGATGCCCTTACTTCCTCAAGGATCACTTTTTCTACAGAGTTCTCTCCTCCGGCAGCAAGGGTTAAAAGAGTCATCCTCAAACACTGGGATGTCCTTGAAAGTGATCATTCTCTAAAGACTATTCTCTAAAGACTATAAAGCCTCATCGAGTTTGTTTTAAATGTAGCCACAATCTCAAGGACAGAATAGTACACTCTGATACTAAAAACCTTGCTCAGTCTCCTGGTTGACTAATCAACCTGTAGATTTCTTTTGCTGTGGTCACTGGGCTCATTGGTCTAACTCATCAGATATCAAATACCTCAAACATCCACATACTGGTTAAAATGTATTTTATTAATTCATTTATAAATTGCAGCAGTTATCATGTTATTTACATTCTTAAATGTCCTTTTGGCATTGGTTGTGTTGGGCAAACAAAAAGGGCTTTAAAGATTTGTATATAAGGCGGGCCATGTCTGTCATGGTCTATGGTGAGAGGTATGTAAAAGAACCATTGCCGACTTTCGTAAGGAGTAGCTGCAAAGCTGTCAGTGTGTTTCTGTCCCTTGCTAAAAGGGTTGTGACAGGAAGGGCATCTGACGTAAAAATCTATGCCAAATCAAATGTGCGAATCAGATGATTCACTGTGGCGACTCCCGAGAAAAGGGAAAAAGCCGAAAGAAAGAAGAAGAAGAAGAAGATATATGAATATAAGATGGCTATACATCCTCAAAATATGGGTTATGCCATTTCCTGACGTATGCACAGGCCAAACATGGTGCTATAGTAAAAAATGTACCATCTCCTAGAGATAATGACATTATTACCACACTCTTTCACGGAGAAGCATTTTAGATTTACACATTAAACACAGTGGAGCCCGCTTTTATGAATGAAGAATTGAATTTGACATGTTTTCTTTAAGTGGTCAAATGTGTAGTATGTTTTTTACTTGATTTTGAGTATTTCAGGATAATAGTATTATATTGTACTTTTATGGATAGGATCAGAAATGAGTATGGCAGAGGGACAGCACATGTTAGATGTTTTGGAGACAAAGTCAGAGAGGCTAGATTGAGATGGTTTGGACATGTACAGAGGAGGGATAGTGAGTATATTGGTAGTAGGATGCGGAGGTTGGAACTACCAGGCAAAAGGCCCAGAGGAAGACCAAAGAGAAGATTTATGGATGCGGTGAAGGCGGACATGAAGGTCGTTGGAGTAAGAGTAGAAGATGCAGAGGATAGGGAGAGATGGAGGCAGATCATTTGCTGTGGCGACCCCTGAAGGGAACAGCCGAAAGGAAAAGAAAAGTATTATATTGTACTTTTGTGTCTCATTTTTTGTATACCCTTCTGTCTAGACTTGGTGTTTGCCCTTTATCATGCACAACTGTGATGTTT
Organism: Plotosus lineatus; assembly: GCA_024760905.1. NCBI lineage: Eukaryota > Metazoa > Chordata > Actinopteri > Siluriformes > Plotosidae > Plotosus > Plotosus lineatus. The sequence goes on from CM045728.1 coordinate 33,279,538, forward strand.
CCTCTCGTCTATGTATATGCACTTTTTGTATTTGTCCTTACTAACTTTGGGAGTAATCTGTTTCCCTTCCTATCAGGAAGTTGGGGCGTGGCCCTTGGACATAGACTTTTGGCAGCTCTGGTTTCTGGATCCTTTACCAATAGAATTGAAATCTTGTTGGACCAATGAGAATTGTACACTTATTGCAGATTATCTATATGTTGTTTGCCTATGTCTTTGTCCTTTTTGGCTCTGATGAAGAGATAGCAGTGTCGAAACGTTAGTCTTTTTGTGTTTGCACCATAAAGGCTGTTAATTTATCAATGTGTTCCAGTCTCTTTTTTCCATTTCTATTATTGTTGTCCTTAATCTGTTTAACACCTGATTCAGCTACTTTTTGCAATAAGATGTACGGTGAACTTTCCTTTTATGGAGTTTTGTGTATTTTACCTTATGATGTTTGTTTAATGCATTTGACAATAAACAGCAGTTTGTGATAAAGGTTATCAGATTATTTTTCATTGTATATGATTGGGGGATACCAGCCCTTAATCTTCCAAAAATGCTCTGGTAATTTTTGTCAAGAAATCATATGGGCCACCAAATCATAAATTTTTGTAGAAGGGTCTCTTAGTCCATCTGCCTATCATTGGCTCGGCAAATAAAAAAAACAACAACAACCATTTTGGTCATATAAGCAAACTCATTTATTTGTCTCTTAAATACTTCAACACAAAGTCGTATGCTCACACTCTGAAGATGAAATTTGCATCATACTTTGAATTTTATGATACACATCTGTTGAAATTAAAGTTTTAACAAATGTATAAAATGGTTTTGGACAAAACTCTAAGCCAATTTCAGACTCTATGAGAGAAAAAACCATGAGTAAAATGGGATGATGTAGGAGGTCAATTTTCAGAAGACTGCAAATAGACTTGTGGAAGACAGTGATTTTGGGGGAGTGTGTTGGTGGTTCAAATTTCCGATAACTCTGTCATTCCTGCAAGGAAGTGAGGGTATCATTTTTATGGACAGCTAGTATTTTCAAGCGAGGAACATGACTCTTGGAAAGGGCAGGATCAAAATGATGAGAATTTTAAATTTATCTCTGCCTATCATGCCGGTCACACAGGAAGAAAGTAATGTGCCTTTAAATCAGCACCAATTATAGCTGGTTTAATTCTCATCATATCCATCTGTGCTATTAATCTTCAGAGAAAGAGCTGATTCATTTTATGGTTATAAAGGACACCATAATGACACAGTGACATTATAGATTACCATATTTACAGGCTTAGATACACATAGTTTCTACATTACTGTGATAAATCATTTCATAAGGATAGTTTCACCTTTGGATATACACAGAATCATGATTACCCTTATATATATGTATGTATATATATATATATATATATATATATATATATATATATATATATATATATATATATATATATATATATATATATATATATATATATATATATATATATATATATATATATATATATATATATATATATATATATATATATATATATGTGTGTGTGTGTGTGTGTGTGTGTATATATATATATATATATATATATATATATATATATATATATATATATATATATATATATATATATATATATATATATATAATTATTCTTTTTTAAATGGATAAACAGTCAGACTTTTCTGTATTAAAACTATGGAATGCTCTCATTAACATATTTTCTTTAATCATGGGATATATCTTCCAACATGGTTGTTTAGGAAATTCTCATTTCTTAAAGAACTTCACTGCAAAATAACAGTGCAGGCTGAAGCATATTAATCACTCCAGTAATTATCCACCCAAAGTCTCTTCCCTATTTGGTCCTTTAAATCCAGATGTTGACTTTTTTTTGTCAGAAAAGTGTAAAACAACAAAGACGACCACAAAATCTATTTCACCCTTATTTACTTTTTAATTTAATTTACCTGCAATCATAGACATGGACAAAGAGAGTGCATAGCCTTTATGTGTCTATGCTTGTAACCAACCTTAGGATCAGTACTTCCCACCTATGACCCTACCACTGGTATTGCTGTACAGTGGTACCTTAAATTACGAGCATCTTTAATAATGAATTTTCCATGATACGAGCTTCGCTTCCACCAAAAATCTGCCCTAACCAACGAGCAAATTTTTGATTTATGAGCTCTGCTGGGGAAATGGCTTTTCTGGGCCAATTAGCCTCGTATTCTTTTCTGTGTGTATTCCTCCACTCTCCAAGAATACCTTGTGCAATGCCTCAATTATTTTCTGTGATGCCCCCTATAGGAAGAAAAAAAATCACCCCCCCCCCCCGACAATTATTCCCATAGGAAATAACAGAAAACCAATTACAGACGCTCCCCGACTGACATTCATTTGTTTTACATATTTTTCGATTTTATGTTTCAAAAAAAAAAAATCATGTCAAATTTTGAGTTTAGCGTGCTCTCTGTAGTACGAGACGTAGCTACATAGTACGCTGACGTAATGAAGCAATGACATAATGATGCTGTGTCCATTGTTTACAAACGACAGACTGAACGGGCCCCTCCTTCTTCCCAGTTCACTGCGTGTTACCCTTGTGTTAAGACATCGTCTCTTGTTATCTTTGTGTTTGCAGGCTTTTGTAACCCTAAGCAAATATGGTTGGTCAGAAGCGTAAGCCTACTAGTGATAGTGGTAATCAGAAAAAGCGGCAAGACATCTCGTTAGAAACGAAGATGGCCATTATCAAGAAAATTGATGCTGGTGAAAAACATGTGACTGTTGCACGTTTCTTCCAAATGGCTCCGTCGACCATCGGAACAATTTACAAACAGAAAGATATATCATAGAGCATGTTAAAGGTTATATTTGATACTGTATTTGATATTTGATGAGTGAATTTGATTAAAATTTATCTACTGTATTGAAATTATTTTGGTTGAGTTTAATTTATTTGAAATTAATGTTGATATTATTTGATATATTTGATATTATTTTACAATGTTATGTTTATAATAATTGATTTAGGGGTGATTTATGGGATACGGTAATGGTATTTATGGATGTTTAGTACACTATGAACGTCATACGTCACTGGAACATACAGTAAAAACTTACGTTTTTTTTCACCTTACGTTTGGCCGTCCAGAACCTAACTGAAACGTAAGTTGGGGAGCGTCTGTAATCCATCCCCCAGTGCAGCTAACTGGATTATCAAAGGCCGGCCATGTCTCTCACAGTCTATGGTGTGAGGCATGTAAAAGAACCATTGCTGACTTTCGACAAGAGTAGGCTGCAAAACCATCAGCGTATTTCTGCCCTGCGATGGCCTGGCAAGCTGTCCAGGGTGTCCTGTGCCTTCGCCCGGAGTCGGCTGGGATGAGCGCCAGCCTCCCCGTGACCCTAATTAGGATTAAGCGGCTACAGAAAATGACCACAGAAATGGCAATTAATCTGTTCCAACCCCCTCCCAAACTCATATAACCTGACACAAACACGTATATTTGATCTAATATATTAAAGAGAAACATGTAAAAACAATAAATATCTTATAATAGTAGATGTACATTAACGTTAATAATAATTAATAATAAATAATAATAAAACAGAATAAACAATAAGTTCCCTTCTGGTCATCGACTGTTCGAAGATGTCACATGGGCAGGCATGAGGTGGTGCGTAACAGAGGAAGGAGGGGGAGAATTTTGTGCATGTGCACGTTACAAATGCCAGCGAGGAAAGTGTAATTGTGCATCCTCTTCAGTAGGTGGCAGTGGCACTCTCACTGTGTTCCCTACACCATAGGGAACACAGCAAGAGCGCCACTGCCATCGACTGCAGAGCATGCGCAATTACACTTAATTGTAGTGTACACTGTCAATTGTACACTTAATTTTGAAGCACTATTTGAAAAGCACTGGAGCTCACCATGAGCTTTTCCTCTCTGGCATATGTAGTGTGCACATGTATAAAATTCTCCTCCTTCTCCTCTGTTATGCACCACCTCATGCCTGCCCGCGTGACATCTTCGTGCAGTCTATGATCGGAAGGGTTCGTTGACTGATTGTTTATTCTTGTTTAATTATTATTTATTATGAATTATTATTAATGTTAATGTATGGTACATGTATTATTATTTTGAAATATTTATTGTTTTTACATATTTATCTTTAATATATTAGGTCAGATTGAGATGGTTTGGACATGTACAGAGGAGGGATAGTGAGTATATTGGTAGTAAGATGCTGTGGTTGGAACTACCAGGCAGAAGGCCTAGAGGAAGACCAAGGAGACGATTCATGGATGTGGTGAAGGAGGACATGAAGGCAGTTGGTGTAAGAGAAGAAGATGCAGACGATAGGGTGAGATGGAGGCAGATGATTCGCTGTGGTGACCCCTGAAGGGAAAAGCCGAAAGGAAAAGAAGATCTTTAATATATTAGGTCAAATATACCTGTTTGTGTCAGGTTATATGAGTTTGGGAGGGGGATGGAACGGATTAATTGGTTTTCTATTATTTCCTATGGGAATTTTGTTCTATCTAATGAACATTTTGGCTTATGAGCTTGCCGCTGGAATGGATTAATTTAATTAAATTACCACAGTATTCCATAAGAAAATTAGCCTAGTTAGGATTTTATAGGGACGCTTCTTATAGAAACATGCTCAGGATTGCTCTCGGCATTTACGTTTAACTAATACTATTAAATTATGTATTGAAATCTTTCAAGGCCGAGCTCTAAGATCAAACAGATTTCTTTTCACCAAATCCATCTTTCAGAAGCAAATAATAACACACCCATGTTTCCTCTTAGCCTCTATAGAAATCTTATGCAACCAACAATATATGTCCAATTTTCTAGCAGGAAGAGCACCACTACTCCAAAAATATTTATTTAATACAAAAGAAAGACATGTCCTACTATATTTTATTTCTTGTAGAATCTCAGGGAGCAAAGGCCATCCCAAAAGACACGTTAATAGGACAGTGGTGACTATGAGTTCTGTATTTGCATAATTATATTTAGTACAAACTTAGCCATTCAACCATTAAGTAAAATTAAGCAAAAAAATGTAGTACAGAACACAAAAGCCTTCCTGCAAAATATCAAATTAATATGCAAACATGACTTGATCATGATTGGGGGGCTCTCTGTAGGCCAGAATAACTTGAGTCAAGCAGGTAATATGCTCTGTTTTTGCTTGCCCCAGTTCATGCACTGAGATGATAAATCTTATGAGATGCAAATGACAACGTTTATTATTCTTTTGGATGGAAACCTTGCGTTATTTAGAAGTGGATCGTCACAAAGGGAATATAGAACAGAAAATAATGTGCTTGGTGGCATGTAAAGACATCAGTCTTTTGCACCAAGAAGAGTTTGCAAACAAGATGTACAAGTTACAATACAGAGATAGAGTCATGTTCAGTTTAATATACTCATAATTTATTTTCTTTTTCTTCTTTTCCTTTCAGTTGTTCCCTTTTTTTTCAGGGGTCACCACAGCGAATCATCTGCATTCATCTTCATGGAAGTCATATTAATGATTTGCATGTTTGATTTGGCATAGTTTTTTTTTTTTTTTAAGTCAGATGCCCTTCCTGACACAACCCTTTAGCAAGGAGCAGAAACACGCTGATGGCTATGCGGTCTACTCTTGACAAAAGTCAGCAATGGTTCTTTTACAGCCTCTCACCATAGACAGAGTGAGACATGGCCCGCCTTTGATAACCCTGTTAGCTGCACTGGGGGGACAGTGACAACCTTGCAGAGAGTGGGACTTGAACCCCCAACCCTAGGATCAGCGATCCAGCACCTTTGACCACCAGGTCAAACACTGCCCACAAGTTATTTTCTTTTTAATAAAAAAATAAAATGCTTCCTGTTCTTTACAATAAAGCAGGCAGAGGCAAATGCAGTAAGATGTGAAGAAATATTTAGCATAATACAATATTACCGCAGTAATTTTGTGAGTAAAGCACGGTATTGTTTATTGTATAGCATTAAAATTTTAAATAATATATTACTGTCACGGTCATATCAACTTTTTCAAATTTACAAAACAAAGGAATTAAAGTGAATGTTGTCCCAGCGACAGTACTGTGGTTCTGCTGATTCAGAAGGTGGGGAGGAGAATGCTGTAGTAAACAAGTGCAGTAAATGGAAATCACATTCCCATCATCTGTCAATTATTTTCCTGGATTTGTTGTTCCTTGGCAAGCAGCCATAAGAACTGTTGGAATGTGGAAGGAACATGTGTTGCTTTTAAAAAAAGTACTATTGTCTTGAACATAATGCAAAAGGAGACAGAAAGATGCAAAACATGAAGATGAAATATTGTCTTTTATCCATGCCCTACTCAGCTTGAGAATATTGTAGGGGATTTCTTTTTACATGCTATCATATGTGGAAAGCTTTTTTCAAATTTATCATATACAACTGACACAACCAACACTTTGTAGACTGCATTGCATAGTTTGTTATTACCACCAAAGCAGAAAGCATCCACAAAACTACTGTAAGTCATTCTTATATGAAATAACTAACCTAGGTCTATATATTTTTGTGCACCGTTATTACCTACTTTACTTTTTGGAATACCCCTCCATCAACACCTTATATCTAGGTTTAGGTTTAGATTCTTAATGAGCATGCAGTTCATTTACTTAAGACTAAAATGTAATTAGCTGAGCATTTCTTTGGATAGCCACTGTATAATAGGAACTGTATTGACAAAGCAATTTACTTTGAAGTCAGATGACTCAACTTTTTTTCTATTTGGTAGTATTTTACTATGCAATGATAAGCATAGATAATACAAATACAGGGATCCCTCACTTTCCGCGGTTAATTGGGACCAAGATCCCCCCCACGACCACCAAATTCCACGAAGTAGGATCACCTACTTCTAAATACGTATTCAATGCTATAAATGCTTATAATGACAATTAAACATTAAAAAATAATGTATAAGATGTAAATAAAATATAAATACACACACATACAGACGTGTGCACACACGCAGATATATACGTGCACGCACTCAGATGCGCACCTCACAAAAATGTAAGTACAGTAGTACCTGACTTTACGAAATTGATCGTTCCAGAGCTTTTTTCGTAACCTGCATTTTTCGTAAATTGAACCGCATTTTACATGTAAAACGAGTGATTCGTTAGACTACCTTCTGCTTCAATATCGTACCGATGGTAGACGGGTTTGGCCATATTCCTTTGTGATATCACTCGAGCCTGTTTCTTCTTCTCACTCCCACCGGAAATCACACGCTCGTGTCTGTGTGTGCGTGCGCGTGTGTGTGCGCATGTGTGTTGGCAATGTCTTCTCAGCAGAGTTATAATCTCACAAATATTTATGGAAGGTTAAAAGCCTGAGTCAAGAAATAAAGCATGAAACAACAGTAACTGTCCTTTACACAAAAAGCATCATGGTAGATTCAACTCCATAATAGCCAATGGGAGAGAGCTGCGTCATACCTCCTAGCCAATGGGAGGCCAGCGGGGCGGGATGTTGGGAGATAGCCAATAAAAGGGAGCTGGGTCATCCCTCATAGCCAGTGGGAGGCCAGCGGGGCGGGATGTTTGAATCTCATTGATGGGAGAGCAGGTTGTGCATTGTTTGAATGTTTGAATGGCACGTTTTAATGTTTGAATGGTGCATTTGAATTTTTAAGATGGAGCTTTTGTAACGTGAACTTGTTTCGTATACAGAGACAAAAATTTTAGGAAAATGCGTTTTGGAAGCTGCATTTTTCATTTGGTGAGACTTTCGTAAAAGTGAGGTACCACTGTAGTTTTGATGGGGAGGTTTTGTGTTTGTTTAGGAGTTTATTTTTGCATAATTGGCCTTGTTTTTGTGGCATTTTCCTTAACTTTCCCCTATTCTTCCTTAATTTCCTTACTTTTTAATTCAATGAATATTTAAAAAATATAAAACCATGACGTACTGAAGCCACATGAAATGAATTGCAAAGTATCGAGGGATCCCTGTATAATTACTATTTTCTTTATCTTCCTCTATGGAGGTAGGCACATGCAGTAACTTTATTTTAAAACTTTTTTCTGCTTGAGAAACATACATTTTTAAATAAATGCATGTACGATTTAGAATTATTTACAGCAAGAAATGTCAAAATTTGACAAATGGGCTTACCCATTTGTGTAGGCATTTACTACACTGTATAACACAATTTTTGTTCCTGGGGAAATAAGTATCTTTTTCCAAATACATTTATTGCAAAACGGCAGAAAAAGCCCATTTTTCATTCCAAACTTTCGTTTTGTGGGCTGCACAGCAATTTTATCCCCCCCAAACAACCATTTTTTTTGTATAATATTCTGACTTTTCACAAAGTAAAATACAGAATATAACTGCTACAAGGTTTGTTCATAAAGGTGTAGCAAGAATATTCATAAACAAAGTAAATACATTTTCAAATCGCATAAATTTCTCCCATGTTCTTGAAAGTTCTTACTCAATCTATACAAATGAGGAAGGTTTTTATAGATATAATTGCTTCGTCAACATTGTATTATGTTTGAAATGCTGTTTGAACCATTGGGACATAATCACATAAAGAAAATAATGATGACCACAACCCTGACAAACAGACTTCGTTGTCCAGAAATTCGTGTTGACTACTCAATGAATGGAAAAACTGGTTAATTTGCAATTTTGTTGTCCTGGCCACAAAACCAAAGTTTGGAGGTCAAGACTATTTTTTTTGCTTTTGATTGGTTGTGAAGAAATTGGAAATTATTGTTTCAACCCAGGAACAAGACAAAAGTGAAACTGTTACTTAGTGCTATCTGTACAAATTAGGAACTAATTGTCACAATTACTTTTACTAAAAGACAGATGTTCTAACTTGCTATTATTAGTATAATAATTACATCAGGACAATATTGATTCTTCATTCAGAATATTACCTCTGCATAGTCTGTATGCTGAATTACATATGGTCATATACAACTAAACAATTTGTCATAGTTATATAATACTGCAGGGATCTTATAAATTACCTGCACCTGGGTGCTTGCATGCCATTAAAAAAAAAAAAAAAAAAAAAAAAAAAAAGCAGATACATTGCTTACTTTTGTCAGGGTGGATCAGGATGTTTGGCTGTTCTGAGAACCCTCTAGAAGCAAGTGCCATACCTAAGGGACCCTATAAATCTCTCCCTTTTATATTTTATGAGCTGAGCTTATGACTTAAAGCATTTGATGAACCTGAACTAAGACTACTGTGGGATAATGAAAGGGAAATAGTGCTGACTGGGACTGGCTGCATTTTTCTTTTGTGTGAACACATCTGGCCAAAAGCAGGAGCTCTGGGGAAATAAACCTGTGCTTTATTAGTTTTAACCCAGGATGTGGAGGTTATGATAAAAAATCGATCTGATTTGGTATTGCCTTGTCATAAGAAAACAGATGGATGAGAACCAGTCAGATTTTGTGATTATTAAGAAATGCTTTAGGCATTTAATTCCCCCAAAGCACTGTTTATAGGATGCTTTATTTTTGAACGTTCAAAACAGATTCATATTACATTTAATATCTATTATACTAGTGACAAAAAAAATATTTAAGTATTTAAAAAATTGAATGTAGAATGGGTGGTACAGTGTCGAAGTAGTTAGCATGACCGCCTCACAGCAAGAGAGTCCTGAGTTTGAGTCCTAGGCTCAGTGACAGCGTATCTGTATGGAGTTTGTTTTTTCTTTGCACATATTTGTGTGGCTTTCCTCTGATAACTCCGGTTTTCCTTCTACGGGCCAAAGACATGTGAATTGGGCTTAATGGCTGTACCAAAGGCTCCTGAGGCATGAGTGTAAATGTCAACGGCTGTGCGTGTGCTAGCCCTGCGATGGACTGGTGAATCATTCAGGGTGTACCGTGCCTTTGCCCACTGTTTGCCTTCGAGTCCAGCCAACTTGTGACCCTAGTAGGATTAAGGGGTTGAGTTTGGCAGATTAAGAAAATGTTGAGGTTCTCTTTGGGAGTAACGAGGATGGATAGGATCAGAAATGAGTACATCAGAGGGACAGCACATGTTAGATGTTTTGGAGACAAAGTCAGAGAGGCTAGATTGAGATGGTTTGGACATGTACAGAGGAGGGATAGTGAATATATTGGTAGTAGGATACTGAGGTTGGAACTACCAGGCAGAAGGCCCCGAGGAAGACCAAAGAGAAGATTTATGGATGTGGTGAAGGCGGACATGAAGGTCGTTGGAGTAAGAGTAGAAGATGCAGAGAATAGGGAGAGATGGAGGCAGATCATTTGCTGTGGCGACCCCTGAAGGGAACAGCCAAAAGGAAAAGAAGAAGAAAGAAGAAGGTTGGCAGATTAAGAAATGAATGTAGAACTCTATGTATGAAGGTAGAACTGAAGCGACATATTAACTTGTTCAATCTGTCTTTCTCTTTCACTTTGAACTTGAATCTGGTATATGTGAAGCACCTCCCAGTACACACACACACACACACACACACACACACACACACACACACACACACACACACACACACACACACACAAGCTTGGTAGACAGACACAGGCACACACCCACACACTAGACCTCTTCAAATTTGACTTTTTTCATCAAACATATGCAAACTGATATTTTTCCCCATTCTCCAAGGTCTAAATTAACTAAATATACCAGTTACTTTGATCTTGGACCTTGGCTATGCCTGCCCCAAAAGCCATGTAGTTTTATTGTTGACGTTTTTCAAAAACGCTGCAAAATTGGGGATATTATGTCTTTGTTTTCATTGTATCTTCCCAGAGGTTGATGCGATAGCATGGTACCAAATGAAAGCCAATACGATTTTCTTTCGTATGGTAGTAAACACAACAAAACGAATGAACACATGTATACATTTTAACTAATTTTAATGCACAAACAATTGGGACACTGCAAAAAAAATCAACGTAGTAGTATGCTAGCAATGCACTGACACATATTTCGCATAACAAACTGTTTTTTGAGACAAAGTTATGCATCGTATATCATCTTTTCGAAGCACAACAAATAGGTATTTATTAGTTAAAATTTACAGAGGTGTTCATGTGTTTACTACCATATGCAAGAAACCCCCCCCACCCCCACCCCACACACATACACACACACACAGGTGTTGAAGCACGACACAAATACCTCCTTCTCCAGCTGTTGGCACCTTTCCTCCTTTATACCTTCTGCCCTTCACTGCAACACAGCACATTCATTAATCAAATCCATCACAGGTACAATGCCTTTACCACATACCTTCCCCAGCTTCCGTTTACAAACTGGCACTCAATTCGCAATACATTTTAAATAAAGTAAAGATAATGAGTTTATATTTGGTATACCATGCTAATGTGCACTTGAACTGGCATAGTCTGCACAATTTTTAAAAAATCTTCTGAGACATTTTAAAAAATCAAATTTATCAGATGGATCAGAACCTTAACGATTATAAACATTGATATAACACAGTGGTTCTTATCCTGGGTTCGATCAAACCCTAGGGGTTCGGTGAGTCAATCTCAGGGGTTCGGCGGAGGTCAAGACACACACCCGACTCATATTCATGATGGCACACACCGCTTGGCCATCATTGGCTGCAGGTGATCATGCTACATTGCTTGACCAATCTGTGCTGCAGGAAATTGGGTGCGCTCAGTAGTCGACTTGTGACTGTTGTGATGGTACGTCGTGTGATTTCTTTCTTAATATTTTAATCCATACTATTTTGAGCAAAAAAAAAAAAAAAAAGTGGTCGGACGAATATGTACAATATGGATTCACATACATAACGGAACGTGATGCTAGTCCGCATCCTATCTGCATGATTTGCGAAGTAGGCTCAACCCCCGCTCACTGATGTATACGGACATGTATATGTGTATATAGTATCAATAAATACATATTCAATACTATAAATGCTTATGTCTTCCTTTCGGCTTTTTCCCTTTCACTCGGGAGTCGCCACAGCGAATCATCTGATTCGCACATTTTGATTTGGCAGAGGTTTTTACGTCGGATGCCCTTCCTGTCACAACCCTTTTAGCAAGGGACAGAAACACGCTGACGACTTTGCAGCTACTCTTTACGAAAGTCAGCAATGGTTCTTTTACATGAACCTCTCACCATAGACAGTGAGAGACATGGCCCGCCTTTGATAACCCAGTTAGCCGCACTGGGGGGGACAGTGACAACCTTGTGGAGAGTGGGACTCGAACCCCCAACCTTTGGATCAGCGATCCAGCGCCCTATACCACTAGACCACCACTGCCCCCTCAATACTATAAATGCTTATAATAACAATTAAAAATAAGATGTAAATAAAACAAATACACACATACAGACGCGCACATACACACACACACACACACACACACACACACACACACACAAATGTGTGTGCATGCACTCAGATGTGCACCTCATATAAAAATGTAAGTAGTTGTGATGGGGGAGTTCATGCATTGTATTGGTTTTGTTCTTTGAACACAGTGATGTTAATGCAATGTTCATTTTGGTGCCCCAGTAAAAATATATACCTATATCTTGAATTTGAAAAAAAAATCATATTTTATTTTTCAATACAGGAGGGTTCGGTGAATAAGCATATGAAACTGGTGGAGTTCAGTACCGCCAAAAAGGTTAAGAACCACTGATATAATATATTGGTTATTAACTTTTCTTGTCTCATATACTTCAAATTTCATTTGTTTTGCATTAATTTTTTTAAATTTGGGCTAGCAAGTGCAGCTTTTGTACATTATTAAAAACTAAGTAAACTTATTTACTTTTATTAAAGAAAAATTACACCACTTTTGCATGGACTGTGGAAGATACTCCACAACTGTGACTTAATAAATTTATATGTACACCTTAATGCACATTCGTTCTTCACTATGATGGTGAAACATTTTGCTGAAGTCAAAGTTGCCAGGCCACGTACAGTGAATATTCTCCCTCAGTGGTCAATTTGGGAAACATGGGGGAGACTTTTATCTATCTCCTTCTTGAAGGAGCCACTCTACTCTCATAACTCCAGCTTCAGACACTTATCCACAGAGATATCTAGCAGGAGCTCTGCCTTGGGGCAGTGCCTAAATCTTCATATTTTATTAAATAATGTTTAGCTTGAAAGCATCTTTAAAGACCCAAGTGTATCTATCTCCAAAATCACTGCTTCTTCTCCTAATAATAGTGTGCCAAAGCTTGTTCCTCTAATTGCAGCCTGTTGTTTTTTAATCACCCTTCCTTATTTACTGCTTCACTCAGTTCTACCTTCTTGTTATGCTGTGCTGTCTTTCTCAGCAGCTCAGTTAGCCTCGTTATGGAATGAATGCAGAAAACAGCGGAAGGGGCCTGAAATGCAGAGTAATTATGGGAAAGGCGGACAGTGATGGCCTGGTGGTAAAGTTCCTGGATCACTGATCCTGGGGTTGGGGGTTCAAATCTCACTCTCCACGGGTTGTCACTGTCCCCGACTGCAGCTAACTGAGTTAACAAAGGCCATGTTCTCACTGTCTATGGAGTGAGGCATGTAAAAGAACCATTACTAACTTTCGACAAGAGTAGGCTGCAAAGCCGTCAGTGTGTTTCTGCCCTGCAATGACCTGGCGAGCTGTCCAGGGTGTACTCTGCCCTCGCCCGGAGTTGGCTGGGATGGGCGCCATCCTCCCAGCAACAGTAATGAGGATTAAGCGGTTACAGAAAATGAACAAATGAACGGGAAAGGCTTGTACAGAGGACATTTACATGATGATTATATTGTTCATGCAATTTCCTTCTTTACTGATGTAAAATAGTTCAAAAATTCCTTGATACACAACGGCGTTTTGAATTACAGGAAATAAATTACAAACATACCACATAACCAGAGCATGATTTTTTCTGCACTGCAATTTGAGTCAATAAAAAAAAAAAAAAAAAAAAAAAACATTTACTGTATACCGCTTCAATTTTTTTCTCAGTATATTTCAACAACAGTAAATGCAGCATTTAAAATGATGATGATGATGATGACGATGATGATGATGATGATGATGATGATCATCATCATCGTCATCATCATCATCATCATTTTTTTCTTCTTCTTCAGCTTAATCTGAGGTTGGGTTGTGGGGGCAGCAGGCTGAGGTCCACTGAGGTCCAAACATCCTTCTTACCAACCAATTCCTCCAGCTCTTACCGGGGGGGAGGGGGGCATTCACCTAGGGACATAATCTCTCTCGTGTTTTGTAGGTTGACACCGGGGTTTCTTCCAAATTGGACATGTCCGAAACACCACACCAGGGAGGCATTTTAACCGGATGCCCAAGCCACCTTAACTGGCTCCTCTCAATGTGGAGGAGTAGTGGTTCTACTCCGAGTTCCTCCCAGGTGGCTACGCTTCTCACCCTGTCTCTAAGGGAGATCCCTGCCATCCAGCAAAAGAAGCTCATTTCAGCCCTTTGTAACATTCATTCTTATTATTTTGGTCACTACCCAAAGCTTGTGACCATAGGTGAGAGCTGGAAAATAGATCGACTGGTAAATTGAGAGCTTTGCTTTGCGGCAAGCTACCAAAAATTCAAATCTTAAAATTCAGGTGTTAAAGTTCATTGATTGATTATTTCATCCATTTGCCAAAATATAATCTTATTAGGGTGATGTGAATTCTGGAGCTTATCTCATGCAACTCTTGGGAAAAGGTGGCGTACATCTTGCAAGCCCATCACAGGGCAACACACAAGCATTCACACACTTACATCAAGGGGTAATTCGGAGCAAGCCAATTATTCTAATATGTATGCCTGTGGACTTTGAGAGGAAACTGAAGTGCCTGAACTAAGCCCACACAAGCACAGAGAAAGCCTGCAAACTCCACACAAAAACAGTCTTACCAAGCTCGAAATTGAACTCAGGACAGCCACTTTGACACCATACTGCCTTCACGTGTTAAGATACAAGTCAAAATTCAGATCCTCACATCTGGGGATTTTTAAAGAGCAATAGATTTCAATACAGATTGAAAGTGCTGCTTGTACATGCTTTTCCAGAGTACCCGCATGGGAAGACTATAATTTTGACTTGAATTTTAACACCTGAATTTTTGGAAGCGTCTATTTTTGAGCTTGAAAAGTAGTGTTGAATATCACCTGCTAAAGAACAAACATGATGTTTTGCATAATAATTTGTATAATTCAAGCATTATACATGCTGTGGGATTTTGACTTTTTTCATTGGAGCAAATTGCAGCTCATAAGAATTCAAGCTTTGTTTTTGTGTCATGTTTTTATTCGAGCTATATGATTCAACATGCCATTTTGCATTGAGAACTTGGGTCACTATTTTATTTCTAATTTTTACCCTTCTTACTTCCTGATTCTTATCCTTACTTAATGTACTGGAATAGGATAAATCAGAACTCATCAGACAACGTAACCTCTTTCACTTGCTCTAGAGTCCAATGTTTATAAAAATTATAAAAGAGTGATATAAAAGAGTCAATCTTTTTAACTGCTCCCACCCACAAGGTGGCTCTTGGGATCATTTAGGAATAAGTTCTGTACATCAATCTGTCTGTCTGTCGATACATCACACTATAGTTTCCAGACATTTACTTGCCGTGCACTGAAGCTCGGGCTTTCAAACTTGGTATGCTGGCTCAATACTATGAGTGATAGGCTGAGTGTGTATGAATGACTTTGAACTACTTTTCAAGGTCACAGAGACAGAACTATGTATTAGATTTCCTGACATTTATTTGCTGCGCACAGGTGATTTTGTAATTTCCATAGCTGTTATGACTTGATCCAGGGAGTTCGCCCTGTGTTGTGTGTATTAGGATGCTCCTACTTTTAATATTAACATAATATTTTTGCAAGTTGACTTCATAATGCATTGAAGTGATCTTACATCATGTCAGGAATTTTAAAAATGTATTTTTTTTTATGTCATTTACAGAGTTTATGGTTCTTCGCTATCATTCCATATTTTAATAACAGATGTGACCCCTAAGCCATCACGTTGTTGGTATATCGTCATTTCCTGCATCTGTGTCTGTATTTAAATTTTGTCTGGGCTATTTCTCAAGAACCTTGGCAAGTGTAAATGTTCATGGGCACATCCGTTTCTCTGTTTGATTTTTTTTACCTTGTCATCATGACCCTGGCATTGTAATTTATTTCAGTGCAGTTGTGCACAGGCTTGTCAGTTTCTTGGTTTTGGCATTATTTAAATTCCCCAAGCCTTTACTTTACTCTGGACTAGTTTTCAAGAACTAGAAGGTGGCTGAAGGGTTTCAGCATTTCTGATGGTTGTTTTTCATTTCAGCAATCTTTTTAGATTTTTCTATGCTTTGACGCAGGTCAGTTTAAGCATTCATTCATTCATTTTCTGTAACTGTTTAATCCTAATTAGGGTCATGAGGAGGCTGGCGCCCTTCCCAGCCGACTCCGGGCGAAGACAGAGTACACCCCAGACAGCTCATCAGACCATCGCAGGGTGGAAACACGCTGACGGCCTTGCAGCTTACTCTTGTCGAAAGTCAGCTGTGATTCTTTTACATGCCTCACACCAAAGACAGTGAGAGACATGGCCGGCATTTGATAACCCAGTTAGCTACACTGGGGGGGGGGGGGGGGCAACGACGGACAGACGGACAATGACAATCTGTTGAGAGTGGGGTTTGAACCCCCAACCTTAGGATTAGTGATCCAGCACCTTTACCACCAGGTCACCACCGCCCTCAGTTTAAGCAAAATATGTATTTGTTTTCTTTGCTTTCTAAAAGCCAACAATTTCCTCTGAAACACAGTAACCTTTTTCCATGACCATTGGACACATATTCTGTTGTGGATGTTTAAAAATAGGGAAGCTATTCACAACATCAATTACGATTGAAAGAATCCAATCAATAGACAAAAAGTATTTGCTTATTTAAACACAAACAGTGACTTATTTTACCAGGCAGTGCTTTGGTGCTGGCATATGAAGGAAAAACATGTTTTTTATGTTTTACGCCATGTTTTATAGTGACAAGTATACTATTAAGCAAGAAGAGAAAAAATATTCACTAGTTGTAACATGGATCCTTTGATAGGAAAATGGAAATAGGCTATTTCTCAAGCTTACTTTTTACCTCTAGTGTCACTTTAGGATTTTGTGAAGAAACACCATGCTTTGTTCCTGAACCTAAAGGAAAGAAGAAGGAATGGTGATTCCTTACATGCCACATAGCATGAAGAGGGATGGTGAAGTGTTTCATCCAACTTAAATTGTTGATTCAATTGGTAATCCAAAGTATTCAAATAATGAGAAGTGTTTAATCAAAATAGTTTAATACACCAACACCAAGTGTACAAGATGGTGATGAGGCCAGCGATGTTGTATGGTTTAGAAACAGTGGCCCTGGGGAAAAGACAGGAGGCAGAGCTGGAGGTAGCAGAGATGAAAATGTTGAGGTTCTCTTTGGGAGTAACGAGGATGGATAGGATCAGGAATGAGCACATCAGAGGGACAGCACATGTAAGACGTTTTGGAGACAAAGTCAGAGAGGCTAGATTGAGATGGTTTGGACATGTACAGAGGAGGGATAGTGAGTATATTGGTAATACGATGCTGAGGTTGGAACTACCTGGCAGAAGGCCGAGGGGAAGACCAAAGAGAAGATTTATGGATGTGGTGAAGGAGGACATGAAGGTAGTTGGAGTAAGAGAAGAAGATACAGAGGATAGGGTGAGATGGAGGCGAATGGTTTGCTGTGGCGACCCCTGAACGGAACAGCCGAAAGGAAAAGAAGAAGAAGAAGAAGAAGAAGAAGACTTGAGTGGTCTATGTGCAGGAAGCTACAATGCATTATGCCTCTAACACCCTTTCATAATAGACAGCATTAATTGTTTCAGCAGTATGTGCTACAGCAGCTCTTTTGTGGGATCAGAGCAGATGTAATATTCTTCACCCCATGTGCATAAATGAACCTTGGGCACCCCAACTCAACACTTGACATTTTTTCCAGTTCAGTGGTTGTCTTTCCTTGGATCAACTTTGGTACTTACCACCACATACCAGGAACACCCCACAAGATCTATTACACTGCAGTCATCACAATGTGGCCCTATGTGTCACTCAGATCCTCATGCTTTCAACACATCAATTTTGAGAAATAACTACTCGCTTTCTGTCTAGTACAGTGGTTCTTAACCTGGGTTCGGTGAGTCAGTCTCAGGCGTCAAGACACACAACCGCTTGGCCATCATTGACTGCAGGTGATCACGCTACATTGCTTGGTGAATCTGTGCTGCAGGAAATTTGGTGTGCTCAGTAGTCCACTTGTGACTGTTGTGATGGTATGTTGTGTGATTTCTTTCTTAATGTTTTAATCCATACTTTGTTGAGCAAAAAAGAAAGTGGTCGGACGAATATGTACAACATGGATTCACATATATAACGGAACGTGATATTAGTCGGCATCCTATCTGCATGATTTGCGAAGTAGGATCAACCCTGCGCTGACTGACGTATACGTACATGTATATATCAATAAATACATATTCAATACTGTCTGTCTGTCTTCCTTTTGGCTTTTTCCCTTTTACTCGGGAGTCGCCACAGCGAATCATCTGATTTGCACGTTTGATTTGGCAGAGGTTTTTACGTCGGATACCCTTCCTGTCACAACCCTTTTAGCAAGGGACAGAAACACGCTGACGGCTTTGCAGCTACTCTTTACGAAAGTCAGCAATGGTTCTTTTACATGCCTCTCACCATAGACAGTGAGAGACATGGCCCGCCTTTGATAACCCAGTTAGCCACACTGGTGGGGGGGAGGGGAGGGGGGGGGGGACGGGACAGTGACAACCTTGTGGAGAGTGGGACTCGAACCCCCAACCTTTGGATCAGCGATCCAGCGCCCTATACCACTAGACCACCACTGCCCCTATATCAATAAATACATTTTCAATACTATAAATGCTTATAATAATGATTAAGCATTCAGAAATAATGCATAAGATGTAAATAAAACAAATATACACACATACAGACGCACGCGCGCACGCACACTCAGATGCGCACCTCACATAAAAAAATGTAAGTAGTTGTGATGGGGGGAGTTCATGCATTGTATTGGTTTTGTTCTTTGAACACAGTGATGTTAATGCACGGTTCATTTTGGTGCCCCAGTAAAAACATATACTGTACCTATGTCTTGAATTTGAAAAAAAAAAAATCATATTTTATTTTTCAATAAAGGAGGGTTTGGTGAATAAGTGTATGAAACTGGTAGGGTTCAGTACCGCCAACAAGGTTAAGAACCACTGGTCTAGTACATTCCACATCTTTGCATGTGCAACACCAGAGATCACATTGTCATCTAAAGCTGTATTTGATTTTGAACATGCCATTTTATATGAATCTGTACAGACTCTGATTTAATTAACACCAAATCAACTTTTAGTCTTCTTTATCACGCTGTCTTCTTTGGTAACACTGATTTCAAAGTACTGTACATTGCCTGTTACTTTACTTTTTGTTACAAAACAGTACATATATTACATGATGCGTAACACTGGTGTAACTTAAATAATGCTTATTTCAATTGCTTAATTAAAAGGAAAGCTGGCAGGGGCTGAATGACATTGTTATGACCCATTCATTAAAGTAAGTGAGCCCCCCACAACCCCCACACACAGAGAGAGAGAGCGAGAGCGAGAGAGAGAGAGAGAGAGAGAGAGAGAGAGAGAGAGAGAGAGAGAGAGAGAGAGAGAGTGGTGTGGCGCTGGTGTATACAAAGTTTGTGAAGTCAGTGGAATGTGGATAAATTAGTTCAGGGAATATGAGTATTTCAGATGCACTGAGAAATAAACACAGATAAAGAGTGAAGAGAATGACTTGTTTCAACAAAGAATTGAGCAATTATTCTCAAATGGCAATCTGAGTTGCTCAAATTGCTTTGATTATCTCTAGAAGTCTTTGTCAATGTGGGAAAAGATTTGTTAATGGTGCAGTAATTGTTTAAATTGCAGACTGTTTTACAAAAGGGCAATTTTCCATTATATGCAGCAGATATATCTCAGGCAAAGGCCAGGTCAAGAATTGAATACATTGATTGCCTCCCGGCGGCAGGGAATTTCAGGAAATCAGTTTATTCAGGAATTTTAATTGTGAGTGAACTGGCATTGTCAACGAATTACCTGGTAACGATGAGAGCAGTTCAAGTCATTGAGAAGGCTGCTTTTGAAATGCTTTAAGGACCGAGTACAAACATCAGATTTTGTTCAGTGTACATAAAAAAGACAGCTAGGGGATCTCGAGGAGACATCCATAGAATTTGACAAAAACTATTGCATTCAAACCAGTGACGGCACCTTTAATGATGCGAGTGTAAGCCTTGCATCCAGTTTGGTATGTTGTCTTAAAATTTTCTGTTGATTTGTAAAAATCAAGCTCATAGAATACAAGTCACCAGTCTAAAGGTAGAAGCCCATAATAACCAGTGTGCAGTCTTCTTCTTCTTCTTTTCCTTTCGGCTTTTCCCTTCAGGAGTCGCCACAGTGAATCATCTGCCTCCATCTCACCCTATATTTTGCATCGTCTTCTCTCACACCAACTACCTTCATGTCTAAATTCTATAATACTGCAGGGGCATAAAATATTGAATCAAAATTGAATTTACTAGCACATTAATTGTTGGAAAAATCAGAATAGAAAAAAAAAAGATGAAATCTATTTTAAAAATTGGATAATGATTCTTCTGTAAAACTAAAACTGAGAGGATTGGAAACTCTCTGTGGAACCCAATCTCTTAGACAAGCTACAGTGGTGTTCATCAGTTCATTTTCTGTAACCGCTTAATCCTAACTAAGGTTGCGGGGAGGCTGGCGCCCATCCCAGCCAACTTCGGGTGAGGGCAGAGTACACCCTGGACAGCTCGCCAGGCCATCGCAGGGCGGAAACACGCTGACGGCTTTGCAGCCTACTCTTGTCGAAAGTCAGCAATGGTTCTTTTACATGCCTCACACCATAGACAGTGAGAGACATGGCCGGCCTTGGATAACCCAGTTAGCTGCACTGGGGAGGACAGTGACAACCTTGTGGAGAGTGGGAATCGAACCCCCAACCTTTGGATCAGCGATCCAGCACCCTATACCTACAGTGGTGTAATGGTTAGCATATCAGTAACAAGGTTTTGAGTTTGAGTCCCAGGCCCATGGAGGGCATTTCTGTGTGCCTTTTACATGTATTGCTTGTAATGATTTCATCCGGCTACTTCAGTTTCCTTACACAGTCCAAAGATTGACATATTAGGCTGACAGGCTGTTCTAAATTGCCTCTTAGTGTGAGTACAAATGGTAGTGTGTGCTGGCCATACGACACATTTAATAACTAAATCAAATGAATGTGATATTAGCTCATCTTGATATAGAAGTACAGGTAGAATGTGTTTTTATTTTGAGATGGTTGTCACTTGACGGTGCAGATTTGAAAGTGTGATTGGATATGTTTTATTTATTTATTTTGGGAACTCTGATTTCTACTTGTTTATTACCATCACATGCTATATACATTCATTCATTCAATCATTCGTTTTCTGTAACTGCTTAATCCTAATCAGAGTTGCGAGGAGGCTGGCACCCATCCCAGCCGACTCCGGGCAAGGACAGACTACACCCTAAACAGCTCGCCAGGCCATCGCAAGGCAGAAACATGCTGACGGCTATGTAGTTCTTTTACCTGCCTCACACCATAGACAGTGAGAGACATGGCCGGCCTTTGATAACCCAGTTAGCTGCACTGGAGAACATTCGGTATACTGTATGTAAATTTATAATGTAGCTAACTTGAAGGCTGCCTATCATGGTCCAATAAAGATAAATCAAATTAGAATAGATTGGCTTATCATTGTTTACCTGCAAGGAGTCATTTATTTGATGACTGCAATTTAAAATTTAGCTGTTTGAAGTCTCAAGATCATGAGAAATTGCATCAGGGCTAAATGATGTTTGTTTCTCAAATTTCAAATTGAAATCAAGCCCACCCCTTTATTCTGTTTTATTCATATGGATATTTATGACATACACACATTAATAATTAAAATGATTGAATAATAGAGTAATCATATATAAAAGTATTCTGTTTTGTCATGCATTATTGATTATGGTGGGATTCATAAAAATATGCTTCTCGATGGTGTTAAGTCAGTAGGCTGAACAGGGATTTTTTTCCATGTGCAATTTTAATTTTTTTTTTTTTTTGTAATGAAACTGATGAGAATGTGGAGTATCTGTTTCACAGCAGGGGGAGCAAGTGAGCCAGAAATTGTGTAGTTTATTCCTCTCTGAGCTCAAGTCAGTTAGTAGATATTCAGAAGGAAAATAAATATTTCCTCTATGAGTTCAAGAAAAGATCTTTATTTTCTGTCAGACAAAACTATTTTGCCTCTTCACTGCTGTTGACGCACTGTTTAAAGATTTTGTAGGTGTCACATAGATACTAAAAACGTATAATAAAGTCAGGTCAACAAATGCTAAATGATGTCATTGTGCTCTTGCTAGAATTCATAAAAATATCATAAAAAAATAAACCAAAACCAAAATAACATATAACTCTGATTGACTTCACAGTAATACATTTATGTATCTAAACATGCAAGAGGATAAATATAAAGATTTAGGCACCACCTAAATGTAAAGCTTCATAGTCATATCTCTACTGATAGGTGTCCAAGGCTGGAGTTATAAGAATAGTATGGCTCCTTTAAGGAGAAAATAAATAAGTCTCCCCTGAATTTCCCAAATTGAGGCTGAAGCAAAACTTGGACAAGTATTGAAACGATGCAAGATCCTATCCAAAAGAAGAGAACATTAATATTGAGGTTTCTCTTCACCACTTTTCACGAGCTGATTTTCATGTTTGTTTGTATTACCTGTCTTAGTATAATTATCTGTTGAGTGAGTTCATGATCTCTGTTGCTGCAAGGATTGTGTGTGTGTGTGTGTGTGAGTGTGCCCGTCCATGACTAACAGGGTCAACACACAATGGGTCACACTCACCTCTGGGGCAATTTGAAAAAGCTACTTTGCATGTTACTGGACTGTGGAATGAAGCCAGAGTACCCAGAGAAAACCCATGCAAACATGAGGACAATATCCAACCTCCACACTTGGTACACCTTCACTGAGCTTAGAACCTTCTTGCTGTGAGGCGGATGTGCTAACCACTCTGCCACCCACAAGATGATTCGATTTTGAATAAAATGTTCTTCTTTAAAGCAAACAAACAAACAAAACAAGCAAACTAAAACCCTTACCACCCAAACCGCAATATTTACAGAAAGCAAGTTGCATAAATTTGAATGCCTTTTGAATGCTTTGTTAAATTTGTTTCTTAATAGTATTTTAAACATCACACAATTAATTTCGGGGCAGTGGTGGTCCAGTGGTATAAGGTGCTGGATCGCTGATCCAAACGTTGGGGGTTTGAGTCCCACTCTCCACAAGGTTGTTACTGTCCCCCCCCCAGTGCAGCTTACTGGGTTATCAAAGGCCAGCCATGTCTCTCACTGTCTATGGTGTGAGGCATGGAAAAGAACCATTGCTGACTTTCGACAAGAGTAGGCTGCAAAGCCATCAGCGTGTTTCCGCCCTGTGATGGCCTGGCAAGCTGTCCAGAGTGTACTCTGCCCTCGCCCTGAGTTGGCTGGGATGGGCCCCAGCCTCCCTGCGACCCTAATTAGGATGAAGCAGTTACAGAAAATGATGAACTGAACAATTAATTTCCTCATCAACCTTTCATGATTTAAAAAAGACATTTTATATGTTTATTGTAGTTGAAAACCTGTATACTGCAATGTACTGTATCTTGCCTTCTTGGAAATTTAAGGTATAGTCCGTTGGGCTTTTTACACCCGAGCCATAGTGGCTCATCAGGCCGGTGCTTATCCCCGGTTTCTGTAGCGTGAAGCAACTCAGAGTTCAACTCCTCCTGGATGGGACGCTAGTCCATCGAAGGTTACCTTCCCAGTATATTTTTACTGGTACCCATTTATACTGCTGGGTGAACAGAGGCACACTTGTGGTTAAGACCTTGCCCAGGGGTCTTAGCACAGTGGGGGTCTAACTGGGATTTGAACTCACAACCTCCTGATCATGAGCCCAACACTAACCACTACGCCACCGGCCCCACCTTATTGGAACTGACACATCTAATTTTACACTCTCAAAAAGTGAAATCGACTACAAATGGTGGCCTTCTCAAACGGGCTAATGCAAACTATCACACACATATTAGCAGATTTCAACTTCATATATAAGTAAATACCACCTGATGATGAAAATAAACATGTTTTTGGTGTAATAGCACAGTTTGGAAATAGATATGTCTCAGTAGGTTTAAAGTGCCATACTTTTCCATATTTGGATGATGAATTGAACAGTGCCCTGTTGGGAATTTTTTTTTTGTCACACATACACACACACACATACACACACACACACACACACACACACACACACACACACACACACACACACATCACATAAGGCGCATTGAATTATAAGGTGCAATACCAATGAGCGATGATTGACCAGTCTCTTTCCTTACATAAGGCACACCGTATTACAAGGCGCATTACGCAAAACAAAAGTCAGATAAGTCAAACTTGATTCAACTATCACAATAACTCTCAACATTGTTCAGCTGTAACACATAAATTATTACACTTCACAATAACTCTCAACAGTGTTCAGTTGTAACAATATAGAACAATAAACTCACTTCATAATTCTTCCAAAAATCCATCAAATTCTTCATGTTCAGTGTCTGAGTTTAACAGTTGTGTGAGTTGGACGTAAAGCCCAGATCCCGCTATAATTTTTTATTCTTCTTTTACTTCTTTTACTTTCGGCTGCTCCCTTCAGGGGTCGCCACAGCAAATCATCCGCCTCCATCTCACCCTGTCCTCTGCATCTTCTTTTCTGACTCCAACGACCTTCATGTCTTCCTTCACCACATCCATAAATCTCTTCTTTGGTCTTCCTCGAGGCCTTCTGCCTGGTAGTTCCAACCTCAGCATCCTACTGCCAATATATTCACTATCCCTCCTCTGTACATGTCCAAACCATCTCAATCTAGCCTCTCTGACTTTGTCTCCAAAACATCTTACATGGGCTGTCCCTCTGATGTGCTCATTCCTGATCCTATCCATCCTCGTTACTCCCAGAGAGAACCATCATCATTTTCATCTCCACTACCTCCAACTCTGCCTCCTGCCTTTTCCTCAGTGCCACTGTTTCTAAGCCATACAACATCGCTGGCCTCACCACCGTCTTGTACACTTTTCCCTTCATTTTTGCTGACACGCTCCTATCACACATCACACCGGACACTTTTCTCCAACCATTCCAGCCTGCCTGCACATGCTTCTTCACCTCTTTTCCACACTCTCCATTGCTCTGGACTGTTGAGCCTAAGTACTTAAAATCCTCCACCTTCATTATCTCTGCTCCCTGTAACATCACCGTTCCTTCTGGGTCCTTCTCATTTACACACATGTATTCTGATTTTCTGAGGCGAACCTTCATTCCTCTCCTTTCCAGGGCATACCTCCACCTCTCTAGATTTTCCTGCACTTGTTCTCTGCTCTCACTACAGATCACAATGTCATCTGCAAACATCATAGTCCATGGAGATTCTTGTCTAACCTCGTCTGTCAGCCTGTCCATCACCATAGCAAACAAGAAGGGGATCAGAGCTGACCCTTGATGCAGTCCCACCTCCACCTTGAATTCGTCGGTCACACCGACAGCACACCTCACCACTGTCTTACATCTCTCATACATGTCCTGCACCACTCTAACATACTTCTCTGCCACTCCAGACGTCCTCATGCCATACCACAGTTCTTCTCTTGGCACCCTGTCATATGCTTTTTCCAGATCCACAAAGGCACAATGCAGTTCCCTCTGACCTTCTCTGTACTTCTCTATTAACATCCTCAAAGCAAACATTGCATCTGTGGTGCTCTTTTTTGGCATGAAACCAAACTGTTGTTCACAAATGCTGACCTCTGCCCTTAGTCTAGCTTCCACTATTCTTTCCCATAACTTCATCGTATGGCTCATCAACTTTATCCCTCTGTAGTTGCCACAACTCTGCACATCTCCCTTGTTCTTAAAAATGGGCACCAGCACACTTCTCCTCCACGCCTCCGGCATCTGCTCACTCTCTAGAACCTTGTTGAATGTTCTTGTCAGAAAATCTACTGCTACCTCTCCTAGACACTTCCATACCTCCACAGGTATATCATCAGGACCAACTGCCTTTCCATTCTTCATCCTCTTCAATGCCCTTCTCACTTCACCCTTACTGATCTTTGCTACATCCTGCTCCTCAATGGTCACCTCTTCTACTCTTTTGTCTCTCTCGTTTTCCTCATTCATCAGCTCTTCAAAGTACTCTTTCCATCTTCTCAGCACACTTCTGTCATCAGTCAATACATTTCCCTCTTTTACTGTCCAACCTATCATACAAGTCATCATACGCCCTCTGTTTGGCCTTAGCCTGCTACTTTCGCCTTACACTATGTCTCCCTGTACTCCTGTTTACTCTCTTCGGTCCTCTCTATGTCCCACTTTTTCTTAGCTAACCTCTTCCTTTGTACACACTCCTGCACTTCCTCATTCCACCACCAAGTCTCCTTATCTACTTTCCTTCCAGATGACACACCAAGTACTCTCCTACCTGTCTCCCTGATCACATTTGCTGTGGTTGTCCAGTCATTTGGAAGCACTTCCTGGCCCCCCAAAGCCTGTTTCAACTCCTCTTTGAAGTCAACACGACACTCTTCCTTTTTCAACTTCCACCATTTTGTCTTCTGCTCTGCCTTTGCCTTCTTCACCTTCCTCACCATCAGCGTCATCCTGCATACCACCATCCTATGCTGTTTGGCAACACTCTCACCCGCTATTACTTTGCAGTCACTAACTTCCTTCAAATTACATCGCCTACACAAGATGTAGTCTACCTGTGTGGTCCTACCGCCACTTTTATAAGTCACCCTATGCTCCTGTTTCTTATGGAAGAAAGTATTCACCACAGCCATTTCCATCCTTTTTGCAAAATCTATCAACATCTGTCCTTCTGCGTTCCTGTCCTGGATACCAAACCTGCCCATCACTTCCTCGTCCCCTCTGTTGCCTGCACCAACATGTCCATTGAAGTCTGCACCAATGACCACTCTTTCACCTCTGGGGGTACTCTGCATCACTTCATCTAAGTCACTCCAGAATCTCTCCTTCTCTTCTAGCTTACATCCTGCTTGTGGGGCATAAGCACTAACAACATTGAGCATCACACCTTCAATTTCTAACTTGAGACTCATCACTCTGTCTGACACTCTTTTCACTTCTAGAACATTCCTGACAAACCCCTCCTTCAAGATGACTCCTACTCCATTTCTCTTCCCATCCACACCATGATAAAACAGCTTAAACCCTGCTCCTAAGCTTTTAGCTTTGCTACCTTTCCACCTGGTCTCCTGAACACACAGTATGTCCACCTTCCTCCTCTGCATCATGTCAGCCAGCTCTCTACCTTTTCTTTGCATAGTTCCAACATTCAAAGTCCCTACTCTCAGTCCTCGACTCATGCCTTTCCTCTTCTCTCTCTGCCTACGGACACGCCTTCCGCCTCTCCTTCTTCAACGTCTTCGAACAACAGTAGTCCAATTTCCATCAGCACCCTGTTGATTGACAGCACTGATGGCGGTCGTTGTTAACCCGGGCCTCGACCGAGCCGGTATGGGGGTAATACTTCTGATTTGCATCATCAAAGTTTGGCATTGGTTTTACGTCGGATGCCCTTCCTGACACAACCCTCTGCATTTCTCCGGGCTTGGGACCGGCATAAGGGGGAGAGACACTGGTTAGTGCCCCCCCCCCTGCCTCATGGCTGCATTATCCCGCTATAATTTTTTATTATTATATTATAATATTTTAATATCTATCTATCTATTATTAGGCATGGAGTCAGATCAATAAAGACGGAGATGAGAAGTCTGCCGGGTCGTGACCTAAACTTCTCTCAGCCAAACCTCCTTAAAGAGACAGCGCATTCACAGTAACAAACATGATGGCGCCCATTCCCAGCATGAGTATTTGTGTTCCTTTCAGAATGGAGGTTATTAGTCTTAAGGAGCTGTCTGTCTGTCTTCCTTTCGGCTTTTCCCCTTTTACTTGTCCCCATCTGATTCGCACGTTTGATTTGGCAGAGGTTTATACGTTGGATGCCCTTCCTGTCACAACCCTTTTAGCAAGGGACAGAAACACGCTGACGACTTTGCAGCCTACATATATAAGGATAATAAAGATGATCAGGAATCAGTCTGGATGGGAGAGGCAGAAAGCGTTGTATGACACCCCCCCCCCCAAAAAAAAAAGAGCATGATGGGCTGACTGAGCTAAAGAAAGAAAAAAACACATGAGGTGCATGTCTTGTAACAGTATAATAAAGTATAATCTTATGCAAAGGCACTAAGAAAATATAATGGAATTTTAAAAAGTTTAGGACCCAGGACATGTACCTAGTACATGTGCCAATTTCAAGTGCCAATTTTTATAAGACCTCTCAATTTTGCCCAAAAATAATGGGACTTTTTATAAGTGGAAACGATGTCACCAAGGGATGGATGACGTAGATTAGGGGTGGTACAGGGTCAACTCAGAAAATAATGAAAAATAGAAAAATATGTCAATTAAGATAAGAGACATTAGATTAAAATGGCTCAAAGTGTAAAATAAAATGGAAATTGACTCAGATTATGGAAATTGACACAACAAAATGCAAATACAGGAAGCATGCTGAAAGGATATTGGCATGGTTTTTTTGGGGACTTTTCAGGTAGACTGACTAAGACTGTGACCGTGACAGTGAATGTTAGATAGATTGTCAGACTGACTTCTTTTTCAGACACACCAGATAAATTGTGTGACTAAAAAATAAAGGGTACCTGCTTCTCCCCATCTGTTGTAAAAGACTGTTTTATTTTGCGAAGTTTGACCATGAATTGAATAAACTGGACAAGAACAAGGAACATCAGGAGGAATCAACAGTGACCAGTGACTTTCCACCAGTGGTATGTTCAATTGGGCAAAATCCTGAGTTTTCGAAAGCCTTATGAAATGTTTAAAGCTTGTTTTTTAAAATACCATATTCGACGTGATAAGTGCCCAGGATGCTTAAAAAATTGGAGTGGGTGGGCACTTATTAAAATGTTACCAGCGAAGTGGAACAGTAAGTGCTTATTAGCAGCGAGGTGGAAAACATGAATAATAACAGATCAATAAAAGAGTTTTACTGGTATTTGTGTTATTCCTTTTGTGGTATCAACCTTTAATTTTTGCTCCTGATGCTGTTCCTTTAAATATTTTGTGATGTAAAATTGAGCCAATCAACATGAATGTCAAGTTTAGCACAGGGCACATTGAACCAGTCAACACGAATGTCAACTTAAGCACATGGCACATTGATCCAATCAACACAAACAAGCACATGGCCAGGAACGTCTTTAAATTTATGAAGATTAAAGCAGGAGAATCGGGTGAAAATTACTCGTCATCACTTTCTGATAGATCCATATCTGGCTGATCGTTTCATTCATTCAGAGCATTCCAAAGTTTTGCTGTAAAAGTTTTCTAATGGTTCATTGGTTGTTGGACATTTACCAAGAGAACACAGCAAAATATTTTCCTGTTTTTTTAAAGCATGGCAGAACAATCAAATGTGTTGTTACTGATGAACATTATAGACATTCCCCAGTGGCAGGGGTGGGGCAGGTGGCGTAGTGGTTAGAGTGCTGCGCCCATGATCGGGAGGTTGTGTGTTCAAACCCCAGTTAGACCCCCACTGTGCTAAGACCCCTGGGCAAGGTCTCAACCACAAGTGTGCCTCTGTTCAGCCAGCAGTATGAATGGGTACCAGTAAAAACATACTGGGAAGGTAACCTGTATTTAATCCATGTAATTTTCAACCCGAAAAGAGCATTTTTCTTCAAGGTTACCCACTGGGTACCCGTGGGTACCCAACCATTGCAGGGCTCTGTCTTAGGCAGATTCTCCTGTCATTCAGGTGAAAACTGGTTTAATTCCCTCCTGGTGGCCTGGAATGCTTTCGTTGTGAGTAAATCAGCAGCATTTTCTTTTTGCAGTTGTTTTTGGTGATGCAGTGGTTTTTGTAGATGAAGCATGTTTGCACCTATCGGTCACCATAAAGTACAACATTCATAATTTTTAAAAGCCACGGAGCCGCATCAGAGAGGTGAAAGCCGCATGCGGCTCTGGAGCCGTGGGTTGCCAATCCCTGACTTAGGCTGTCCTTTGTCACAAATTCTGTTCACAATTTTTATGGACAGAATTTCTTGATGCAGCCAAGGTGCTGAGGGATTGTGGATTGATGGTCATAGGATCTCATCTCTGCATTGTGCAGATAATGTTGTCCTTTTGACTTTATCAAGCCAAGACCTCTAGCTCTCTTTGGAACAATGAGAATCAGCACCTCGAAGTCCGAGGCCATGGTTCTCAGCCGTAAAAGGGTGGAATGCACCCTTGGGGTCTGAAATGAGGTCTTGCCATATGTGAAGAATTTAAGTATCTCGGGGTCTTGTTCACGAGTGAGAGAAAAATGTAACGAAAGATTGACAGGCAGATTATTGTTTCCTCTGCTGCAAAACAGAGCTTGTACCGGTCTGTCGTGGTGAAGAAGGAGCTCAGCCAGAAGGCAAAGCTTGCAATTTACCACCAAGCTAACATGGTCACATTTAATCAACGTCACTACAACCTTACTTTGTAGACTGAAAGTAGACTTGTAGATTTTGCAGACAAATGTCCCCAAACTGTTGCTGCAATGTCGCAAGCGACGTCCGTGATGAACGTGGCAGAAATGCTGCTGCAACATCGCAAGAGACGTGCGAATGTGGCAGAAACATTGACACGGTCACGTTGCAACAACGTTACTACAATGTTTACATGACGTTACACGAAACCTGACGAAATTATGACCTTTCTGCAACATTGCAAATGGTCGCAACGACATTGCGTGTTAGCTGGGCAGTTGCATTCCAACCCTCACCTATGGTAACAAGTTTTGGGTAGTAACTGAAAGAACAAGATCACGGATACAAGCAGCTGAAATGAGCTTCCTTCACAGGGTGATGGGGCTCTTCCTCAGAGGTAGGATGAGAAGCTTTGTCATTAAGGAGAAGCTTGCAGTAAAATCACTGCTCCTCTTCATTGAAAGAAGCCAGTTGAGGTGGCTCGGGCACCTAATTAGAATGCCTCCCAAACGCCTTCTGGTGTGGTGTTTCAGTCATGTCCAAAAAGAAAGAGACCACAGGATTAACCCATAACATGCTGGATGGAATGTCTCTTGGCTGTTCTGGGTACAGAAGAGCTGGGGGAAGTGGCTTGGGAGAGGGACGTCTGGACCTCACTGGTTAGACTGCCACCCCCACAACCGGACCCTGGATTATGTGGAAGTAGATGAGATGAGATGAGATGAGAATAATAATAATAATAATAATAATAATAATAATAATAATAATAATAATAATAATCGTTGCTGTCGTTGACATAACTGCCACTGGTGACACGAAAGCAGTTAATTGGTGATATTCACTTATCATATTTATTTTATTGGTGGTGGTGGTCTCGTGGTATAGGGCGCTGGATCGCTGATCCAAAAGTTGAGGGTTTGAGTCCCACTCTCCACAAGGTTGTCACTGCCCCCCAGTGCAGCTAACTGGGTTATCAAAGGCGGGCCATGTCTCTCACTGTCTATGGTGAGAGGCATGTAAAAGAACCATTGCTGACTTTCGTAAAGAGTATTCTGCAAAGCCGTCAGCGTGTTTCTGTCCCTTGCTAAAAGGGTTGTGACAGGAAGGGCATCCGACGTAAAAACCTCTGTCAAATCAAACGTGCGAATCAGATGATTCGCTGTGGCGACTCCCAAGTAAAAGGGAAAAAGCTTAAAGTTAGACAGACAGACATTAAGTTATGTCTGCTCCCAATGCTCTATTCTCTTAAATAAATAAGGGGGGGATGTTAGGGTTTCATGTATTAATCTACGGTCAATGTTTTAATGTTTTGGCTCAGTGTAGGTGTGTGATTTTATCTAAAATTCGATAACAAATTTATTTTCAAACAGAGCAGTGGTGGCCTGGTGGTAAGCTGCTGAATTACTGATCCCTAGGGCAGGGGTTCAAGCCCCCACTCTCAACGGCTTGTCACTGCTGTCCCCCAGTGCAACTGGCCATGTCTCTCACTATCTGTGGTGAGAGGAATGTAAAAGAACCTGCCCTTGCCCAGAGTTGGCTGAGATGGGTACCAGCCTCCACGTGACCCTAATTAGGATTAAGCGGTTACAGAAAATGAACTAACTTATTTGTTTTTTAATCACCAGGCAGTGAGTGTTCTGTGTGACGTATCATAATAGCACTCACTCATTACAATACAGCAAGCGCCCTTTTAATGTATCCACAGTCAGCATCCGCATGGCTGTTTAAAAATTCATGGGATTAAGAAGAAATGGGTAGCAGTTCTATCAATCATGCCCAACCGAGTATGCTGCAGCAGAGGTAGCAAATTAACATTTGACAGTTTTCAACATCATTGGAGAGGTATAAATCTAGAAGCTTTACCCTGACATTCACTGCTCTTTCGGCTCTCACTAACTTCATACTTCACTTTGTGGTTTTATTTTTATACTTCTAACACCTCAGTATGTTTTAGAAAGCATATTTTCAACTGTTTTGTTACTGTGCTACATGGTAAATAAGGAGAGGTGTGACTATCTCAGAATATCTGCACAGTTTACATGTTCTTATATGAATGCACTGTAGTTCTGTTTAATAATTCTAACTGCAATCTCTCCAGTCTGACTTTAATTCATTTCACTTTGATAGTATTAGATTCTTGGGCTGATGATACATTCAATGGTTCTTACTTTGATATATGATTGTATGCATTGTGTACAGTTAATGTTAAAGTAATATAAAAAGGCAATCCATCCAGACTCACATTATACATGCACATTATACATATACAACATACATATTTTCATTATTAGGTGGTTTTTAAGTACCTTTTCAAAGTTGCAATCTGTAAAATTAATTTGATATTTTGTATTACCTGTTTTGAAAAAGCTATTATTTCACACTCTAGAATTTGCAAAAATATAACATGGATTTGTCAGTTCTTATGATCCAATAATGATAATACTAATGCATAGATATTAAACTAGCAAATTATGGACATTTGTGAGGTTCTCAGTAAAGGAAAATGAAGAACGTAGGGGTTTGCAGAAGTATCGATACCCCTTGAACTTTTACACATTTTGCCATGCTACAAGCATAAATATAAAATTATTTTATTGGAATTTCACGTGATAGACCATGGGCAGTGGTGACCTGGTTGTAAAGGTGCTGGATCACTGATCCTAGGGTTCAATTGAGGGTTCAAGCCCCACTCTTCATGGGTTGTCACTGTCCCCCTCCCCCCAGTGTAGCTAATTGGGTTATCAAAGGCCGGCCATGTCTCTCATTGTCTAAGGTGTGAGGCATGTAAAAGAACCATCGCTGACTTTCGACAAGAATATATGACAGCCATTGGCGTGTTTCCGCCGTCCGTTGGCTGGGCGAGCTGTCCAGAGTGCACTCTGCCCTCACCTTGAGTCAGCTGGGATGGGTGCCAGCCTCCCCATGACCCTGATTAGGAATAAGCGGTTAAAATGAAAGAATGGATGAATGTGATAGACCAATAAAAATTGTACATAATTATGAATTGAAAGAAAAATTATATTTCCTTGCCTTTCCACTCTTCATCCTCTTCATTGCCCTCCTCATGTCACCCTCACTAATCTTTGCTACTTCCTGCTCCTCAACGGTCACCTCTTCTACTCGTTTTTCTCTCTCATTTCCCTCATTCATCAGCTCTTCAAAGTACTCTTTCCATCTTCCCAGCACACCTCTGTCATCAGTCAATACATTTCCCTCTCTGTCCTTTATCAATCTAACTTGCTGCACGTCCTTCCCAGCTCTATCTCTCTGCTGTGCCAACCTGTATAGATAATTTTCTCCCTCCTTACTGTCCAACCTCTCATACAAGTCATCATACGCCCTCTGTTTGGCCGTTGCCACTGCTACTTCCGCCTTACGCTGTGTCTCCCTGTACTCCTGTTTACTCTCTTCGGTCCTCTCAATGTCCCACTTCTTCTTAGCTAACCTCTTCCTTTGTACACACTCCTGCACTTCCTCATTCCACCACCAAGTCTCCTTATCTACTTTCCTTCCAGAGGACACACCAAGTACTCTCCTACCTGTCTCCCTGATCACATTGGCTGTGGTTGTCCAGTTATCTGGAAACACTTCCTGACCACCCAAAGCCTGTTTCAACTCCTCCTTGAAGACAACACGATCCTCTTCCTTTTTCAGCTTCCACCACTTTGTCTTCTGCTCTGCCTTTGCCTTCTTCACCTTCCGCACCATCAGCGTCATCCTGCACACCACCATCTTATGCTGTTTGATGAGAGTTTAACACTCTCACCCGCTACTACTTTGCAGTCACTGACTTCCTTCAAATTACATCGCCTACACAAGAAGTAGTCTACCTGTGTGCTCCTACCTCTGCTTTTATAAGTCACCCTATGCTCCTGTTTCTTCTTGAAGAAAGTATTCACCACATTCATCCTGGATACCAAACCTGCCCACCTCTCGACCGATCCGGTATGGAGGTAATATTTGTGATTTTCATGGTAAAGTTTGGCATTAGTTTTACATCAAATGCCCTTCCTGACACAACCCTCTGCATTTTTCCGGGCTTGGGACCGGCATAAGGGGGAGAGACACTGGTTAGTGACCTCCCGCCTCATGGCTGTATATTACAATTTTATAATAAAAAATGTAACACTTGGTAATCATGAGACTAAATTTTGGGACTCTCTAGTGTCCACAGATGATAAATCAATAAAAATTAATTGATTGGGGATAGATAGTATTATTAGAGAGCTTAATTTTTATCACAGATTTTGGAAAAGAGACAATATCATCATGACGAGCTGATGAATATTTTTTTCATTATGGTTGAGAATACTTCATCCTTTCACTGCCTTTTACCTTTCTGTCATAGCCAGCATTAATAGTTTCAACGCACTGAGCCGTGGGCACTCATGATACATATTGCGGCCACACTTATCACTGCCTACCAGGAACTCCCTACAAGCTATGCCATTTTAAAGATGAATATACCCACTTGTTTAGCCATTATAAAATGGCCCTTGTCAAAGCAACTCTGATTTGCTCATTTTCTTACTACTAATGCTTTAAATTTAAGAACTGGATGTTAACTTTCTGCCCACTACACCCCACTTCTTGGCAGATGCCACTGTAATAAGATAATTAACAACACTGGGTGGATAGCACAAAATAGAGATAGAATGTTAAGGAGACTTTTCAGTTCAGCAACATCCACCTCACCTTAGGTGAATTTAGCATACTACAAATGTACAGAATCAATAATAAAACACCTAAAACACCAAAACAAGACTTTTAAGGTTTTAAAAAAAAAAAAAAAAAGCATGGGAATTGACAGTGGTGGCCGAGTGGTATAGGGTGCTGGATCGCTGATCCTAAGGTTGGGGGTTCGAGTCCAATTCTCCACAAGGTTGTCACTGCCCCTGTCTGTGTAGCTAACTGGGTTATCAAAGGCCGGCTGCAAAAGTAGCCCCCTACTGCGTTTCCCCCCTACTGTTTCCCCCCTGCGATGGCTTGGCGAGCTGTCCGGAGTGTACTCTGTCCTCGCCTGGAGTCGGCTGGGATGGACGCCAGCCTCCCCGCGACCCTAATTAGGATTAAGCGGTTACAGTAAATTAACTGAACTGAACTGAGCATGGGAATTGGCAGACAGTATCGACGGCTACATGCATGAAATGCATGTGTATACAGGAAAACGTGAAACCGGTTGCCTAGAAGATGGTCTCTCTCTGCACGTGTTGTTACTGACCTCACCAGGAATCTTGTGGGGACAAACCACCATGTGTATATGGACAACTTCTTTTCCAACCTTTTGGAATCCAATCTCCAATCTTTTCACCAATTTGCTTGACAAGGAAATCTATGCAACTGACACAGTAAGTATCAATTGTAAAGGATGGCCTCTGCAGTTGCATTCAAAATGCATGTTGAAAAAGGAGAAGGGCAGAAGCATGTCCATAGTCATATGAGTGAAATTTTCTTGAGCATGGTGTAAAACACCAACTGACCAATCATAATGAAATACCAGTTAGTGTCATAATGTCCTTTTTTTGTATACAAATATTTAAAGATACTTTCCATATACAATCAATCAATGTTCATCATAAGTACCGTGATTTTCAGACCATAAGGCGCACTTAAAAGCCTTCAATCCTTAAAAAAAAATTTCACCGTGCGCTTTATAATCCGATGCGCGTTATGCATGGATGAAGCCATGAGACTATATCTCACTGATACTGTCAAAACCCAAGTGAAGCAAACTAATTCAGAGCATACCATCATCCTGGTGGATGAACAAAGAACTCCAACTTAGATATTGTGTCAACAGGTCGTAAGTTAGAGGGATCCAAATACAAACATTACTGCTATTGTAGTCAGCTAACGCTGAGTGCCGGTGAGTGGTTTTTTGTTTAATCTCCGTCTCTATCCTCAGGACGCTCAATTGACTTAATGAGAGTCTCACGTTCACTACTGGGATAAAGCACTATTCCAGATCTCCTCCTGAGATCTCAGATTAACCTTCTTGAATTTAAAGTTACGCTAATACAGCTTTTTAAAAGTAAGGACTTCCGTTCTGTAATGAACACAATACTCATGCTGCGAATGGGTGCCACCATGTTTGTTGTTGTGATTACGTCTCTTTAAGGTGATGTGGCTGAGAGAAGTTTTGGTCATGACCGGGAAGACTTCTAATCTCCATCTCCATTGATCTGACTCCATGCATATGAGGGCATTCTACATAATAAAATATTATAATATCATATAATAATAAAAAAATAATAGATGTATCCGGGCTTTATGTCCAACTCGCTGAACTGTTAAACTGAGACACTGTAGATGAAGAATTTGATGGATTTGTGGAAGAAGAATAAACTGAAAAAGTGAGTTTATTGTTTTATGTTGTTACAGATGAAAAATGTTCAGAATTATTGTGAACTGTATTATTTTATATTTTATGTGTTATAACTGAACAATGATGAGAGTTATTGTGAGAGTTAAATCAAGTTTGACTTATCTGACTTTTGTTTCACTTAATGCGTGTTATAATCCGGTTCGCTTTATGGATGGATAGAGACCATTTAATCAGTGTTCATTGATATTGCGCTTATAATCCGGTGCAGCTTGAATATCTAACATCAGGCTATAGGATCTCCACAACTCTGGATCAGGGCAGACTGACCACTTCAGTGGTTCCTGGGGTTTGAAAGCTCAGTTTTCATCACCACTACAGTGGTTCGTGGGGATATGGGAGTAATAAAACGGTCCCACTACAGTGGTTCGTGGATGTAAGTGAGGTTCCTCAGTAAGTGTGAGCAATTATCACTTTATCCCTACTTATTAACTTTTTTTGAATTGAAGTGTACACTATGCAGAATATAATGGCAAGCAAACTGAACCACCTTGGAAATGGATTGTTTGCACCACTTCCTTTGGAAAAGCGGTATGGAAACATCAAGAACAGCATGGCCAGACTCAAAAAACCTTTTACCCCAGAGCTGTGAATGCCAGCACTCCTTCACCCCCCAAACCCTGAAATGTCTCTCTCTCTGTCTCTCTCTCTCTCTCTCTCTCTCTCACACACACACACACACACACACACACACACACACACACACACACACACACACACACACACATACACACACACACACACACACACACACACACACACACCCTCCTCTACTCATTCAGTCAGTCAGTCAGTCAGTCACTCACTCAATCTCTAACACAGACATAAGTTCTTTGTAAAAGGACATCGAATCCACAAACTGTATCCACAAATCCAAAACATGACTGTATTGCACTGCTGCACTTTACCTTTTTTACATTCTAGTTTATTCACTTTGGACATTTGCATTCTGGTCCATCCACATTGCTGTTACTATTTATTTATTTATTAATTTAGTGCATTTCTCAATGCTTTAATGTACATATTGCACATCTCCAATGTTCATTTCTTATTCTTAGGTACTGAGTTTACATTTATATATTATATTTTTACTTAAAGTTTAGGGCACAGAATTATTTCTGCTTCTCTTCTGGCCTTCACAGTGTTAATTGCAGTTTGTTTTGTTTGTACCATTTTAACCTTGTTTGCACCTTTTAAAGCTGAGAGCCTTGTAGCAAATTTTGTTGTGTATGAACATAACGACAATAACGGCTCTTAAACCTTGAATCTTGAATGAGATTTTTGTAGTTTATATTTCCATAATTTAACCGTGACAGGGGTAAGTTACATGACCTCTGTGCTTCATAGATGAACACCATGTAGCTAACACCATCTGTTCAACTAACTCATTAAAAAAACATAAAGTAATGGTGTTTTATATGAAAAATATATGAGATTTGTATTGTTTATTTTTCTATTTTTAAGCATGATAATGATGACACCACCTCCATCGTGTAGCCAAAACAAAATTTGAGTGGCTGTTATGCATCGCATTGCTGATTGGCTGTTCGCTCTTTTGCAACAGCCTTTTCAAGTGCTGTCATCCTGGATTAAATAATACACTAAAGAGCTTTTTAAGTATTTCAACACTTTTCAAGTTGTTTTACTTTTATTGAAACAACATCCAAAGTGGGTGCAGTAGGGGCCTATAACTGGGTTATCAAAGGGCAGCCATGTCTCTCAGTGTCTGTGGTGAAAGGCAAGTAAAAGAGTCATTGCTGCTGTTTGAAAAGAATATGAAATTGGTCTGCAGTCAGCATGCTTCTGCCCCATGATGGCCTGGTGAGCTGTCCAAATTGTACCTTGCCCCTGCCCAGGGTCAACTGAGATGGACGTCAGCGTCCCCGTGACCCTAATTAGGATTAAGCTGTTCAAAAAATGCATGAATGAACATCTAAACGTGTTTTTTCAATATAATCTCATAATATCAAAGTAATCATCAGTGCACTTGTCCAAAACCTCAAATCGGTTTTTAATGATGGATTACATGACTGATTGTCTTAGAAATATCCTGAAAATTTTGACAGTGTGACGGTCATACATCTCTCCACCATTTTTATGCTTCTGCTATAGAATTATTAATTTTATTTTATTGCACAAGCAATAACGAGACATGATTACTCATTCGCTCCCTCATTTATATGTGAAGCACTTAATACTGTTAAGGTTGCAGGGAGGCTGAAGCCCATCTCAGCCATCACTGGACGAAGGCATGGTACATCCTGATGATTAACCAAGTTATTTAAGTTAAAAAGAAATGCAACAAAGCAAGTTGTTTTTTATTGGGCTATTGGATGCCAGGTCTCCTTGTGCTTATGCGGGTTTCCTCTGTGTAATCTGGCTTTATCTCATCTTCAGGGTGCATCCCTTTGACCAGAGTTGGCTGAGATAAACTCTAGCCTCCCCTAATAGGGTTAAGCAGTTCAGTAAATAAAGTACTGTAGGGATAACAAATTACATATACCTTTAGGAATATTTGACATATAGTGTTGCTTGATATACAACAGCCCTAAGAGGCGCACAGCTTAAACACTTCGAAAAATCTATGGAGACTGCATGAACAACACAAACACTTTGATTTTGACCTTACTCTACCTACAGTGTATGCTTTCATGGCATGTAAGTCATGGATTTAAGTTTTACTTACATAATGGTGCTTTCATGTAGAATGACCCAGTGAGCAATTAAGGTCAGTCTAGAGACAAATGCAATTTAGAACTCTGAGATTTCCTCCTCCTCCTCCTCCTCCTCCTCCTCCTCATCATCATCATCATCATCATCATCATCATCATCATCATCATCATCTTCTTCTTCTTCTGCTTAATCTGAGGTTACAGGGGCAGCAGCCTCAGCAATGAGGTCCAGATATCCTTCACCCCAACCACTTCCTCCAGCTGGGGGTACACCGAGGCATTCCCAGACCAGCCGAGAGATATAATCTCTCCAGTGTGTTCTAGGTCGACCCTGGTGTCTCTTCCCGGTTGGGCATGCCTGAAAAACCACACCAGGGACGTGTTCGGGAGGCATTCTAATCAGATGCCCAAGCCACCGCAACTGGCTCCTCTCAACGTGATGGATGGTTCCAGAGCCCAAGCAATGTGTTGAGGTGAGTCTGAATATATCTATTTGCTAGCTCTCATCCTCATGCACCAGCTCAAGCTCCTTCCCTGCCAGAGAGGTGACATTCCATGTCCCAATAGTCAGAGTCAGTATCTGAGGATCAGTCTGACAGAACCCATGCCTTTGGTTGCCATCTAAATGACAATGCGGCTGACCCCTATATCCACTCTCATAGGTGGTGGTTCCATGGAAGGGCGGACCCATGTCTGCTTTTCAGACTAGTCCTGGCTGGGCTCCATGAGAAAAAGCCCGACCACCAAAGGTGCTTGCCTTTTGACCTATTTGCCTTGGGTGACCCTACCAGGTGCATAATGTCCCCGACAACATGGCGCCTCTGATCATTAGGACATGCAATCCCCTCCACCACCATAAGGTGGTGATTCAAGGAGGGGGTCTGAGATCTTATTACATCATAATTCCTTGTATAGCACTTTGTACAATTTTGTGATTCAAGATAATAAAAAAGAAAATATTTAAGAAAATTGAAGTAGCTACTTTAGATTTAGCTAATTTTAGCTTTTTTGTTCTTGTTTAGCAAATGTCTTATTGGAATGCCAATTTTAATTATAAAATATTTTCAATAGTACAATTCCTAATCGGCTCTATCCACAAACATCCACGTGTTTGGGCTTGCAATAGAGTATATATTAAATTAAAGTACATTGTTTCAAAAATGTAAGTGGAGAAGAAGAAATAATTGGAGAAAAATTGTGGTTTTTTTTTTCGAATGAACAAAAACTACAATGTTCCCTATTTGTTTTCATGTTGATATCTCTTCTCAATTCAAATCCAAATGAATGCCATTGTTAATGAGAAAAAAGGAAATTGACAAGCATTTGTATATTTAAGGGAGGACACAGTTGGTGATCAAGGGATAGCGAAAGTGCCCCAGAAAAGACTGATTGGAGTCCATTTCAGGTGAGTATTGATATAAAAATACAACTTGAGTGAGCCGGTAGAGCAGTGGTTAGCACATCTTTCTCATGGCAACAAAAACTGGGTTCAATTCCCAGGCTCAGATGTTTCTGTGTGGAGTCTGCATGTTCTCCCTGCATGCACAGTTACATAATTCACTGTTCCAAGTTGCCCCTAGGTTGAGTGTCTATGTTTGTTTGCCCTGCAATGGCTTTTTGATCTGTTCAGGGTGAACACCGTCTCCAGGAATCAGCTAAAATATGTGCATTTATAATATTCAGCAGATGCTCTTACCAAGAGCGACTTACAGAAGTGCTTTAAAGTCACCAACTATGTAATATAATATGTACCAGCCTTATTATTGATAAAAGTTGAATAAAAATAAACAAAATGAGAAATCCAGGGGATTTAACAGCCTAACAAATACTCATTAAATTGTTTCCATAAGTAATGATTTTACAACTGTCAAAAGTTTAATGGGACTTCATACCATGGTGGATAGATGTTAATGTCAGAACCAGCGAAGCTTTCTTTATTATGCAGTGGAAGTGTTAAGCATTAATTTCTACCAGTCTCTCTCCCATTTCCTCATAATGATTTCATTTAGCTAGTGGCACTTCAAGCCAAGTCCCTCTCCAATGAAGAAACAACTAGTCCATGATTCTCTTTTGTAGATACACGATTTGTCTTTCCAAAGAATTTGAACACAGTGGCTGTGATACTTCCAGCTCTATTTCCCCTCTGGTTGTCCTTTCACTTGTCATTTGAAAATAAGGCATACATCAAATAGCTGTCTTCTTTAAATTATTGCGAATTACTTATATGGTCCTATTAATCACATTCTAACCTTTTCAAGAAGAGTGCTCCGACAGGATAGAAATTTTTCTTTTTTTTTTTGTGGATTTTTTAAATTTCAATTTTATTTTCCCCATTTTCTCCCTAACTTAGTCATATCCAATTTCCACCCATTAGGTATTGCCTTCCCTATCACACGACCACTACAGCGGCAAAAGCATGCATACACTTTTTTGAACTGTGGCGCCATCCATATTTGGAGGTGGTCTAACACACTCGGAGGGAAAGCACTATCCACTGCCTCGTACAAATGAGCTCACAGGCGTTCATGATTGGCTGGTGATTGCTGTGAGTGACAGGGAAGTGAGCGCGTGCTATCACTCCCTCCCGTGGGAGCTCAGAAAATTAGCCCCTATGGACTCCTGGCCACGGATGGCCGTGGCATTAAACCGGATTCAAAAATGTGATCTCCGGATTAATAGTCATGCACCTTGTTGATGTGTCACTCAGGAGTCCAAAATCTCCCAAGTCTCCCAAATCTAAAAATAAATGAAATGTATAATGCATGTTTTCATTCTCTACCAGTTAAAATTAGCTTTGGGCATTGGTGGCTCAGTGGTGAAGGCTCTGACTTAATGATCCAAACATAAGAGGTTCAAGCCCTAGTACCACTAAACTGCCACTGTTAAGGTTTTGACCTTGAATAGCTCATTTGTATAAGTAGGATGAATTCAAAACATTTTTGGATGAGAGAGTTTGCAAAATGCTGTGAATGTAATGTATCACATTTTAATATTAAATTTCTCTATTTCTCATTTTACACTAATCTGAAGCTGCCTCCTACGTCACAAGGAGAGCTGATGCACCCTAGGTGCACTCATTCTGAGTTACAGCAGAATCTTTACCTAATGAACTTAGTTCGACTTTGAGGGTGTATCTCAAAACCTTTGAATTGCATTCTTGCCTTGTAAAATCTCTCACTGAGGAAGCATGGAGAAATATGAGCAACTGATGTGAGAAGTGTGGATTGAATGATTTATCATCATCATCATCAGCATCTTCCGCTTAGTCCAGGGTCGGGTCGCGGGGGCAGCAACCTAAGCAAAGTGGTCCAGACGTCCCTATCCCCAGCCACTTCCTCCAACTCTCCTGGGAGGACACCGAGGCGGTCCCAGACAATCCAAGAGACATAGGCCCTCCAGCATGTTCTAGGTCGACCCCGGGGTCTCTTCTCAGTTGGACATGCCCAAAACACCACACCAGGGAGGCGTCCGGGGGCATTCTGACCAGATGCCCGAGCCACCTCAACTGGCCCCTTTCAATGCGGAGGAGCAGCGGATCTACTCCGAGCTCTCCCCGGATGGCGGAGCTTCTCACCTTATCTCTAAGGGAGTACCCTGCCACCTGACGAAGGAAGCTCATTTCAGCCGCTTGTATCCGTGATCTTGTTCTTTCGGTCATTACCCAAAGCTCGTGACCATAGGTGAGGGTTGGAACGTAGATCGACTGGTAAATTGAGAGCTTTGCCTTGCGGCTCAGCTCCTTTTTCACCACGATGGACCGGTACAGGCACCACTTAACAGCAGAGGCTGCAGCAATCCATCTGTCAATCTCTCGCTCCATCTTTCCCCTCACTTGTGAACAAGACCCCAAGATACTTAAACTCCTCCACTTGGGGTAGGACCTCATTCCCGTCCTGGAGGGTGCATTCTGCCTTTGTCCGACTGAGAACCATGGCCTCAGACTTGGAGGTACTGATCCTCATCCTGGCTGCTTCGCACTCGGCTGCGAATCGCTCCAATGAGAGCTGGAGGTCCCGACTTGATGAAGCCAAAAGGACAACATCATCCGCAAAAAGCAGAGACGAGATCCGATGGCCACCAAATCAGAAATCCTCATCACCTCGACTGCACCTAGAAATTCTGTCCATAAAAATTATGAACAGAATCGGTGAAAAAGGACAGCCTTGGTGGACTCCAACTCCCACCGGAAACGAATTCGAACTGTTGTTGCCAATACGGACCAAACTCTGGCTCCGGTGATACAGCGACCGAATAGCTCGTAGCAACGAGTCCGGAACGCCGTACTCTAGGAGCACGCCCCACAAGATCGTTTGAGGGACACGGTCGAAAGCTTTCTCCAAATCCACAAAGCACATGTGGACAGATTGGGCAAACTCCCATGCCCCCTCCAGAATCCTGTGAAGTGTATAGAGTTGGTCAAGAGTGCTATGGTCAGGATGAAATCCACATTGTTCCACCTGAATCCGAGGGTCAACTATTGGTCAGATCCTCCTCTCTAGTACCTCTGAATAGACTTTCCCAGGTAGACTGAGAAGTGTAATTCCCCGATAATTGGAGCACAGCCTCCGGTCCCCCTTCTTAAAAATCGGGACCACTACCCCAGTTTGCCAATCCAGTGGTACAGCCCCCGATGACCACGTGATGTTGCAGAGACATGTCAACCGAGACAGTCCTACAACATCCAGACCCCTGAGATATTTCGAGCGGATCTTGTCTAACTCCGGAGCTCGACCACTAAGGAGCTTTTTGACAACCTCAGTGACCTCCACTCCACTGATGGGTGGACCCCCACCTGAACCCCCAGGGTCTTCCTCTTCCACGGAGGGCATGTTGGTGGGATTGAGGAGGTCCCC
The DNA here is from genome assembly GCA_024760905.1 of Plotosus lineatus. NCBI lineage: Eukaryota > Metazoa > Chordata > Actinopteri > Siluriformes > Plotosidae > Plotosus > Plotosus lineatus. The sequence continues at coordinate 33,324,273 of CM045728.1, forward strand.
AAAGTATTCCCTCCACCTCTTGACGACATCCCCAGTCGAGGTAAGCAGCTCCCCATTTCCACTGTAAACAGTGTTTGTGAAGAACTGCTTCCCCCTCCTAAGGTGTTGGATGGCAGTCCAGAACCTTTTTGAGGCCAACCGATAATCACTCTCTAGGCCCTTACCAAACTCCTCCCACGCCCGAGATTTTGCATCTGCGACAGCCTCGGCTGCAGCACGTTTGGCCTGCCGGTACCTGTTTGCTGCCTCGGGAGTCCCACAGGCTAATAAAACCCAATAGGCCTCCTTCTTCAGCTGGACGGCCCCCTTAACTTCAGGTGTCCACCACCGGGTTCGGGGATTACCGCCACGACAAGCACCGACGACCTTACGGCCACAGCTATGGGCCGCTGCCTAAGCAATCGGCACGAAACATGGCCCATTCGGATTCCATGTTCCCCACCTCCTCTGGGACATGGTTGTAGCTCTGCCCGAAATGGGAGTTAAATGCCTTTCAGACAGGGGACTCTGCCAAACATTCCCAGCAGACCCTGATTATATGCTTGGGCCTGCCAGGTCTGGAAGGCAACCTCCCCCCACCACCAAAGCCAACTCACCACCAGGTAGTGATTGGTAGACAGCTCAGCTCCTCTCTTCACCCGAGTGTCCAGAACATATGGTCGCAAGTCCGATGACATGACTACAAAGTCAATCATCAAATTGCGACCTAGGGTGTCCTGGTGCCAAGTGCACTGATGGGCACACTTATGTTCGAACATGGTGTTCGTGATAGACAAACTGTGACGAGCACAGAAGTCCAACAACGAAACACCATTTGGGTTTAGACTGGAGAGGCCATACCTACCGATCACACCCTTCCAGGTCACACTATTGTTGCCCACATGGGCGTTGAAGTCTCCCAAGACAACGAGTGAGTCTCCCGAGGGAGCATTCTCCAACACCCCCCCCCCACAAAGACTCCAAAAAGGGTGGGTACTCTGAACTGTCATTTGGTGCATAAGCACAAATAACAGTCAGGACCCATCCCCCCGACCGAAGATGGAGGGAAGCTACCCTTTCGTCAACTGTGGAGAACCCCAACATTTGGGCACCGAGACAGGGGGCAACAAGAATACCCACACCGGCTTGCCGCCTCTTCCCATGAGATACTCCAGAATAGAATAAGATCCAGCCTCTCTCGAGATGGATGGTTCCAGAGCCCAAGCTATGCGTTGAGGTGAGCCCGACTATATCTAGTTGGTATCTCTCCACCTCATGTACCAAATCAGGCTCCTCTCCTGCCAGAGAGGTGACATTCCATGTCCCGAGGGTCAGAGTCAGTAACCGAGGATCGGTCCGACAGAACCCATGCCGGCTTGCCGCCTCTCCCCATGAGCAACTCCAGAATAGAATAAGGTCCAGCCTCTCTAGAGATGGATGGTTCCAGAGCCCAAGCTATGCGTTGAGGTGAGCCCGACTATATCTAGTCGGTATCTCTCCACCTCACACACCAAATCAGGCTCCTTCCCCGCCAGAGAGGTGACATTCCATGTCCCGAGGGTCAGAGTCAGTAGCCGAGGATTGGTCCGACAGAACCCATGCCTTTGGCTGCCACCCAACTCACACTTGAATGATTTAAGAAAAATTAAATTGTTTATTTTGAAGAGTCACGTCGAATGACGTTCGCTGCTGATGATGGCACAGCTGACCTGCTGCATAAAAGTGCCCCAAAAGGATTTGTTAAAAGTTTTGTTACACATCCTTTTTGTCTTGTTATTAAAGCTGATTTTGTGAAAGGAATTCTTCGGTGAATAACTGTTGCATTTAACTTTCTATTGCAGCACAGTGACTTTTGAAAAAGTAAGCTTCTTCATACTATCAGTTAGTCTATAAGCAAAAGCAGAGAACTCCAGACCAAACAGTGATGATAATGTGCTAGTACAGTCCGCAATGGCCTTAAAAAAACAAGAAACAAAAACAAAAAACAAGTAAAGCTAGCGCTGAGACCTTATCCTTTTTATTTCTGTTTAAAGTGTTGTGGGACTTGAGTAAAACAGGAGTGTTGATTTCTAGTGTAGTTTGTAGTAATGAAAAGTTATAAGAAAGTAAATCGTAGTTTAGCTGAGCGAGCATGTAACTAAATATAAAAATACTATCTGCTGTTGGCAATTTTTAAATTTAACATGTTCACCCGGCCATGTCCAATATGCATGTCCCAGAGTTTCACATTAATTAAACTGATATATATATATATATATATATATATATATATATATATATATATATATATATATATATATATATATATATATATATATATATATATAGAGAGAGAGAGAGAGAGAGAGAGAGAGAGAGAGCGAAAGCAAGATAAACATTGTTGCCTGGAGCAAAGCAGTTACGAGTCCCTCTTCATACTGGTCCCAATTTATGGGATATCCTTGGTTTCAACTACACTTATCCTTAGGGTATTTTTATTTTAATTAATTTTATCTATTGTATTGTTATTCTACAATAACTAGTTGTTACCAAATTTGTATTTTATATATTATCTATACTTGTTTTTATCTGGTCTTTTTATTCTATTTTTATATACTTCGTATTTTATTTAGTTTTCTATACTTGAATACCTCATTTTATATCAGTAATGCAAATAATTTATCAGTTTACTTTATTTATTCAAATATTGGTATGAGCATCGTACAAATAATTTTCGCTTTTTATGCCATTTAAGAAACTCAAAATTCTAAACTATTGTATGGTATTAATTATATTGACTGATGTATTGCTCTAATGTATGAGTATTATTTGTGAATGTTGAAATCAAATAAAAGTCAATCAATGAGCAGCTAAAGTTTCTCCACCCCCATGGATTACAAGCAAGCAGGTGAGAGGGTGAGTTGGATAGAGCAGTGGTCCCCAACCTTTTTATTACTGTGGACTGGTCAACGCTTGACAATTTTACAGCGGCCCGAAGAGGTGTGTGTGTGTGTGTGTGTGTGTGTGTGTGTGTGTGTGTGTGTGTGTGTGTGTGTGTGTGTGTGTATTTATATTGTACATATAATACCCCACCCTTGCCCAGAGTCAGCTGAGATGTGTGCCAGCCTTCCTAATCAGGATTAATAGTTACATTTTTAATCGAACTCAAACTCTTATTAAAGAAAAACAAAACAAACAAACAAACAAACAAACAAACAAAAAAACTCTTCAGGTGATCGTGCACCAGCTGGGAGAATGAAGGCTCAGGCTCAGACTCTCTTGAAATCCCTGATATTGTTTGAACCATGTCAAACTCACCTCTGTTCATGTGCCATCCACTTGTGGGTTACATTTTAGCGCTCAAATGACTGACATGTAACCGGGAGAATCTGGTCATTTTCAAAATAGAAGTTTTTTCAAAAAAGATTGTTCAGACTCTGATAATAAATAAAACAGAAATAAATAATTATTTCTTGTGCAGCCCGGTACCAATTGATCCACGGATCGGTACCGGTCCGCGGCCCGGGGGTTGGGAAGAGGACCTAAGAGTTGAGTTAGGTGTGTTTACATGAAGGAGTTCAGTGGAGAGGTTGGTGATGGCCTTAAAGGTGAGAAGCAGGATTTTGTAGATGATGTGTAATTTTATTGGGAAGCTAGTAGAACTGGGGTGTCTGGGGCATGAGGGAGGAGTAGTACCTCTGTTGAGGTAGCATGTGGTGCTCCTTGGAGTAGCTTGTGCAATTTGGTCTCCACCTGACACTCAACTCTCACCAGTGGCTCCCCACAGTTGTTTGCATGCAACAACGGCCATACCTTGGGTGACGGCTTCTACTGGCTGGCTAAACCTGGTGAGGGCAGCCGACAGGTCTCAAACCTTTGATGAGCTAGGGCTTGTCTACCTATGCATGTAATGACTAGATCCAGCAGACTGCGCAGAGAAAATCACCAGACTGGTTCAACAGGCAAGAAAGCGGACCCAGCAAAGCATTGTGGAGCACAAACAGGGTACAGTGAGACACTTAGGACACTAATGGCCATCCACTGCATCCCAACCTATCTCCAGTCGTCTCCACTTCGTCCTGCCACTGGGTCCAGATATGAGAGTGAAGCTGACGACCTGCACAACTCTCCCTCACTTAAATCCATTTCACACGCAAGTCACAACTTCATCCATTATCACTTCATCATTTTCTCATCTTTCATCTTCTTTAAGTCCTGCAGTGATGGAGGCATGGCAAAATACGCTGGTAGTCATAGTCACAAATCTACATGCAGCTGACTCGCGTCATAGGGTTGCTTTCCGATGATAAAGCAGCACTGAAATTCGACAGCTGCCTGAGTGACGGAGCAGCCTCTTCAGGAATGCACTGCTCCCTCCCTTAGCCTGGGGAAGGGGCAGAAAAGGTGCCTCAAACAATGCCTGCTTCATCTCACCCCTGGCCAGCAAGCCACGACAGGCAGGGTCAACAAGACAACAAGAAACCCTTCAAAGGAAACCCCACTCATCTTTGGCACATGGAATGTGCACACACTGTTGGACCCAGCTGAAGCTGACTGATCCGATGGGAGGACTGCTCTTATTGCCAGAGAGCTGTCACATCTGTCTGAGAGCTGTCAAGATACACAGTGCAGACTACTGCCTTCAGTGAGACCCAGCTAGCAGAGAAGGGACAACTGTCTGAGATTCATGCAGGCTACACATTCTTCTGGATAGGACGCAGCAAGGAAGAGCACCGCAAGGTAGGTGTTGGGTTCGCCATCAAGTCCAACTTGGTCAAAAAGCTGGCTGCATCCCACCAAAGGTATCAATGACTGCCTGATGACAGTTCGGCTGCCGCTTCCATGCATGAAGTTTACCACGTTGATCAGTATCTATGCCCCAACTATGACCAAGCCCTATAACATCAAGGAGAGATTCTATGAGGATCTCAATGCAGCCATCCCTGCAGTGCCTTTGGCAGATAAAATCATCATTCTTGGTGATTTCAATGCCAGAGTTGGTGCTGACCATGCTACTTGGGGTAGAGTCCTGGGGACCTATGATATCAGCAGCTGCAACAGCAATGGCCTCTTGCTTCTGGAGACCTGCACTGCACACAGGCTTCTCATTACAAACTCTGTCTTTCATCTCCCCAACCATAACAAGACGTCGTGGATGCATCCTGGCTCCAAGCATTGGCATCTGCTGGACTATGTCATCGTCAGGCAAAAGGATAGACAGCAAGTCAGAGTCACTAAGTCCATGTGAGGTGCAGAGTGTGGGACAGACCATTGCCTGCTGATCTCCAAGCTCAGCATCAGGATACAGCCCCCAAGAAGGCCACAGGGAAAGAATGTGCCAAGACGTCTGAACATCTCCAAACTGAAGCATCATCATGTGAAACAGTCCATGGCAGAGGAAATAGACGGTTCACTGATGATGTGGAGTTAAACTGGGCAAGCTTCTGAGACACTGTCTACAATGCTGCTTTGGCAGTATTGGGCCCGATGACACGAAAACCCCAGGACTGGTCTGATGAGAATGACGACCGCATCAGTGCGATGCTCAAGGAGAAACACTGCCTCACAAAGTGCTCCTTAGCGATCCCTCTTCAGCCTCATAGAAAGCTACTTTCACCAGCTGTAAAAGAAAAGTTCAGTGTGAGCTACACCTTATGCAAGGACTCCTGGTTGAGCATGACGGCCAATTAGATCCAGTCATTCACTGACCGGAATGACTCCAAGAACCTTTACAGTGTGCGCAAGGCCATCTATGGACCCACAAAGTCAGAATCAACCTCGCTTCTTCGTGCTGACGAGAACAGTCTAATCACTGACAAGGAGAAGATACTAGAATGCTGGACCGAACACTTTGATGGTATGCTAAATCATCCTTTATACATCAACGATGAATCAATTGCACATCTGCCGCAAGTCCCCATTGATCACATCCTTGCCAATCCCCCAGCTGAATTGGAGAAGGCAGTGAAGCTGCTCTCCAGTGGTAAGGCACCTGGTGCAGCTGCAATTCCTGCAGAGATCTATGCATCTGGCAGACCACAACTGCTTAGGAAGCTCACTGAGCTGTTCCAGTCCATGTGGTGCCAGGAGAAACTTCCACAGGAGTTCAAAGACACCTCTATTGTCCATCTGTACAATCGGAAGAGGAACAGACATTCCTGCAACAACCACCACAGCATTTCATTACTCCCCATTGCTGGGAAGATATTAACTAGAATTCTGCTGAATCATCTGAATCAGCATCTTGAGGACTTGCTACCGGAGAGCCATTGTGGCTTAAGGAAAGGTCGTGGTACAGCAGACATGATTCTTGCTGCACACCAACTGCAGGAGAAGTTTGGCCTTTACACCACCTTCATGGATCTGATGAAAGCATTCGACACAGTCTGCAGGGAGGGCTCTGGGAGATCATGGACAAGTGTGGGTGCCCTGACAAATTTATATCGCTGGTCAGGAACTTCCTTGACGAAATGCAGGCTAGCGTGCAGGATGATAGGGAATACTCCTAACCGTTCCCCATGACAAACAGCATCAAGCAGGGCTGTGTTCTGGCCCCAATGTTGACGGATGTCTTCCGAGATGGTGACATTGGAGTCTGCTTCAGATACCGCACAGACAGCAAGCTCTTCAACTTACAAAGACTGCAAGCTAAAACCAAAGTCCAGGAAGACACACTACATGACTTTCTCTTTGCTGATGACTGTGCACTGAATGCTGGTACTCAGTCTGAATTGCAGGAAAGCATGAATCTATTCTCCAAGGTCTGCGATGACTTAGGTCTTACAATAAGTACTAAGAAGACCGAAGTTATACCCTGGTAGTACCCGGCTAACAATAAGCCCAGGCAGAGACGTGGCAGACGGGGAGAGGCCTAACGATGACTCTGGCACTTGGGATCGCAGAGGATGAAGGCCGTGTAGCCGGCTGGTGTAAACGCCTTGTTGGGTGTACTCTCCCTGCCTGCCACGTCTCCGCCTGTGCTTACTGTTAGCCGGGGTGTGGCTAGCATTGAACTACCATAGCATATTAGCTCAGGAGAGGAGTTGAGCGTGCTCAATTCTAAACATCCGCTCTCATAGCTGTAGTAGGGTCGACCGGTCATAGACAAGCATAGTGCAAAACGTAAACAAACAAAACAACAAATAAAACAAATTAAAATGAACAAAGAAACAATTTGACTCTGAGAATGCCGTGATGTCGCCCTCTAGGCAGCGCCATCTTGGAGATGTCAAGTTCAATGTAAAAGGACATGAAGCATGAAGGTTTATCCTTTTGGTATCGTTTGTTAAAAATGCTACAGAACATAAAATCTCACACACACAAACATTCTAAACATTCTAAACATTAACTTACGTACTGCACTGGAATAATAATTGAAAAAGACTTTAATACTAGTGCTTTACAACAGTATATGCTGTATAATGTTTATATTTTATCATCAATGCAGCCGTGAAGGGGGGGGGGCACAAACCAGTGTCTCCCCCTGACACTGGTCCCAAGCCCGGATAAATGCAGACAGTTGTGACAGGAAGGGCATCCGGTGTAAAACGTCTGCCACATTTCTCATGCAAATGATCAAAACGAAATTCATACTGGATCGTTCGAGGCCTGGGTTAACAACGACCGCCATCAGTGCTGTTAACCAACAGGGTGCTGGGGGAAATTGGACTACTGTTGGTCGAAGACGTTGAAGAAGGAGAGGTGGGAGGCGTGTCTGTAGGCAGAGAGAGAGAAGAGGAAAATGCGTGAGTCTAGGACTGAGAGTAGGGACTTTGAATGTTGGAACTATGAACGAAAAAGCTAGAGAGCTAGCTGACATGATGCAGCGGAGGAAGGTGGACATACTATGTGTTCAGGAGACCAGGTGGAAAGGTAGCAAGGAAGTGATGGGCAGGTTTGGTATCCAGGACAGGAACACAGGACAGATGTTGATCGATTTTGCAAAAAGGATGGAAATGGCTGTGGTGAAAACTTTCTTCCAGAAGAGAGAGGAGCATGGGGTAACTTATGAAAGCTGAGGTAGGAGCACACAGGTAGTCTACATCTTGTGTAGGCGATGTAATTTGAAGGAAGTCAGTGACTGAAAAGTAGTAGTGGGTGAGAGTGTTGCCAAACAGCATAGGATGGTGGTGTGCAGGATGATGCTGATGGTGAGGAAGGTGAAAAAGGCAAAGGCAGAGCAGAAGACAAAGTGGTGGAAGCTGAAAAAGGAAGAGTGTCGGGTTGTCTTCAAGGAGGAGTTGAAACAGGCTTTGGGTAGTCTCTTGAAGTGCTTCCAGATGACTGGACAACCACAGCAAATGTGATCAGGGAGACAGGTAAGAGAGTACTTGGTGTGTCATCTGGAAGGAGAGTAGATAAGGAGACTTGGTGGAATGAGGACGTTCAGGAGTGTGTACAAAGGAAGAGGTTAGCTAAGAAGAAGTGGGACATTGAGAGGACTGAAGAGAGTAAACAGGAGTAGCGGTGTCAAAAGCCAAACAGAGGGCGTATGATGACTTGTATGCTCGGTTGGAAAGTAAAGAAGGAGAAAATGATTTATACAGGTTGGCACAGCAGAGAAATAGAGATGGGAAGGACGTGCAGCAAGTTAGAGTGATTAAGGACAGAGAGGGAAATGTTTTGACTGATGACAGAAGTGTGCTGGGAAGATGGAAAGAGTACTTTGAGGAGCTGATGAATAAGGAAAATGAGAGAGAAAAAAAGAGTAGAAAAGGTGACCGTTGAGGACAGGAAGTAGCAAAGATTACTAAGGGTGAAGTGAGGAGGGCATTGAAGAGGATGAAGAATGGAAAGGCAGTTGGCCCTGATGTCATCCGGTGGAGGTATGGAAGTGTCTAGGAGAGGTAGCAGTAGATTTCCTGACAAGAACATTCAACAAGGTCTTAGAGAGTGAGAGGATGCCAGAGGAATGGAGAAGTGTGATGGTGCCCATTTTTAAGAACAAGGGAGACGTGCAGAGTTGTGGCAACTACAGAGGGATAAAGTTGATGAGCCATACGATGAAGTTATGGGAAAGAATAGTGGGCGCTAGACTAAGGGCAGAGGTTAGCATTTGTGAACAACAGTTTGGTTTCATGCCAAGAAAGAGCACCACAGATGCAGTGTTTACCTTGAGGATGTTAATAGAGAAGTACAGAGAAGGTCAGAGGGAGCTGCATTGTGCCTTTTTTGGATCTGGAGAAAGCATATGACAGGGTGCCAAGAGAGGAACTGTGGTATTGTATGAGGAAGTCTGGAGTGGCAGAGAAGTATGTTAGAGTGGTGCAGGACATGTATGAGAGATGGAAGACAGTGGTGAGGTGTGCTGTCGGTGTGACAGAAGAGTTCAAGGTGGAGGTGGGACTGCAACAAGGGTCAGCTCTGAGCCCCTTCTTGTTTGCTATGGTGATGGACAGGCCGACAGACGAGGTTAGACAATAATCTCCATAGACTATGATGTTTGCAGATGACATTGTGATCTGTAGTGAGAGCAGAGAACAAGTTCAGGAAAATCTATAGAGGTGGAGGTATGCCCTGGAAAGGAGGGGAATGAAGGTTAGCCTCAGTAAGACAGAATACATGTGTGCGAATGACAAGGACCCAAGAGGAACGGTGAGGTTACAGGGAGCAGAGATAAGGAAGGTGGAGGATTTTAAGTACTTAGGGTCAAAAATCCAGAGAAGTGGAGAGTGTGGAAAAGAGATGAAGAAGTGTGTGCAGGCAGGTTGGAATGGTTGGAGAAAAGTGTCCAGAGTGATACGTGATGGGAGGGTGTCGGCAAGAATGAAAGGAAAAGTGTACAAGACGGTGGTAAGGCCAGCGATGTATGGTTTAGAAACAGTGGCCCTAGGGAAAAGACAGGAGGCAGAGCTGGAGGTAGCAGAGATGAAAATGTTGAGGTTCTCTTTGGGAGTAACGAGGATGGATAGGATCAGGTATGAGCACATCAGAGGGACAGCACATGTAAGACGTTTTGGAGACAAAGTCAGAGAGGCTAGATTGAGATGGTTTGGACATGTACAGAGGAGGGATAGTGAGTATATTGGTAGTAGGATGCTGAGGTTGGAACTACCAGGCAGAAGGCCTAGAGGAAGACCAAAGAGACGATTCATGGATGTAGTGAAGCAGGACACGAAGGTAGCTGGTATAAGAGAAGAAGATGCAAAGGATCGAGTGAGATGGAGGCAGATGATTCGCTGTGGCGACCCCTGAAGGGAAAAGCCGAAAGGAAAAGAAGATATTAGCGCATGTTATAGATACAGTGTTTTACTTCCGGTTGATCATTCACGCATGTAATATGATACATGGGGTTTTACTTCAAGGTACAGAACTCGCAAATTATCTTCATTCGCGGAGGGGGCTGGAACCAAATCCCCGCGAATAATGAGGGCCTACTGTACTATAAGCAAATACAGTACATAATTAGGTTATTTATTCTGTACTATTATTATGTTTTACTCTTTTGCACATTGATCTATATTACTATGTTTCATAAATACACCTCATTTTCAAAGTATATACAATTGTATTGACACAAGTAGACATTCATCTGAATGCATTAATCAGTTCAGTTCATTTTCTGTAACCGCTTAATCCTAATTAGGGTCACGGGGAGGCTGGCGCCCATCCCAGCCAACTTCGGGCGAGGGCAGAGTACACCCTGGACAGCTCGCCAGGCCATCGCAGGGTGGAAACATGCCGACGGCTTTGCAGCCTACTCTTGTCCAAAGTCAGCAATGGTTCTTTTACATGCCTCACACCATAGACAGTGAGAAACATGGCTGGCCTTTGATAACCCAGTTAGCTGCACTGGGGGGGGACAGTGACAACCTTGTGGAGAGTGGGAATCAAACCCCCAACCTTTGAATCAGCGATCCCACGCCCTATACCACTGGACCACCACTGCCCCCAATGCATTAATTGACTTTTGACTATTTCTTATGGGAAATATTTTTTCACTCTTCGAAAAAATCAGTAATCAACTATATTTTTGGAATGAAGTTATTTTGGAATAGTGTTCAACCACTGAGGTTCCACTGTATAATGACTATATCCCAAGATTTCTGATGTTTGAAGAATTGAGCTTCACTTATCAGAAAGGTAATAAACACCATTTATTTGTAATGGTAAGGTTGAAGGAGATTTTATATCCTCAGAGGTAATTTTAGTTAATTTATTGTAAGGTTACTGTAATTAAATAATTATGTTTTAATAATTAAATATATTTTAATATGTTAAATATTAAATATTTTAATAATTAAAAATAAGGCTGTTTTTTTGTTGTTGTTTTTTTAGTTGCTCTGCTGCCAGGTCCTCAACAATACTTGAGTCTGTTCTGTGCACTTCCATCACTGTCTGCTTTGGCAACAAAGCAGGACAAACACAGTCTTCAGTTGATGTTCAGGATTGCTGAAAAAATCATTAATAACACTGCCTACCCTGCTGGACCTGTACCTTCTCAAAGTGGCAAAGCACACAGAGAAATATCACCAAGGACTCCACACACCTGAGATAACACCTTTTTGAACTTCTGTCCTCTGGTTGGTGCTATAGAGCTCTTTTTGCAAGAACAACAGGACACAAAAACAGTTTTTCCCTGAGGCGGTTGAAGTTATGAAAAACAACAATCCTTGAGTAAGTCTGAAATACTGAGTAATGCTATACCCAGATGGACTCTAATATCACTGTACAATTATTTCTACGAACTTTGTAGAATGTTTATGTCGTCATTGTATTTATATGCACATTGCACTGTATGTTAGCATTGTGGACAATGGTAAACAAAGAAAATTTCCTTAAACAACAAAAAGACAGGGTCAGCACATTATATTCTTGTACATTTTTATGCCTACACTGTAGAATACACCAAGTTGATTTTCTGTCAGAAAGAATAACCTGAAAAGTAAACTTAAGAATGGGAGTTGAGTAACTTGTTTATTTTGTGTGTGCAATACTTAGTGTGCAATACTTAGTCTGAGTGTGCAATACTACTATTAATTAGAACAACTGACTTTTTAAAAGTTAATATAAATCAAAAGACAAGCTTTATGAAAACTTTTTTTATAATGCTTTCCCCCACTGCTTGATACAACTTGAACCATGCTTAAATCAATCAATAAACACAAATTAAAGGGGAATTTTCTTACACAAAAATTACTCTATAATGAACAGGATGGGCAGTATTATCATTATAATGCTTGCTTAATTGAAGTGTGGTGTTATTGCACTTTACCTTAAATCACACTGACTGGCAATCACATTTTCATATGACCTTCAGTTGATTTTTTTTATTGAGCTTCTGTGCTGTTTTGGTTCATGGAATAAGCAAAAATAGATGTACAATGTATCAATTACTTTTCTCCATGAGTAATGAAGTGAAACATGTTTGAGAAAAGAAGTTGTCCTGTCATGCTAGTTTATCCACATAATGATAAATGGTAGCATTAATTATTTATTCATTCATTCATTTTCTGAACTGCTTAATCCTAATTAGGGTCACGGTGGGGGGGCTGGCACCCATCTCAGGCGACTCTGGGTGAGGCAGCTCACCAGGCTCAACAGTGTGCCCGGCCATCACAGGAAAGAAACACACTGACTGCTATGCACCCTACTCTTGAGGAAAATTAGCAATGGTTCTTTTACATATCTCTCACTACAAACGGTGAGAGACATAGCCAGCCTTTGAAAACCCAGTTAGCTATCAAGTATCACATAAATACTGAACAAACATTTTTTGTCTTGCCCAAACCATATAAATTCTGTATGCACATCGTCCAATTTTAGCTAAAGACCTATTTTTCCCACGACAGGCGTAAAATATATTTTTTATGTGAACACAACTATAAAGGCCGGTCATGTCTCTCACTCTCTATGGTGTGAGGCATGTAAAAGAACCATTGTTGACTTTCGACAAGGGTAGGCTGCAAAGCCGTCAGCGTCTTTCCGCCCTGCGATGGCCTGGTGAGCTGTCCAGGGTGTATTCTGCCCTCGTCTGGAGTCGGCTGGGATGGATGCTAGCCTCCCCGCGACCCTATTTAGGAATAAGCGTGTACAGAAAATGAACTGAATACAACTAAGCAGCTTTGAAATCCACATCACTTGACCTGGGAGCCAACTGAAGTAATAACTGGCTATGAAAATTCACGGCTGGCTAAAGTTGACTAAATTGACTTAAGTTAAAAACATGTAAAGGATATATAAAATGGAATACACAAAATTGTACACACTATGAACAATGTAAAAACAAATCCTGTAATGAATGTATGTTATGATGGCATTTATTAAGACATTAATTGTGATTTGTCTGTAATCTTCTTTTCCTTTCGGCTGTTCCTTTCAGGGATCGCCACAGCGAATCATCTGCCTCCATCTCACCCTATCCTCTGTATCTTTTCTTACACCAACTGCATTCATGTCCTTCTTCACCACATCCATGAATCGTCTCTTTGGTCTTCCTCTGGTCCTTCTGCCTGGTTGTTCCATCCTCAGAATCCTACTACCAATATACTCCCTATCCCTCCTCTGTACATGTCCAAACAATCTCAATCGAGCCTCTCCGACTTTGTCTCCAAAACATCTTACATGTGCTGTCCCTCTGATGTACTCATTCCTGATCCTATCCATCCTCGTTACTCCCAAACTCCATACTCCCAAAGAGAACCTCAACATTTTCATCTCTGCTACCGCCAGCTTTGCTTCCTGTCTTTTCCTAAGTGCCACTGTTTCTAAACCATACAACATCGCTGGCCTCATCATTGTCTTGTACACTTTTCCTTTCATTCTTGCCGATACCTTCCTATCACACATCACACCGGACACTTTTCTCCAACCATTCCAACCTGCCTGAACACGCTTCTTCACCTCTTTTCCACAGTCTCCATTGCTCTGGATTGTTGAAATTTGTCTGTAATAACAGTCTTATAACAAATATACCACAAACACACACACACACACACACACACACACACACACACACACACACACACACACACACACACACACACACACACACACACACACACACACACACACACCATTTTCCCCCCAAAACCGTGAATACAGGCCATTTACCTCAAATTCGTCTGACTACCTCTGAAATTATATTCAATTACCGTTGAACTATAAATCGCTTGTATATTTGGCTATTATTGCTTACATGTGACCAAAGCTGGAGAGTTCATTATTTTCATACAGCTTGACTAAGCAGCCCGACGCCATAGTGGTTAGCATGTACATCACAAAGCAAGAAAGTCCTGGCTTCAATTCTTGGGCTTGGTGAAGGTGTTACTGTTCTGAGTTTGCAGGTTCTGTTAATGCTTGCAGGGGTTTTTTCTGTGTACTCCAGTTTTCTCCCACAGTCCAAAGACATTAGGCATATTAGGCTACCTGGCTGTTTCAATTTTCCCTCATATGGAAGTTGAGGTGTGAATGCTTGTGTATGTGTGGTGGAATTCTGATAGATTGGAAAGCTGTTCAGGGTGTACTCTACCTTCACCTAGAGTTGGCTAGAATAGTTTCCAACCTCCATATTACCCTTGAAGAATTGAGTGTTTCTTTCCAAAATCAATGTGTACATGTGATGCAGGATTCGTTAGCACAGTAAAGAGGTCTTGGCTTCAGGGCTTGGGCATTTGCGTTTGAGTTTGCATGTCCTTCCTGTGCTTGCATGGCTTTCTTCAGGTTTCCTTACACAGTCCAGAGACATGCACATTAGGATAAATGGCTGTTCAGTATTGCCCCAGATGTGCGAAAATGAATGGTTATAGTGTTGGCCCTGTAATGGTTTGATGAACTGTTCAGAGTGTGATCTTCCTTTGTCCATTGTTGGCTGAGAGAGTTTCCAGCTTCTCCTTAACCATAGTAAGATTAAATAGTTTGGCAAATAAGTGAAAATTAATTAAAAATTAAATATTTAATAATAACTAAGGTTAGAATAATGGCAAAATGAAGAAGTAGCAATTTAAAAACTGATTTAGACCACATATATTTTGTTAATATGTATGTATCTTCTTCTTCTTTTACTTTCGGCTGCTCCCTTCAGGGGTCGCCACAGCAAATCATCCGCCTCCATCTCACCCTGTCCTCCGCATCTTCTTTTCTGACTCCAACGACCTTCATGTCTTCCTTCACCACATCCATTAATCTCTTCTTTGGTCTTCCTCGAGGCCTTCTGCCTGGTAGTTCAAACCTCAGTATCCTACTGCCAATATACTCACTATCCCTCCTCTGTACATGTCCAAACCATCTCAATCTAGCCTCTCTGACTTTGTCTCCAAAACATCTTACATGGGCTGTCCCTCTGATATACTCATTTCTGATCCTATCCATCCTCGTTACTCCCAGAGAGAACCTCAACATTTTCATCTCCGCTACCTCCAGCTCTGCCTCCTGCCTTTTCCTCAGTGCCACTGTTTCTAAGCCATACAACATCGCTGGCCTCACCACCGTCTTGTACACTTTTCCCTTCATTCTTGCTGACACTCTCCTATCGCACATCACACCGGACACTTTTCTCCAACCATTCCAGCCTGCCTGCACACGTTTCTTCACCTCTTTTCCACATTCTCCATTGCTCTGGATTGTTGAGCCTAAGTACTTAAAATCCTCCACCTTCGTTATCTCTGCTCCCTGTAACATCACCGTTCCTCCTGGGTCCTTCTCATTTACACACATGTATTCTGATTTTCTGAGGCTAACCTTCATTCCTGTCCTTTCCAGGGCATACCTCCACCTCTCTAGATTTTCTTGCACTTGTTCTCTGCTCTCACTACAGATCACAATGTCATCTGCAAACATCATAGTCCATGGAGATTCTTGTCTCACCTCGTCTGTCAGCCTGTCCATCACCATAGCAAACAAGAAGGGGCTCAGAGCTGACCCTTGATGCAGTCCCACCTCCACCTTGAATTTGTCGGTCACACCAACAGCACACCTCACCACTGTCTTACATGTTAATATGTATGTATAAGTATGAAAATGTACAGTTGTAACAGATTGCTGAATTCCACAGATTCCCATAAATTTTTATACATGATATTTACTAACAAAAGTGTTAGTATGCAAGTTTTTTATATGAAGGCTTATCATTGCTTAGTCGACTAGCCTACAGGTTTATGGAATTGTGCCTGACCAAATCTGAATCAATGCAGGTGTCATGTGTGTCACATTTGGGTAGAAAAAAAAACAAATCCTCTTTATTTTAGTCTTGCTTTCTTGAAACAAAATTTCACCAACCCATACAACCCCTTTCCTTTCAGCATCCCAGTTTTACATTTCCACTTTCAAATGTGAGTGGCCAACAGAGCGAGAGACAATACATCAATCATACTTTGGCGAAGAATAATCCTTGTTTCCCCAGATACCTTGCAGCCAATAAGGTGACAGTTTGTACACCTTATCTCTAACGAGGGTTTGTAAGCCCATCAAACTGAACCAAGCATCTGCAGGGTAACAAAGTTCCCTTTTTGCAGAAAAATGTAGAGTAATAGCTGATATCATCACTAGCTAGGAGCCACTCTGTTTTCATCTTAAAAATGTGACTAAGGCTAACAGAGCTGAGAATAAATGCAACTAAAAGTATTTAGTCTCTCATGTACTGTGCTTTATGGCTGAACATTAAAAAGAAAACCACATAATAAGAATTTCAGTGTTTACATGGTTAAGAATGGTAACAGTTAATGTAGCGCTTACCTTAGGTACAGGACATTTACAGGACTTTATGACAATATGTCATTCTTAGGTGGTAGGTTACATGTATGTGATTTTAAAATGTTGGAAAATTTATCACAATATATTTTCAAAGTTGAATATTTTTATGAAATGTTTATTCTTTAAACAAAAGTAAATGCTCATTGGCGAGGTAGTCAAAATGTTTGCTTCTGATTATTATTGGAGCCCTTCGAGGTTGTCCTTTGTCACTGATTCTTCTCGTAATTTTTATGGACAAAATTTTTAGGCACAGGCAAGGCATTGAGTTCTGGTTTGGTAGCCATTGGATCCCATCTCTGCTTTTTGAAGATGATTTTTGTCATTTTGACTTCATCAAGCCAGACCATCTCTCTCTCATGACAGTGATTTGCAGCTGAGTATCAAGCGGCTGTTATGAGAATCAGCAGCTCCAAGTCCAGGGCCATGGTTCTCAGCCATAAAAGGTGGAATACACATGCTCTGGAATGAGGTCCTGCCCCAAGTGGAGGAACTTAAGTATTTCAGGGTCATGACTGAGAGAAAGATGGAGCGGGAGATAGACAGGCGATCTGTGCTGCCTCTGTCTGTCTTCCTTTCGGCTTTTTCCCTTTTACTCGGGAGTCGCCACAGCGAATCATTTTGATTCGCACGTTTAATTTGGCAGAGATTTTTACGTTGGATGCCCTTCCTGTCACAACCCTTTTTTAGCAAGGGATAGAAACACGCTGAAGACTTTGCAGCCTACTCTTTACGAAAGTCAGCAATGGTTCTTTTACATGCCTCTCACCATAGACAGTGAGAGACATGGCCCGCCTTTGATAACCCAGTTAGCCGCACTGGGGGGACAGTGACAACCCTGTGGAGAGTGGGACTCGAACCCCAACCTTTGGATCAGCGATCCAGCGCCCTATACCACTAGACCACCACTGCCCCTCAGGCGATCTGTGCTGCCTCTACCATAAAGAAAGGCTCATAGCAGTCTGTTCTGGTGAAGAGGGAGATTTGTCGGAAAACTAACTCTCACTTTACAAGTCAATCTATGTTCTAACCCTCCTATGGTTGCGAGCTTTGGGTAGTGACGCAGATGCTCATCTGGGAGGGCTCAGAGAAGAACTACTGCTCCTCCACATTGAGATGAGCCAGTTGATTTGGCTCAGGCATATGATTAGAATGCCTTCCTAGCACATCCCTGGTGTGGAGTTGTGAGCATGTTCACCGGGAAAAGACCATGGGGTTGACCTAGAACAGGCTGAAGGGATCATGTTTCTTGGCTGGTATGGAAATGCCTTAGTGTCTCCCTGGAAGAGCGGGAGGAAGCGGCTAGGGAGAGGGATATCTGGACATCACTGCTTAGGTTGCTGCTGTCATAACCCGATCTTGGATTAAGTAGAAGAAGAAGAAGAAGATGATGATGATGATGATGATGATAAATACTCCTCCTTGAATGCCCACTTTATTGTAGTAGAGGGGTTTGTGTGTTCTAATGATCCTGTGGGTGATGTTATCGTGTGCATTATGCCCCTGGTAGGGTCACCAAGACAAACAGCTCCTAAGTGAAGGGGAGGTGCTTGAAAGTGAACGACTGATGGTCAGGCTTCTGCTCATAGAGCCTGGTGAGGCCCAGCCTGAAGAAGGGGCATGGGTCTATCCATTGCAATGGTAGCTTAGTGGATAAGGCAATGGATTGCTAATCCAAAGATCAGTGGTTCAATCCCCACTGTCACCACTGTTGGGTCCTTGAGCAAGACTCTTTACCCTCAATTACTCAGTTGTATAAAAAAAGATAATTATAACTGTCTGATAAGAGCATCTGCGATGTAACCTCACTTGCAGGAAAAGAGGCTGAAAGATATTGACGATGTATCGTTGGCCTCACTTTGACACATAGCTTATGCTCTGGAACCATCCATCTTGTTTCATTCTGGAATTGCTCATAGGGAGAGGTGGTGAGCCAATGTGGGAATCTGTCTTGCCCCTTGTCTTGGTGACCACATGCTGGAATTCTCCCTGGTTGAAGAAAGGGTAGCCTGTATCCTCCTCTAAGTGAGGGACTCCTGACCTTTTCTTTTTGCTTATGCACCAAATGATAGTTCAGAGTATCCACCCTTTTTCAAGCCTGTAATGGGTGTGCTAAAGGGTAATCCCCTGGGGACTCCCTCATCATCCTGGGAGACTTGAACACCCATATGAGTAATGACTCTGTGATCTGGAAATGTGTAATTGGTAGGTAGGGCCTCTCCAATCTGAACCCGAATAGTGTTTCATTACTAGACTTCTGTGCTTTTCATGGTTTGTCCATCACGAATATCTTCTTTGAATATAAGGGTGTACATAAGTGCACTTGGCACCAGGACCGACTAGGCTATAGTTCAATGATCGACTTTATAGTTGTGTCATTGAAAATGCGACTACATGTTCTGCACACTTGGGTGAAGAAAGGAGTTGAGCTGTCAACAGATTACCACCTGGTGGTGAGCTAAATTGTATGGCAGAGAAGGCTGGCCTCCAGACCTGGGAGACCCAAGTCTATAATCAGGATCTCCAAGGAATATTTGGCGGAATCTCCATTCAGAAAGGCCTTCAGTTCCCACCTCTGGCATAGCTACAACCACAGCCCATTGAAGGCCTTGGACGTAGTGTCTAAATGAGCCATGTTCTGTGTCTTCATTGTTGAGCTAGCAGCATAGGGCAGCTTGGTGCCTGTCACTGAGGGACAACCCCTGAGCCAGATGTTGGACATCTGCGGTGAGGGGGACCATCCAGCTGAAAAAGAAGGTCTGTCAAATCTTTTTGGCCTTGTGGAACTTCTGAGGCGATAGACAGGTACCGGCAGGCCAAATGTGCCTTAGCCTGAGCTATTGCTGATGCAAAATCTAGGGTGTGGGAAGAGTTCAGTGAGAACCTGGAAAAAGACAAAAAATGTTTTGTAACACTATCCAATGTCCCCTCCTTGAATCGCCACCTTATCGTGGTGGAGGGGTTTGCGTGACCTAATGATCCTAGGAGCTATGTTGTCGGGGGCAAATGCCCCTGGTAGGGTCACCCAAGGCAAACAGGTCCGGGGTGAAGGTCCAGACAAAGTGCGATTCAAAACAAACCCCTAAGACACGAGACAACAAAGGAAGCAGTCTCCCTTGCCCAGACGCTGGTCACCGGGTTCCTCCTGAGCCAGGCCCAGAGGGGCTCAAGGTGAGCGCCTGGTGGTCGGGCTTATGCCCATGGAGCCTGGCCGGGCCCAGCCCGAAAGGAGACATGGGTCCGCCCTCCCATGGACCCACCACCCGTGGGAGGAGTTTTAGGGGTCGGGTGCAGTGTGAGTTGGGTGGCAGCCAAAGGCATGGGTTCTGTCGGACCGATCCTCGGCTACTTACTGTGACCTTCGGGACATGGAATGTCACCTCTCTGGCGGGAAAGGAGCCTGATTTGGTGCGTAAGGTGGAGAGATACCGACTAGATATAGTTGGGCTCACCTCAACGCAAAGCTTGGGCTCTGGAACCATCCATCTCGAAAGAGGCTGGACCTTCTTCTATTCTGGAGTTGCTCATGGGGAGAGGCGGCGAGCCGGTGTGGGTATTCTTGTTGCCCCCCGTCTCGGTGCACAAATGTTGGGGTTCTCCCCGGTTGACGAAAGGGTAGTTTCCCTACGCTCGGTGGGGGGGAAAGGCGGTCCTGACTGTTATTTGTGCTTATGCACCAAATGACAGTTCAGAGTACCCACCCTTTTGGAATCTTGGGGGTGTTGAGAACGCCTCGGAGACTCGCTGTCTTGGGAGACTTCAACGCCCATGTGGGCAACGATAGTGTGACCTGAAGGGTGTGATCGGTAGGTACGGCCTCTCCAGTCTGAATCCGAATGGTGTGTCATTGTTGGACTTCTGTGCTCGGCCATAGTTTGTCTATCACGACACCATGTTAACAACATAAGGGTGTCCATAAGTGCACTTGGCACCAGGATACACTAGGTCGCAAAGTTCGATGATTGACTTTGTAGTCGGTCATCGGACTTGCATCATATGTTCTGGACACTCGGTGAAAAGAGGAGCTGACCTGTCTACCGATCACTACCTGGTGGTGAGTTGGCTTCGTGGTTTGGGAGGTTGCTCTTCCAGACCTGGCAGGCCCAAGCGCAGTAATCAGGGTCTGCTGGGAATGTTTGGCGGAGCCCCTGTCCGAGAGGCCTTTAACTCCCACCTCCGGCAGAGCTACAACCACGCCCGGAGGAGGCGGGGACATGGAATCCGAATGGGCCATGTTTCGTGCTCCATTGCTGAGGCGGCAGCCCATAGCTGTGGCCGTAAGGTCGCCGGGGTGCTTGTCGTGGCGGTAATCCCGAACCCGTGGTGGACACCTGCGTGAAGAGGGCCGCCCAGCTGAAGAAGGAGGCCTATCGGGTTTTATTAGCCTGTGGGACTCCTGAGGCAGCAAACGGGTACCGGGCAGGCCAACGTGCTGCAGCCGAGGCTGTCGAGATGCAAAATCTCGGGCGTGGGAGGAGTTCGGTGAGGGCCTGGAGAATGATTATCGGGTTGGCCTCAAAAGATGTTCTGGGCCACCATCCGACGCTCAGGAGGGGGAAGCAGTTCTTCACAAACACTGTTTACGGTGGGAGGTGGGGAGCCTACCTTGACTGGGGATGTTGTTGAGAGGTGAGGGAATACTTTGAGGACCTTCTCAATCCCACCAACATGCCCTCCGTGGAAGAGGAAGACCCTGGGGTTTGGGTGAGGGTCCGCCATCACTGGAGTGGAGGTCACTGAGGTTGTCAAAGCTCCTCGGTGGTCGTAGCCCGGGTTGGACGATCCGCCCGAATATCTCAGGCTCTGGATGTTGTAGGACTGTCTTGCTGACACGCCTCTGCAACATCGCTGCGGTCATCGGGGCTGTACCTCTGGATTGGCAAACTGGGGTGGTGGTCCCACTTTAAGAAGGGGGACCGGAGGGTGTGTTCCAATTATCGGGAATTACACTCCTCAGCCTACCTGGTAAAGTCTATGCAGGGGTACTAGAGAGGAGGATCCCACCGATAGTCGAACCTCGGATTCAGGAGGAACAATGTGGTTTTCGCCCTGGCCACAGCACTCTTGACCAATCCCTCTATACGCCTCCACAGGATTCTGGAGGGGCATGGAGTTTGCCCAATCTGTCCACATGTGCTTTGTGGATTTGGAGAAGTCTTTCGACCGTGTCCTCGAAGATCTTGTGGGGCGGTTCCCGAGAATACGGCGTTCGGATCCGCTGCTACGAGCTATTCGGTCGCTGTATCACCGGAGCCAGAGTTTGGTCCGTATTGGTAACAGCAGGTCGGATTCGCTTTCCAGTGGGAGTTGGAGTCCGCCAAGGCTGTCCTTGTCACCGACTCTGTTCATAATTTATGGACAGAATTTCTAGGCGCAGTCGCGGCGATGAGGGGTTCTGGTTTGCGGCCATCGGCCATCGCCTCTGCTTTTTGGCGGATGATGTTGTCCTTTGGCTTCATCAAGTCGGGCCCTCCAGCTTCATTGGAGCGATTCGCAGCTGAGTGCGAAGCAGCTGATGAAGATCAGTACCTCCAAGTCCGAGGCCATGGTTCTCAGTCGACAATGGTGGAATGCACTCCTCCGGTCGGGAATGAGGTCCTGCCCCAAGTGGAGGAGTTTAAGTATCTGTGGGGTCTTGTTTACGAGTGAGGGAAGGATGGAGCGAGAGATCGACAGACGGATCGCTGCAGCCTCTGCTGTTAAGCGGTGCCTGTACCGGTCCGCTTTTGGTGAAAAAGTAGCTGAGCCGCAAGGCTAAGCTCTCAATTTACCAGTCGATCTACGCTCCAACTCTCACCTATGGTCACGAAGCTTTGGGTAATGACCGAAAGAACAAGATCACGGATACAAGCGGCTGAAATGAGCTTTTTCGCCGGGTGGCGGGTTCTCCCTTAGAGATAGGTGAGAAGCTCCGCCATCCGGGAGAGCTCGAGTAGATCTGCTGCTCCTCCGCATTGAGAGGGGCCAGTTGAGGTGGCTCGGGCATCTGGTCAGAATGCCCCCAGACGCCCCTGGTGTGGTGTTTCGGGCATGTCCAACCGGGAAGAGACCCTGGTCGACCTAGAACACGCTGGAGGGATCTATGTCTCTCGGCTTGTCTGGGACCGCCTGTGTCCCCTCGAGAGTTGGAGGAAGTAGCTCGGGAGAGCGATGTCTCAACCTTTTTGCTAAGGTTGCTGCCCCCGCGACCCGACCCTGGACTAAGCGGAAGAAGATGATGATGATGATGATCCAATGTTTCAGGACAAGAACACAGTACTCCACAAACATGGTGGAAGTGGGGAGCTACTCACGTCAACTGTGGATGTTGTGAGATGGAAGAAATACCTTGAGGACCTCCTCAATCCCTCAAAAATACCCTCTGTGGAAGAATAAGAGCCTGGGTATTTGGAAGGGAAGTCTGCCCATTCCTGGGGCAGAAGTCACAGAGATACGTAGTTAAAAATCTCCTCACCAGTTTTGAACGAGAACTGCCCTGAATACCTGAGGGCTCTGTATGTTATAGGACTGTGATTGCTGACATATCTCTGCAATATTGGATGGTCAGCAGGAGTCCTACCTCTGGATTGGCAAACTCAGGTGATCAGCCCTCTTTTTAAAAAGGGGATTGGATCGTGTGTTCTGACTATTTATGGACTTACACTCAATTTACCCAAAAGAGTCTACTCAGGAGTAAAGAAGAGGAGGGTCCAACCAATGGTTGACATAAGATTTAGGAGAAACAATGTGGTATCTGTCCTGGCTACAACACTCTTTACCAGCTCTATACACTCTACTGCAGTGGTGTCAAAATCAATTTAGCTCAGGGGTCACATAGAGGAGAATCGATTCCCAATTGTGCCAGACCACTAAAATCATGCAACTTGAAGATAGAAGCACATTATATAAATGTACATCTTCTTCTTCTTTTCCTTTCAGCTTTTCCCTTCAGGGGTTGCCACAGCGAATCATCTGCCTCCATCTCACCCTATCCTCTGTATCTTCTACTCTTACTCCACCTACCTTCATGTCCTTCTTCACCTTCTTCTTCTTCTTCTTTTACTTTCGGCTGCTCCCTTCAGGGGTCGCCACAGAAAATCATCCGCCTCCACCGCACCCTGTCCTCCACATCTTCTTTTCTGACTCCAACGACCTTCATGTCTTCCTTCACCACATCCATAAATCTCTTCTTTGGTCTTCCTTGAGGCCTTCTGCCTGGTAGTTCCAACCTCAGCATCCTACTGCCAATATACTCATTATCCCTCCTCTGTACATCTCAATCTAGCCTCTCTGACTTTGTCTCCAAAACATCTTACGTGGGCTGTCCCTCTGATATACTCATTTCTGATCCTATCCATCCTCGTTACTCCCAGAGAGAACCTCAACATTTTCATCTCCGCTACCTCCAGCTCTGCCTCCTGCCTTTTCCTCAGCGCCACTGTTTCTAAGCCATACAACATCGCTGGCCTCACCACCGTCTTGTACACTTTTCCCTTCATTCTTGCTGACACTCTCCTATCGCACATCACACCAGACACTTTTCTCCAACCATTCCAGCCTGCCTGCACACGCTTCTTCACCTCTTTTCCACACTCTCCATTGCTCTGGATTGTTGAGCCTAAGTACTTAAAATCCTCCACCTTCGTTATCTCTGCTCCCTGTAACATCACCGTTCCTCCTGGGTCCTTCTCATTCACACACATGTATTCTGATTTTCTGAGGCTAACCTTCATTCCTCTCCTTTCCAGGGCATACCTCCACCGCTCTAGATTTTCCTGCACTTGTTCTCTGCTCTCACTACAGATCACAATGTCATCTGCAAACATCATAGTCCATGGAGATTCTTGTTTCACCTCGTCTGTCAGCCTGTCCATCACCATAGCAAACAAGAAGGGGCTCAGAGCTGACCCTTGATGCAGTCCCACCTCCACCTTGAATTTGTCAGTCACACCGACAGCACACCTCACCACTGTCTTACATCTCTCA
This sequence comes from Plotosus lineatus, assembly GCA_024760905.1. NCBI lineage: Eukaryota > Metazoa > Chordata > Actinopteri > Siluriformes > Plotosidae > Plotosus > Plotosus lineatus. The sequence goes on from CM045728.1 coordinate 33,348,882, forward strand.
TACATGTCCTGCACCACTCTAACATACTTCTCTGCCACTCCAGACTTCCTCATGCAATACCACAGTTCTTCTCTTGGCACCCTGTCATATGCTTTTTCCAGATCCACAAAGGCACAATATAGCTCCTTCTGACCTTCTCTGTACTTCTCTATTAATATCCTCAAAGCAAACATTGCATCTGTGGTGCTCTTTCTTGGCATGAAACCAAACTGTTGTTCACAAATGCTGACCTCTGCCCTTAGTCTAGTTTCCACTATTCTTTCCCATAACTTCATCGTATGGCTCATCAACTTTATCCCTCTGTAGTTGCTGCAACTCTGCAAGTCTCCCTTGTTCTTAAAAATGGGCACCAGCACACTTCTCCTCCACTGCTCCGGCATCTGCTCACTCTCTAGTACCTTGTTGAATGTTCTTGTCAGAAAATCTACTGCTACCTCTCCTAGACACTTCCATACCTCCACAGGTATATCATCAGGACCAACTGCCTTTCCATTCTTCATTCTCTTCAATGCCCTTCTCACTTCACCCTTACTGATCTTTGCTACATCCTGCTCCTCAATGGTCACCTCTTCTACTCTTTTTCTCTCTCTCATTTTCCTCATTCATCAGCTCTTCAAAGTACTCTTTCCATCTTCCCAGCACACTTCTGTCATCAGTCAATACATTTCCCTCTCTGTCCTTTATCAATCTAACTTGCTGCACGTCCTTCCCATCTCTATTTCTCTCCTGTGCCAACCTGTATAGATCATTTTCTCCCTCTTTACTGTCCAACCTATCATACAAGTCATCATACGCCCTCTGTTTGGCCTTAGCCACTGCTACTTTCGCCTTACGCTGTGTCTCCCTGTACTCCTGTTTACTCTCTTCGGTCCTCTCAATGTCCCACTTCTTCTTAGCTAACCTCTTCCTTTGCACACACTTCTGCACTTCCTCATTCCACCACCAAATCTCCTTATCTACTTTCCTTCCAGAGGACACACCAAGTACTCTCCTACCTGTGTCCCTGATCACATTTGCTGTGGTTGTCCAGTCATGTGGAAGCACTTCCTGGCCACCCAAAGCCTGTTTCAACTCCTCCTTGAAAACAACACGACACTCTTCCTTTTTCAGCTTCCACCATTTTGTCTTCTGCTCTGCCTTTGCCTTTTTCACCTTTCTCACCATCAGAGTCATCCTGCACACCACCATCCTATGCTGTTTGGCAACACTCTCACCCACTATGGCTTTGCAGTCACTGACTTCCTTCAAATTACATCGCCGACACAAGATGTAGTCTACCTGTGTGCTCCTACCTCTGCTTTCATAAGTCACCCTATGCTCCTGTTTCTTCTGGAAGAAAGTATTCACCACAGCCATTTCCATCCTTTTTGCAAAATCTATCAACATCTGTCCTTCTGCATTCCTGTCCTGGATACCAAACCTGCCCATCACTTCCTCGTCCCCTCTGTTGCCTGCACCAACATGTCCATTGAAGTCTGCACCAATGACCACTCTTTCACCTCTGGCGGTACTCTGCATCACTTCATCTAAGTCACTCCAGAATCTCTCCTTCTCTTCTAGCTCTACATCCTGCCTGTGGGGCATAAGCACTCACAACATTGAGCATTACACCTTCAATTTCTCACTTGAGACTCATCACTCTGTCTGACACTCTTTTCACTTTTAGAACATTCCTGACAAACTCCTCCTTCAAGATGACTCCTACTCCATTTCTCTTCCCATCCACACCATGATAAAATAGCTTAAACCCTGCTCCTAAGCTTTTAGCTTTGCTACCTTTCCACCTGGTCTCCTGAACACACAGTATGTCCACCTTCCTCCTCTGCATCATGTCAGCCAGCTCTCTACCTTTTCTTTGCATAGTTCCAACATTCAAAGTCCCCACTCTCAGTCCTAGGCTCATGCCTTTCCTCTTCTCTCTCTGCCTACGGACACGCCTCCCACCTCTCCTTCTTCGACGTCTTTGACCAACAGTAGTCCAATTTCCATCAGCACCCTGTTGATTGACAGCACTGATGGCGGTCATTGTTAACCCGGGCCTCGACCGATCCGGTATGGGGGTAGTACTTCTGATTTGCATCATAAATGTTTGGCATTGGTTTTACGTCGGATGCCCTTCCTGACACAACCCTCTGCATTTCTCCGGGCTTGGGACCGGCATGAGGGGAAGAGATGCTGGTTTGTGCCCCCCCCACCTCATGGCTGCATTTCATGTCCTTCTTCACCACATCCATAAATTTTCTTTGGTCTTCCTCTAGGCCGTCTGCCCGGCAGTTCCAACCTCAGCATCCTACTACCAATTTACTCACTATCCCTCTTCTGTACATGTCCAATCTCAATCTCAATCTAGCCTTTCTGACTTTGTCTCAAAAACGTCTTACATGTGCTGTCTCTCTGATGTACTCATTCCTGATTCTATCCATCCTCATTACTCCCAAAGAGAACCTCAACATTTTCATCTCTGCTACCTCCCGCTCTGCCTCCTGTATGTTCCCCAGGGCCACTGTTTCTAAACCATACAATATCGCTGGCCTCATGACCGTCTTGTACACTTTTCCTTTCATACTTGCCGATACCTTCCTATCACACATCACACCGGACACTTTTTTCCAACCATTCCAACCTGCCTGCACAAGCTTCTTCACCTCTTTTCCACACTCTCCATTGCTCTGGAGTTTTGTGCCTAAGTACTTAAAATCCTCCACTTTCGTTATCTCTGCTCCCTGTTTCCACACCGTTCCTCTTGGGTTCTTGTCGTCCACACACATGTATTGTATTTTACTGAGGCTAACCTTCATTCCTCTCCTTTCCAGAGCATACCTCCACCTTTCTAGATTTTCCTGCACTTGTTCTCTGCTCTCACTTCAGATCACAATGTCATCTGCAAACATCATAGTCCATGGGGAAGCTTGTCTAACCTCGTCTGTCAGCCTGTCCATCACCGTAGCAAACAAGAAAGGGCTCAGAGCTGACCCTTGATGCAGTCCCACCTCCACCTTGAACTCTTCTATCACACAGACAGCACACCTCACCACTGTCTTACATCTCTCAAACATGTCCTGCACCATTGTAACACACTTCTCTGCTACTCCAGACTTCCTCATGCAATACTACAGTTCCTCTCTCGGCACCCTGTCATATGCATTCTCCAGATCCACAAAGGCACAATGCAGCTCCCTCTGGCCTTCTCTGTACTTCTTTATTAACATCCTCAAAATTAGCATCTGTGGTACTCTTTGTTGGCATGAAACCAAACTGTTGTTCACAAATGCTGACCTCTGCCCTTAGTCTAGCTTCCACTATTATTTCCCATAACTTCATCATATGGCTCATCAACTTTATCCCTCTGTAGCTGCCACAAATTTGCACGTCTCCCTTGTTCTTCAAAATGGGCACAAGCACACTTCTCCTCCATTCCTCCAGCATCTGTTCACTCTTTAAGACCTTGTCAAATATTCTTGTCAGAAAATCTACTGCTACCTCGCCTAGACACTTCCAGACATCCACAGGTATATTATCAGGACCAACTGCCTTTCCATTCTTCATCCTCTTCATTGCCCTCCTCACTTCACCCTTACTAATCTTTGATACTTCCTGGTCCTTAACAGTCAGCTTTTATACTCTTTTTTCTGTCTCATTTTCCTCATTCATCAGCTCTTCAAAATACTCGTTCCATTTTCCTAGCACACTTAAGTCATCGAATATATCTCTGACCTACTACGTACATGTTTATTGAATCATGAAGCAAGAAGTTCTCATTATCCTGTTGTACCCCGATGTCCTTAAGTTTTGTGTAAAACATCAACCAGACCTAACTGGATGTTCAAGGCTGTCCCTCTTATGTCACCACATACCTAATGCATCTGAATGCAAACAGTTACGTAAGCAACATACCAACATGATATGGTGCTATCCACACACACATACACCCACACACACACATACACACATACACACACACACACACCCCCACCCTATGTTATGACGAATGAACTTTGACCAAGGACAAGGACATATGACATATGACTTTGACCGAGGACATATGACTCTGTGATTATCTACTTGCAAAACAAAGAAACTGCATAAAAAGCTTGTGCTCAGGAACACCCTCTGAGCAGTTGATGAATAAACCAGATTGATTTTACTCGTGTGGTTTGTTGTCTTCTGTTCCCGGAGTACTCTAAGACGTTGAGATACAGGAATCCAGATCGTGCAGGTTTACATGAGAGCTTCTACAGAGAGAGTTCTTACATCAGTCAATACATTTCCCACTCTGTCCTTTATCACTCTAACTTGCTGCACGTCCTTCCCATCTCTATTTCTCTGCTGTGCCAACCTGTATAAACCATTTTCTCCCTCTTTACTGTCCAACCTAGCATACAAGTCATCATATGCCCTCTGTTTGGCCTTTGACACCACTACCTTACGCTGTGTCTCCCTGTACTCCTGTTTACTCTCTTCAGTCCTCTCAATGTCCCACTTCTTCTTCGCGAACCTCTTTCTTTTTACACACTCCTGAACTTCCTTATTCCACTACCAAGTCTCTTTATCTACTGTCCTTCTAGAGGACACACCAAGAACTCTCCTAACTGTCTCCCTGATCACATTAGCTGCAGTTGTCCAATCATGTGAAAGCACTTCCTGACCACCCAAAGCCTGTTTCAACTCTTCCTTGAAGACAACACGACACTCTTCCTTTTTCAGCTTCCACCACTTTGTCTTCTGCTCTGCCTTTGCCTTCTTCACCTTTCTCACCAACAGCATCATCCTGCACACCACCATCATATTCTGTTTGGCATCACTGTCACCCACTACTACTTTGCAGTCACTGACTTCCTTCAAATTACATCACCTACACAAGATGTTGTCTACCTGTGTGCTCCTACCTCAGCTTTCATAAGTCACCCTATGCTCCTCTCTCTTCTGGAAGAAAGTATTCACCACAGCCATTTCCATCCTTTTTGCAAAATCTATCAACATCTGTCCTTCTGTGTTCCTCTCCTGGATACCAAACCTGCCTATCACTTCCTCATCCCCTCTGTTGCCTGCACCAACATGTCCATTGAAGTCTTCACCAATGACCACTCTTTCACCTCTGGGGGTACTGTGCATCACTTCATCTAACTCACTCCAGAATCTCTCCTTCTCTTCTCGCTCACATCCTGCCTGTGGGGCATAAGCACTGACAACATTGAACATCATGCCTTCAATTTCTAACTTGAGACTCATCACTCTGTCTGACACTCTGTTCACTACTAGAACATTCCTGACAAACCCCTCCTTCAAGATGACTCCTACTCCATTTCTCTTCCCATCCACACCATGATAAAACAGCTTAAACCCTGCTCCTAAACTTGTAGCCTTACTACCTTTCCACCTGATCTCCTGAACACACAGTATGTCCACCTTCCTCCTCTGCTTCATGTCAGCCAGCTCTCTACCTTTTCCTGTCACAGTTCCAACATTCAAAGTCCCTACTCTCAGTCCTAGACTCATGTCTTTCCTCTTCTCTCTCTGCCTATGGACACGCCTCCCGACTCTCCTTCTTTGACCTCTCCTTCTTCTACCAACAGTAGTCCAATTACTGCCAGCACCCTGCTGGTTGACAGCACTGAAAGCGGTCATTGTTAACATGGGCCTCAACCGATCTGGTATCAAATTCGTTTTGACGGTTCGCATTCTATATTTTTGCAAAAGTTTTATGCCAGATGCCCTTCCTTGACGCAGCCCTCTGCATTTATCCAGGCTTGTGACCGGTGTGGGGACGGACACTTGTTTGTGCCTTTCCTCACGGCTGCATTGGACATTTGGACAACTTAATAATTGACTCTGTATATTCTGTACAACTGTATTTGTTCTAATCTTATAACTTTATTGGTTTTATTATTATAGCTGTATATGTTTTTGGTACTTTGGTATCCTACAATTTCAGCCGGGGAATTGCTTTAAAATGAATTCATTTATTTATTAATTAATTTTAAAGAAATTCCCCAGCTGAAATTGTATATATGTGAAACAAGATGGTTTTTAGTGATGACTTGGAAAACACTGCAGATTAAATGCTTTCAAACAATCAGATTATATGCTTTGCCTTATCCTAATCTAGATAATGTGTAAAATGTATTTCTGTAATGCGTTTTGGCTCACAGATTAACCATTAAAACCCAGTAAAAAAAGTTACTCTGTGAGGCCATCAGTACCCCAACTCATGGCAGAGGGCGCTTGTGAGCTCACAGATTCCTGCACAATTGACAATCTTCTTTGGTATTTCCTTATCAAAATATAAGAATACATTTCAAAGCTGAGAAAATTCACAAACCTAGACTTTTAATCAAAAGAAGAGATAATAACTAAAAGAAAACCAATGCAGTTGGAATACATTTTATCCTCAAATGAAATATGCATGACATGTTTGTTTAAAGAATGCTGATATGAGATATAAACACAATGCTTTGTCTCAAAGAATTTCATTTATGTAAAAGGTACTAAAAGTACTAAAGTAGAAGGAAACATAATATGGGATTACATTACACCACATATCAAACACCATACTAACTGTATGGACTTTCGTGTCAGTGCTTCTCTCTTTGATATTAATTTGATGTCTGTTGTCAATAAAATAATGAAAAATACACTCTGTTGAGTTCATTTGTATTTGTAAATCTGACTCTAAAAGAGTCAGTCACTCACAAGATGTCAACCTCACAGTATGTCACTGCTTTTCAGATGCATTTTTAATTGTCAGTTCTTAACCTTAAATGTACCAGATCACCTACAGAGCTGCTCAGAGTTCTCTCTTTGAACACTAGCTTTTCTCTATTTGCAAACACACAAAAAGCACACAGATAGGGCCATTAATTATCCACAGGTGTACAGTAGCGCATTCATGTTACCTGCCAGCTTTGTTTTACCCCCTTGCTACATGCAGAGGGTGCATAACAATGCCCTAATTGCCACATATGCAAAATGAGTTGAACGCTTTATGTAGAATGAAACACATACCCATTGATTTATTTTCTCTCATTTTTAGAGAAGATAAATAATTTTATTTATTTTAAATGGCTTTTATAGACTTTTGTTATTTAAATTTTTAAATCTTTATGTTAAACAGGAATGATCATCATAATCCACGGATGCAGAATTTGCCCTTCCTGTACTTAACTAGATCAAAGCAGGAACCAGTATTGCATAATGTATTCAATAATATGCAAATCAGTCCATTCTATCAATTGATTGAAATAGATGAAGTTAGTTAAAGAGTTGAATTCCATGCTCTTCTAATTTATTTTAAAACTTTTATATTACTGAATGCGGTGTTAGAGAGATATAGATTAAGTATTACAATTTAAGCTTGTCTGCAAAGTTTTGTATGCTCAATTTACTTTGCTGTGCATATAGAAAACATTAATTTAAATTCTGAGCTGATTCTGCATTGTAAATCTCAGTGCATTACAAGCTTGACATTTTGACGAGTTAACAAAGTCAGGCAGACAAGAGAGCACATTTTGTGAAAGACTGCTTAAAGAAACACTTCAGAAATAGGATGCAGAAAGCTCCCAGACTGCTGTCAGTGCGTCATTAAATATGAGTGGTTGCTATCTGAATGGGTGGATGCAGTCCACTAAGTAAAGGCTGTTAGAAACTGTTTTTGTATTTTTATTTTTCACTAAAACTACAATGGTAAATTATTTTGTTGGTGCCTCTCCATGTCTTTATGGGTTTCCCCTGTGTTGAACAAAAACAAAACAAAACAAAACAACAAAAAACAAAACAAACAAACAAAACAAAACAAAAAACACATGGAAGAGGTTTTGGACACAAAATCTAAGAGATTAGATTGAGATTATTTGGAGATGTACAGAGGAGGGATAATGAATATATTACCAGGCAGAAGGAATGGAGGAAGACCTTCTTCTCCTTTCGGCTTTTCCCTTCAGAGAGCGCCACAGCGAATCATCTGCCTCCATCTCACCCTATCCTTTGCATCTTCTTCTCTTACACCAACGACCTTCATGTCCTCCTTCACCACATCCAAGAATCGTCTCTTTGGTCTTCCTCTAGGCCTTCTGCCTGGTAGTTCCAACCTCAGCATCCTACCACCAATATACTCACTATCCCTCCTCTGTACATGTCCAAACCATCTCAATCTAGCCTCTCTGAGTTTGTCTCCAAAACGTCTTACATGTGCTGTCCCTCTGATGTGCTCATACGTGATCCTATCCATCCTCGTTACTCCCAAAGAGAACCTCAACATTTTCATCTCTGCTACCTTTGTTCCCCAGGGCCACTATTTCTAAACCATACAACATCACTGGCCTCATGACCGTCTTGTACACTTTTCCTTTTATTCTTGCCGATACCTTCCTATCACACATCACACCGGACACTTTTCTCCAACCATTCCAACCTGCCTGCACAAGCTTCTTCACCTCTTTTCCACACTCTCCATTGCTCTGGAGTTTTGTGCCTAAGTACTTAAAATCCTCCACCTTCTTTATCTCTGCTCCCTGTTTCCACACCGTTCCTCTTGGGTTCTTGTCGTCCACACACATGTATTGTATTTTACTGAGGCTAACCTTCATTCCTCTCCTTTCCAGAGCATACCTCCACCTTTCTAGATTTTCCTGAACTTGTTCTCTGCTCTCTCTACAGATCACAATGTCATCTGCAAACATCATAGTCCATGGAGATTCTTGTCTAACCTCGTCTGTCAGCCTGTCCATCACCATAGCAAACAAGAAAGGGCTCAGAGCTGACCCTTGATGCAGTCCCACCTCCACCTTGAACTCTTCTGTCACACCGACAGCACACCTCACCACTGTCTTCCATCTCTCATACATGTCCTGCACCACTCTAACATACTTCTCTGCCACTCCAGAATTCCTCATACAATACCACAGTTCCTCTCTCGGCACCCTGTCATATGCTTTCTCCAGATCCAAAAAGGCACAATGCAGCTCCCTCTGACCTTCTCTGTACTTCTCTATTAACATCCTCAAAGCAAACTCTGCATCTGTGGTGCTCTTTCTTGGCATGAAACCAAACTGTTGTTCACAAATGCTAACCTCTGCCCTTAGTCTAGCGCCCACTATTCTTTCCCATAACTTCATCGTATGGCTCATCAACTTTATCCCTCTGTAGTTGCCACAACTCTGCACGTCTCCCTTGTTCTTAAAAATGTGCACCATCACACTTCTCCATTCCTCTGGCATCCTCTCACTCTCTAAGACCTTGTTGAATGTTCTTGTCAGGAAATCTACTGCTACCTCGCCTGGAGACTTCCAAACTTCCACCGGTATGTCATCAGGACCAACTGCCTTTCCATTCTTCATCCTCTTCAATGTCCTCCTCACTTCACCCTAAACTTGTAGCCTTGCTACCTTTCCACCTTGTCTCCTGAACAAAGAGTATGTCCACCTTCCTCCTCTGCATCATGTCAGCCAGCTCTCTACCTTTTCCTGCCATAGTTCCAACATTCAAAATCCCTACTCTCAGTCCTAAACTCATGCCTTTCCTCTTCTCTCTCTGCCTACTGACACGCCTCCTGCCTCTCCTTCTTCAACCTCTCCTTCTTCGACCTCTCCTTCTTCGACCTCTCCTTCTTTGACCTCTCCTTCTTCGACCAACAGTAGTCTAATTTCCACCAGCACCCTGTTGGTTGACAGCACTGATGGTGGTCGCTGTTAACCTGGGCCTCGACCGATCTGGTATTAAATTCGTTTTGCAGGTTTGCATTCTGTATTTTGGCAAAAGTGTTATGCCGGATTCCCTTCCTGTCACAACCTTCTGCATTTATCTGGGCTTGGGACCGGCATGAGGATGGACACTTGTTTGTGCCCCCCTCATGGCTGCCTAGAGGAAGACCAAAGAAAAGATTTATGGATGTGGTGAAGGAGGACGTGAAGGTAGTTGGAGTAAGTGTGGGGACCCCTGAAGGGAAAAGAAGAAAGGAAAAGAAGAAGCAGATTTTTCTGATTAATAAATAACTTTGTGATTACAATGTTGTTTCAAATAAATTCAGAGTCTTATTATACTCTAAAATTGTTGGTCTTCTTTTTCCATTTAGTAATATTCAGTATTAAAATACATATGGCTCTGAGAGGATTAGATTTTAAAATATTTCTTTTTTTTGGCTCCCTTAGTCAAAAAGGTTCTTGAGCCCTGCAATATATAGTAGCTTAGTCTATTTGATGGCCAGATAAAAAAAAATCACTCGTGCTTCATTTCAAGGCATTAGCTTGAGATATGGTGAAGATTTCTGTTGTTATCCCTTCAGGTTGGTTTGTCTATTCGATGTGTGGTGCGTTTCACAGCATCATCCAGGCTTTATTCAGACTCTCCCAATTCCTCTGATTGAGTCCATGCTGGATGAAAGCATGCACTTGAGCCCGTTTTTAAGATGCGCTGATCTCTGAACCTCGCTTTGTATTTACTTGATTGATTATTATAATGCGGTGCGTTAAACATGGCTGTGCATGTGGCGCGCTCTCTACTCCATCTGCGCGCACCTGATCATCGGCATGAGGAGGATGATTATGCAGACCCGATTGAAGTCGCAAGCAAACTACAATCAACAGTGGATCAATGAATGAGAAGAAGGTGAAATACTCATGATGTCCCATAGATGGACTTCGATCAGGTCTGTATGATCATCCTCCTCATGCTGATGATCACGTGTGCATGGACGGAGTCGAGAGCACGCCGCAGGCACAGCCAAAGTGAGGGGCAAAGCACCCGGCAAGCGCTCGGTCTGATGCTGCTGCTGATGGTGCTGATGGTGCTGATGGTGTGTGCTGTGTAGAACAGCTCTCTTCACTGCTTTTGATCATACAGAAGAGAACGGATGATTTTCGGATAAGTTAAGGAACACATGTGGTCTAAAAGGAAAGATCACGGATCATTTGCAGAAATGACAGAATGTTTACGGAAGGACTGCGGAACCAAAGGGAACACACTCGGAAAAATTTTCCATGAACGTACTTTTGTTCAAAAGAACGTTCGTGGAAGATTTTGGTCTGCTGGAAGTGGAGGAACACATTTGGAATTTGTTCAAAAGCACGTTCGTGGAAGATTTTGGTCTGCTGGAAGTGGAGGAACACATTTGGAATCATACGGAATGACAAGGAAGATGAGGGAATAACGGGAACATTTGAGGATGACAACATTTTTGATCCCGCAAGTCTGCTGCACTACAGTGAAATTGGGGTATTAGTAAAAGTTCTACTCCCCCTCAGGCTAAGGGGATTTATTTTTTAAATCAGGAAGCATTTGAAACAGATGCTTGAGCCACCTCATCTGGCTCCTCTCATTGTGTGGAGCAGTGGTTATATTCTGAGCTCCTCCAGGGTGGATGTGCTGAACTCCCAGATGGCTACTCTGAGCCCCACCACCCTCTGAAAGAAGCCCATTTCAGCTGCTTCAATCCATGATCTTGTTCTTTTAGTCACTACCGACATCTTGTGACCATAGGTGAGGGTTGGAATGTAGATCGACAGGAAAATTTAGAACTCAGCTCCTTCTTCACCACAACGGGACACTACAAGCTCTGGTTTACTGCAGAGGCTGCAGCAATCGACCTGTCGATCTCGCGCTCTATCCTGCCTCACTCGTGAACAAGGCCCCATGATACCTGAACTCTTTCACTTGGGGCAGGACCTTGTTCTAGACCTAGAGGGTGCTTTCCACCATTTTCTGGCTGAGAACCATGACTCTGGACTTGAAGATGCTGATTCTCATCCTGCCCGCTTTGTAATCGGCTGTGAATCACCCCAATGAGAGCTCCAGGTCTTGAATTGATGAAGCCAAAAGGACGACATCATTTGCAAAATGCAGAGAACAGATCCTATGGCCACCAAAACAAAACCTCTCAACGACTTGGCTGTGACTAGAAATTTGGTTCTAACAGAATCAGTGACACAGGACAACCTTGGCGGACAAATTTGATCTGTTGTTACCAATGCAGTCCAAGCTGTGGCTCTGGTGCTACAGAGACCAAATGGCACATAGGTCCAGTACACATAATTCCCGGAGAACACCCCACAAGATAACCTAAGGGACAGGGTTGAAAGCCTTAGCTAAACAAAACGCATGTAGACAGATTGGACAAACTCCCATGCCCACTCCAGCATCCTGTAGAGTGTATAGCTCTAGTTGATAGTACTGTGGCCAGGATGAAAACTACATTGTTCACCCTGAATCCGAGGTTCATCCATCAGTTGGATCCTCCTTTCCCGTACTCCTGAATAGACTTTCCCAGGTAGGCTGATTCTATGATAAATGTAACACCCTCTCCAGTCACCCTTTTTAAAAAGGGGACAACCACCTGGTTTGCCAATCCAGAGGCATGGCCTTCGATGACCACACAATGTTGCAGAGACGTGTCAACCAAAAATATTCGTACAACATCTAGAGCCCTGAGATATTCAAGGTGGATCTCATCCAACACTGGAGCCTTACCACAGAGGAGGCTTTTGACTACATTGGTGACCTCAGCCCCAGTGATGAGTGGACCCCCACCCAAACCCCCAGGGTCTTTCTTCTAATTGAAAGGCTGCTGCCTCAATAAAGGAGGCATAAAACACGGCCCATTCAGATTCAATTTCCCCACCTCATTCGAGATGTAGTTGTAGATATGCTGAAGATGGGAGTTAAAAGCCCCTCTGAGAGGAGACTCCGTCAAATGTTCCCAGGAGACCCAAACTACATGCTTGGGCCTGCCATGTCTGGAGGGTGGCCTCCTTCACCATCGGAACCAGCTCAATATCAGGTGGTGATTGGTTGACAGCTTAGTTCCACTCTTCTCTTGTCCAGAACATGCAGCCACAAGTCCGATGACATGATTACAAATTCAATCATTGAAATGCAGCCTAGGGTGTCCTGGTGCCAGGTGTATTTATGTTCTAACATAGTGTTCGGGGTGGGCAAGAAATAACAAGCACAGAAGTTCAACAACAAAACAATATTTGGGTTCAGATTGGTGAGACCGTACCTACCAATCACACACTTCCGGTCACACTGTCATTGCCTGCATGGGTATTGAAGTCCCTCAAGACAATGAGGGAATCTTCAGTGGTATCGTTCTCCAATACACCTAATAAGGACTCCAACAATACTTCCGGTTCCGGGTCACTAACGGCGGAGCTCCCCGGCTGGGAGTCACGCTTCTAAAAAGTTTGTCCGATAGAAAAATTGCAAACTTTAACTGAAAATTTAGCAGCATGATTGTTGAGGTTTCCAGGATCATGGACGGAATGTTTTCAGTGGGCAAATTTACTTCAACAGCATGGACGATGGCCATTTAACAGTGAATGGTCAAGATGGCGTTGGGGCAGTGGTGGTCTAGTAGTATAGGGCGCTGGATTGCTGATCCAAAGGTTGGAGGTTCGAGTCCCACTCTCCACAAGGTTGTCACTGTCCCCCCCAGTGCGGCAAACTGGGTTATCAAAGGCGGGCCGTGTCTCTCACTGTCTATGGTGAGAGGCATGTAAAAGAACCATTGCTGACTTTCGTCAAGAGTAGGCTGCAGAGCCGTCAGCATGTTTCTGTCCCTTGCTAAATGGTTGTGACAGGAAGGGCATCCGACGTAAAAACCTCTGCCAAATCAAACGTGCGAATCAGATGATTCGCTGTGGCAACTCCTGAGTAAAAAGGAAAAAGCCGAAAGGAAGACAGACAGACAGGTCAAGATGGCGTTTTCTAGAGGGCAACGTCGCGGAGTTCTCAGAATCAAATTGTTTCTTTATTTGTTTTAAATGTTGTTTTTGTTCGTTTGCCTTTTTGCACTATACTCGTCTATGACCGTGCGACCCTACTTCAGCTATAAGAGCACAGTCGTTTTGGTCATTTAGAACTGGGCACATTCATCTCCTATCCTGAGCTAATATGCTACCGCAGCTCAATGCTAGCCACACTTCGGATAACAATAAACCGAGGCGGAGATGCGGCAGACGAGGAGGGGCTGAACGATGACTCCGGCGCTTGGTTAGAAGTGGAAGGTCATACTGTGACGGGTTTAGAAAGGAAGACAGACAGACAGACTCTAACTCTCATTTGGTGCAGGACCCGTCCTCCACCAGAAGGCAAGGGGAAGCTACCCTTTCATCAAATGGGGAGAACTCCAACATATGGTAATGAGACGGGGGTGGGGTGATGCACACACTGGCTCATTGCCTCTTCCCATGATCAACTCCAGAATCGGTACGGTCTAGCCTCTTTTGAGATCGATGGTTACAGAGCGCAAGACATGCATTGAGGTGAGTCCAGTTATACCTAGTCAGTATCTTCCAACCTCATGCTCCAGCTCAGGTTCCTTCCCTGCCAGAGAGGAAACATTCCATTTCTGAAGAGTCGATGTCAGCAGCTGAGGATCAGTCTGACAGAACCCATGCCTTTGGCTGCCACCTAAATCACATTGCAGCTGACCCCTATATCCCCTCTCATAGGTGATGGTTCCATGGGAGTGCGGATCCATATTCCGTTTTTTGGGTTGAGCCCAGCCAGGCTCCATGGTCAGAAACCTGACCACCAGGCACTCCCCTTTGAGCTCCTCCATGAGGCCTGGCTCCAGGGGTGACCCCAGTGACATGCGTCTCGGCAAGTTAGACCATGTCCTTTTTTTCTTATTCATATATAGGTCATTTGATCCACGCTTAACCTGGACCTTCACCTAGAGCTTGTATGCTTGGGTAACCTTACCAGGTGCACAATGCCCCCAACAATATAGCTCCTAGGATCATTAGGATACGCAAACCCCTTCACCATGATAAGGTGGCGATTCAAGGAGGGGTTATTTTATTTAATTTTATTTTTCTTAATTATTTCTTTATTCTGTAGGGACATGTTTGCCATGTATAACTGTCCAACTATATTGCCCATTTAAATTGGCTGGGCGACAACAAATAGGAGGATGAAGCTGGTATTACTTGTCGTACTAACACATTGCTTCCTAAAAATCAGAATTCTATACTTTCAAGGAATAAAAGCTTTCACCATGGACAGTGAGAGACATGGCCAGCCATTGATAACACAATTAGCTGCACTAGAGCCACAGCAGTGAGAACCCATTGACAGGATATAGTAAATGAAGTACTAACATGTCTGTTGAGTTAGACTGGTTCCTTGGTATGGGTTAATGTTAATTGTGATGAAATTCTCTGCTATCATATTGTGGTTAAGATTAAGAAGACCGTGAAAAATATCTAGGACCACAGTAAATACCTAAATACCATAGGCAATGATATGTTATTTGAGTGAGTCTCTATTCTGGATCGATCCAAGTACATAATATCTCAGTTTCACTCACTTCTCGTGAATGATGTTGAGCCTGGCAGGAACTCAGATCAATAGATGTGGAGCTGTGGAAATTGCCAGCAGTGTAAACTGACTATAAGATTTATATGGTTAATTACTTGGGTCCTGTTCAACAGTATAAGGATATAAAACTGTCAAAGCCATATTTTTGAATCCCATTTAAAATATGCACAAATTGAGGACCTTTGAGGACCTCCTCAATCCCAACACACTCTCCATGGTGGAGGAAGACCATAGGGGTTTGGGATTGAGTCAACCATTCGTTGGGGCTAAGTTTGCTGAGGTCATCAAAAAAGATCCTCAGTGGTCAAGCTCTAGGGGGGGATGAGATCTGCCCTGGATATCTTAGGTCTCTAAAATTTGTAGTACTGTCTTGGTTGACATCTCTCTGCAACATTGTATGGTCATTGGGGGCCATCTTGTGGGGTGTGGTCCGGGAGTATGGCGTCCCAGACCTGTTGCTATGGGTCACATAGTATCTTCATCACCAGAGCCTGAACCTATTCTGCATTGGTAACAACAGGTAGAATTCATTTCTGGTGAGGTTTGAAGTCTCCCAAGGCTGTCCTTTGTCACTGATTCTGTTCCTAATTTTTATGGACAGAATTTCTAGGTGAAGCTATGGTGTTGAGGCGTTCTGTTTTGGTGGTCATAGGATCTTGGCTCTGCTTTTTGCAGATTATGTCCTTTTGGATTCGTCAATCCAATCATCAATCCACCAATCCATCAATTTGGATTCATCAATCCAATCAACTCTCATTGGAGCAATTTGCAGCCGAGTATGAAGGGACCAGGACCAGAATCAGCACCTTCAAGTTCGAGTCCATGGTTCTCAGCTGGAAAATGGTGGAGTGCACCCTCTGGGTCTGGAATGATGTCCTTCCCATAGTAAAAGAGTTCAAGTATCTTGGGGACTTGTTCACAAGTGAAGGAAGGATGGAGCAAAATATCCACAGCTAGATTGCTGCAGCCCCTGCTGGAAAGTGGAGCTTATACCAGTCCATTGTGGTGAAGAGAGAGCTGAGCTACAAGGCAGCTCAGCTACATTCCATCCCTGACCTATGTTCACGAGCTTTGGTAGTGACTGACTGTACAAGATCGCAAATACAAGTGGCTGAAATGAGCTTCCTTTGCAGGGTTACAGGGCTTGCCCTTAGAGATAGGTTGAGAAGTTTGGCCATCTGAGGGAAGCTCAAAATAGAACTGCTGCTCCTCCACTTTGAGAGGAGCCAGTTGAGGATGTTTGTGCATCTGGTTAGAATGCCTCCTGAACATTTCCCTTGTGTGGTGTTTTGGGCATGTCCAACCAGGAGGAGACGTTGAGGACACAAAACACATTGGAGGAATTATGTATCTTGGCTGGTCTGGGAATGCCTCAGTGTCTCCCTGGAAGAGCTTGAGGAAGTGGCTGGGGAGACATCCGGACATCAATGCTTAAGTTGCTGCCCTCGTGATCCGAGCCCGGATTAAGAAGAAGAAGAAGAAAAAGAAGAAGAATATTACCATATTATGTTAGTGTGGCCTTTAAATACTGCAGTGACAATATGATTGATGTTCAGGTGGAAGTACGACCAGAAGCGGAACACTCCCTACAACCACATATACAAAAACGCATGGATGAAATTCTGTTGTATTTTCTGAGTGCTCCATGTGAATTTAACCACCACTGAAGTGTCTAAAACTGTGTTAAAATGGATCACTTTTCATCCACTTTAATTTTTAAAAGACAAAAGCAGAAAACAGTAAGACTTTGTAGCAAGATTCTACTTAAGAAAGATTTTCTTTTACCCCAGCCAGTGCAGCAAAAGCAATATAATTTTTTTAGAAATGGCTTACTAGTGCAGTAGTGAAGGCAATGTTTAGAAAGAAACAGCTTGATAAGCAATGTACTGGTGTCAGGATCAGATAAATATGAAAACTATATAGTAGACTAAACATGTGAGTGGGCAGAAAGCAAAAAAGGATACTAACCACTTCATTAGAAACACCAAATTAATACTAGTTTCCTCTTCAAAGAGCCTTAATTCTTTTCCCACATGGCTGACACAAAGTTTTGGGTGTTGATGCTTCACATTCCTTATTCTACCTCATTCTATACATATTGTATTCGATTGTACATTCATTCAACAACATTGATTAATTTATTCATTCATTAATTTATTCATGTGTTACCCACAAATAATTTGTGTGAATTTGTGGAATTCAACAATCTGTTATAATTAAACATTTTTAATACAGGTTTACCAAAATTTATTTGTGGTAGAAATAAGTGTATAGTTTGCCATTATTTTAACCTTCTTTATTAATAAATGGGTCTATGTTTTATTTTATTCATTCACTCTCACCCATTTGCCAAACCGTTTATCCTACTAGGGTTGTGGGGAAACTGGAGGCTATCTCAGATGATAATGTGCAAAAGAAGCTGTTGGCCCTGTGATAGCTTACCAATCTATCACAAGGCCAACACTCACAACCAGGGGAAAGCATGAACACCCACTTAGCCTAATGTACATGTCTTTGGATTGTGTGAGGAAACCTGAGTACTTGGAGCAAACACATACAAGCATAGAGAGAACATGCAAACTCCAGATGGAAAATCTCAAGCCTGGGACTTAAACTCAGGACCTTTTTGCTGTGCTAACCACTCCAACACGGCACCACCACATTCATTCTTCATTTACTCTTTGCCAAACTGCTTAATCCTATTAGTGTTGCTGGGAGGTTGGAGCCTATCTCAGCTGACTCTGGAAGAAGGCAAGGTAGAGTCCTAACAGCTTGCTTGAAAATCAGGAATGGCAGTAGTGGGAATATCATACAACACTTGGCTGAGTCACACTGGCTGTAAGAAAACCAAAGAGACAATTCATGGATGTGGTGAAGGAGGACATGAAGGCCGTTGGTGTAAGAGAAGAAGATGCAAAGGATAGGGTGAGATGGAGGCAGATGATTCACTGTGGCGACCCCTGAAGGGAGAAGCCGAAAGGAAAAGAAGAAGACGACACTGGCTGTAAGGTGTTTCCCTTTCATAATTGAAAAGATTTTTGTTGAATAATAAAACTTTTATACAATTTTGCTTTTGTAGAGTACAAAGAATTGCACTTTGTTTGGATTTACTTTATTAGTTTCTGAATGGAAATTGCCTCTTCATTTAATCTATCCAAAGTAAGCTCTCTCTCTCTCTCTCTCTCTCTCTCTCTCTCTCTCTCTCTCTCTCTCTCTCTCTCTAAGCAGAGGGCTACCACACATTGGGGTGCCTGGAGAGTGCCTGGAATCCTGATGCTTGTCTCAGCTGACACTATACAAAGGCAGGATACACCCTGGACAACTCGCCAGAAATATTGCAGTGCAACAGGAAACTGGAGTACCACCTGAATGTAAGGTGCCGGATTACTGATCCAATAATCATGGGGTTCAAGCCTCATTATCATGCGTTTCACTGCTGTCCCCCCAGAGAGGCATGTAAAAGAACTTTGGAAAAGAATAGGCTGCATTGCCATCAGAGTGTTTCTGCCATGCGATGTCTTGGCAAGCTATCAGAGTATGCTCTGCCTTTGCCAAGAATTGGCTGAGATGGGCACATCTTCCCGTGACCCTAATTAGAATTGAACGGTTCAGAAAATGAATGAAGGAATAAAGTGCACCAACTTATAACCAAACTGAACCTGAAACATGGCACATTAATGAAAACCTGTCTTTAAACAATACAAATACAGTGGTACCTCGACTTATGAAATTAATCTGTTTTAAGGGCAAGCCTGTAAGTGGAAACATTTGTTACATGAAATTAAAATTTCCATAGGAAACAATAGAAAACCAATTAATCCGTTCCAACCCCATCCCAAACACATATATAAGTGTACCATAAACAGCTACTGCTGCTAACTCAGCTGACTTCTTCAGCCGGGGACCACCCGTCAACGAGTGTTTCTACCCTTTAAACCCGGGACACTCTCAGGGTGGCGGGTCCGCAGTGATGACGTCTCACCACTACGTGTCAGCTGATAGCTTCCAGCTTTTCTCCTCTCTCTTCAGCCACAGCCAGCTCGATGATCTTTCAGCTGCTTGGCATACTGCTTTTATAGTTCTCTTCCTGTCCCTACCCTTGACACCTAGGCTTCCTAATGTTCTCCATAAGGACTCTGCAGCGAATCCTCTAACTCCTACTTCTTCAGGAAAAAGCCAACACTTCCAACCTTGTTGCTGGCACTGTTCAACCAACTTAGCGTACTTGGCTTTCTTGCCCTCGAACGCTTCCTTACATTTTGTTTCCCAGGGTACCGTGAGTTCGACGATTACAATCCTCTCGTTCTTTGCGCACCAAATGACGATATCAGGCCTCAGAGTAGTCTGGACTATCTCTGGAAAGACCAGCCTCTGGCCCAGGTCAGCTATCTTTTCCCACTGCTCTGACTCGTCAAACACTGATGATGTTGGATGAGCCACTATAGTTTCCCTAGCCTCCCCCTCTTTGACGAAGTTGATACATTTTCTTGTTTTCTTGGGGTTCCTCTTCTTTCTCCTTTCTCTGTCTAATGTGTCAGCCAGATCTCGTAGAACTTTGTCATGTCTCCATCTATAGCGGCCTTGATTCAATGCTACATTGCAAGATACCAGCACATGCTCCAATGTTCCTACTTTGCCGCAGAGCACGCACTTTGGGTCTTCTCTTAAGCCCCACCTATGCAAGTTTTTCGGAGATGGCAGGAGGTCATACACCGATCTCAGTAGGAAACAATCTGAACGGCTCGTATTGCCAAATCTATACCCATGTAAGCTTCCTTTCAGTAGTTGTCCATTTTGTCCAAGCACCCTGCAGTACCAATTCAGCTGCTCTTGTTTTGCGTGACTCCTCTTCATTCAACCTTACTTCATCTTGGACCATTTTCCTCTTCTCACTGCCTGATGCAGCGGACCATCGTGGGGTGCTAGTAGTTCCGAGGCCCTGCCGTCCAACTGCTGTTGTGCCAATTATGTCTTTTAGTTTAAGCCTACTTTCTGCCTGGTTTACCGCCTGGCTGGCTGACCACTTTCTTCCTGTACGGGTTTCTATGGCTGCCCTCCTAATCATCTCATCTTCAGTCTTGCTTTTGATACCTTGTATTCTTCCACCACTGATGACACTGGAAGTTGCAGTTGATTTGTTCTTCCATACAGACCCATGCTTGTAAAACTTGGTGGTACACCCAGCCATCTTCTCAGATGTCTGTTAATGGTCCTTTCCCATCCTTCCACTGTTGAACTGGCTATTTCGTAGAGCATGAGCGGCCACAGTAGTCTTGGTAATAGTCCATGCTGATACAGCCAAACCTTAAACTTGCCTGGCAACCCTGTCTGTTCTATTAGCTTTAGGTTCTCGAGGAGCTGACTTTTGACCTGAGCCATGTTGTTCTTGTCTTTCAGGCTTGCATCGTACCACTTCCCCAGACACTTGACTGGGTTGTCCACAATGGATGGGATGATTTCACCTTGTACTTGAAGAGTGAATCTCTGGCTTACCCGCCCCCTCCTGATAATGAGGCTCCTCAATTTCTTGGCTTTGAAATTCATCCTTGCCCAAGAAACAGCTTCTTCTAGTGCTGCCAATATCCGCCTGGCTTGTGCAGGGGTTGCTGTTGTCAAAGTCAGGTCATCCATGAATCCCCTGCTAGATAGTAAGTACACTCCTGAAGCTGTCCTTGGGCCTCGTGTTTCTCGTCTCCCTGCTTCTAGGATGAAATTCATTACCATAATGAATAGTACCACAGAAATGGTGCAACCGGTAACTATTCCTTTCTCCGACCTCTGCCACTGGGTCATGTTGTCGCCAACAGAAAACTGCAAATGCACCCCATCCAAATAATTGGTAATAATTTCCTTGATGTGATCGGGAATATGGTAGCAATGTAGCGCCTCCTCAATCAGCTTATGGGGGATAGAGCCATATGCATTGGCCAAGTCCAACCACACCACTGTTAGATCTTGATTATTCACCCTTGCTTCTCTGATGAGCTGGCTGATGCAACTTGTATGTTCTATGCATCCTGAGAACCCTGGAACTCCACCTTTTTGTACTGAAGTGTCAATATACTTGTTTGCTGTTAGGTAGGAGCTTATCCACTTGGCAAGGACAGCAAAGAAGATTTTTTCTTCCACGTTCAGTAGGGATATTGTCCTAAACTGATCAACTGTCTTAGAGTTCTTTTCTTTCAGGATGAATATTCCTTCTGATTGTTTCTAGCAGTCTGGTACTTTGCCTTTCCTCCACACAAGCCTTAGCAGGGCCCAGAGTTTTCTCACTAGCCCAGGGCACATCTTATATACTCTGTATGGGACTCCATTTGGTCCTGGAGCTGAACCTGATCATGCCTTGTTCACCACCTCTTATACTTGCTTTTAGGTTGGTTCAGAGCCGGCGAGAGGAATTGTAGGCACTGGAACTGGTTCAATCTTTAGACAGCTACCCAGGAGTTAGTTCCTTGTTGGATCAGAGTGGGTTTCCCTGAGGTACTGCTCAATTACTCCCATACTGCTCTCTAAATTTTATGATCGTTCCTTGTCGAGGAGTTTCTTAGAGAATTGAAATGGGTTGGCAATGAACTCAGCTGCTCTTTTCGCTTTCTTCTTCCTCTTCTCTCTTGTTCTCTCAGCCTTCCTCAAAGTCAGAAGATGTACCATAAAAAGTCAGATCTTTTTCTTCTTCTTCTTCTTTTACTTTCGGCTGCTCCCTTCAGGGGTCGCCACAGCAAATCATCAGCCTCCGTCTCTCCCTGTCCTCTGCATCTTCTTTTCTGACTCCAACGACCTTCATGTCTTCCTTCACCACATCCATAAATCTCTTCTTTGGTCTTCCTCTGGGCCTTTTGCCTGGTAGTTCCAACCTCAGCATCCTACGACCAATATACTCGCTATCCCTCCTCTGTACATGTCCAAACCATCTCAATCTAGCCTCTCTGACTTTGTCTCCAAAACATCTTACATGGGCTGTCCCTCTGATGTACTCATTTCTGATCCTATCCATCGTCGTTACTCCCAAAGAGAACCTCAACATTTTCATCTCTGCTACCTCCAACTCTGCCTCCTGTCTTTTCCCCAGGGCCACTGATTCTACACCACACAACATCGCTGGCCTCATCACCGTCTTGTACACTTTTCCCTTCATTCTTGCCGATACTCTCCTATCACACATCACACCGGACACTTTTCTCCATCCATTCCAACCTGCCTGCACGCGCTTCTTCACCTCTTTTCCACACTCTCCATTGCTCTGGATTGTTGAGCCTAAGTACTTAAAATCCTCCACCTTCTTTATCTCTGCCCCCTGTAACCTCAAAGTTCCTCTTGGGTCCTTGTCGTTCACACACATGTATTCTGTCTTACTTAGACTAACCTTCAATCCCCTCCTTTCCAGGGCATACCTCCACCTCTCTAGATTTTCCTCCACTTGGTCTCTGCTCTCACTACAGATCATGATGTCATCTGCAAACATCATAGTAAATTCAAATTTGAATTTTGAATTTCTTTTCGTAAGATGGGGTTGTTTTGTATCTCGGGGACGGACCGTTTTTCATAATCCGGGGATTTCGTACACAGGGGTCTTCGTAAGTTGGGGGCCGACTGTACATAAAAAAGTGTGAGTTGCAATTTTTTGGCTTTTTCAGGAGAACCGAAAAAAATGTTTTTTCTCCCCCGCAATAACACTGTTTAAGCTATTCAGGGTGTTACTTGCCTTTGGCTCGTGTCTTTGGCTCCTGTGATGTCTCTGCATGCCCATAGTTGAAATAAAATATTTAGTGAATTAGTGATGAACAAAAAAAGTGAAATTTCATGAGTGTGTTATAGTCCAAAAGCAACATACAAACACCACTGGCTATCTTAGTCATATTTCTCCTGAGGTCAGTCAAAACCATTTGCTTGGTAAAACTATTAGTGATGAAAAAGAAAAGCAGCAATTATTCAACATACATTTACTTCTGTGCTTCAAACTGTGCTTTAAAGAGCAGAAAAACATTTTGAAGGAACAAAATTGCAAACCTATTCCACCAGAGCTTGGGCATGGATGGGACAGTATGAAGCCCAGGTAATTTAAGTTATTGGTCAGCTATCTTACAAAGTTGATATGTAAGTGAACCTCTTTCACCCTAATTTGTTTTGGTGTGTTCAGCACATTGGCCTAGTCAGACAACCAAACACTAATCACAGTTTTAAATCTTTTTTCTTACTTTAACTTTTTTCCTCATAGTTATTATTTTCATTATTTGTAAGTATCTGCCTTCTTAATATGTGGGTGGAAAGAGTTTTTTGTAGTTTTTATTGCTGCAGATCTTTTACTTAAATTAAGAATTGGGACTGCAGCGCTGTAATACATGCCGCACATATTGTTTACTTACAGAGTACATCCGGTCATCCTGATACCAGTCTGATTAGTGGCCAGACCTATGGACTTACCAGCTTTTTGGAGTCTTACATTACATATTAATTGTGAACCTGAATCTACAGAGGGTCCCAGTATAATGGAAAATGTCATTCCTTGTTACTGTACCAACGACTACACATCCCAGTTGCCCCCAGGATTATATACCCTCAGCACTGACTTCACATTTCCTGAAAACCCTCAAGAGACTCATCCTGGATCCACTTTGACCCATGGTTAGACCGTATCTGAAGCCACTTCAGTTCACCAGCCCCATATCGAAGTCGAGGATGCCATTATGTACCTGCTTAACTCTGTCTGCACCCACCTGGACCAGCCAATGAGCACTATACGGGTCATTTTTTAAAACTTCTCCAGTGCTTTCAATGACATCAGGCTGGGTGAGAAGTTGATAGCAATATAGGTGGATGCCTTTCTTGTGTCTTGGATTGTGGACTACCTAACTGAAGACCACAGTATGTAAACTTGCAAGACTGCATGCCAGACACAGTGGTCAGAAGCACCAGCTAATCACAAAGTCTTCTCCCCTTCCTCTTCACCTTCTACAAAAATAAGTTTAGTTACCTGCCATCTTCAGAAGTTTTACGATGACTCCACTGTAGTTGAATGTATCTGTGATGGTGAGGAGATGGAATATCGAGCTGCTGTTGTTGATTCCTTTGGCACGTGCTGTGAGCAGAAACCTATCCAGTTTAATGGAACAACGACCAAGAAACTGATTGTGGGATTGAAAACACCAAAGACCATTGTTTCCACCCAGGGCATCAATGCTTAAATGTTGGAGGATTACAAATACCTTGGAATTAATATTGGCAATAAACTTGACTTTCTGAAAAACACAACTGCACTGTACAAATAAGGCCAGAACCATCTATATTTTTTATGACATCTAAGCTTGTTGAACATCTGCTGAACATTGCTCAGGATGTTCTATGAGTCTGTTGTGGCCAATGAGCTTCTCTATGCTGTATAATGCTAGTGAAGCAGGCTGAAGGTTGCGGATGCAAACAGACCAAAAAAGTGATCCACATGGTCAGTTAACTTGTGGGGATGGAGCTGGACCCTCTGATGGTAGTGTCAGAAATGCAAATGTTTTCCAAAATAAGGACAATACTAAACAATACCTCCCACTCACCTCACAACCTGCTGACCAGTCACAGGATCATATTTAGTGACAAACTGATACCCCCTAAATGCTAGACTGACCAACAAAGGAAATCATTCCCATGGCCATTAAACTGTGTAAGTCCCCATATTGATTTAAAATCCACTGCCATACATTTGCATTATACACTACACTCACACACACACACACACACACACACACACACACACACACACACACACACACACACACACACACACACACACACAAAATGTTGCTTTACAGCAGTGGCTTTTGGTGCATTTGGTATCTGAGCCTTCAGTGGGACCTAATATACTTAATACACCTCTTTCTTCCACCACAATTACATCACAATTATACAAACTATCAATAATATACAAAAACAATGTATAGTTCCCACCTGCCTCAAGACAGCCACCATCATACCAGCACCTAAGAAGAGCACAGCAAGCTGCCTCAATGACTACCACCCTGTTGCCCTCACACCATTACTGCCAAATGTTTCATGAGCCTGGTCTTCTCTCACATCAAGGCTGCCATCCTTATTGATCTCAATCCACATTGATTTGCATACAGAACAAAGAGGCCAACAGAGGATGCCATCAATACGGACCCCCCCCCCCCTTACGCGCACACACACACACACACACACACACACACACACACACACACACAGACACACACACACACACACACACAGCACTCACACACCTGGACAGCAGAAACTCCTATGTGAGTCCTGTCCTGTTTGGAGACTTCAACTCTGTTTTTAATACAGTTCAAACACAAAACTGGTTCAGAAGTTGGGTAGTCTGAGTTTGGGGATCTCACTCTGCACCTGGATTTTGGACTTTCTTAGCAGCACACTTCAGAATACAGTCGGCCCCGATTTACGAAGACCCCTTTGTACGAAATCCCCGAATTACGAAAAACATTTTCTTGAGTTTCCGTCCCCGAAATACGAAACAACCCCCTTTTATGAAAAGAAATTCAAAATTCAAACCCGCCAATCAAAATTTCACTCGACGCGCGAGTTGCTCTCTCTCATTGGCTGGCCTCCCTGATAGAGACAGAAGGAAGCTTCACTCTTTAGTTTTTAATTTAGTTTTTTAAGTTGTTTTAATTCAGTAAATGTTTAATAAATGAGGGTGTATTTGAGCTCATCTGGCAGCCCGATACCTCAAGGAATCAAATTAAAGTTGAGTTTGTCAAGCAGGGAATGCGCTTTGAATTCATGTCTTGTGGGCGCAAAAAAGAGAGAGAGAGAGAGAGAGAGAGAGAGAGAGAGAGAGAGAGAGAGAGAGAAGGAATAACTCTTTAGTTTTTAGTTTAGTTTTCTAAGTTGTTTAATTCAGTAAATGTTTAATAAATGTGGGTGCATTTGAGCTCATCTGGAATTTCGATCCCTCAAGGAATCAAATTAAAGTTGAGTTTGTCAAGCAGGGAATGCGCTTTGAATTCACGTCTGGTGGGCGTGGCCCGCAGCGCGCGCGAGAGAGAGAAAGAGCGAGGTGTGTGTGTGTGTGTCTGTGTGTGTTAATAAAAATGGTTTATAATGGTTTAATTAATAATTTTCTTTTACTTTTAACACATTTCATACAAAATTGGTGTACTTTTATCAGTTTTAAAGGGTTTATGGGGGTTTATCCAGTCCAAAGACTGGAGCCTTGGAGCGAATTAGGCGTTTAACATGTAAGATGCGACCCCTACTCACGCAATCCCTGCTATACGAAAATGGCTCTGGAACGGATTAATTTTGTAAATTGGGGGCTGACTGTATTAGGATAGCAGATAGAATCTCATCCACTCTCACCCTGAACACCAGAACAACACAGGGGTGTGTTCTTAGCCTCTCCTCTTCTCCCTCTTCACACATGACTGTTCCCCCACTCACACCAGCAACACCATCATTAAATTTGCCAATGAACCACTGTCATGGGTTTGATTACAAATAACAATGAGTCAGCCTACAGAAGGAAGTCTGACATCTGCTGCAGTGGTGCTACAACAACAATCTGGAACTAAAGACATGACTTCAAATCTAAAAAAGCTGAGCACTTTGATTTCTACATTGATGGAGAGGAGATAGAGAGGGTGGAGTACTTCTTGTTTCTTGGAGTCCACATCTCTGCTGACTTCACTTGAATTGCAGATATCTCCCACTGGGTAGGGGAAGCACAACGAAGGAAATACTTCCTCAGGAAGCTCTGACAAGCCCGCTTACCCGGACCCTTACTGACGAACTCTGCCATGGAGAGCTTCTTGACCTACTGCTGTACAATATGGTTCAGTAGCTGTACTGCAGGGGACAGGAAGGCTTTAATAGGTGGATAAGTGGTGGCTTAGTTGCTAAGGTGATGTGTTACTGATCTGAAGGTCAGTGGTTCAATTCCCACTATCTCCATGGTTGGGACCTTGAGCAAGGCCCTTAACACTCAATTGCTCAGTTTTTTTTTCCAGATCCCAGTGGAGGATCAGGAGGGCCAAGAAGGACTATGGGATAAAGATGGAGGAGAAGCTGGCTCAGAACAACGTGCGGGACATCTGGAGAGGACTAAAGACCATGTCTGGATTTGGGCAGAGTGTCAGAGGGACAGCTGATAGTGACCAGCGCTGGATGGATGAATTAAACTGTTACTTCAACAGGTTTGATTCTCCCCCTCCCCCTCTGCCCCCCCCTCCCCGTCCCGCCCTCTCTTCACACATCTCCAGACCAGCAGACACCTCTCCCCACCAAATACTCTCCTACCTGTCTCCTTGATAACATTAGCTGTAGTTGTCCAGTCATCTGGAAGCACTTCCTGACCACCCAAAGCCTGTTTCAACTCCTCCTTGAAGACAACATGACACTCTTCCTTTTTCAGCTTCCACCACTTTGTCTTCTGCTCTGCCTTTGCCTTCTTCACCTTTCTCACCATCAGCATAATCCTGGCTTCGATTTCTAACTTGAGACTCATCACTGTCTGACACGCTTTTCACTTCTAGAACATTTCTGACCAACCCCTCCTTCAAGATGACTCCTACTCCATTTCTCTTCCCATCCACACCATGATAAAACAGCTTAACCCCTGCTCCTAAGCTTTTAGCCTTGCTACATTTCCACCTGGTCTCCTGACCACACAGTAAGTCCACCTTCCTCCTTTGCATCATGTCAGCCAGCTCTCTACATTTTCCTGTCATAGTTCCAATATTCAAAGTCCCTACTCTCAGTCCGAGACTCATGCCTTTCCTTTTCTCTCTCTGCCTACGGACACGCCTCTCACCTCTCCTTCTTCTACCAACACTAGCCCAGTTTTCAACCAGTATCCTGTTGATTAACAGCACTGATGGAAGTCGTTGTTAACCCGGGCCTCCACCAATCCGGTATGGAATTCTCATTTGTGACTCGCATAACAAATTTGGCAAATGTTTTACGTCAGATGCCTTCCCTGACACAACCCTCTGGATTTATCCAGGCTTGGGACCAAAATGAGGATGAAAAATAGCTTGTGCCCCCCTTCATGGCTGCAGTGCAGGCTGGAAAAGTCAATTGCACTTATAACAAACAGTTGGAAGACCAATTATGAGGTGTCAGAAAAAACTCAGGCCCACCTGCCCAAGTTGGACATATGCCGGTGGAAAGAAGGTCTCCCACTATACTTACATCTTACACTTCGTAATATCCAATTAATTCTTTTATCATTTAACACTTAATGAAATAATGAAGCTTACCACAACCAGATGAGAAGAGACGAGAACAATCCTTTACTCCAAAGTACCACACAGACAGGTTGGATGAAGATTGATAGTTACAGTAGACAAGCAATTATCCTACTGTACTTGACCTATCAACCCCATGCATGGTCAGCGGCTAACTATTAGACTGCTCTGTTAGTCACACACTATCTCCATCCAAAACTGCAAATGCAAATTCTCCTGACGTTTCTTACTTATATACCCTTTAAGTGACGAGTTAGCTCTTCCAGCTCAAATTAATTCCCCCCTTATTTAAATGTAGCCGTGAGGGGGGCACAAACAAGTGCCTGCAATAACGCAGGTCCCAAGCCTGGAGAAATGCAGAGGGTTGCGAGAGGAAGGGCATCCGGCGTAAAACTTTTGCCAAAAATGTAAACCATAAGGACAAATCTCATACCAGATCGGTCGAGGCCCGGGTTAACAACGACCGCCATCAGTGCTGTTAACCAACGGGGTGCTGGTGGAAATTGGACTACTGTTGGTCCAAGAAGGAGAGGTCGAAGAAGGAGAGGCAGGAGACGTGTCCGTAAGCAGAGAGAGAGGAGGAAAAGCATGAGTTTAGGACTGAGAGTAAGGACTTTGAATGTTGGAACTATGGCACGAAAAGGTAGAGAGCTGGCTGACATGATGCAGAGGAGGAAAGTGGACATACTGTGTGTTCAGGAGACCAGGTGGAAAGGTAGCAAGGCTAGAATCTTAGGAGCAGGGTTTAAACTGTTTTTTCATGGTGTGGATGGGAAGAGAAATGGAGCAGGAGTCATCTTAAAGGAAGGGTTGGTCAGGAATGTTCTAGAAGTGACAAGAGTGTCAGACAGAGGGATGAGTCTCAAGTTAGAAATTGAAGGTGTGATGTTCAATGTTGTTAGTACTTATGCCCCACAGGCAGGATGTGAGCTAGAAGAGAAGGAGAGATTCTGGAGTGAGTTAGATGAAGTGATGCAGAGTACCCTCAGAGGTGAAAGAGTGGTCATTATTTCAGACTTCAACGGACATGTTGGTGCAGGCAACAGAGGGGACGAGGAAGTGATGGGTAGGTTTGGTATCCAGGACAGGTGAAAGGGGCTCAGAGCTGACCCTTGATGCAGTCCCACCTCCACCTTGAACTCTTCTGTCGCACCGACAGCACACCTCACCACTGTCACTGTTACTGTACATGTTTTCCTTAACCCGAGCACCCTCCCCATCTTGTAGCTGCACCTAAAGGTTAGCGTGTGGTTTCACTCAATGGCATTACGCCATATGATTTTTTCATCTTGAATGTTTCTTATCACACTGCTGTATGAGTACTCAGTATTTTATTACATTGCTGTATGACGAACCTATTATGTTTGCAAGCAAATTATATAATAGCAACCTATGATAAAAACTGTAGATTATCATCAAAATAAGATTTTTTTTCCAACAGAGGTCCATTGGCAACATGATTGAGTATAAAAAGAGCTTCTCAGAGTGGCAGTGTTTCTCAGAAGCAAAGATTGGTAGATTACTAATTCCCCCAATTGTTGCATAGAAAGATAGCAGAGCAATACCAGAGAGGTGTTTCCCAGCAGAAAAATTGCAAAGAGTTTGAAGATATCATCATCTCCAGTGCATAACATCATCCAAGGATTCAGAGAATCTGGAACAATCTCTGTGCATAAGGGTCAAGGCCAAAATACCATACTGGATGCCCGTGATCTTTGGGCCCTTGAACGGCAATGCACCTCAAACAGGAATGGTACTGTAAGGGAAATCACAGAATGGGCTCAGCAATACTTCCAGAAACCATTGTCGGTGAACACAATTCACTCTGCCCTCCGCTGTTGCCAGCTGAAATGCTACAGTACAAAGAAGAAGCAATTTCTAAACAGGACCCAGAAGCACAGGTGTTTTTCTCTGGGTTAGGGGTCGTTTAAAATGGAGTGTGGCAAAGTGGAAAATTGTTCCGTGGCCAGACGAATCATGAATCGAAGTTCTTTATGGGAAACTGGGGGGCTATGTCATATGGACTAAAGAGGACAAGGACAGAGAGAGATTTCCTTTTGGCTTTTTTTCACCTTTATCAGGGGTCACCACACTGAATGATTCGCACATTTGGCATAGGTTTTTACATTGGATGCCCTTCCTGACGCAACCCTTTAGCAAGGGAGAGAAACACGCTGACGGCTTTGCAGCCTACTCTTTACGAAAGTCAGCAATGGTTCTTTTACATGCCTCTCACCATAGACAGTGAGAGACATGGCTGGCATTTGATAACCCTGTTAGCTGCACTGGGGGGTGGGGTGGTGGTGACAACCTTATAGAGAGTGGGACTCAAACCCCCAACCTTAAGATCAGCAATCCAGCGCCCTATACCACCAGACCACCACTGCCCACAAAGAGGAAAAGGACAACCCAAGTTGTTATCAGCCATCAGTTGAGAAGTCTGCATCTGTGATGGTATGGGATTGCATGAGTGCATGTGGCATAGGCAGCTTGCACATCTGGAAATGCACCCTCAATGCAGAAAGTTATATTCAGATTCTAGAACAACACATGCTCCCATCCAGACTTAGAATCTTTCAGAGAAGACCTTGCATTTTTCAACATGATAATGCCAGACCACATGCAGCATTACTCACAACATCATGGATGCATAGGAAAAGGATCTGGATATTGAAATAGCCAGCCTGCAGTCCGGATCGTTAACTTATAGAGGACATTTGGTGCATCATAAAGTGGAAGGTGCAACCAAGAAGACCCAAGGCAGTTGAACAGTCCGAGGCCTGTATTAGACAAGACTGGGACAGCATTCCTATTTCTAAACTTGCAAAACTTGCCTCCACGGTTCCCAGACGTTTGCAGACTGTTGTAAGAAGAAGATGGGATGCCTCAAAGTGGTGAAAATGGCCTTGTCTCAACTTTTTGAGAATTGTTGACACCATGAAATTTAATCAACATATTTTCCCCTTAAAATTATGCATTTTCTCAGTTTAAACTTTTGACCCTGTCATCTATGTTCTATTTTGAATAAAATATTGAAATTTGTATTAGGTTACAAATTTGTAGCAGATCCTGCTTTTTTGCTGGACAGTTTGGCTTATCACTGAAGTGAAATCAGTGACCTACAACTTTGAGGTAAAAATTTGAGGTAAAACGAGAGAGAATTAGAGATTAATAAGATGCAGATTTAGGCTTGTGATTTCATTGTCATTTTGTTAAAATAATAATACTAATAATACTTTTAATAATAATTATAATAATTATAAATATAATGATTTATAATAATAAAATAATTAAAATATAATAATTGCTATTTTTAAGGTATCAAGTTTGAAATTAAGATAGCTCTTCATGCCCTGGTGCTGCCCTGCAGAATGCTTAGCAGTGATGATAATGTTTTATTATGTCACAAACATATGGTGACAATTATCATTCCCTCAGCTCAGGGTTGAGGCTATAAATGACCCAGATGGTACAGCATTAAGAAATAAAGATAAGATCCTAGCACTTTGTCTGCCTGATTAAATGTTCATGGTGTCTTACATCCAGTAGTCTTTTTGTCTTGTGGTAAGAAAAATTACAGAAGCATCTATTAGTGGAAAACCGCTTAATCTTAATTAGGGTTGCAGGGAGGTTGGCACACATCTCAGCCGACTCTGGATGAGGGCAGAGTACACCCTGGACAGCTCGCCAGGTCATTGCAGGGCAAAACATACTGAAGGCTATGCAGCTTGCTTTTGACCAAAACCAGTAATGTATCTTTTACATGCCTCTCCGCACAGACATGGCTGGCTTTTGATTACCCAGTTAGCAGGGGTGGGGTGGGGGGCAGTGAGAACTGTTGAAAGTGGGGCTTGAACTTTCCAACCTTGGGATCCATAATCCAGCACCTTACTACCGGCTATCACTGCCCAGTATCTAATAACAATCATACTTTATTTTTGGCATTTATAGATTTCAAAATACCTGCAGTACTCTAATGCTGCCACACGGAAATATGTCTACACCAACTTGGAGCCTGGCATTGAAACTACAGTGCCCTCCATAATTAGCACCCCATTGTAAAAATTATTATAAATAATTGAGGGTGGGGGTATCCTGCTTTTGGTCAAGTGACTTAATTTAACTCTGAAAATAGGAAAAATATATACATATTAAAAAAATACATAAATACACATATTTTTTTTAAATAAATTTATTCAGGAAACAGAAATTCCTCCTCCTAAAATTATTTTCACTGCAAACACATGGTAATATCATAGTTCATCCATATGTTTGATGTAAAAAACAAAAGTTTCATCTCCATCAGAAGGATGAGATACCATAAACAAGAGGGTGTATTCCTATTTAATTTATTCTGTGGATGAGGTGCTTCAATATATTTTATGATATAGTTTGGTGGAGATAATGCTAGTTTCTGTGCCACAAATGGCAAAAAAGGGAAGAGAGGTCATATCTACAGAGAACTGAAACAGTCTGGATGTGCCCCACTCCACCACAGCTCACAATCAGCACTCAGTGGATCAGATAAGCAATCTCTTTGAGCTTGCTGAGAGCCCCTATCACACTGAAGTCCTCTTGACCATCAGGCTTATCAGGACTGGAGATGCGGAGGATTGGAATTTATCTGCAGCTCACATCTGTCCTGTTGAGCACTGCAGAGAAAAGGTCAGTGGTTAAGTGTAAGGGAAAATTTAAAATTACCAGAAGAACATTTAGTTTGTGACATAGAATTTTGCTTTAAAATGTGTCAGTTTGCCAAAAATATATAGGTACACAATTCAGCATTAAAGAGTTGTGTAAGAAGAAAACATAACTGAGACTGTATGCCAGAAATTAGTTTTCAACAGCTCAGTTTCCCACAACATCACATTGATTTTAAATCCCGAGTCCTTAATGAACAATGGTGTGTGCTATGGCTTGATTGTTTTGTTCTAGTGTCACGTTCCTTTTCACAACTTCAGAAAAATCCTTATAGTTCTGATACTACATAAGTCTATTATCTGTATGAAAAATTAATTAAATAAATAAATAAATAAATAAAAATTGGTACTGGATTAACAAATCGAGGTGGTAGTCCCTTGTTTGAAAAAGAAGGACTGGAGGTTGTGTTCCAATTATCATGGAATCACACTCCTCAGCCTACCCAGAAATTTCTATGCAGGAGTATTTGAGAGGAGGATCCGGCCAATGGTTGAACCTCAGATTCAAAAGGAACAATATGGTTGTTTTTCCTGACTGCAGCACTCTCAATCAGCTCTGTACACTCTACAGGATCCTGGAGGGGGCATTGTAGTTTGCACAATCCATCCACATGTGTTTTGTGGATTTAGAGAAAACTTTCAACTGTTAGGGCAGTGGTGGCCTGGTGGTTTAGTGCGCTGGATTGCCTACCCAAAGGTTGGGGGATTCTAGTCCCACTTTCCACAAGGTTGTCACTGTCCCCTCAGTTATCAAAGGCCAGCCATGTCTCTCACTGTCTATGGTGAGAGGCTCATGTAAAAGAACCATTGCTGACTTTCGTAAAAGAGTAGCTGCAAAGCCGGCAGCATGTTTCTGTCCCTTGCTAAAGGGTTGTGTCAGGAAGGGCATCCAACCTAAAAACCTATGCTAAATCAAACGTGCGAATCATTCGCTGTGGCGACCCCTGATAAAGGGAAAAAGCCGAAAGGAAATCTCTTAAATCTCAGAGAAAACTTTCAACTGTGTCTCTCGTGTCTTGTGGGGTGTGCTCTAGGAGTACGGTGTACCAGACCTGTTCCTATGGCCATTCGTATGTGCTGAAGAGGTTACAATTTGCCAAAGAGCACATTGACTGGCCTAAAGAGAAATGGCACAACATTTTGTAGACTCATGAAAGTAAGATTGTTCTTTGGATCTTTCGTCGGACAACCCCCAAACACTAAATTCAAACCACAGTACACTGTACAGACAGTGAAGTGTGGTGGTGCAAGAATTAGATATGGGGATATTTGTCATTGGGCCTATTTATTGAGGTTTTGCACGTTACGTCACAGGGTCACATGACTTTTGTTTATCTGTTATATTGGACGGCATGATCCGTACGGTGCTTGCTCATTCAACATTGCTAAACATTTTAAAATAAGTAATAGTGGTTCAACATTACCCAACTGGATGTTGTTTGTCAGTTACTAACTTCCCCGGAGTTTCCATGGGGAAAAAACCTGGGAAGGGATTAACAATCTCATTCAAGATAACAAAAGGGGTAAAACGTCTCTTCTGTTATTAAGAAAATACAAGACAGCTGTTACGAGCAATCCCAAAGAAATTCCTGATGTCCTCAGTGAGCACTTTGCAACTGTGGGGCCTATAGTAGTATCTAGAATGTTGCAAGGGTCAAGTTACTTTAAAGATTATCTCGTGTCTCCTCTCCTTTCTTCTTTTTTTTTTGATTCTGTAACTTCAAGAAATAGAAAGTGAAATAATGCTCTTATCCCCTAACAAAGCCTATGGTTTATACTACCTCCCCGTGCATATTCTAAAGTGTGTGAGGTCTATCATATCGGAACCTATTGCTAATTTGATAAATAAATCCATAAGTACTGGGGTATTCCCGGTGAAATTAAAAAAAAGCCAAGATAACTCCCATATTTAAAGGGGGAGAGGAGACAGATTCTGGCAACTACCAATATCTCTACAGAGCATGTGCTTTTAGACATTGTTAGCAAAATTCAGTGCAACATGGATAAAAATGTATACTCTTGCGGCATCTTCATAGATCTACAGAAGGCATTTGATATGGTGAATCATGAAATACTTTCATACAAATTACAACACTATGACATACGAGGTATGTTACATGACTGGTTTCATTCATATCTTACAGAAATCTCAGTTGTATGTGGGGTACCTCAAGGGTCCGTCCTTGGCCCATATTGTGCCTTATTTATGTCAATGATATTGTCGCTTCCTCGAGAAAGCTTGAATTTTTCCTATTTGCTGATTACACCAACCTTCTTTATGCAAAGATATTAAATCACTGGAATCTACTTTAAATAAAGAGATGGAAAAATATCAATGGCTCAATGCCAACAAATTAAACACTGAATATATATATATATATATATATATATATATATATATATATATATATATATATATATATATATATATACGTGAGGCGCTCCACCAAATGTAGGCACTTGTCGCACGGATTATTTTTGAGAAAATGGCCAAAAAAGTAAAAGTGGTCATTTTTTATCGAAATTTGGATTTTTGCATAAACCATTAAAACAAGTATTCAACTAATACTTGCTGAAGTGAAATCGACTAAAACTCACTAAAATTGTATTTTATTTCCATTTTTCTGATGAGTACCCTCATAAAGCTGGATAAAAACAGTAGCAAACTTACTGGTTTTCTTTGCAATTATTCACCGAGTTCGGTACAAGACACACTACAATCCATACACCTGAAGAATGGTCGTGAAGTTGTCTCTCCATTTTAGATAGTGTTTTAATATTAAAATGACGTTTCAGTGAATAAAATAAAGAAATAAAGACAATATGCAGGTAAACAATTTAGGCTAGTTGCTAAGGAAAGATCTGAAAAGAGCACAGTTTGAATGGAAGAAAATAGAGTATATGAAGGGAGTGGGGCAAATGAGTGCAAATGGTGTGATAGAGCCACAACTGAGCAGTTACCCATTGCTTACAGTCTGTGTGTGTGTGTGTGTGTGTGTGTGTGTGTGTGTGTGTGTGTGTGTGTGTGAGAGAGAGAGAGAGAGAGAGAGAGAGAGAGAGAGAGAGAGAGAGAGGATACTTCAGGCCTGCTGGAATATTAAGAAAGACATGATTCCATTGCAACTCAGTCAAAGAAAATCACATATGCTCAGTATTATGTACTTTAGAAACTTAAGATGAGTGTTGTATGAGTATTGGTATTTTTCTCTGCATGCAAAATTCGATTATGGAATTTTTTTGATCATTTGATTTGTGTGTAATCTTGTCTGGACTGGACATGCTGGATCATGGGCTGTTTAGTTTTGTAGGAAAATTGCTCAAGACCTAAGAAATACTTAAATGTTTCATACCTTTTACAGTTGCCCCCCAACTTACGAAATTAAGTGTTTCAGGGCCCTTTTCTTATTGCAGGGATTTCGGCAGTAGGGGTCGATTTTACATGTTAAAAGCCTAATTCGTTCCAAGTCTCCAGTCTTTGGACTGAATAAACCCTTTAAAATGATAAAAGTACACCAATTTTGTATGAAATATGTCTTCAGCGTAAAAGAAATTTATTTATTAAACCATTCAAACATTTTATTAACATATTTATTAATTAAACCATTATTAAACATATTTTATTAACACATGCACCTCTCTCGCTCTCTTTTTTTCTCTATCTCGCTCTCTCGCGCACATTGTGGGCCACGCCCACAAGACGTGATTTCAAAGCGCATTTCCTGCTTGACAAACTCAACTTTAATTTTATTCCTTGAGGGATCCGAATTCCAGATGAGCTCAAATGTGCCCACATTTATTAAACATATACAGAATTAAACAACTTAAAAACTAAAGCGTTATTCCCTCTCTCTCTCTCTCTCTCTCTCTCTCTCCCTCTCTCGTGAGCGCTCGGCGGCGACGCCCACAAGACGTGAATTCAAAGAGCATTCCCTGCTTGAATATTTACTGAGTTAAAACACCTTAAAAACGAAACTATAAACTAAAGCGTTATTCTCTCTCTCTTTCTCTCTCTCTCTCTCCCTCTCTCTCTCGCGCGCGCGCTGCGGGCCACACCCACAAGACGTGAGTTCAAAGCACATTCCCTGCTTGACAAACTCAACTGTAATTTGATTCCTTGTGGGATCGGAATTACAGATCCTCAAATGTGCCCACATTTACAGTGGTATGAAAAAGTATCTGAACCTTTTGGAATTTCTAACATTTCTGCATAAAATCATCATCAAATGTGATCTGATCTTTGTCAAAATCACACAGATGAAAAAACAGTGTCTGCTTTAACTAAAATCACCCAAACATTTATAGGTTTTCATAATTTAATGAGCATGCAAACAATGACAGAATGGGGTGGGGGGGGGGGGGGTAAGTAAGTGAACCATCTTCTTCTTCTTTTCCTTTCGGCTTTTCCCTTCAGGGGTCGCCACAGCGAATCATCTGCCTCCATCTCACCCTATCCTTTGCATCTTCTTCTCTTACACCAACGACCTTCATGTCCTCCTTCACCACATCCATGAATCGTCTCTTTGGTCTTCCTCTAGGCCTTTTGCCTGCGAGTTCCAGACTCAGCATCCTATTACCAATATACTCACTATCCCTCCTCTGTACATGTCCAAACCATCTCAATCTAGCCTCTCTGAGTTTGTCTCCAAAACGTCTTACATGTGCTGTCCCTCTGATGTGCTCATTCCTAATCCTATCCATCCTTGTTACTCCCAAAGAGAACCTCAACATTTTCATCTCTGCTACCTCCAGCTCTGCCTCCTGTCTTTTCCCCAGGGCCACTGTTTCTAACCCATACAACATCGTTGGCCTCAACACCGTCTTGTACACTTTTCCTTTCATTCTTGCCGATACCCTCCTATCACACATCACACTGGACACTTTTCTCCAACCATTCCAACCTGCCTGCACACGCTTCTTCACCTCTTTTCCACACTCTCCATTGCTCTGGGTTGTTGAGCCTAAGTACTTAAAATCCTCCACCTTTCTTATCTCTGCTCCCTGTAATCTCACCGTTCCTCTTGGGTCCTTGTCATTCATGCACATGTATTCTGTCTTACTGAGGCTCATCTTCATTCCCCTCCTTTCCAGGGCATACCTCCACCTCTCTAGATTTTCCTGCACTTGTTCTCTGCTCTCACTACACATCACAATGTCATCTGCAAACATCATAGTCCATGGGGAATCTTGTCTAACCTCGTCTGTCAGCCTGTCCATCACCATAGCAAACAAGAAGGGG
The DNA here is from genome assembly GCA_024760905.1 of Plotosus lineatus. NCBI lineage: Eukaryota > Metazoa > Chordata > Actinopteri > Siluriformes > Plotosidae > Plotosus > Plotosus lineatus. The sequence goes on from CM045728.1 coordinate 33,387,362, forward strand.
CTGAGAGCTGACCCTTGATGCAGTCCCACCTCCACCTTGAACTCTTGTGTCACACCGACAGCACACCTCACCACTGTCTTACATCTCTCATACATGTCCTGCACCACTCTAACATACTTCTCTGCCACTCCAGACTTCCTCATGCAATACCACAGTTCCTCTCTCGGCACCCTGTCATATGCTGTCTCCAGATCTACAAAGGCACAATGCAGCTCCCTCTGACCTTCTCTGTACGTCTCCATTAACATCCTCAAGGCAAACAGTGCATCTGTGGTGCTCTTTCTTGGCATGAAACCAAACTGTTGTTCACAAATGCTGACCTCTGCCCTTAGTCTAGCTTCCACTATTCTTTCCCATAACTTCATCGTATGACTCATCAACTTTATACCTCTGTAGTTGCCACAACTCTACAGGTCTCCCTTGTTCTTAAAAATGGGCACCAGCACACTTCTCCTCCATTCCTCTGGCATCCTCTCACTCTCTAAGACCTTGTTAAATGTTCTTGTCAGAAAATCTACTGCTACCTCTCCTAGACACTTCCATACCTCCACCGGTATGTCATCAGGACCAACTGCCTTTCCACTCTTCATCCTCTTCAATGCCCTCCTCACTTCTCCCTTACTAATCTTTGCTACTTCCTGGTCCTCAACAGTCACCCCTTCTACTCTTTTTTCTCTCTCATTTTCCTCATTCATCAGCTCTTCAAAGTACTCTTTCCATCTTCCCAGCACACTTCTGTCATCAGTCAATACATTTCCCTCTCTGTCCTTTATTCATTCATTTATTTATTATTAATTTATTTATTAATGACCACACAACCAAGTTGGTGGAATTTGCTGTCGGTACAGCACTCAGCTATGACAAAAGTTACAAAGGACATTAACAACACACATCATACAACAAAGACAGCACACATGAAAACAAATGATTACAAACCTATCCATAACAACTACAGTAATAACAGACAACAAAAAGACAGACAAGGCTGTAATGTACATTCAGTGCAAAGAGTTCAGAGTCCTTATGACTGTAGGGAAAAAACTATTCTTGAAACGGGATGTTCTGGTGGGTAGAGATCGATATCGCCTCCTAGAGGGCAGCGGTTGAAACAAATGATGGGCAGGGTGAAAGGGATCAGAGGTGATTTTTTTGTGCTCTGAAGATTGAGCGTTAATGATAAATTGATTGGACTGATGGAAGGGGGGGGGTGCCAATGATCCTGGATGATTTATTGACAATGCGCTGTAGTTTTTTCTGTGAGTTGCTGTCTAGGCTGCCATACCAAACTGTTATGGATGAAGTGAGAGTGCTCTCAATGATGGCGGAGTAGAAATGGAGGAGGATATTTGTTTTCATTCTGAATTTCTTGAGCTGTCTCAGGAAAAACAGTCTTTGGTGGACTTTTTTGTGAATGTAATCTGTGTTAGTGTTCCATTTTAGTGTATTGTTTATATGAGTGCCAAGAAATTTGAAAGAGTCAGTTATGGCTATGGGTTCATTAGAGATGTGAATGGGAGTTTTGAGTGAGGCTGTGTGCCTGAAGTCAATTATTAGTTCTTGTGTTTTGGATGGGTTGAGCTGGAGATTGTTTTCTTGGCACCAGGAGACAGCTTGGGCTACTTGTTGGCGGTACTGGTGTTCATTATCCATAGTTATGAGTCCAATGATAGTAGTGTCGTCTGCATACTTAAAAATGGAAACTGAACTGTGATGGGATGTCATATGGTTTGTGGACAGAGAAAAAAGCCATGGTGAGAGGACGCAACCCTGGGGGACACCTGTGCTGAGGGTCAGAGGTCGAGATGAGAGGTTACCCATCTTAACCCTTTGTTGCCTTTTCCATAGGAAGCTCCATAACCAATGGCGTAGACAGGGGTCAATGTTCATGTCCGTCAGTTTATTGAAGAGGTTGACCAGGTTTATTGTGTTAAAAGCAGAACTGAAGTCAATGAAAAGGATACGGGCATAGCTGTTAGCTGTTATCAATCTAACTTGCTGCACGTCCTTCCCATCTCTATTTCTCTGCTGTGCCTTCTACAATGTGGTATCTGTCCTGGCTACAACACTCTTTACCAGCTCTATACACTCTACTGCAGTGGTGTCAAAATCAATTTAGCTCAGGGGCCACATAGAGGAGAATCTATTCCCAATTGTGCCAGACCACTAAAATCATGCAACTTGAAGATAGAAGCACATTATATAAATGTATATCTTCTTCTTCTTTTCCTTTCAGCTTTTCCCTTCAGGGGTTGCCACAGCGAATCATCTGCCTCCATCTCACCCTATCCTCTGTATCTTCTACTCTTACTCCACCTACCTTCATGTCCTTCTTCACCTTCTTCTTCTTCTTTTACTTTCGGCTGCTCCCTTCAGAGGTCGCCACAGCAAATCATCCGCCTCCACCTCACCCTGTCCTCCGCATCTTCTTTTCTGACTCCAATGACCTTCATGTCTTCCTTCACCACATCCATAAATCTCTTCTTTGGTCTTCCTCGAGGCCTTCTGCCTGGTAGTTCCAACCTCAGCATCCTACTGCCAATATACTCACTATCCCTCCTCTGTATATGTCCAAACCATCTCAATCTAGCCTCTCTGACTTTGTCTTCAAAATATCTTACGTGGGCTGTCCCTCTGATATACTCATTTCTGATCCTATCCATCCTCGTTACTCCCAGAGAGAACCTCAACATTTTCATCTCCGTTACCTCCAGCTCTGCCTCCTGCCTTTTCCTCAGCGCCACTGTTTCTAATCCATACAACATCGCTGGCCTCACCACCGTCTTGTACACTTTTCCCTTCATTCTTGCTGACACTCTCCTATCGCACATCACACCGGACACTTTTCTCCAACCATTCCAGCCTGCCTGCACACGCTTCTTCACCTCTTTTCCACACTCTCCATTGCTCTGGATTGTTGAGCCTAAGTACTTAAAATCCCCCACCTTCGTTATCTCTGCTCCCTGTAACATCACCATTCCTCCTGGGTCCTTCTCATTCACACACATGTATTCTGATTTTCTGAGGCTAACCTTCATTCCTCTCCTTTCCAGGGCATACCTCCACCTCTCTAGATTTTCCTGCACTTGTTCTCTGCTCTCACTACAGATCACGATGTCATCTGCAAACATCATAGTCCATGGAGATTCTTGTCTCACCTCGTCTGTCAGCCTGTCCATCCACCATAGCAAACAAGAAGGGGCTCAGAGCTGACCCTTGATGCAGTCCCACCTCCACCTTGAATTCATCGGTCACACCGACAACACACCTCACCACTCCATCTTCCCAGCACACTTCTGTCATCAGTCTTTCCTCTTCTGTCCTTTATCACACTAACTTGCTGCACTCCTTTCCATCTCTATTTCTCTGATATGCCAACCTGTATAAATCATTTTCTCCCTCTTTACTTTCCAACCGAGCATACAAGTCATCAAACGCGCTCTGTTTGGCCTTTGACACTGCTACCTTTGCCTTACGCTGTGTCTCCATGTACTCCTGTTTACTCTCTTCGGTTTTCTCAATGTCCCACTTCTTCTTAGCTAACCTCTTCCTTTGTACACACTCTTGCACTTCCTCATTCCACCACCAAGTCTCCTGATCTACTTTCCTTCCAGATGACACACCAAGTATTCTCGTACCTGTCTCCCTGATCACATTAGCTGTAGTTGTCCAGTCATCTGGAAGCACTTCCTGCCCACCCAAAGCCTGTTTCAACTCCTCCTTGAAGACAACCCGACACTCTTCCTTTTTCAACTTCCACCACTTTGTCTTCTGCTCTGCCTTTGCCTTCTTCACCTTCCTCACCATCAGCATCATCCTGCACACCACCATCCTATGCTGTTTGGCAACACTCTCACCCGCTACTACTTTGCAGTCACTGACTTCCTTTAAATTACATCGCCTGCACAAGATGCAGTCTACCTGTGTGCTCCTACCTCCACTTTTATAAGTCACCCTATGCTCTTCTCTCTTCTGAAAGAAAGTATTCACCATAGCCATTTCCATCCTTTTTGCAAAATCGATCAACATCTGTCCTTCTGCGTTCCTGTCCTGGATACCAAACCTACCCATCACTTCCTCGTCCCCTCTGTTTCCTGCACCAACATGTCCATTGAAGTCTGCCCCAATGACCACTCTTTCACCTCTGGGGGTACTCTGCATCACTTCATCTAACTCCCTCCAGAATCTCTCCTTCTCTTCTCGCTCACATCCTGTCTGTGGGGCATAAGCACTAACAACATTGACCATCACACCTTCAATTTCTAACTTGAGACTCATCACTCTGTCTGACACTCTTTTCACTTCTAGAACATTCCTGACAAACTCCTCCTTCAAGATGACTCCGACTCCATTTCTCTTCCCATCCACACCATGATAAAACAGCTTAAACCCTGCTCCTAAACTTGTAGCCTTGCTACCTTTCCACCTGGTCTCCTGAACACACAGTATGTCCACCTTCCTCCTCTGCATAATGTCAGCCAGCTCTCTACCTTTTCCTGCCATAGTTCCACCGTTCAAAGTCCCTACTTTCAGTCCTAGACTCATGCCTTTCCTCTTCTCTCTCTGGCAACGGACACGCCTCCCGCCTCTCCTTCATCTACGTCTTTGACCAACAGTAGTCCAATCTCCATCAGCACCCTGTTGGTTGACGGCACTGATGGCGGTCGTTGTTAACCCGGGCCTCGACCGATCCGGTATGTCATTCTTTCTTGTGATTTGCATAGTTTATTTGGCATTTGTTTTACGCTGGATGCCCTTCCTGACGCAACCCTCTGCATTTATCCGGGCTTGGAACCGGCGTGAGGGAGAGACACTGGTTTGTGCCCCCCCCCCCTCACGGCTGCATTAAGTAACTGAACCATCACATTTAATATTTTGTGGCCCCCCCTTTGGCAGAAATAACTTCAACCAGACGCTTCCTGTAGCTGAAGATCAGTCTGGCACATCGCTCAGGATTAATCTTGGCCCACTCTTCTTTACAAAACTGCTGTAGTTCAGTCAGATTCCTGATGTCTGGCATGAATGCTGTCTTGAGGTCATGCCACATCATCTCAATGGGGTTCAAGTCTGGACTTTGACTTGGCCACTCCAGAACGTGCATTTTGTTCTTCTGAAAATATTCTGAAGTTGATTTATTTCTGTGTTTTGGATCATTGTCTTGTTGCAGCATCCATCCTGTTTTTAGATTCAACTGTCTGACAGACGGCCTCAGGTTTTCCTGCAAAACATCCTGATAAACTTTTGAATTCATTTTTCCATTAATGATTGCAACTTGTCCAGGCCCCGAGGCAGCAAAACAGCCCCAGACCATGATGCACCCTCCCCCTTGCTTCACGGTGTGGATGAGGTGTTGATGTTGGTGAGCTGTTCCATTTTTCCTCCACACATGACGTTGTGTGTTCCTCCCAAACAATTCAACTTTGGTTTCATCAGTCCACAAAATATTTTGCCAAAACTTCTGTGGAGTGTCCAAGTGCCTTTTTGCGAACATTAAACGAGCAACAATGTTTTTTTTAGACAGCAGTGGCTTCCTCCTTGGAGTCCTCCCATGAACACCATTCTTGGCCATTGTTTTACATGTAGTTGGTGTGTGCACAGAGATATTGGACTGTGCCAGTGATTTCTGTAAGTCTTTAGCAGACACTCTAGGGTTTTTTTTTTTTTTTACCTCTCTGAGTATTCTGCGCTGAACTCTTGGCATCATCTTTGGTGGACGGCCACTCCTTGGGAGAGAAGCAACAGTGCCAAACTCTCTCCATTTGTAGACAACTTCTCTGACTGTAGATTGATGAACATCGAGACTTTTAGAGATGGTTTTGTATCCTTTCTCAGCTTTATACAAATCAACAATTCTTGATCGCAGGTCTTCAGACTGCTCTTTTGAGCAAGCCATGGTGCACCTCAGACAATGCTTCTCATCAAGACAATTCTTACCAAGTGTGTGTTTTATAGTGGGCAGGGCAGCTTTAAGCTACTCCTCAGTGATTGGGCACACACCTGACTTAAATTTTTTGGTAAAAATTTGTTTCAATTGCTCTTTAAGTCTCCTTAGGCAGAGGGTTCAGTTACTTATTCCTCTTCCTTCTGCCATTGTTTGCATGCTATCCTCATTAAAATATGAAAACCTATAAATGTTTGGGTGGTTTTAGTTAAAGCAGACACTGTTTTTTCATCTATGTGAATTTGACAAAGATCAGATCACATTCGATGGTGATTTTATGCAGAAATGTTAGAAATTCCAAAAGGTTCAGATACTTTTTCATACCACTGTATTAAACATTTACTGAATTAAACAACTTAAAAAACTAAAAACTAAAGCGTTATTCCTTTTCTCTCTCTGTCTCTCTCTCTTTCTCTCTCTCTCTCTCTCTCTGTCTCTCTCTCTCTCGCCACCATGCCCACAAGTCGTGAATTCAAAGCGCATTCCCTGCTTGACAAACTCAACTTTAATTTTATTCCTTGAGGGATCCGAATTCCAGATGAGCTCAAATGCACCCACATTTATTGAACATTTACTGAATTAAACAACTTAAAAAACTAAACTAAAAACTAAAGTGTGAAGCTTCCTTCTGTCTCTATCTGGGAGGCCAGCGGGATGGGATGTTGAGAGACAGCCAATGAGAGAGCAACTCGCGCGTCATGTGAAATTTTGATTGGCGCGTTTGAATTTTGAATTTCTTTACGTAAGAGGGGGTTAATTCGTATCTCGGGGACGGAAACTCAGGAAAATGGTTTTTGTAACTCTTGGGATTTCATACACAGGGGTCTTCGTAAGTTGGGGGCCGACAGTACATATAAACAAACTGATGATGATGATGATGATGCCAGCAGTGTTGATGAAGATTTTGATTTTGATGTTGATGAAGAAGAGGCATCTGTTAATAAAAGTGTGATGACTGGTGTTTGTGAAGAAGATGTGATTTTATCTGCTGAGCAGGATATAGATTAAGATAACAATGCTGAGGGCAGAGTATATATATATATATATATGTATATATATATATATATATATATATATATATATATATATATATATATATATATATTTCTATTTTATTGTTCTGTTCTAATTAACTCAAGGATATTACACCTCTCTAAGCTATTTTGCAATCCCTACTGATGTTACTTCAAGAGCCTCTAACAGTGAATTTCTCCATTATGAGATTAATAAAGCTGTATCTTAGCTTATCTTATCTTATCACATACTTTTTAGGGAGATGGAGACCGAGGAGAGATACATTGATGTCTCAAATCTGATAAATTCTGAATTTTGTGAGTTTTCTAATTGATATTCATATTTTATTTCCTTTTTTCTTATATTTTTGTTCAATAGTATGTTGTACAAACACGCTGACGACTTTGTAAAGAGTAGGCTTCAAAGTCGTCACTGTGTTTCTGTCCCTTGTTAAAAAAGGGTTGTGACAGGAAGGGCATCCGACGTAAAAACCTCTGCCAAATCAAACGTGCTTATCAGATGATTCGCTGTAGCAACTCCCGAGTAAAAGGGAAAAAGCCGAAAGGAAGACAGACAGTATGTTGTACAGTAAAATTACATTTGTTTTCTTCTCCATTCACTATCTTTCTGCTCAACCTTTCCCCTTTATCTTTTCAGGAAACTGCTTGAAAATAAATGAAAATTATTATTTAAATTAAAAGCAAAACAAATATGAAAAACAAACTGTAAAGGATAATATATATCTTGTGAAACCCATCCTGCCTCGATTAGTTTTCCTATTTGGGTTTACCATTTGATTTACAATAAATTGAATTGAACAGCAATTCAATCTTTCTAGGATTCAGCTTCAGCTGGTGAGCTGCCATTAATAACGCAATACCTGCTAGACATGCAGTGATCTGGGCAGAAACATGAGTATCTGAGGAAGGAAAGCGAAAACAAATTAAGTGTAATCTATATAGCAGTAGTATGCAAACCCATGTGAACATATGACATTACCAAGAGGCTTATCATAAAGAGAGAACAGAAATGGACCAAGAACTGAGCTTTGGGGAACATAAATGGGAAGTTGGCGTGGAGAGGATGTGGATCCCCTCCATGTAATGTCATATGAACGACCTTCCAGGTCGCAAGCAAACCAATGCCATGCTACACAAATTCCTAGACTACTAAGAGTGGGAAAGAGAGTCTTGTATTTGACAATGCCAAATGCTGTTGACAGGTTGAGCAGGATGAGGACTGATGACATCTCAGCTGACCTTGCAGCATGTAGCTTCTCTGTAACAGCCAAGAGTGCAGTCTCATTGGAATGTTCTGCTTTGAAGCCAGATTGATTAGGGTAAAGGAGATTATTCTACAAAAGAGAAAGGCATTTGGTTATAAGTAATGCATTCAAGAATTTTAGAAATGAAAGAAAAAAGTTATACTGGCCTGCAATTGCTAATGTCCTATGGATCCAGAGAGTGTTTCTTTAAGATGGGTTAAAGCCTAGCTCTTTTGAATGCTGTTGCTACCTCACCCGATGACATGGAGTTATTATCCAGTGAGCAGGCAGGAGGATTGCATGATGAAATGAATTTTGGTTGTCTTCATTTGCAAGATTGGAAAACTCTGCAAGGGAAATGGAATGTACTCTAGTGTAAGAGTTGGGGTGGGAGTAAATGTCAGATTTGTTCAATCTTCACATCAAAGAAGTCAGCAAAGTCTTCAGCATTCAGGTAGGATGGGTCAGTGGAGCAAATTACGAAAACATGTTGTGTTTGTGTGGGTCTTGTGCAGCAGCGTTGAACTTTTTTGTATAAGTCTCTCTTAGCAGAAGTCACATCAGATGGAAATGTGGATAGGAGAGAATAGTAGGAAATCAGATTTGATTCAAGTTGGGATATCTTCAACTTTCTCTCAGTAGCATTGAGTTGTTTAAGATTGCTTCAAAGTACCTCCAAGAACCAAGGAGCAAAACAAAAATTCTTAGCTGTTGTAGACAAAGGGCAGAAGTGATCCATAGAAGCAAAGAGTAAAGTGTCAGTAGAAGTTTCGAGTGTTAGGGAAGAAAAGGAGACTGGGTTAGGAAGATATGATAGAGTACAGGAAGCAACAGATGAAAGAGATACAATGTACAGGTTTTGTAAAGTGGGGAAGAAAATTGAGAACCAGTGTTAGATAGAATAGGCAAATTGATAGTACAGTAGGCCCTCGACATTCGCGGGGGTTTGGTTCCGAGCCCTCCCGCGAATCGAGATAATCCGCAAGTTCTGTACGGGGAAGTAGAACCCCATGTATCACGTTACATGCGCGAATGAGCAGCCGGAAGTAAAATACTATGTATCCATGACATGCGTGAAAATATGCTTCTTAAACACATTCTATAGAAAGTCTTACTCAATAATACAGTATTAATGGAGTAAAATATAGTAATTATTAAGAAAAACTTTTCAATTTTTACTCTTATTTTTATTGATGATAAAATATAGACATTATACAGCATATACTGTTGTAAAGCACTCGTTTTAAAGTCTTGTTCAATTATTGTTCCAGTACAGTACCTAAATTAATTCTTAGAATGTTTGTGCGTGAGATTTTATGTTCTGTAACATGTTTAACAAATGATATCAAAAGGATAAACTTTATTACGCTTCATGTCCTTTTACATTGAACTTGGAGTGACGTCTTGGAGTGACGTCTTCAAGATGGCGCTGCCTAGAGGGCAACGTCGTGGAGTGCTCAGAGTCAAATTGTTTCTTTGTTCGTTTTAATTTGTTTTATTTGTTTGTTCACGTTTTGCACTATGCTCGTCTATGACCCGTCAACCCTACTACAGCTATGAGCAGCTTCAGCTTTGGGCAACGAAGCACACAACAACTTCTATCGTGAGCTAATATGCTATGGGAGCTCAATGCTAACTGCCCAAGTGGAGTTCTCAGAGGCTTGGTTAGCACTTCCGGCTATACTGCTTGAAAATGTTCAGTCCCTGCGAAACAAGATGGATGAGCTTCATGCTCAGATTGCAGCGCAGGTGGATCTGCAGGACTGTGTTTCTGTGAAACATGGCTCGAGGAGAGTACACCAGATGAGGCGATTATACCAGCCGGCTACACGGCCTTCATCCCCTGCAATCCCAAGCGCCGGAGTCGTCATTCGGCCCCTTCCCGCCTGGGCTTCTTGTTAGCTGGGATGCGGCTCGCATTGAGCTGCCTACCATAGCATATTAGCTCTGCTAATAGCATATTAGCTTTGCTTTGTTATACACGCCCGAAGATACTCCGATCTTATAGCTGTAGTACAGTTGACTGGTCGAAGACGAACGTAGCGAAAACCGCGAATAGTCAAGGGCATACTGTAAAGGAAACTAAGTGGTGGTCAGAGATGTGGAGTGGACTGGAATTAATACCTGTTATCAAAGAAGGATGACGGAAAACAAATCCAAGAAATTATCTCCTTTGTTTGTGGGAGAGCAGTTGTTAAAAAGTTAAAAGTAAAAACAAGTAAAGAATAGGAAGAAGGGTGGAACTTGCCAGATGGGAGATTAAAATCTTCTAGAAGAGTGAGATTGGTGTGTTGTCAGTGGGAAAGGTGCTAAGAGGTGTGTCCATTTCATCGAGCAAGTGTCCTAGGGGGCCAGGAGGGCAGTAGATAACAATAATGTAATGAGGTTGATTGGAGAGCACACTTACCGCATGAAGCTCAATGAAGGAGATGGATAGATGAGACAAAAAGTGGTGTGAAGTACCAACTTCGAGACAGGAGTAGACCTGTTCCGCCACCTCTCCCGATTACAAAGGACTTGTTTTAATGAATGGTCTATGTTGATACCCACTACAAAAGTCATGGTCTTCTTTTTCTTTCGGCTATTCCCTTCAGAGGTCGCCACAGCAAATCATCTACCTCCATCTCACCCTGTCCTCTGCATCTTCTTCTCTTATGCCAATGATCTTCATGTCTTCCTTCACCACATCCATAAATCTCTTCTTTGGTCTTCCTCCAGGCTTTCTGCCTCGTAGTTCCAACCTCAGCATCCTCCTACCAATATACTCACTATCCCTCCTATGTACATGTCCAAACCATCTCAATCTAGCCTCTCTGACTTTGTCTCCAAAACATCTTACATGTGCTGTCCCTCTGATGTACTCATTTCTGATCCTATCCATTATCCATCCCCAAAGAGAACCTCAACATTTTCATCTCTGCTACCTCCAACTCTGACTCCTGTCTTTTCCCCAGGGCCACTGTCTCTAAACCATATACCATCGCTGGCCTCATCACCGTCTTGTCCACTTTTCCCTTCATTCTTGCCGATACTCACCTATCACACATCACACCGGACACTTTTCTCCATCCATTCCAACCTGCCTGCACGCACTTCTTCACCTCTTTTCCACACTCTCCATTGCTCTGGATTGTTGAGCCTAAGTACTTAAAATCCTCCACCTTCTTTATCTCTGCCCCCTGTAACCTCAAAGTTCCTCTTGGGTCCTTGTCGTTCACACACATGTATTCTGTCTTACTGAGACTAACCTTCAATCCCCTCCTTTCCAGGGCATACCTCGACCGCTCTAGATTTTCCTCCACTTGTTCTCTGCTCTCACTACAGATCATGATGTCATCTGCAAACATCATAGTCCATGGAGATTCTTGTCTAACCTCGTCTGTCAGCCTGTCCATCACCATAGCAAACAAGAAGGGGCTGAGATCTGACCCTTGATGCAGTCCCACCTCCACCTTGAACTCTTCTGTCACACCGACAGCACACCTCACCACTGTCTTCCATCTCTCATACATGTCCTGCACCACTCTAACATACTTCTCTGCCACTCCAGACTTCCTCATACAATACCACAGTTCTTCTCTCGGCACCCTGTCATATGCTTTCTCCAGATCCACAAAGGCACAATGCAGCTCCTTCTGACCTTCTCTGTACTTCTCTATTAACATCCTCAAAGCAAACACTGCATCTGTGGTGCTCTTTCTTGGCATGAAACCAAACTGTTGTTCACAAATGCTGACCTCTGTCCCTAGTCTTGCTTCCACTATTCTTTCCCATAGCTTCATTGTCTGGCTCGTCAACTTTATCCCTCTGTAGTTGCCACAACTCTGTACATCTCCCTTGTTCTTAAAAATGGGCACAAGCACACTTCTCCTCCATTCCTCTGGCATCTGCTCACTTTCTAAGACCTTGTTGAATATTGTCAGAAAATCTACTGCTACCTCCCCTAGACACTTCCATACCCCCACAGGTATGTCATTAGGACCAACTGCCTTTCCACTCTTCATCCTCTTCAATGCCCTCCTCACTTCTCCCTTACTAAATTTTGCTACTTCCTGCTAATCAACAGTCACCCCTTCTACTCTTTTTTCTCTCTCATTTTCCTCATTCATCAGCTCTTCAAAGTACTCTTTCCATCTTCCCAGCACACTTCTGTCATCAGTTAATACATTTCCCTCTCTGTCCTTTATCACTCTAACTTGCTGCACGTCTTTCCCATCTCTATTTCTCTGCTGTGCTAACCTGTATAAATCATTTCTCCCTCCTCACTGTTCAACCTATCATACAAGTCATCATACGCCCTCTGTTTGGCCTTTGACACCGCTACCTTCGCCTTACGCTGTGTCTCCCTGTACTCCTGTTTATTCTCTTCGGTCCTCTCAATGTCCCACTTCTTCTTGGCTAACCTCTTCTTTTGTACACATTCCTGCACTTCCTCATTCCACCACCAAGTCTCCTTATCTACTTTCCTTCCAGAGGACACACAGAGTACTCTCCTACCGGTCTCCCTGATCACATTGGCTGTGGTTGTCCAGTCATCTGGAAGCACTTCCTGACTACCCAAAGCCTGTTTCAACTCCTCCTTGAAGAAAACACGACACTCTTCCTTTTTCAGCTTCCTCCGCTTTGTCTTCTGCTCTGCCTTTGCCTTTTTCACCTTTCTCACCATCAGTGTCATCCTGCACACCACCATCCTATGCTGTTTGGCAACACTCTCACCCACTACTTCTTTGCAGTCACTGACTTCCTTCAAATTATATCGCCTACACAAGATGTAGTCTACCTGTATGCTCTTACTTCCGCTTTCATAAGTCACCCTATGCTCCTGTTTCTTCTTGAAGAAAGTATTCACCACAGCCATTTCCATCCTTTTTGCAAAATCGATCAACATCTGTCCTTCTGTGTTCCTGTCCTGGATACCAAACCTACCCATCACTTCCTCGTCCCCTCTGTTGCCAGCACCAACATGTCCATTGAAGTCTGCTCCAATGACCACTCTTTCACCTCTGGGGTTACTCTGCATCACTTCATCTAACTCACTCCAGAATCTCTCCTTCTCTTCTAGCTTACATCCTGCCTGTGGGGCATAAGCACTAACAACATTGACCATCATGCCTTCAATTTCTAACTTGAGACGCATCACTCTGTCTGACACTCTTTTCACTTCTAGAACATTCCTGACAAACCCCTCCTTCAAGATGACTCCTACTCCATTTCTCTTCCCATCCACACCGTGATACAACAGCTTAAACTCTGCTCCTAAGCGTCTACCCTTGCTACCTTTCCACCTGGTCTCCTGAACACACAGTATGTCCACCTTCTTCCTCTGCATCATGTCAGCCAGCTCCTTATCTTTTCCTTGCATAGTTCCAACATTCAAAGTCCCTACTCTCAGTCCTAGGCTCACGCATTTCCTCTTCTCTCTCTGCCTACGGACACGCCTCCCACCTCTCCTTCTTCGACGTCTTCGACCAACAGTAGTCCAATTTCCATCAGCAACCTGTTGGTTGACAGCACTAATGGCGGTCGTTGTTAACCCGGGCCTGGACCGATCCGGTATAAATTTTGTTTTGACCATTTGCATTTAGGGGCAGTGGTGGCCTAGTGGTATAGGGTGCTGGCTCGCTGATCCAAAGGTTGGGGGTTCAATTCCCACTCTCCACAAGGTTGTTACTGTCCTCCCCAGTGCAGCTAACTGGGTTATCAAAGGCTGGCCATGTCTCTCACTGTCTATGGGGTGAGGCATGTAAAAGAACCATTGCTGACTTTCGACAAGAGTAGGCTGCAAAGCCGTTGGCGTGTTTCCGCTCTGCGATGGCCTGGCGAGCTGTCCAGGGTGTACTCTCAGACTGTGTATTGAGGAGACCAGGTGGAAAGGTAGCAAAGCTTAAAAGCAGGGTTTAAGCTGTTTTATCATGGTGTGGATGGGAAGAGAAATGGAGTAAGAGTCATCTTGAAGGAGGGGTTTGTCAGGAATATTCTAGAAGTAGGAGCACACAGGTAGACTCCATCTTGTGCAGGCGATGTAATTTGAAGGAAGTCAGTGACTGCAAAGTAGAACCGGGTGAGAGTGTTGCTAAACAGCATAGGATGCTGGTGTGTAGGATGATGCTGATGGTGAGGAAGGTGAAGAAGGCAAAGGTAGAGCAGAAGACAAAGTGGTGGAAGCTGAAAAAGAAGGAGTGTTGTGTTGTCTTCAAGGAGGAGTTGAAACATGCTTTGGGTGGTCAGGAAGTGCTTCCAGATGACTGGACAACTACAGCTAATGTGATCAGGGAGACAGGTACAAGAATACTTGATGTGTCATCTGGAAGGAGAGGAGATAAGAAGACTTGGTGGTGGAATGAGGAAGTGCAGGAGTGTGTACAAAAGAAGAGGTCATCTAAGAAGAAGTGTTTCGTATTTTCGATTGTGGGTTTCGAAGTAACCATTTTTCCCACATTCTGTGCATGTAGCCCCTCTGACAAGGATTACTGGAGTAGTAGCATTCCAACAGAACCAGGTTCTCAGGTGTGTGTATATATATATATATATATATATATATATATATATATATATATATATATATATATATATATATATATATATATATAATATATGTGTATACAATTCCTTCTCAAAAAATTAGCATATTGTGCTAAAGTTCATTATTTTCTGAAATGTACTGATAAAAATTAACCTTTTGTATATTTTAGAGTCATTGCACACCAACTGAAATATTTCAGGTCTTTTATTGTTTTAAGACTGATGATTTTGGCATACAGCTCACAAAAACCCCAAAAAATTAGCATATCATGAAAAGGTACTCTAAACGAGCTATTAACCTAATCATCTGAAATCAATAAATTAACTCTAAACACCTGCAAAAGATTCCTGAGGCTTTTAAAAACTCCCAGCCTGGTTCATTACTCAAAACCGCAATCATGGGTAAGACTGCCGACCTGACTGCTGTCCAGAAGGCCATCATTGACACCCTCAAGCAAGAGGGTAAGACACAGAAAGAAATCTGAGCGAATAGGCTGTTTCCATAGTTAGTGCTGTATCAAGGCACCTCAGTGGGACGTCTGTGGGAAGGAAAAAGTGTGGCAGAAAACGCTGCAAAACCAGAGGAGGTGACTGGACCCTGAGGAAGATTGTGGAGAAGGGCCGATTCCAGACCTTGGGGGACCTGTGGAAGCAGTGGACTAGGCTACAGGTGCCACATTCCCCAGGTCAAACCCTTTTGAACCAGAAACAGTGGCAGAAGCGCCTGACCTGGGCTACAGAGAAGCAGCACTGGACCGTTGCTCAGTGGTCCAAAGTACTTGTTTCGGATGAAAGCAAATTTTGCATATCATTCGGAAATCAAGGTGCCAGAGTCTGGAGGAAGACTGGGGAGAAGGAAATGCCAAAATGCCTGAAGTCCAGTGTCAAGTACCCACAGTCAGTGATGGTGTGGGGTGCCATGTCAGCTGCTGGTGTTGGTCCACTGTGTTTTATCAAGGGAAGGGTCAATACCAGATGCTATTAGGAGATTTTGGAGCACTTCATGCTTCCATCTGCTGACAAGCTTTATGGAGATGAAGATTTCATTTTTCTGCACGACCTGGCACCTGCTCACAGTGCCAAAACCACTGGTAAATGGTTTACTGACCATGGTATTACTGTGCTCAATTGGCCTGCCAACTCTCCTGACCTGAAGCCCATAGAGAATCTGTGGGATATTGTGAAGAGAAAGTTGAGAGACACCAGACCCAACCAACACTTTGGATGAGCTTAAGGCCGCTATCGAAGCATCCTGGGCCTCCATAACACCTCAGCGGTGCAACAGGCTGATTGAATCCATGCCACGCCGCATTGAAGCAATCATTTCTGCAAAAGAATTCCCAACCTAGTATCGAGTGCATAACTGAACATAATTATTTGAAGGTTGACTTTTTTGTATTAAAAACACTTTTTTTATTGGTCGGATGAAATATGCTAATTTTTTCATATTGGGATTTTTGGTTTTTCTTTACTTTTTTGCCAAAATGATCAATATTAAAAAAATAAAAGGCTTGAACTACTTCAGTTGTGTGTAATGAATCTAAAATATATGAACGGCTAATGTTTATCAGTACATTACAGAAAATAATGAACTTTATCACAATATGCTAAATTTTTTGAGAAGGACTAGTGTATATATATATATATATACACACACAGTGGTACCTCACTTTACAAAAGTCTCACCAAACAAAATATTCAGGTTACGAAAAGCATTTTCCTAAAATTTTTGTCTCGGGATACGAAACAAGTTCATGTTACCAAAGTACTATCTTAAAAATTCAACCGCGCCATTCAAACATTAAAACACACAATTCAAACATTCAAACAATGCATGAGCTCAAACATCTCACCCCGCTTGTCTCCCATTGGCTAACGACTGTGCTGTCATTCATGTTGCCTTCACTCAAGCGCCATCTTGGACAGGTCCACCTCACGCTATTTTAGGGGGGTAGTATTGGGAGCCTTGGAACGAATCACGTGTTTTACATGTAAAATGAGATTCAACTTACGAAAAATGCAGGTTACGAAAGAAGCTCTGAAACATATTCATTTCGCAAGGTGAGGTACCACTGTGTGTATTTATAAAATGTTGTGTATGTTTGTGTGTGTGTATGTGTGTGTGTGTGTGTGTGTGTGTGTGTGTGTGTGTGTGTGTATACGTCTTGGACAATAAGGGATCAAGAATGATTCCTATTATTGCAGCAATAATCAGTGAGCAACACATGATAAGAAGACTGCAATAAATCCTGGAGATATTTTAACGTGAGTCCTTGCATACCATTCTTGAATATTTAATCACACTAAATAATTAGTTTCCACACTGAAATACTGAATCCAAGTAAAAGCAAAGGATTAGCTTGAATCAGTGCAGCCATGGGTCTCTGAGGTCTATCACTGTTTGGGTATGATAAGTAGACAAAATTTGCTAAACACTGCATATGTTAGACTGGTGAAGAAGGAAAGAAAAAATCTCTGGTAATTTCATCCATAGTCATTCCACTGATGCAGATTTACTTAGGTCTGCAGAGAAGAGAGAGATAGAAAGTCTCTTTTTTATTGTTTCCTTCTGTTTACATTATATGCTAACATCATATAATGCAGCCATGAGGAGGGGGGGGTAACCAGTGTCTCTCCCCCTTATGCCGGTCCCAAGCCCGGATAAATGCAGAGGGTTGTGACAGGAAGGGCATCCGGCGTAAAAATTCTGCCACATTAAAAATGCAAATGGTCAAAACAAAATTCATACTGGATCGGTCGAGGCCCGGGTTAACAACGACCGCCATCAGTGCTGTCAACCAACAGGGTGCTGATGGAAATCGGACTACTGTTGGTCGAAGACGTCGAAGAAGGAGAGGCGGGAGGCGTGTCCATAGGCAGAGAGAGAAGAGGAAAGGCGTGAGCCTAGGACTGAGAGTCGGGACTTTGAATGTTGGAACTATGCAAGGAAAAGGCAGAGAGCTTGCTGACATGATGCAGAGGAGGAAGGTGGACATACTGTGTGTTCAGGAGAACAGGTGGAAAGGTAGCAAAGCTAAAAGCTTAGGAGCAGGGTTTAAGCTGTTTTATCATGGTGTGGATGGGAAGAGAAATGGAGTAGGAGTCATCTTGAAGGAGGGGTTTGTCAGGAATGTTCTAGAAGTGAAAAGAGTGTCAGACAGAGTGATGAGTCTCAAGTTAGAAATTGAAGGCGTGATGGTCAATGTTGTTAGTGCTTATGCCCCACAGGCAGGATGTGAGCGAGAAGAGAAGGAGAGATTCTGGAGTGACTTAGATGAAGTGATGCAGAGTACCCCCAGAGGTGAAAGAGTGGTCATTGGGGCAGACTTCAATGGACATGTTGGTGCATGAAACAGAGGGGACAAGGAAGTGATGGGCAGGTTTGGTATCCAGGACAGGAACACAGAAGGACAGATGTTGATCGATTTTGCAAAAAGGATGGAAATGGCTGTGGTGAATACTTTCTTCAAGAAGAAACAGGCGCATAGGGTGACTTATGAAAGTGGAGGTAAGAGCACACAGGTAGACTACATCTTGTGTCGGCGATGTAATTTGAAGGAAGTCAGTAACTGCAAAGTAGTAGTGGGTGAGAGTGTTGCCAAACAGCATAGGATGGTGGTGTGCAGGATGACATTGATGGTGAGAAAGGTGAAAAAGGCAAAGGCAGAGCAGAAGACAAAGTGATGGAAGCTGAAAAAGGAAGCGTGTCGTGTTGTCTTCAAGGAGGAGTTGAAACAGGCTTTGGGTAATCAGGAAGTGCTTTCAGACGACTGGACAACCACAGCCAATGTGATCAGGGAGACCGGTAGGAGAGTACTTGGTGTGTCCTCTGGAAGGAAAGTAGATAAGGAAACTTGGTGGTGGAATGAGAAAGTGCAGGAGTGTGTACAAAAGAAGAGGTTAGCTAAGAAGACGTGGGACATTGAGAGGACCGAAGAGAGTAAACAGGAGTACAGGGAGACACAGTGTAAGGCAAAGGTAGCGGTGTCAAAGGCCAAAAAGAGGGCGTATGATGACTTGTATGATAGGTTGGACAGTAAGGATGGAGAAAATGATTTATTCAGGTTAGCACAGCAGAGAAATAGAGATGGGAAAGAAGTGCAGCAAGTTAGAGTGATAAAGGGCAGAGAGGGAAATGTATTGACTGATGACAGAAGTGTGCTGGGAAGATGGAAAGAGTACTTTGAAGAGCTGATGAATGAGGAAAATGAGGGAGAAAAAAGAGTAGAAGAGGTGACCGTTGAGGACCAGGAAATAGCAAAGATTAGTAAGGGAGAAGTGAGGAGGGCATTGAAGAGGATGGAGAGTGGAAAGGCAGTTGGCCCTGATGACATACCAGTTGAGGTATGGAAGTGTCTAGAGGAGGTAGCAGTAGATTTTCTGACAAGAATATTCAACAAGGTCTTCGAAAGTGAGCAAATGCCGGCGTAATGGAGGAGAAGTGTGCTTGTGCCCATTTTTAAGAACAAGGGAGATGTACAGAGTTGTGGCAACTACAGAGGGATAAAGTTGATGAGCCATACAATGAAGTTATGGGAAAGAATAGTGGAAGCTAGACTAAGGGCAGAAGTCAGCATTTGTGAACAACAGTTTGGTTTCATGCCAAGAAAGAGCACCACAGATGCAGTGTTTGCTTTGAGGATGTTAATAGAGAAGTACAGAGAAGGTCGGAAGGAGCTGCATTGTGCCTTTGTGGATCGGGAGAAAGCATATGACAGGGTGCCGAGAGAAGAACTGTGGTATTGTATGAGGAAGTCTGGAGTGGCAGAGAAGTATGTTCGAGTGGTGCAGGACATGTATGAGAGATATAAGACAGTGGTGAGGTATGCTGTCGGTGTGACAGAAGAGTTCAAGGTGGAGGTGGGACTGCATCTAGGGTCAGCTCTCAGCCCCTTCTTGTTTGCTTTGGTGATGGATAGGCTGACAGACGAGGTTAGACAAAAATCTCCATGGACTATGATGTTTGCAGATGACATCGTGATCTGTAGTGAGAGCAGAGAACAAGTGGAGGAAAATCTAGAGAGGTCGACGTATGCCCTGGAAAGGAGGGGAATGAAGGTTAGTCTCAGTAAAACAGAATACATGTGTGTGAACAATAAGGACCCAAGAGGAATGGTGAGGTTACAGGGGGCAGAGAGGAAGAAGGTGGAGGATTTTAAGTACTTAGGCCCAACAATCCAGAGCAATGGAGAGTGTGGAAAAGAGGCGAAGAAGCGCGTGCAGGCAGGTTGGAATGGATGGAGAAAAGTGTCCAGTGTGATGTGTGATAGGAGAGTATCGGCAAGAATGCAGGGAAAAGTGTACAAGACGGTGATGAGGCCAGCGATGTTGTATGGTTTAGAGACAGTGGCCCTGGGGAAAAGACAGGAGTCAGAGTTGGAGGTAGCAGAGATGAAAATGTTGAGGTTCTCTTTGGGAGTAACGAGGATGGATAGGATCAGAAATGAGTACATCAGAGGGACAGCACATGTTAGATGTTTTGGAGACAAAGTCAGAGAGGCTAGATTGAGATGGTTTGGACATGTACAGAGGAGGGATAGTGAGTATATTGGTAGTAGGATGCTGAGGTTGGAACTACCAGGCAGAAGGCCCAGAGGAAGATCAAAGATAAGATTTATGGATGTGGTGAAGGCGGACATGAAGGTCGTTGGAGTAAGAGTAGAAGATGCAGAGGATAGGGAGAGATGGAGGCAGATCATTTGCTGTGGCGACCCCTGAAGGGAACAGCCGAAAGGAAAATAAGAAGAAGCTAACATCATATGATTTTCCATGCGAATTAACACAAATTATGTATTTAACTGAGACTAGTTAACTCAGGTAATTGAATCATACACAACTCCAAAATAAAAAACAGTTGAGAAGCTATGTGATTTTTTTCTTGAGATTGAAATCTGAAAAGAGGTATTTGCAAATAATAACTCCCACACATAACATAGTTTTGGAGACGGTATTATAAGAATGTTGCAATACTTTCTCCAAAACCATGGAGAAGGTATTACAACATTATTATAATACTGCCTCCAAAACTATGTTATGGATAAGGTATTATAATAACATTGTGGTGTCAGTTTGACTATGAACAAAATCCAAACTCCACCTCTGTAGGGATTTCTACCAAACCTGCTAACCGAACGGGGAAACTACAGAGAAATGCCTTTGATGGGCATGCGGCTTGAAACTAGGACCATCATGCTGTAAGGTGGAAATACTTATAACAACCCAAATCTGGCACCCGAGAAAACAAGGTTTTGTTTATTATGTATTAAATAGCAGCCAAGGGGACGCATGTGTTCATTGGCCCAGATATAGAACTTAGGCGAAGCTAAATCCATTTAAGGAAGTCCCCCCATGCAAAAAAAAAAAAAAAAAGACATGGGAATCAGTTTATAATAGTATAGTAATTTATAATTCTGAAATGTAAGGGGAAATATATATATATATATATATATATATATATATATATATATATATATATATAGCTTTCATAATCTTTTCAAATAAATTAATAAAGTCTGTCATACATTTGTATTCAGTCTCCTTTACTTTGAATCCCCTCAATAAAATTCACTGCAACTGATTGCGAGACAGTGGTGACCCAGTAATAGAGTGATGGCTTACTGATGTGAAGGTCATAGATTTACAAACTGGATTCCAAAAAAGTTGGCACACTAAACAAATTATGAATAAAAACTGAATGCAGTGATGCGGAAGTGCCAAATTTCCATATATTATTCCGAATAGAACATAGATGATAGATCAAAAGTTTAAACTGAGAAAATGTATCATTTTAAGAAAAAAATATGTTGATTTTAAATTTCATGGTGTCAACAAATCTCAAAAAGCTGGCACAGGTAGCAATAAGAGGCCAGAAAAGTCAATTGCACTTATAACAAAACGGTTGGAAGACCAATTACCACTAATGAGGTCCATTGGCAACATGGTTGAGTATAAAAATAGCTTCTCAGAGTGGCAGTGTCTCTCAGAAGCGAAGATGGGTTGAGGATCACCAATTCCCCCAATGTTGTATAGAAAGATAGTGGAGCAATATCAGAAAGGTGTGCCCCAGGGAAAATTTGCTGAGTTTCAAGATATCTTCATCATCTACAGCGCATAACATCATCCAAAGATTCAGAGAATCTGGAACAATCTTTGTGCATAACGGTCAAGGCCGAAAAACCATACTGGATGCCCGTGATCTTCGGGTATTTAAATGGCACTACACCACAAACAGGAATGCTGTTGTAAGGAAAATCACAGCATGGGCTCAGCAATACTTCCAGAAACCATTGTCCGTAAACACAATCCACTGTGCTATACACCGTTGCCAGCTGAATCTCAACAGTACAAAGGAGAAGCTATTTCTAAATGGGACTCAGAAGTTCAGGTGTTTTTCTTTGGGCCAGGGGTCATTTAAAATGGAGTGTGGCAAAGTGGAAAACTGTTCTGTGGTCAGACAAATCACGATTTGAAGTTCTTTATGGAAAACTGGGACACCATGTCATCTGGACTAAAGAGGACCAGGACAACCCAAGTTGTTATCAGCGCTCAGTTCAGAAGCCGGCATCTGTGATGGTATGGGGTTGCATGCATGCATGTGGCATGGGCAGGTTACACACCTGGAAAGGCACGTCCATGCAGAACGGTATATTCAGGTTCTAGAACAACATATGCTCCCATCCAGATGTCATCTATTTCAGAGGAGACCTTTCATTTTTCAGCATGATACTGTAATGCCAGGCCACATGCAGCAATAATTACAATATCATGGCTGCATAGGAAAAGGATCTGGGTGTTCAAATGATCTTTTACCTATAGAAAATATTTGGTGCATCATAAACAAGAGGGTGCAATAATGTATCCCCAAGACAGCTGAACAGTTTGAGGCCTGTACTAGACAAGAATGGGACAGCATTCCTATTTCTAAACTTGAGGAATTTGTATCCTTGGTTCTGGGACATTTGCAGACTGTAGTAACAAATAAAGGGGATGCCTCACAGTGGTAAAAATGGCCTTGTTCCAGCTTTTTTTTTATATTTGTTGACACCATGAAATTTACAATCAACATATTCTTTCCTTAAAATTACACATTTTCTTAGTTTAAACTTTTGATCCTGTCATCTATGTTCTATTTGGAATAAAACACTGAAATTTGGCACTTCCACATCATTGCATTCAGTTTTTATTCACAATTTGTATTGTGTGCCTACTTTTTTGGAATCCGGTTTGTAATTCTCACTTACACCAAGCTGTCACTGCTGTCTGCCCAGTGCCGCTAAATTGGTTATGAAAGGCCAGCCATGTCTCTCACTGTCTGTGGTGAGAGGCATGTGAAAGAACTATTGCTGTCATTTGTAAACAGTAGATCTTTGAGTTTCTGTCAGTGTTTTTCTGCCCTGCGTTGGCCTGACAAGCTGTCCAGGGTGTATTCTGCCCTTGGCCAGAGTCAACTGAGACAGCCTCCTTGCAACCCTAATTAGGATTAAGTGGTTTAGGAAATGAATTATTAAACTATGCCTCAGATGTTTGTTATATTACAATAATGAATAAACAGCCCAACATCTTGCAAAGCACTGTTCAATCCATCATCCAAAAATGGAAAGAATATGACATAGCTGAAAACCTACCAGGACATATCCGGCCACCTAAACTAATAGGCCAGGCAAGAAGAGTATCAATCACAGAAACAGCCAAGAGGTCCATTGTAACTCTGGAAGTGCTAAAGAGATCGTCCGCTCAGGGGAGGATCTGCCCACAGATCAAGTCAAGTATTAGCTGTCGACTCCATAAATCTTGCATTTATGAATGAGTGAGAAAAAGAAAGCCATTGCTGAAAGAAGCCAAAAGAAGACCTGTCTGCAGGTTGCCGCAAACCATGCTCAAGTCTTCTGGTCAGATGAGGATAAATGTAACTTTTTGACTTTTTGAAGGAGTGTGTCAGAAAACTAACATGGCACATCACTCTGAACACAACATGAAAAATGGGGGTGGAAGCATCATGCTGTGGGGATTCTTTACTCAGCAGAGACAGGGAAGCTGGTCATAGTTGATGGGAAGACAGATGGAGCCAAATACAGTGAAATCTCTGAAGAAAACCTATTAGTGTCTGCAAAATACATGAAACTGGAGTGGAGGTTGACCATCCAAGAGGACAACAATCTTGTACATACGGCTACACGTACAATGGAATGGCTTACATCAAAGCATATTCTTGTGTTAGAATGGTACATCTCAAGCCCAGACCTTAATCCAACTGAGAATCTATTGCAGGACTTGAGCATAGCTGTTCACAGACTCTCTCCAACCTATCTGACTGAGCTTGAGGTGGATATACCTGGTAGAGACATACCCTAGGTATGGTAGAGATATACGACTTGCAACTGTAGTTGCAGCTAAAGGTGGTTCTACACACTACTGACAAGGCAGAACTAAATATGAATGCATGCCACATTTTCCATTTTACAATTATGTGCCCTTTGTATTTGTCTATAACAAAATCTCAATCAATAAACCCTAATTAAATGAATAATTTATGCTTATGGTTGTGATGTGATAAAATTTGGAAGGGTTCAAGAGGTAAGAATACTTTTGAAAGCCATGATAAGGAGAAGTGAAGATTATGGTAACCTGATAGGAATTTCAAAATTATTACCTCTAGCCAAAACAGAGCATTTACTAGTAGTCTATGTATTACTTGTGATATCCTAGTTATTGATAATTTGAACATGTGCTTTACTACCATAACTATCTGTTGTTCTGTCAGTTGTTTATGGATCTTGGCTTGGGCTTGTCTGTTGAGGAACACTGGGATTATTTGTTTGTATCTTCTCTTGTAAATTTGTTCTTATAAAAAATGTAAGAAAACCCAATGCTACATTCATACATGTTTGAGCAAAACTGGAAACTGGCAATTTCCTTTGTCTTTACATGTTAAAATTGCATGCTAGTTTTTCTAATTAGCATAGGTAATTAAGACAAGAGATTTTATTGTCACTGCGGCATGAACAATGAAAATTAGTTTAACATCTCTTTGTCTAGCAGCAATGTTAAGAGAAAGTGTGCCAAAAACAACTAAGGAATGACACTAAGCTTTATGTGTGTGTGTGTGTGTGTGACATGGCTGGCCTTTGATAACCCAGTTAGCTGCACTAGGGGGAAGCAGTGACAACAGTTGACAGTGGGGCTTGAACCCCCAACTTTGGGATGAGTAATCCTGCACCTTACCATCTGGTCACCACTGCACCAGAAGAATTGTAAGATGCATGGTGCTAAAACGTTCTGATGTTTGAAAACGGCTCTAAACATGAATACTCCACTTCAAACGTACATATGAGTATTGCACTTAACATGAGTATTGCCCTGTCCAGGAAGATGGTCCGTATGATTGTTATTTGGTCAGTGTGTGTGATGGTGGTAGGTTACATGTTGAACAGCATGTGGGTAAAAGCTGTTCTTGAGTCTTTTAGGTTTTTTTTTTTATTTTAGTGTCCTGTGCCTTTTTCAGAAAGGAAAAGGGAAGAAAAAGGGTGACCAAGGTATGTGAGGTCCCTGATAATTTCACTGGCTATCCTCTGAACTCTCAATGTAAATGTTACTGAATGAGGGTAGTATAGTTCCAATTACCTGCTCTGCCATCCTCACCACAAGCTGCGAATCCTTTCTGTCCTCTGCAGTACGGCTGCTAAACCAAACTGTACAGCAGTAGGTCAGGAGACTCTCTCTGGTAAAGCAGTAAAAGTTTATCAGTAGGGGTCAGAGTAGTTGATCTTGTCAGAGCTTTCTGAGGAAGTACAGCCTTTGTTGTGTTTCCCCACCCGGTGGGAGATGTTTGTGGTACATGTGAAGTCAGTAGATACTTGGACTCCAAGAAGCTTGAAGCGCTCCACCCTTGTTACCTCTTCCCTATTTATTTATTTATTTATTCAGTTTTCTTTTAGCAGGGTAGCCCTTTCAGCTCACACGGAACTGCTCTGCCAAGGGGCCCTGCATCACGTGCAAAATACAATTTGAGTAAAAAACACAAAGTTACAAACAAAGAGGGAACATAAAACACAAACTTACATAGGTCCATATAGATCGTTCACAAGACAAGGGTTTTACACCATCCAATGAAACATAAAAGGAACAAAACAATACAGTCAAATCCAGGAGAGATATAGAATAATGGTGTAAGAAAAGACCTCATACAAATACAAACACACACACACTCTCACACTCACTCACCAACACGCACACACATACATTTTCACTTCCACGCCAATACACCGGCACACACCCAAAGCCGTACACGCAAACATAAATGGACGCGCACGCACACACACAGCAACCACTTGCACACATACTTACACACAACCATACTCATGTGCACAAAATATCTAAAGTCTATCGATTAAGCTAAGCATTTTACATTGCCGTTTGAAAGAGTTAACAGAGGTGGCATTTCGGATGAAATCAGGTAAATTGTTCCAAATTTGAGATCCACGATAATGAAAAGATTTCTTGTAATATTCAGTTCTAGGAAGATTAATATTGAGAGGACAGCTAATTGCATATCTAGTTTGAAAATAAGGATTTCGTTTTGTTATCAAAGATTGCAAATATGTTGGGGCAAGTCCATTGACGACTTTATATACAAGGACACAATATTGATAGTGGATTCTCTGGGTGACTGACTGCCAATCTAATTTATGAAGCATTATCTTGTGCGGGGTCAAACAGTCTGCCTTAAATACTAATCGAGCGAATCTGTTCTGTAGCTTCTGTAACCTCGTTATGTAACAACTGGCTGCACTTC
This sequence comes from Plotosus lineatus, assembly GCA_024760905.1. Classification (NCBI taxonomy): domain Eukaryota; kingdom Metazoa; phylum Chordata; class Actinopteri; order Siluriformes; family Plotosidae; genus Plotosus; species Plotosus lineatus. The sequence goes on from CM045728.1 coordinate 33,413,891, forward strand.
CCCATACAACATTGCAGTAATCAAGGTGAGGTAAGATCATGCTACAGTATAACATTTTAAGTATTTCAACCGGAAGATAACTCTTTGTCCTTGAGAGGTAACAGATGGTCCTAGAGATCTTCTGCACTATGCAGTCAATGTGCTTGGCCCAAATCAAATGACTGTCTATTATAACGCCAAGGTACTTAAAATCGTGCACTTGTTCAATGGGTTCGTTTCCATGCTTCACTGATAGTGAAATTCCCTTTGTTTTCCGTTTTGAGCCTAATAGCATTACTTTTGTTTTCTTCGTATTCAATGAAAGAGCATTTCTATCCAACCACTTACAGACTTTAGTCATTTCCATTTGAAGCAGCTCTGAGATAACATTGCCATTCATCGAGCGGACAAATACGGCTGTGTCGTCCGCATACAAACATACTTTGGTATTACAGTCAAAGGGCAATTGACACAGGTCATTGATGAAGACAGAAAACAACAACGGGCCCAAAAGTGACCCCTGTGGTACACCTGTTTGAACAGACTTAAGATCCGACATTACCCCATTGACAGACACGTATTGTTCCCTCGCGGTGAAGTAACTAGTGAACCATGAGAGCGCACTCTCACTGAAGCCATACTTGGACAGTTTCTCAATCAGAATACTATGATTCACTGAGTCAAAAGCATGTTTAAGATCAAGAAAAACTGCACCGGTCAGATACCCTTCATCAATGTTTCTCAGAATATAATCATTCATGTCAACTAGCACAGTATGCGTGGAATGCATTGGTCGAAATCCCGACTGCCAGTTACTTAAAAAATCATTATTTTCAAAATAAGTGTACAACTGACCATAAACAAGTTTTTCCAATATTTTCATTACATGAGAGAGAACTGAACTAGGCCTATAATTAGCGACATCCTTTTTGTTTCCACTTTTATAAAGTGGTGTCACCCTGCTCTGTTTCCACTCCTTTGGTATACTGCCCGCTCTAAGTGACATGTTAAAAATATACGTCAGAGGTTTGCTTATGAACACTACACCTTCTTTAAGTAGGCATGGGTGCATATCATCAAGTCCTGGGGCTTTCTTCTCATCTAAATTTCTCAATGCTTTTATAACATCATCTTCGGTAATATTAACAAACTGATATTGCTTGTCAGTGTATTTCGAAGTACTGTTTAAAGAAGAGACAGGCCCTGTCTCTTTGCACAGAGAAGTAAAATGTTCATTAAATAGGTTCGCTACATCAACTGGATTGCAGACATCCGTTTCATCCTTTGTCAGTTCGACCTTGTTTGTTTTCACGTTAGGAATGATCTTTTTCATGATTTTCCAAGTTTTGCTTGAATTTCTGTTACACAACTTAAACTGTTCATAATAGTAACGCTTTTTGAGTTTTTTGTTCAATTTGTTCAACATGTTGCGTTTTCTTCGATATTCTTCCCAGTCATTAGGGTCACCTGTAGCATCAATCCTATTTTTCAAACAAGTTTCTCTCTCTTGCGAGATCTATATATTCACTATCTATCCATGGTGCACATTTTATCTTTTTCCGAACTGATATTCTAGGGGCATTACTATCACATACGTCTACAAATGCATCTTTGAAAAATTTCCACAGAAACTCAACATTACCACTTTCATAAAACGCACTCCAGTCAATGCGAGAGCCTGCACCAGTAAACTTTTCTTTATCGAAACGTTTGAACAAACGGAAGGTGTGAATTTCCGGTACATTTCAGGGCACCTGAGCTTTCAACTGTACATAAGTCAAAGAATGATCGCTTAACCCACATGACATGACACCTGAGTTGACATTACTCATTTCTGTGGGCATGAATATCAGGTCAATACATGTTCGACTACGTTTAGTGATTCTAGTTGGGGACTTGATTAATTGTGTCAGCTGAAGAGAAGAAGACAGACGGGTCATCTTTCTTGACAGCGTGTTCTTGGTAAGCATATTGCAATTAAAATCTCCGAGCAGAACTACATTCCGAAAAATATCAGTTACTCGTTCCAAATTACTCTCAATTTCATCAAAGAACTGATTGTCACTGTTCGGAGAACGATAAATGACACCAACAAACCATGACTTAGTCGTAATTTTCACTTCAAGCCACATAAGCTCAAATGTGTCACTCTCTAGATCATATCGTCTGGTATACGAAATGTTAGATCGAATATAACATCCAATGCCACCTCCATTGGAGTTCCGATCTCTCCTTTCAAATATATAATTGCTTACATCAATTTCACAATTTGGTATAGATTCATCTAACCACGTTTCGGACATGCAGAATAAGTCAAAAGGGTTTTCATAAAGATCATGTCTTAAGTGATCTATTTTTCCTCGTACACTTCTAATATTCAAATGGGCGAGTTTCAGACCATTTCCTTTAATCTCGGATAATAACATATTAGGTTAGCCTGGGAAATGGGAGACCTTTTTTAAACAAATGACTCCGGGAGTCAGATGATTTGGGCATTCATTGAGCAGTACTGTTTACAGTTGTGGTATGGGAATGGATTGCGAGAGCGTGCACACTTGTATACAGTCTACTGTGCCTATAATTTGTATTATCTGCCCAGTAAATTTATACTCTTTAGGGCTCACAGGTGGACATGGTTGTTGGCTGCTGACCAGGTCTCAAGATGGTGCACAGTTTCATAAGAAAAGCTTTTGGTAGCCAAAACGGTTTTAAAGTCTCTGCTAATAAATCTGCCAGAGATTTTAAAATATACTGTCCCCAAAGTATATAAACTGTATTCTAATAATCAATATGTAAATCATTGTACAACGCTGGAAAATAATGGTTCATGACCCTCCAGTAAATAGCACAATCAATTATTAAATAAGCCATGGTTCTAATAAACACAATTCATGTGTCATACATTGATTTTCACATGATGCTTTGTACTATAAAGAAAACATTGACTGATTTATTTTAAATAATTAGTCATGAAACTATTAATACAGTAAAGTAAAAATATAGAGTCCTTATTTTTATATAGATTTAAATTTGTAATAAAGAAATACAGTTTGTACTTTTTTGTTCAATTTCAGTCTCTGACATTATATTATAAATAAGAAAAATTGAAGGAACTTAAAAAACAATGGACATAGTATCATTTTTGCAACATCACTTTGGCACCAATGTGCACATACACATGCTCTTTCATGTTCATAGATTCTGATTGAAGCTAAGGGTGTACTCACAATGTAAGCATTATTACAAAATAGGGCTTTTTCAGTTGGGGTTTTTTTTCAGTTGTTTTCAATTTTGGTTGGCCAAAGAAATGTGCAATCTCATTGAAAACCTTCAGTATAGGTTATCATTGAGGATCCGTTACCCTGCACTGGCTGTGTGTTATGTATTGTATCGAACCTTCCCTTAAAATGTAAATGGAACAAATCCAATTGCTTTCTTTCTTAATTATTTTTTATGCTTTTCTATGGATATTTTACATGTAATTTCAATTTGATTGTTTTGAGTCCAGTGGGTCCGGTTGAATTACTTGTGTACTTCAGTATAAGCTGCTCATATTTAGCTTATTATAGGCACCATTTCAGCCTGCACCATTGGGACACTGTGTGTGTGTGTGTGTGTGTGTGTGTGTGTGTGTGTGTGTGTGTGTGTGTGTGCACTGTGTGTGTGTGTGTGTGTGTGTGTGTGTGTGTGTGTGTGTGTGTGTAAGAGAGAGAGAGAGAGAGAGATACGGAGAGAGCTGTGCCTAAAAATCTGCACCCTCCTCCATGATTCATCCATTCCATGTCAGATCGGAGTATAATTTCCTGTTAGAGGTTTTTAATAATTAAATCTGTGGATTTATTATTTATTTCGGACATGCATAATGGACTACATCAGTTTTCCAACTCATGCTAATAAGGAAAATCCTGTTTTATATCAGGGGAGAGATTATGTGGTAAATCTAAGTTGAACTAGATTCTCAGGAACAAAAAAAAATAAAATAAAAAACAGCAATATCTTACTGCTTCTTCTTCTTTTCCTTTCGGCTTTTCCCTTCAGGGGTCTCCACAGCGAATCATATGCCTCCATCTCACCCTATCCTTTGCATCTTCTTCTCTTACACCATCGACCTTCATGTCCTCCTTCAATACATCCATGAATCGTCTCTTTGGACTTCCTCTGGGCCTTTTGCCTGGTAGTTCCAGCCTCAGCATCCTATTACCAATATACTCACTATCCCTTCTCTGTACATGTCCAAACCATCTCAATCTAGCCTCTCTGACTTTGTCTCCAAAACGTCTTACATGTGCTGTCCCTCTGATGTGCTCATTCCTAATCCTATCCATCCTCGTTACTCCCAAAGAGAACCTCAACATTTTCATCTCTGCTACCTCCAGCTCTGCCTCCTGTCTTTTCCCCAGGGCCACTGTTTCTAACCCATACAACATTGTTGGCCTCAACACCGTCTTGTACACTTTTCCTTTCATTCTTGCCGATATCCTCCTATCACACATCACACCGGACACTTTTCTCCAACCATTCCAACCTGCCTGCACACGCTTCTTGACCTCTTTTCCAAGCAATATATTACTGCACAACTGATAAATATTTCCCATATGTCTCCTGTAGTTGCTCACTGTCTGTGGTTAGAGACGTGTAAAAGAACCATTGCTGACTTTTGTAAAGTGTAGATTGCATAGCATGTTTCTGCTCTGCGATATCCTGGCAAGCTATCCAAGGTGAACTCTGCCTACGCCCAGAGTCGAGCTTTCATGGGTGCCAGCCTGCCTGCGACCCTAATTAGGATTTATTGGTTTAAAAAATGAATGAACTTTACGATGAATACGAAGGGCAAACAAATCTGCAGTAGAGGCCCAAAGTTCTTTCTGCAGTATGTTTTTATTGAGACATCATCTGTAGGTAGCTGGCCATTGACTCTAAAGAGTTAATTTGCCTATTGATAGGGCTTGTTTTTATTCCTACTGGGTTGCTAGCCACCCTCCTCACCAAATTTAGAACCTGGTGGGGGAGCCGGTTTAGTCGCCGACCACTCGACCATGCAACAGGTTGTACTGGCTTACATGCTACCAGTAGCAGGGCAAAACCTGACCTGACTGGGTTGGCAGCTAATGTAATTGGTTAATTCTGACCCCCGACGCATGTGGGAGGGCATGCAGGTCATCACCAACTACAAGCACAGCAACTCCACACTAACTGCAATGAAGGAGTCCTTCCTCAATAAGCTGAATGACTTTTGTGCTTGTTTTGACAAAGAGAAAAGGACAAGGTCATAAAAATCACACCATCAACTGACCACTAGACCCTTACACTCTCCCCATAGAAGTCCATAATGGACTGAGCCAAACACATGTAAGGCTGCTGGCCCTGACAAAATTCCTGGTCATGTGTTCAGAGCCTGTGTTGAGCAGTTCACAGGAGTCTTTACAGACATATTCAAACTGTCTCTTACCCACGCAACATTACCAGCATGCTTTAAGATGGCTTCTACAGTGCCGGTGCTGAAGCACTCCTCTCCAATGTGCCTGAATAATGTCCTATTGCACTGACACCCATTAGGATGGAGTGCTTTGATCGACTGATTCTGACACATCTCAAGAAAAGTCTGCATCCCACACTATACCCACACCATTTTGCATACTAACACAACAAGAATGCAGAAGATGCTGTATCCACAGCGCTGCACTATGTTCATGCACACCTGGACAACAAGAACACGTATACAAGAATGCAGGTATTTGTTTTTTTTCCTTCAGCTCAGCATTCCCCCCAGTGCGGCTAACTGGGTTATCAAAGGCGGGCCATGTCTCTCACTGTTTATGGTGAGACGCATGTAAAAGAACCATTGCTGACTTTCGTAAAGAGTAGGCTGCAAAGTCGTCAGCGTGTTTCTATCCCTTGCTAAAAGGGTTGTGACAGGAAGGGCATCCGACGTAAAAACCTCTGCCAAATTAAACATGCGAATCAAAAAAAATGATTTGCTGTGGCGACTCCCGAGTAAAAGGGAAAAAGCCAAAAGGAAGACAGACAGACTTCAGCTCAGCATTCAACACAATCATCCCCTCAAAGTTAATCACAAAACTTGAGGATCTTGGAATGATGGACTTTCTAAGAAACAGACCCCAGCATGTCAAGTCAGGCCACAACTGTTCCTCCACCATCATGCTCAACACCGGCCCACCTACTCTCTCTTCACCCATGACTGTAGGTCTATGCATGGATCCAACTCAATCATAAAGTTTGCACACGGAACCATGGCGATTGGACTCATCAGTGACAATGATGAGTCTGCCTACAGGGCAGAGATAAAGCAACTACAGGACAGAGATAAAGCATAATGTGCTGACAACAACCTGCTCCTGAACACCAGCAAACTAAGGAGCTCATTGTGCACTTCAGGAAGGAAAAGGAGACACTCATGATCCCATTCATATCAATGGCATTGCTGTTGAATGTGTCTCCAGCTTCAAATTCCTGGACACCCACATCTCAGAGAACCTGTCCTGGTTAACCAACACCTCCAACCTGATTAAGAAGTCCCATCAGCACCTGTTCTTCTTGAGAACACTAAAAAAGAACAACCTTTCTGCTGACATCGTAGGTAACTTCTACCACTGTACAATAGGAAGCATCCTTACCTACTGCATTACAGTCTGGTGTTGGAATTGCTCTGTCGCTGACCGCAAAGCACTGCAGCGGGTGTCGAAAACATCTCAACCATCACAGGGACTCCACTTCCTGCTAGTGAGGTTGTCCACAAGAAGAAATGTCTTTGCCAGGCACGCAGCATTCTTAGGGATTCTTCTAATCCTGCCAACAGACTCTTTCAGCTCCTCCCCTCCAAAAGGCACTTTAGGAGCCTTTGGACAAAAACCAGCAGAGTTATGAACAGCTTCTTACTCACAGCTGTCACCCTACTGAACTCAGTGCAGCCGTGAGAGGGGCACTAGCAAGTGTCTGTCCTCATGCCGGTCCAAAGCCTGGATAAATGCAGAGGGTTGCAGAGGGAAGGGCATCCGGTGTAAAACCTTTGTCAGAATACAGAATGCGAATCGTCAAAACAAATACCATACCGGATCGGTTGAGGCTCGGGTTAACAACGACCGCCATCAGTGTTGTTAACCAACAGGGTGCTGGTGAAAATTGGACTACTGTTGGTTGAAGAAGGAGAGGTCAAAGAAGGAGAGGTGGGAGGCATGTCGGTAGGCAGAGAGAGAAGAGGAAAGGTATGAGTCTAGGACTGAGCGTACGGACTTTGACTGTTGGAGCTATGACAGGAAAAGGTAGGCTGACATGATGCAGAGGAGGAAGGTGGACATACTGTGTGTTCAAGAGACCAGGTAGAAAGGTAGCAAGGCTAGAAGCTTAAGAGCAGGGTTTAAGCTGTTTTATCATGATGTGGATGGGAAGAGAAATGGAGTAGGAGTCATCTTGAAGGAGGCTTTTTTTTTTCAGGAATGTTCTAGAAGTGAAAAGAGTGTCAGACAAATTGATGAGTCTCAAGTTATAAATTGAAGGCATGATGTTCAATGCTGTTAGTGCTTATGCTCCACAGGCAAGATAAGCGCTAGAAGAGAAGGAGAGATTCTGGAGTGAGATAGATGAAGTGATGCAGAGTACCCCCAGAGGTGAAAGAGTGGTCATTGGTGCAGACTTCAATGGACACGTTCATGCAGGCAATAGAGGGGACGAGGAAGAGATGGGCAGGTTTGGTATCCAGGACAGGAACACAGAAGGACAGATGTTGATCGATTTTGCAAAAAGGATATAAATGGTTGTGTTGAATACTTTCTACCAGAAGAGACAGGCGCATAGTGGGACTTATAAAAGTAGAGGTAGGAGCACACAGGTAGACTGCATCTTGTGTAGGCGATGTAATTTGAAGAAGGTCAGTGACTGCAAAGTAGTAGTGAGTGTTGCCAAACAGCATAGGATGGTGGTGTGCAGAATGACGCTGATGGTAAGGAAGGTGAAGAAGGCAAAGGCAAAACAGAAGCTAAAGTGGTGGAAGCTGAAAAAGGAAGAGTGTCATGTTGTCTTCAAGGAGGAGTTGAAACAGGCTTTGGGTGGTCAGGAAGTGCTTCCAGATGACTGGACAACCACAGGAAATGTGATCAGGGACACAGGTAGAAGAGTACTTGGTGTGTCCACTGGAAGGAAAGCAGATAAGAAGACTTGGTGGTGGAATGAGGAAGAGCAGGAGTGTGTACAAAGGAAAAGGTTAGCTATGAAGAGGTGGGACATTGAGAGGACCGAAGAGAGTAAACAGGAGTACAGGGAGACACAGTGTAAGGCAAAAGTAGCAGTGGCTAAGGCCAAACAGAGGGCGAATGATGACTTGTATGATAGGTTGGACAGTAAGGAGGGAGAAAATGATCTATACAGGTTGGCACAGCAGAGACATAGAGATGGAAAGGACGTGCAGCAAGTTAGATTGATTAAGGACAGAGAGGGAAATGTATTGACTGATGACAGAAGTGTGCTGGGAAGATGAAAAGAGTACTTTGAACAGCTGATGAATGAGGAAAATCAGAGAGAAAAAAGAGTAGAGGAGGTGACTGTTGAGGACCAGGAAGTAGCAAAGATTAGTAAGGGAGAAGTGAGGAGGGCATTGAAGAGGATGAAGAGTGGAAAGGCAGTTGGTCCTGATGATATACCTGTGGAGGTATGGAAGTTTCTAGGCAAGGTAGCAGTAATGTTTCTGACAAGAACATTCAGCAAGGTCTTACAGAGTGAGAGGATGCCAGAGGAATGGAGGAGGAGTATGCTGGTGCCCATTTTTAAGAACAAGGGAGACATGCAGAGTTGTGGCAACTACAACGGGATAAAGTTGATGAGCCATACAATGAAGTTAGTAGTGGTGGTGGTGATGGTAGTAGTACTATAGAATTAGTAGTAGTAGTAGTAGTAGTAGTAATAGTAGTAGTGGTAGTTCTAATGGTAGTGGTAGTGGTAGTGGGACAGTAGTAGTAATACAGTATTGTTGGTACTGGTAGTGGTGTTGGTGAAAGTACAGTAGTTGTAGTGGTAGTAGTAGTAGTAGTGGTGGTGGTGGTGAAATGTACACTTGAGTAGTAGTGGTGGTAGTAGTGGTGGTGGTGGTAGTCATACTGTAGTAGTGGTGGTAAAATGTACAGTTGAGTAGTAGTGGTGGTAGTAGTGGTGCTGGTGGTGGTAGTAGTAGTGCAGTAGTAGTAGGAGTGACGGTGGTGGTAGTAGTACAGTAGTAGTAGTGGTGGTGGTAGTGGTCGTGGAATGTTATATAACAGTTGTTCTGGCAGCTCCTGCAGCCTAGCTGGCACCAAATGTCATGCTCTGCATTCCTTTGAACCCCAACAGTATGGGCGAGAAGGGCATCTTAATGTTTGGGCAGCCCAGGATCTCCATATTTTGTGCCCAGGCTTGCACCCTAGAGAGGCCATTGCAGCCTCTCTCTGGGAGGATAACGACACGGGATCTGTCATTTTACAGGTTATGCCCCCCCACCCCGATTGGCGTAGGGATGGGGACGCGACGGGTCAGCTTTGACGGTGGGAGATTTCCAAGCTCTAGTGAACTGACATTTCTCTGGTGGCGCAAAAGCATGGTCTTTCGGGACTAAACTGCCAGTGATGATGATGATGATGATGATGACTGCCATATCTGTACATAACTGCTCACATAAATAATTTATACATAATCTGTACAAAACTGTTTCTTAACTTTTCTATCTATCTATCTATCTATCTATCTATCTATCTATCTATCTATCTATCTATCTATCTATCTTTCTTGCTTGCACTTGCTGCTCTCTGCACTTCTGATTGGATGCTAAACCAAATTTCTTCTGATTGGATGCTAAACCAAATTTCATTACCCTGCACTTATTACATCTGTAATGACAATAAAGTTGAATCTAATCAAATTGTCACAATTAGTGTGGTGTGCATAAAATGAGAAACACCTACCACTTTTTTCTCTTAAATTTCATCTTACCTTATAGAAAGAAGAGTTTAGATTTGAATGTCACAGGCTGTGATGGAAGGAGAAAGCTTGAATATTCCATGGGATAATTAAATTCAAACAGACAGACACATCTGTGCAAATAAGCTAGACATTGTAATTAAAGATACTGGAAAAACGTCTGTTATTGCAGTACCATCTGACTGTAACATCTCAACAAAAACGTGGACATTAAAACCAGACGTTGTTCCAGTAGTGGGTAATACAAAAGGGATCAAAAGAACACCTATAAAAGATATCTGACAACATCAAGCAGGAAGAATTGCAGCTTGCCCTACTAGGAACTGCCCATTTAATACGTACACTACTCTCCATCACATACACTTAAAATATTCATCATCCTACAGATTCGGCTCGAAAGCATTCAGTACTGAGACAATAAACAAAGATAATAATAATAATAATAATAATAATAATAATAATAATAATAATAATTTGTATGGCATTACAGTAAAAGTACATTTGTATTTCATTGTATTTCAAAAAATGTTGTTAGGAACACCCATGACATGCACAAATAAAGAAAAGAAAAAAGAATGAAGCACTTATGAAAAAAATAAATTATTTAAATATTTATTTATATATGCATTATATAAAATTAGAGCTATACAAAGTGAATTTACAGTCCAAGTAATGAAATAAAAATCAAGCGCTATAAGATTCTGTTCAGATCTGTAGTTGAGGCTGCGGTGGAGAAGATGAATGCTGCTTTTTAATGCTGTACCAAACATTCAGTGATTCTTATTCCCATTCTCACACAGTGCAGAGTAATTCATCAGTCAAATGTGAATGTGATGCAGCACTGCTGTCCTTAATTAGATTTAGGCTGTAAATCTGTAGAGTTAATTGCACAGTATAACAGTTTATGGCTCTGCAGTATTACCAAAGTAATGTGATACTGACCATGAAATTAAATCATCAGGGTAGATTAGGGAAGAAATGTGCTGATAAAATTACCTGGGCTTAAAATGTCTCATTTTAATTTAAGAAACGACATAGAAGTGAAGTATCAGTTTTTAAAGTAAATTCAGAACCTCGTACATGACATCATATTAATACTTATTTAATTAGTAAGTCACAAGATTATTGCCAAAATCCTGTAATGTTACTACCTGATTTAGAAATTAAAGATATGCATTTCATATGACATAATGATTTGGCTGATTTTGAACTCTTCTACACATGAATAGTTATCTTCTGTTTTTGTAAAGAAAAAGTAGGAAATAGCAGGCAAGATGTCAGTTAGCTGTAAAATCATTTTAGGTAGAAACAAAGGATAATGCCAATACTCAAAATGAAAATAAAATAAAGGAATGAAAATAGAAGGAAGGAAATCCAAAGAATATCATATACTTTCTGCATATTTACATACATTGTCAGATACATTTTGACAAGGTTCAGTAACTGAAAATTACCCATAAAGAGGGCCCTGTTCTCCCATCAGGCCACCTAGTTAGAAGTTCACATCGATGGACACAGGGTAAGAACAGAAACACATGATGCGATGCACTCATCATGCATAATGGTCACTGTACAGATGCTCCCCGACGTATGTTCATCCGTTTTACATTTTTTAGATTTTTCGAATTTTGAGTTTAGACGTACCTACGTAGTACTTTGACGTAATGACGCAATGACATAATGACGCTGCGTGCATTGTTTACAAACGACAGACTGGACGTGCCGCTCCTTCCCAGTTCAGTTTTATATATATATATATATATCTTCTTCTTTCAGCTGTTCCCTTCAGGGGTCGCCACAGCAAATGATCTGCCTATATTCACTAGTATATACTAGTATATCAGTGATATAGCATGCTACCATTGTGTTAAGGTGTCGGCTCTGTGATCTTTGTGTTTACACTGTTTTACGGACTTTTGTAACCCTAAGCAAATATGGTTGGTCAAAAGCGTAAGCCTACTAGCATGGGTGCAAGTCTCATACACAGAGATGAATTAACTATCTGCTCTGATCGGCGCAATCTACCATGCATACTCAGTTAAGCAAAGAGAGTTGTAAAATGAATGAAAACCCAAATACAGAAAAGAAAGAGAACTCTCCGCTCTGCTGGTGATTCACGTCAGTGCCGCCTGAGTACTAAACGAGTTCAACAGCGCCCTTGCTCATTTGAAAGACTGGAAGTCCGTATAAAATGAGCTTTGTCTCAAGCACAGCAAGTAAACTACTTTCAGTGTTGAGCGCCTCACATATTGTAAGAGTTGATTGGCTGTTTTAAGCGACTTGGCTCAGTTTCATGTGATGTGACTCTGCTCAGCTTCATGTAATGTGACCATCCATTGACCATCGGAACCATTTACAAGCAGAAAGATTGCATCATAGAGAATGTTAAAGGTTATATTTGATACTGTATTTGATATTTGATGAGTGAATTTGATTAAAATTTATCTATTTGAAATTATTTTGCTTGAATTTAATTTATTTGAAATTAATGTTGATGCTATTTGATAAATTTGAGATTAATTTACAATGCTATGTTTATAATTGATTTAGGGGTGTTTATGAGATACAGTAATGGTATTTATGGATGTATAGTACAGTATGAACGTCATACGTCACTGGAACACTGGAACATACAGTAACAACTTACGGTCATTTTCCACTTACGTTCGGCCATCCGGAACCAAAGAAAAACATAAGACGGAGAGCGTCTATATAAAACTACAGAGGCAGTGTCATGGCTTGGGATTGCTTCAGTTTGTCAGGTCATTGCTAAGCAGCATTTTGAGAAATTAAAATCTAGTCAGCTGCAACTTTTCGTACTGAATGACCAGAGATCCCATAAGTGGAGTTCTCCCCTGATAGCATATACTTCTTCTTTTCCTTTCGGCTTTTTCCCTTTCTTGGGAGTCGCCACAGCGAATCATCTGATTCGCACATTTGATTTGGCATAGGTTTTTACGTCGGATACCCTTCCTGTCACAACCCTTTAGTTAGGGACAGAAACACGCTGACGGCTTTGCAGCCTACTCTTTACGAAAGTCAGCAATGGTTCTTTTACATGCCTCTCACCATAGACCAGTGCTTCTCAAATAGTGGTAGTAGATGAGATGCTGAGGGGGGCGCGTGTGACCCAGGAGAACATGCTTTTTTTTCCGCCGTACTACAAGAAAGTGTAATTGCACATCCACTCCAGTAGTTGGCAGTGGCGCCCTCATTGCCCATTGTGCGCAGCGAGTATATACATTGAGCAGGAGCTGAGAGTTGCAGTGTCATGCTTCAAACCTCGCTTTGAGAAGCTGTGCGCTGCAAAACGTGCTCATTGTAGCCATTAATCTTGGCTTCCTCATTTTGAGAAAAAATCAGCACAAATTCTTCTATTTGTTCTTGTTTTGTAGGTTAAAGTGTTTATATATTGTGCTCCTGAGTTAATGTTTCTGAAGTCAATTTGAATTAATTATTTATTGATTTTATTTTCAGCAGCAAATGGTGTGGTAAGTTTGTCAAAAATGTAACAAGGATATTATTATTTTTAAATTTAAGGCAAATTGATGCACTTTCTTTTACAGACTAATAAAAATGTTAAAAGTTATTCTTGTAAGTTGAACTATATCTCTTTCTTTTTGTTTTATTTATGTTAACAAGGATACGATATAATGAAGAGATATACCTGTAACTATATTATAGAAAAAAGTTATAATTTATAGTTGCGGCGGAAAGTGGGTGGTGGGGGGGTGCGAATTGTTTTCTTCTTGCTAGGGGGGGGCGTAACAGAAAATAATTGAGAAGCACTGCCATAGACAGTGAGAGAAATGGCCCGCTTTTAACCGTGTGGGGACTCAAACCCCCAACCTTAGGATCAGCAATCCTGTGCCCTATCCACTAGACCACCAGTGCCCCGATAGCATATACAGTATATGAAATTCAGATTAATTTAGTGAAATAGTGGTTCAGGGAGCATCAAAAATAACTTTCATCCAAAAACTGCGCACCACAGAATCATGGCTTATAATACGTCCATTGATTTCCCAAACATAATAAATCTTGTTTCCTCTTTTCCTTTTGGCTTTTCCCTTCACGGGCCGCCACAGCGAATCATCTGCCTCCATCTCACCCTATGCTCACCCTATGCTCTGCATCTTCTTGTCTTACACCAACTACCTTCATGTCCTCCTTCACCACATCCATAAATCTTCTCTTTGGACTTCCTCTAGGCCTTCTGCCTGGTAGTTCCAACCTCAGGATTGTACTACCAATATATTCACTATCCCTCCTCTGTACATGTCCAAACCATGTCAATCTAGCCTCTGTGACTTTGTCTCCAAAACCTCTTACATGTGCTGTCCCTCTGATGTACTCATTTCTTGATATCCATCATCGTTACTCCCAAAGAGAACCTCAACATTTTCATCTCTGCTACCTCCAGCTCTGCCTTCTGTCTTTTCCCAAGGCCACTGTTTCTAAACCATAAAAACATCGTTGGCCCCAACACCATCTTGTACACTTTTCCTTTCATTCTTGCTGATACCTTCCTATCACACATCACACCAGACACTTTTCCACAACCATTCCAACCTCCACCTTTCTAGATTTTCTTCCACTTGTTCTCTGCTCTCACTACAGATCACAATGTCATCTGCAAACATCATAGTCTATGGGGATTCTTGTCTAACCTCGTCTGTCAGCCTGTCCATCACCATAGCAAAGAAGAAGGGGCTCAGAGCTGCCCCTTGATGCAGTCCCACCTAGACCTTGAACTCTTCTGTCACACCGACAGCACACCTCACCACTGTCTTACATTTCTCATACATGTCCTGCACCACTCAAACATACTTCTCTGCCACTCCAGACTTCCTCATGCAATACCACAATTCCTCTCTCGGCACCCTGTCATATGCTTTCTCCAGATCCACAAAGGCACAATGCAGCTCCTTCTGACTTTCTCTATACTTCTCTATTAACATCCTCAAAGCAAACACTGCATCTGTGGTGCTCTTTCTTGGCATGAAACCAAACTGTTGTTCACAAATGCTGACCTCTGCCCTTAGTCTAGCTTCCACTATTCTTTACCATAACTTCATCATATGGCTCATCAACTTTATACCTCTGCAGTTGCCACAACTCTGCACACCTCCCTTGTTCTTAAATATGGGCATCATCACACTCCTCCTCCCTCCTCCATTGCTCCGGCATCCACTCACTCTCTAAGACCTTGTTGAATGTTCTTGTCAGAAAATCTACTGCTACCTCTCCTAGACACTTCCATACCTCCAAACTAACCTCTTCCTTTGTACACACTCCTGCACTTCCTCATTCCACCACCATGTTTCCTTATCGACTTTCCTTCCAGATGACACACCAAGTACTCTCCTAACTGTCTCCCTGATCACATTTGCTGTACTGGTCCAGCCATCTGGAAGCACTTTCTGACCACCCCAAAGCCTGTTTCAACTCCTCCTTGAAGACAACATGACACTCTTCCTTTTTCAGCTTCCACCACTTAATGTTCTGCTCTGCCTTTGCCTTTTTCACCTTCCTTACCATCAGTGTCATCCTACACACCACCATCCTATGCTGTTTGGCAACACTCTCACCTACTACTATTTTACAGTCACTGACTTCCTTCAAATTACATCGCCTACACAAGATATAGTCTACCTGTGTACCAAACATAATAAACAAACATTAAATATAGCTCTTTGAAATAAGCAGTGTAGCAGCTTCCCTTCCGCCACATAAAAGGCTGAAGTGTCCTTGAGCAAGGCACCTAACTCCTAACTGTTCTCCAAGTGCCCCCAATGTGTGTGGCAGGCAGCCCACTGCTCCAAATATATTTGTGTGTGTGTGTGTGTGTGTGTGTGTGTGTGTGTGTGTGTGTGAGAGAGAGAGAGAGAGAGAGAGAGTGAGAGAGTTTAAGAGAGTGTGGGGTTTAAAATGTGTTTCAATAGTTTTTCTTCTTCTTCTTCTTCTTCTTCTTCTTCTTCTTCTTCTTCTTCCTATTATTATTAGTAGTGGTATTGCTCCTACTACTATCAATCATTGATTGATTGATTCATTCACTCATTTTCAGAGCTTTTTCTTAGCCACAGTTATGGAATAACCTTCTATTTAATGTTTTGGACTCAGTCTGTCACAGACAATGTAGCCATGAGGGGGAAATGCAGGGGGGGGGGTGGCAAATGCAGCCAGTGTTCTTTCTCACATCAGTCCTAAGCCCAGATAAATGCAGAGGGTTGTGTCAGGAAGTGCATCCGACATAAAACCAATGCCAAATCAAACATGCAACTTCCAAACTGGATCGGTCGAGGCCTGGGTTAACAATGACCGCCTTCAGTACTGTTAACCAACAGAGTGCTGGTGGAAACTGGACTACTGTTGGTCGAAGAAGGAGAGGCGGGAGGCGTGTACTTAGGCAGGGAGATAAAGTAGAGAGAAAGGTGGACATACTGTGTGTTCAGGATACCAGGTGGAATGGTAGCAAGGCTAGAAGCTTAGGAGCAAGGTTTAAGCTGTTTTATCGTGGTGTGGATGGGAAGAGAAATGGAGTAGGAGTCATCTTGAAGGAGGGGTTTGCCAAACATGTTCTAGGAGTGTGAGATAGTGTGGTGAGTCCCAAATTAGAAATTGAAGGCATGATGTTCAATGTTGTTAGTGCTTATGCCCCACATTCAGGATGTGAGATAGAAGAAAAAGAGAGATTATGTCTTAAGTTAGATTAAGTGATGCAGAGTATCACCAGAGGTGAAAGAGTGGTCATTGGTGCAGACTTCAATGGACATGTCAGTGCAGGCAACAGAGGGGATGAGGAAGAGATGGGCAAGTTGTTGGTAGATTTTGCAAAAAAAGATGGAAATGTAAGTACTTTCTTCCAGAACAGACAAGAGCATAGGGTGACCTATAAAAGTGGAGGTAGGAGCACACAGGTAGACTGCATCTTGTGTAGATGATGTAATTTGAAGAAAGTCAGTGACTGCAAAGTAATGCAGCCATGAAGTGGGGGGGCACTAACCAGTGTCTCCCCCTTTATGCCAGTCTCAAGCCCAGAGAAATGCAGAGGGTTGCGACAGAAAGTTCATCCGGCATAAAACTTTTGCCAAAGTACAAAATGCAAACTGGAAAGACCAAACTCATACCGGATCGGTCGAGGCCTGGGTAAACAACGACCGCCATCAGTGCTGTCAACCAACAGGGTGCTGATGGAAATTGGACTACTGTTGGTCGAAGACGTCGAAGAAGGGGAGGTGGGCGGCAGAGAAAGACGAGGAAAAGCACGAGTCTAGGACTGAGAGTTGGGACTTTAAATGTTGGAACTATACAAGGAAAAGATAGAGAGCTGGCTGGCATCATGCAGAGGAGAAAGGTGGACATACTGTGTGGTAAAAGGTAGCAAAGCTAAAAGCTTAGGAGCAGGGTTTAAGCTGTTTTATCATGGTCTGGATGGGAAGAGAAATGGAGTAGGAGTCATCTTGAAGGAGGGGTTTGTCAGGAATGTTCTAGAAGTGAAAAGAGTGTCAGACAGAGCGATGAGTATCAAGTTATAAATTGAAGGCATGATGTTCAATGTTGTTAGTGCTTATGCCCCACAGACAGGATGTGAGCTAAAAGAGAAGGAGAGATTCTGGAGTGACTTAGATGAAGTGATGCAGAGTACCCACAAAGGTGAAAGAGTGGTCATTGGGGCAGACTTCAATGAACATGTTGGTGCAGGCAACAGCGGGGACGAGGAAGTGATGGGCAAGTTTGGTATCCAGGACAGGAACACAGAAGGACAGATGTTGATCGATTTTGCAAAAAGAATGGAAATGGCTGTGGTAAATACTTTCTTCAAGAAGAAACAGGAGCATAGGGTGACTTATAAAAGCGGAGGTAGGAGCAAACAGATAGACTACATCTTGTGTAGGCAATGTAATTTGAAGGAAGTCAGTGACTGCAAAGTAGTAGTGGGGGAGTGTTGCCAAACAACATAGGATGGTGGTATGCACCATGATGCTGATGGTGAGGAAGGTGAAGAAGGCAAAGACAGAGCAGAAAACAAAGTGGTGGAAGTTGAAAAAGGAAAAGGGTCATATTGTCTTCAAGGAGGAGTTGAAACAGGCTTTGGGTGTTCAGGAAGTGCTTCCAGATGACTGGACAACCACAGCAAATGTGATCAGGGACACAGGTAGGAGAGTACTTGATGTGTCCTCTGGAAGGAAAGTAGATAAGGAGAATTGGTGGTGGAATGAGGAAGTGCAGGAGTGTGCACAAAGGAAAAGGTTAGCTATGAAGAAGTGGGACATTGAGAGGACCGAAGAGAGTAAACAGGAGTACAGGGAGACACAGCGTAAGGCGAAAGTAGCAGTGGCTAAGGCCAAACAGAGGGCGTATGATGACTTGTATGATAGGTTGGACAGTAAGGAGGGAGAAAATTATCTATACAGGTTGGCACAGCAGAGAGATAGAGCTGGGAAGGACGTGCGGCAAGTTAGATTGATAAAGGACAGAGAGGGAAATGTATTGACTGATGACAGAAGTGTGCTGGGAAGATGGAAAGAGTACTTTGAAGAGCTGATGACTGAGGAAAATCAGAGAGAAAAAAAGAGTAGAAGAGGTGACCATTGAGGACCAGGAAGTAGCAAAGATTAGTAAGGGTGAAGTGAGGAGGGCACTGAAGAGGATGAAAAATGGAAGGGCAGTTGGTCCTGATGATATACCTGTGAAGGTATGGAAGTGTCTAGGAGAGGTAGCAGTCAATTTTCTCACAAGAACATTCAACAAGGTCTTAGAGAGTGAGCAGATGCCGAAGGAATGGAGGAGAAGTGTGCTGGTGCCCATTTTTAAGAACAAGGGAGACGTGCAGAGTTGCGGCAACTACAGAGGCATAAAGTTGATGAGCCATACGATGAAGTTATGGGAAAGAATAGTGGAAGCAAGACTAAGGGCAGAGGTCAGCATTTGTGAACAACAGTTTGGTTTCATGCCAAGAAAGAGCACCACTGATTCAATGTTTGCTTTGAGGATGTTAATAGAGATAAACAGACAAGGTCAGAAGGAACTACATTGTGCCTTTGTGGATCTGGAAAAAGCATATGACAGGGTGCCAAGAGAAGAACTGTGGTATTGCATGAGGAAGTCTGGAGTGGCAGAGAAGTATGTTCGAGTGGTGCAGGACATGTATGAGAGATATAAGACAGTGGTGAGGTGTGCTGTCGGCGTGACCGACGAATTCAAGGTGGAGGTGGGACTGCATCAAGGATCAGTTCTGAGCCCCTTCTTGTTTGCTATGGTGATGGACAGGCTGACAGACGAGGTTAGGCAGGAATCTCCATGGACTATGGTATTTGCAGATGACATTGTGATCTGTAGTGAGAACAGAGAACAAGTGGAGCAAAATTCAGAGAGGTGGAGGTATGCCCTGGAAAGGAGAGGAATGAAGGTTAGTCACAGAAAATCAGAATACATGTGTGTGAATGGCCCCCACGCCTGAACAGAAAGGCAGGCTCCCTCTCTCCCTTCCTCCCTACCTCCCTCCCTGCCCTCACTATCTCCTTTCCATCCGCCCTCCTGGATGGTAAGGGCCGAGTCATGATAGGAGGAGGAGGAGGAGGAGGAGGAGGAGGACCGAGGCAGGGTGCCCGCCAAGGCCGCGACCCGCCAGCCGGTCACGGCGCAAAAAGAAGGGCAGTGGTGGTCTAGAGGTATAAGGCACCGGATCGCTGATCCAAAGGTTGGGGGTTCGAGTCCCACTCTCCACAAGGTTGTCACTGTCCTCCCAGTGCAGCTAACTGGGTTATCAAAGGCCTGCCATGTCTCTCACTGTCTATGGTGTGAGGCATGTAAAAGAACCATTGCTGACTTTCAAAAAGAGTAGGCTGCAAAGCCGTCAGCGTGTTTCCACCCTGCGATGGCCTGGCGAGCTGTCCAGGGTGTACTCTGCCCTCGCCCTGAGGTTACAGAAAATGTACTGATGATGATGATGATGTGTGTGAATGAGAAGGACCCAGGAGGAATGGGGATGTTGCAGGGAGTAGAGATAAGGAAGGTGGAGGATTTTAAGTACTTAGGCTCAACAATCCTGAGCAATGGAGAGTGTGGAAAACGGTGAAGAAGCATGTGCAGGCAGGCTGGAATGGTTGAAGAAAAGTGTGCGGTGTGATGTGCGATAGGAGAGTGTCAGCAAGAATGAAAGGAAAAGTGTACAAGACGGTGTTGGGGCCAGCAATGTTGTATGGCCTAGAAACAGTGTCGCTGAGGAAAAGGCAGGAGGCCGAGCTGGAGGTAGCAGAGATGAAAATATTGAGGTTCTCTCTGGGAGTACAGAGGAGGGATAGTGAGTATATTGGCAGTAGGACGCTGAGGTTGGAAATACCTGGCAGAAAGCCTAGAGGAAGACCAAAGAAGAGATTTATGGATGTGGTGAAGGAAGACATGAAGGTCATTGGAGTAAGAGAAGAAGATGCAGAGGACAGGGCGAGATGGAGGTGGATGGTTTGCTGTGACGACCCCTGAAGGGAACAGCTGAAAGGAAAAGAAGATGAAGAAGTGACTGCAAAGTAATAGTGGGTGAGAGTGTTTACTGACAGTCTAGGATGGTGGTGTGCAGGATCATGCTGATGGTGAGAAAGGTAAGGAAGGCAAAGGCAGAGCAGAAGTCAGAGTGGTGGAAGCTGAAAAAGGAAGAGTGTCGTGTTGTCTTCAAGGAGGAGTTGTGCTTCCAGATGACTGGACAACTATGGGTAATGTCATCAGGGAGACAGGTAGGAGAGTACTTGATGTGTCCTCTGGAAAGAAAGTAGATAAGGAGACTTGTTGGTGGAATGAGGAAGTGCAGGAGTGTGTACAAAGGAAGAGGTTAGCTACGAAGAAGTGTGACATAGAGAGGACTGAAGAGAGTAAACAGGATTACAGGGAGACGCAGCATAAGGTAAAAAGAACGGAGTCAAAGGCCAAACAAAGGGCATATGACTTGTATGCTAGGTTGGGCAGTAAGGCAGGAGAAAATTATTCGTACAGGTTGGCACAGCAGAGAAATAGAGATGGAAAGGATGTGCAGCAAGTTTGCGTGATTAAGGACAGAGTGGGAAATGTATTGACTGATGACAGACGTGTGCTGGGAAGATGGAAAAAGTACTTTGAAGAGCTAATGAATGAGGAAAATATGAGAGAACAAAGAGTCGAAGAGCTGACCATTGAGGACCAGGAAGCAGCAAAGATTAGTAAGGGTGAGGTGAGGAGGGCATCGAAGAGGATGAACAGTGGAAAGGCAGTTGGTCCTGCTGACATACCGGTGGAGGTATGGAAGTGTCTAGGAAAGGTAACAGTAGACTTTCTGACAAGATCATTTAGTTATAGAGTGTGAGAGGATGCCAGACGAATGGAGGACAAGTGCTCATTTTTAAAAACAAGAGAGACGTGCAGAGTTGTGGCAACTACAAAGGGATAAAGTTGATGAGCTATACAATGACGTGATGGGAAATAATAGTGGAAGCTAAATGAAGGGCAGAGGTCAGCATTTGTGAACAACAGTTTGGTTTTATGTCAAGAAGTAGCACCACATATGCAGTGTTTGCTTTGAGGATGTTAATAGAGAAAGTCAGAAGGAGCTGCATTGTGCCTTTGTGGATCTAGAGAAAGCATATTACAGGGTGCCTGAACAGGATACAGGAAATGTGTAATTGTGTGAGGAAGTCTGGAGTGACAGAGAAGTATGTTCGAGTGGTGCAGGACATGTATGAGAGATGTAAGACAGTGGTGAGGTGTGCTGTCGGTGTGACAGAAGAGTTCAAGGTGGACATGGGATTGCATCAAGGATCAGCTCTGAGCCCCTTCTTGTTTGGTATGGTGATGGACAGGTTGACAGACAAGGTTAGACAAGAGTCTCCATGCATTATGATGTTTGCAGATGACATTATGATCTGTAGTGAGAGCAGAGAACAAGTGCAGGAAAATCTAGAGAGGTGGAGGTATGCCCTTGAAAGGAGAGGAATGAAGGTTAGCCTTAGGAAGACAGAATACATGTGTGTGAACAAGAAGGACCCAAGAGGAACTGTGAGGTTACAGGGAGCAGAGATAAAGAAGGTGGAGGATTTTACATAGTTAGGCTCAACAATCCAGAGCAATGAAGAGTGTGAAAAAGAGGTGAAGAAGCATGTGCAGACAGGTTGGAATGGTTGGGGAAAAGTGTCTAATGTGATGTGTGATAGGAGGGTATCAGCAAAAATGAAAGCAAAAGTGTGCAAGATGGTGATGAGACCAGCAATGTTGTATGGTTTAGAAACAGTAGCGCTGAGGAAAAGACAGGAGGCAGAGCTGGAGGTAGCATAGATGAAAATGTTGAGGTTCTCTTTGGGAGTAACGAGGATGGATATAATCAGGAACGAGTTCATCAGAGGGACGGCCAATGTAAGAGGTTTTGGAGAAAAAGTCACAGAGGCTAGATTGAGATGGTTTGGACATGTACTGAAGAGGGATAGTGAATATATTGGAAGTAGGATGCTGAGGTTGAAACTACCAGGTAGAAGGTCTAGACTAGAGGAAGAGCAATGAGAAGATTTATGGATGTGGTGAAGGAGGACATGAAGGTAATTGGTGTAAGAGAAGAAAATTCAGAGAATAGGGTGAGATGGAGGCAGATGATTTGCTGTGCCTTCCCCTGAAGGGAACATCTGAAAGGAAAAGAAGACTCAGTCGCTGTTTTTTAAGTCTATGTTGAAAACTTACTTGTTTTACTGGAGTATTTTTTTAAATAGCCTTTTATTATATGAAGGAGGAGATTTTTTTTTCTTTTTCTTTTCTTTTCTTTTTTTTTTCTTTTTTGCTATACTGTATTCATCCTGCAAGGGAAGTTAATGCTTCTGCATGCAACCCATCCAAAGTGAGCGCACGCAAACATAGCAACAGTGAGCCCAGACAGACTTGGAACAGTAGGGTGCCACGCACATTTGGGTCCCCTGGAGAACAATTCAGGGTTAGGTGCCTTGCTCAAGGGCAATGTGGAGGAACAACACATTTTTCCTGCTGGTTCAGGAATTGAACCAGCAATCTTTCTGTCTAAAAGCTGTTTTTCTTAACATTAGGCTACCTGTGGGTTCTCAGACATAGAGAGTTCTGGTAATCTGTGATGTTTGGATGGCATCACTCCCTCACGCCACATGCTCTCCCAGGTCCGTTGACAGTGTAGTGGCTGATTACCCAATGCCACATGGTGCCCTTATGTCTGCTTCCCTTCTGAATTCTTCTATTTCCATTACACTATTATAGGTATACCAAACAACTTCTCTCTCTCTCTCTCTCTCTCTCTCTCTCTCTCTCTCTCTCTCTCTCTCTCTCTCTCTCTCTCTCTCTCTCTGACTCTCTCTCTTTCCCTCTCTCTCTCTCGAGACCCCCCCCATATGTGTCTGTGTTTTTGTTGAGGTACATATTTTTTTCTGGGATGTCGGTGATCCTGATATTGCTGATCCTTCAGCTTTCTGAGTCCTGTGGTCTGTTCTGGTGTGATGATGCTGGCTGGAGTTTTCATTTTGGAAGTCCCTCCTTCCTGCTGATGAAGATCTGTCTGGACCCAGATGTGCACTGACAAACTGAAGATAACTTTTCACTACTTCCCACAATTATTTAGGAGTTACACTTGTGGTGTATATATTTTGAACTGTAATGAAGTTTCTCATATATGGTTTTCATCATTATGGTTTCACACAAATGAGCATTAGTTTCCCTTTCGGGCCTGGTTCCTCTCAAGGTTTCTTCATTGCATCAACTGAGGGAGTTTTTCTTGCCACTGAGACATCAGACTTGTTTACTTGGAATGTGTAGGGGTTGTAGAATTTTTTTTTAACTCTTTTGGATTTTGCAAACTCCAAATTTTACTGTGTAAATCTACTTTGCATTAATGTCAATTGTAAAATAAATTGACACGGAAACTAAAAGGCCACAATAAAAATAACACAAAATTAGATATATGTGAGATGGCTATGTTAAATCGCACCTAAGGTGTTCATGTATTCGTGGAATTAAAAGTATTTTTTATACAAAACCAATACTTTACCTAACTTAAGAATGTACAGTAAAGAAAGTAAAGTTAGAGATTGTATTAATTGCTCAAAATAATCCCAAACAGTTATAATATTGCACATATAGATAAAGTAAGTCAGAAAGAGTGAGTTAAAAGTATGGGAAGGGTAGGAGCATTTGCATGCCAGTTCATGAATGCGCACTGAAAAATTATAGGGGGGCAGTGTTGGTCTGGTGGTAGGATGCTGGATTACTGATCCCAAGTTTGGGGGTTCAAGCTCCACTATCACTTGGTTGTCACTGCTATCCTCCCTGTGCAGCTAACTCTGTTATCAAAGGTCAGCCATGTTTCTCACTGTCTGCGATGAAAGGCATGTAAAAGAACCATTGATGATTTTTGAAAAGAATAGTCTGCACCGTCACCAGTGTATTTCTGCCCTGCCATGACCTGGCGAACTGTCCAGGGTGTACTCTGCCCTTGTCCAGTGACAGCTGAGATGTTCACCAGCCTCCCCATAATCCTAATTAGGATTAGGTAGTTCACAAAATGCAAAACAGGCTTGGATGTGTGAGATCCCCTGCGACCACTGAATGACACGAAGTAGGATCAACCCCCCACCCAGACTGATGTATACACACATATAAATGTACTTTGTATAAATTTGTATAAATTTGTATAAATGTACTGAATATTTAATGCTATAAGAATTAAACATTGAAAAATAATGTATAAAATAAAAATACACACACACGTACAGATGTGCACACATATGCAGATGCACTTGCATGCACTCAGATGCGCACCTCACATAAAAATGTAAGTAGTTTCGATGGGAGGTTTTGTGTTTTTTGTTTTGTGTTTGTTTAGTTTTTTTTTTATTATTATTATTATTTTTTACATATTTGGCCTTGTTTTGCAGCATTTTCCTTAACTTTTTTCCCTATTCTTCCTTAATTTCATTATTTTTCAATTCGATGAATTTAAAAAAACAAAAAAAAAAAAAAAAAGATGATGCATTGAAGCACAAAGTAGCGAGAGGTCCCTGTATAACAATGCACTAATAATAATGTTTTGACAGTAAACAGAAATGAATAGGCAGTGCAATCATTTTTCCCCCCTGAAGTATTATTTGATAAATTCTCATAATAAAAAAAAAGCTGCTTAGCCGAAGCACTTACATAACTTTAAATAACTTGTTCTTGGAACTTGTCTCACTCCACAATGCAGAAGTGGTATTTAAAAAGATCATAACACCACAAAATACCCAAAACTGAAACAAACAAACAAAAATCTAAGGTGTATGTAAAATGAAAGATTTAGATATAAGTAAAGTCCCAAACATGATGCAAACGCAGCAATGACGTGTCATGATTGATTTTTGTCACCACCTGCTGATGCACCATCCCTGCCATCACCTTTTGAGCAGCTCAGGAGCATCTTCTAAATATCTATCTGCTTTTAGCATGATATACAGGAACAATAATAAATGCAGCCGTGAGGGGGGGGCACAAACCAGTGTCTCTCCCTCACGCCGGTCCCAAGCCCGGATAAATGCAGAGGGTTGCGTCAGGAAGGGCATCCGGCGTAAAACAAATGCCAAATAAACTATGCGAATCACAAGAAAGAATGACATACCGGATCGGTCGAGGCCCGGGTTAACAACGACCGCCATCAGTGCCGTCAACCAACAGGGTGCTGATGGAAATTGGACTACTGTTGGTCGAAGACGTCCCGAAGAAGGAGAGGCGGGAGGCGTGTCCGTTGCCAGAGAGAGAAGAGGAAAGGCATGAGTCTAGGACTGAAAGTAGGGACTTTGAATATTGGAACTATGACAGGAAAAAGGTAGAGAGTTGGCTGACATGATGCAGAGGAGGAAGGTGGACATACTGTGTGTTCAGGAGACCAGGTGGAAAGGTCGCAAGGCTAGAAGCATAGGAGCAGGGTTTAAGCTGTTTTATCACGGTGTGGATGGGAAGAGAAATGGAGTCGGAGTCATCTTGAAGGAGGAGTTTGCCAGGAATGTTCTAGAAGTGAAAAGAGTGTCAGACAGAGTGATGAGTCTCAAGTTAGAAATTAAAGGTGTGATGGTCAATGTTGTTAGTGCTTATGCCCCACAGACAGGATGTGAGCGAAGAGAAGGAGATTCTGGAGGAGTTAGATGAAGTGATGCAGAGTACCCCAGAGGTGAAAGAGTGGTCATTGGGGCAGACTTCAATGGACATGTTGGGGCAGGAAACAGAGGGACGAGGAAGTGATGGGTAGGTTTGGTATCCAGGACAGGAACGCAGAAGGACAGATGTTGGTAGATTTTAAGTAAAAGGATGGAAATGGCTGTGGTGAATACTTTCTTCCAGAAGAGAGAGGAGCATAGGGTGACTTATAAAAGTGGAGGTAGGAGCACACAGGTAGACTACATCTTGTGCAGGCGATGTAATTTAAAGGAAGTCAGTGACTGCAAAGTAGTAGCGGGTGAGAGTGTTGCCAAACAGCATAGGATGGTGGTGTGCAGGATGATGCTGATGGTGAGGAAGGTGAAGAAGGCAAAGGCAGAGCAGAAGACAAAGTGGTGGAAGTTGAAAAGGAAGAGTGTCGGGTTGTCTTCAAGGAGGAGTTGAAACAGGCTTTGGGTGGTCAGGAAGTGCTTCCAGATGACTGGACAACTACAGCGAATGTGATCAGGGGGACAGGTAGGAGAATACTTGGTGTGTCATCTGGAAGGAAAGTAGATAAGGAGACTTGGTGGTGGAATGAGGAAGTGCAGGAGTGTGTACAAAGGAAGAGATTAGCTAAGAAGAAGTGGGACATTGACAAAACCGAAGAGAGTAAACAGGAGTACAGGGAGACACAGCGTAAGGCAAAGGTAGCAGTGTCAAAGGCCAAACAGAGCGCTGCTCGATGACTTATATGCTCGGTTGGAAAGTAAGGAGGGAGAAAATGATTTATACAGGTTGGCACAGCAGAAATAGAGATGGGAAGGACGTGCAGCAAGTTAGATTGATAAAGGACAGAGAGGGAAATGTATTGACTGATGACAGAAGTGTGCTGGGAAGATGGAAAGAGTACTTTGAAGAGCTGATGAATGAGGAAAATGAGAGAGAAAAAGAGTAGAAGAGGTGACTGTTGAGGACCAGGAAGTAGCAAAGATTAGTAAGGGTGAAGTGAGGAGGGCATTGAAGAGGATGAAGAATGGAAAGGCAGTTGGTCCTGATGACATACCGGTGGAGGTATGGAAGTGTCTAGGAGAGGTAGCAGTAGATTTTCTGACAAGAACATTTAACAAGGTCTTAGAGAGTGAGAGGATGCCAGAGGAATGGAGGAGAAGTGTGCTGGTGCCCATTTTTAAGAACAAGGGGGACGTGCAGAGTTGTGGCAACTACAGAGGGATAAAGTTGATGAGCCATAATGATGAAGTTATGGGAAAGAATAGTGGAAGCTAGACTAAGGGCAGAAGTCAGCATTTGTGAACAACAGTTTGGTTTCATGCCCAGAAAGAGCACCACAGATGCAGTGTTTGCCTTGAGGATGTTAATGGAGAAGTACAGAGAAGGTCAGACGGAGCTGCATTGTGCCTTTGTGGATCTGGAGAAAGCATATGACAGGGTGACGAGAGAAGAACTGTGGTATTGCATGAGGAAGTCTGGAGTGGCTGAGAAGTATGTTAGGAGTGGTGCAGGACATGTATGAGAGATGTAAGACAGTGGTGAGGTGTGCTGTCGGGTGTGACAGAAGAGTTCAAGGTGGAGGTGGACTGCATCAAGGGTCAGCTCTCAGCCCCTTCTTGTTCAAGCTATGGTGATGGACAGGCTGACAGACGAGGTTAGACAAGATTCCCATGGACTATGATGTTTGCAGATGACATTGTAATCTGTAGTGAGAGCAGAGAACAAGTGCAGGAAAATCTAGAGAGGTGGAGGTATGCCCTGGAAAGGAGGGGAATGAAGATTAGCCTCAGTAAGACAGAATACATGTGCATGAATGCCAAGGACCAAAGAGGAACGGTGAGATTACAGGGAGCAGAGATAAGAAAGATAGAGGATTTTAAGTACTTGGGCTCAACAATCCAGAGCAATGGAGAGTGTGGAAAAGAGGTGAAGAAGCTGTGCAGGCAGGTTGGAAATGGTTGGAGAAAAGTGTCCGGTGTGATGTGTGATAGGAGGGTATCAGCAAAATGAAAGGAAAAGTGTACAAGACGGTGTTGAGGCCAACGATGCTGTATGGGTTAGAAACAGTGGCCCTGGGGAAAAGACAGGAGGCAGAGCTGGAGGTAGCAGAGATGAAAATGTTGAGGTTCTCTTTGGGAGTAACGAGGATGGATAGGATTAGGAATGAGCACGTCAGAGGGACAGCACATGTAAGACGTTTTGGAGACAAAGTCAGAGAGGCTAGATTGAGATGGTTTGGACATGTACAGAGGAGGGATAGTGAGTATATTGGTAATAGGATGCTGAGGCTGGAACTACCAGGCAAAAGGCCTAGAGGAAGACCAAAGAGACGATTCATGGATGTGGTAAAGGAGGACATGAAGGTCGTTGGTGTAAGAGAAGAAGATGCAAAGGATAGGGTGAGATGGAGACAGATGATTCGCTGTGGCGACCCCTGAAGGGAAAAGCCAAAAGGAAAAGAAGATACAGGAACAATAATAGTCATTATAATTTTTATTTTAACTAAACCATTAGTATAAGGGGCAGTGGTGGCCTAATGGTATAGGGCACTGGATTGCTGATCCTATGGTTGGAATTTGAGTCCCAGTCTCCACAAGGCTGTCACTGTTCCCCCCAGTGCAACTAACTGGGTTATCAAAGGCGGGCCATGTCTCTCACTGCCTATGGTGTGAGGCATGTAAAAGAACCATTGCTGACTTTCGACAAGAGTAGGTTGCAAAGCCATGTTTCTGCTCTACTATGGACTCGCGAGCTGTCCAGGGTGTACTCTGCCCTCGCCCGGAGTCGGCTGGGATGGGCGCCAGCCTCCCCATGACCCTACTTAGGATTAAGCAGTTACAGAAAATGAACTGATGAACTGAACATTAGTATAAGGTCACTGTTCACACTTTTATCATCTTTTGCAATCCTATATGATCTTGAAAGCACACATATTACACTCAGTATCAACTGAAACATAAGTGCACAATTCCAGTCTCCACAGCATTACATTATTTTTAGCATCATATGCTCACATGCATGTCCACCATCACCGAGGCAATACATAATAATTCAATACATAATAATAATGTTCTGTGTTCCTTTTTAAGATTAATTCATTTTTATTTATTTCTACTATGATACACTGCTTCTAAATTGAAGGTGCCAAAAAACTCCTCTCAGACATGTTTGAATGATTACCGCTCTATTTCACTAACACCCATTGTGATGAAATGCTTTGAGTGACTGGTCTTGGCACACCTCAAACAATGTCTGCCTCCCACATGAGACCCACATCAATTTGCATATCAAAGCAACAGGAATACAAATGATGCTGTATCAAAAGTGCTCCGAATTCAACACAGTCATGCATTCCAAGTCAACCACAAAACTTGAGGATCTTGAAATCAATGCCTCATTTTTCCATGGACTGTCTGACCAGAAGACTTCAATATGTTAGATCCTGGCACAACTGTTCCTCCACATCACACTGAACACTGATGCTCTTCAGGGTTCTGTACTGAGCTCGTTCCTCTACTCCCTCTTCACACATGACTGATGATCTAACTCCATCAGAAAGCTTGCAGATGATGCCATGGTGATTGGACTCATCAGTGATAATGGTGAGTCTGACTACAGGGCAGAAGTAAAGCACCTAGCTGCATGGTGCACTGGAAACAACCTGCTCCTGAACAGAAGAAAAATGAAAGAGTTTATTGTGAACTTCACGAATGGGAACACTCATGACCCTATCCATATCAACAGTATGGCTGTTGAATGTGCAAATTCCTCAGGACACACATCTCAGCAACCCTGTCCTGGTTAACCAACACCTATAACTTGATCAAGAAGGCCCATCAGTGCCCGTTCTTTTTGAGAACACTGAAGAAGTACCACTTGTCTGCTCATGTCCTGGGTTGCACTATAGAAAGCATCCTGACCAACTGCATTACAGTCTGGCATGGGAATTGCTCTGCTGTTGACGCAAGACACTGCAGTATGGAGAAAAGTGCACAGTTCATAATGCAAAAGATCCAAACTCATTTTAGGTATTTATTTAGCCTTTAGGAAAAGAATAGCATACAATCAATCGCATAAAATAAGTTGTTTCAAGAGAAAAACCTTGAAAGCATCCAGTAGCACTGCATTGGCTTGTCTAGGGCCTATTCCACCCTGATTACCCCCTGATAACATTACATCATGTCACAACTTGATTTTGTTCCAATTGGTCCCTCATGATATCATATACCAGCCATCAAGTTGACAGTGAAGTGTTCCCCTACACCCATCGCTTAACACAGCCATCTTGGTTCTTTTCATAGTACAACATTTTGTTCCAATGTTCTGTGTTCAAGGTCAGTTGAGCAATACTTGTACAGATTGGAAAAACCAAAATGAAAATTATCCTAGACTCACATCAATGAATAATCTCCTCATACAATAGTTGCATAAATCATCCAGTAATTAAGTGGTGCAGTAAATAATTTTCTCTTCTATAGGTATAATCATTAACAATGTAAAGATATATTTCATAAGAGATTACTTCATTGGAAGGTTCTCCATTTCAAGATTAAAAATGTCTTTAAAAAATGAAATCTGATCTTTTTTTTTAAGCTGCTACAATTTCTGTACTCACATTCATATTGATGCTGGTGATGATAAATAATTAATGTGAGTATATGATATGAAAGTCCAGCAATTTGCATAAAATTTATGAAGGAGCAAATACATGACATTTCAGATCACCAGGCCATAGGTCTTTGTCAGTTCATGGGTCGAAAACACAGTACCCCCAGTGGCACCTGATAGCCTGATTTTTCTTCACATCTTTACAAATACATTCAAGTTTAAAAAGCTGTATTTTTTTAACTTTCTGAGGATAATATTTTGCATGTATAAGTAATATTAAATATTTTTATGGAAGTAAAAATAAAAGCCATTTGAGAATTACATTTCAGGAAAGGAAAATCCACTTTAAGTTGGGAATAATGTCAATTGTCTTCTTACATTGAAAAAAGAAACAAACAGACAAAAAACCCAACCAAACAAAAAAAAAATTACTGGGGCAAGAAGGAATGTAAGAACAATGAAGGACAATGACACTAGACCAGAAAGGAGATCTGCATTGGTCGATATTGAACTCAGCAAATATAATATCGACATTGCTGATTTACAAGAAACAAGAATGGAAGGAAAAGAACAACTCCAGGAAAGATACTACACCTACTCGATCAGGACGATGGAACACAAGTGTAGCCCTTGCAGTCCATAACAGTCTTGCAAAAACTTTGCCCAAACTACCAACAGGCTTTTCAGAGAGACTTATGAGTTTATGTTTTCCCATTGGAAAGTTATGGTGTCTGAACCATTTCTGCGTCTATGCTCCTAGAAGACTACTGTACCAAACTTTCTAATTCTAAACATCAAGCCAGACTAGCACAGGCAATTACAAGTGGGTGACATTGAATAACAGTGGAAAAAATTCAAGGACACATTATATCAATTGTCAGAGGAGTTGCTAGGATGCCCAAAAAGAAAATCTGCAGATTGGTTCAGGGATAATGAAGATTCATTCCAAAAACCGGGATAATGAAGAAAACATTCCAAAAAATAGTCAATATTCAAAAAAAAAAAAAAAAGCAAAAAGCATCTGAAGGCAAACTTGAAAGAGAGCAAAGCTGATTTGAAGTCTGTGAAAGCCAAAGTAGAGAAGATCATTTGTAGTCTGAAAAACAACTGGTGGTCAAAGATGCAGAGGAGATGCAAGGAATGGTTCCAAGTGACTATTTTCTGCACTGAAATCCGTCTATGGTCAAAAAATAAGTATGGTTGTCCTTGTAAAATCTGCAGATGATAGCAAAACCTACACAGAGAATGCTGAAATTACTGAATGATGGAAGGAGCACTTCTCTGCCCTTCTCAACCAAGAAGGCTCACCACAACTAAATATATGTGATTGATTAAGCATACATTGGGTGAGAGATGACTTATGTGACCCAATCACTATGGATGAACTGGAGAAAGCAGTGAAAAGTACCAAAAATGGAAAAGCACTGGGACAAGATGATATTCCAGCGGATGTTCTGAAGCATGAGGGGGGGAAAGCTGAAGGTTGTTTTGCTTGATGTATCAACACCTGCTTTGAAAAATCCTGACTCCCACAAGATCTCAAAGATGTACTAATTGTAACAATATACAAATGGAAAGGAGAAAGAAGTCACTCTGGAATCCATCGAGGTGCAGTATATCTCTTTTTCGGTCACAGGTAAAATATTTGCCAAGATCATTCTGAACAGACTGAAGTGCTTATGAGAAAACATCCTACCTGAGAGTCAGTGCAGCTTCAGAGCAGGTAGATCCACAACTGACATGATTTGTTCAATGTGACAACTTCAAAGAAAAGGCAATACAACTATCACGATCATCCAGTTATTTCACGAAGGTATGAAGGGAAGAGTAACAGTGGGTGGTAATTTTAGCAAAAGTTTTAAAATCAATCACAGTATAAAACAGGGCTTTGTTCTCACTCCAACCCTATTTGCAATGTTCTCAACGGCTGTTTTGGAAACAACGCCCACTTATCTTGAAGGTGTCTATCTATGCACTCGTACAGATGGGAACCCATTCAACCTGGCCAGGTTTAGAACAAAAACTTAAGATCAATATCTCCAAGACAGACGTGCTATTTCAATCTCCAACTCAGAACAAAGAAAGCGCTCCCTCACAAGACATCAAGGGCCACACTGAACCGCTGAAAACCACAAACTGCTACCTGGGAAGTGCAGTTACTAACAACAACTCGTTGGACACAGAAGTTGAGAGACAGATCCAAACAAAGGCTTTTGAAGCACTTGAGGAAAAGCTATGGTCAAGACACTTTATCAAACTCGAGACAAAGATCAAAGTCTACAACACAGAAGTCCTTTCTACTTTGCTGTATGGTATAGAATGTATGACCCTCTATCACAGGCACATCGAGACGCTCACTTCCTTACAGCTCTGACATTTACAACAATTACTGAAAATTTCCTGGAAGGACAGAGTCCCAGATGTGAAAGTCATTGAATAAGCCAACACAGAAAGCGTTGAAGCTCTTATTGCAGCCACTCAGTTAAGGTGGTCTGGTCATGTAGTGAGAATGCCTGACAACCATCTCCCAAAAACCATTTTTATGGAGATTTAAGCTGTGGCAGAAGGAACCGTGTAGGCTAAGATTTAACGACACGCTAAAACGACACATGAAGATGTGCTATATCAATAACACCACATGGACAGACATTGCTCTGGATAGATTGAAATAAAGAGCAACCATAAATCAGGTCAAGAGTTCAGTTGAACATGATAGAAAAGCAAGATACTTAAGCACACATTCAATTAGGCATAGTAAATGTAGAGACATATCTCATGAATGCCCGTTGTGTGGGAAGCTGTGCCGCTCAAAAGCTGGCCTTGTAGCCCACTCACGTTACTGTTCCACATAAAATCTCCACCAATCATCATCATCATCTGCTCGATGGACAACCTTAAAATAACTTGGCACCTGCCTTGAGTAGCTGTATGAGACAGAAAGAGAACAGTCAGTTCTCCAAGTTGAAACATTTAAAGCAGAAAAATTATAAAGTGATTAGTAGTAGTGTAGTGTCATATGGCTACACCTCCAGATTATGTTTATCGATCCAGGCATCAGTTCATCATCTGCTTTCTGAACCGTTGCATGGCCGCTTTCCAGTCTTGCCACTGGGCAGTTTAGAATGACATGGTGTGTTGTTTCAGGAGCACTCTTACACCGAAGGCACAAAGGGGAGTTCTTCAGTTTCCATTTGTGCATCGTGTGGGCAGTCTTTGCATGTCTTGTTCTGAGTCTGTTTGTTACTACCCATTTCCACCTGTTGGAACATTTCCTTCCCATTCTGTTCTCCATGCTTCTATTGAATCAAAGTCTTCTCTGCTTTGTAGAAAGGGTTTCTTGACTTGAGACTTCAAGTTGGGGTATTCATGTATACTTTTTCAGAGGTATATTATCTGCACACAGGTATACTACATCTTGTGTAGACTATGCAATTTGAAGGAAGTCAGTGACTCCAAAGCAGTAGTGGGTGAGATTGTTACTAAACAGCATAGAATGGTGGTGTGCAGGATGACGCTGATGGTGAGGAAGGTGAAAATGGCAAAGGCAGAGCAGAAGACAAAGTGGTGGAAGCTGAAAAAGGAAGAGTGCCTTGTCTTCAAGGAGGAGTTGAAACAGGCTTTGGGTGGTCAGGAAGTGCTTCCAGATGACTAGACAATGACAGCAAATGTGATCAGGGACACAGGTAGGAGAGTACTAGGTGTGTCCTTTGGAAGGAAAGTAGATAAGGAGACTTGGTCGTGGAATGAGGAAGTGCAGGAGTGTATACAAAGGAAGAGGTTAGCTAAGAAGAAGTGGGACATTGAGAAGACCAAAGAGAGTAAACAGGAGTACAGGGCGACACAGTGTAAGGCAAAGGTAGCGGTGTCTAAGGCCAAACAGAGGGCGTATGATGACTTGTATGCAAGGTTGAACAGTAAGGAGGGAGAAAATGATTTATACAGGTTGGCACAGCAGAAAAAGAGGATGGCCAAGATGGAAATAGTACTGTGAAGAGCTGATGAATGAGGAAAATCAGAGAGAAAAAAGCATAGAAGAGGTGACCATTGAGGACCAGGAAGTAGCTAATATTAGTAAGGGTGAAGTGAGGAGGGCATTGAAGAGGATGAAGCGTGGGAAGGCAGTTGGTCCTGATGACATACCTGTGGAGGTATGGAAGTGTCTTGGAGAGGTAGCAGTAGATTTTCTGATAAGAACATTCAACAAGGTCTTAGAGAGTGAGAGGATGCCAGAGGAATGGAGAAGTGTGCTGGTGCCCATTTTTAAGAACAAGGGAGACGTGCAGAGTTGTGGCAACTACAGAGGGATAAAGTTGATGAGCCATACGATGAAGTTATGGGAAAGAATAGTGGAAGCTAGACTAAGGGCAGAAGTCAGCATTTGTGAACAACAGTTTGGTTTCATGCCAAGAAAGAGCACCACAGATGCAGTGTTTGTTTTCAGAGTGTTAATAGAGAAGTACAGAGAAGGTCAGAAGGAGCTGCATTGTGCATTTGTGGATCTGGAGAAAGCATATGACAGGGTGCCGAGAGAGGAACTGTGGTATTGCATGAGAAAGTCTGGAGTGGCAGGGAAGTATGTTAGAGTGGTGCAGGACATGTATGAGATATGTAAGACAGTGGTGAGGTGTGCTGTCGGTGTGACAGAAGAGTTCAAGGTAGAGGTGGGACTGTATCAAGGGTCAGCTCTGAGCCCCTTCTTGTTCACTATGGTGATGGACAGGCTGACAGACGAGGTTAGACAAGAATCTCCATGGACTATGATGTTTGCAGATGACATCGTGATCTGTAGTGAGAGCAGAGAACAAGTGCAGGAAAACCTAGTATGGCTCATCAACTTTATCCTGCTGTAGTTGCCACAACTCAGCACACCTCCCTTGTTCTTAAAAATGGGCACCAGCACACTTCTCCTCCATTCCTCTGGCATCCTCTCACTCTCTAAGACCCTGTTGAATGTTCTTGTCAGGAAATCTACTGCTACCTCTCCTAGATACTTCCATACCTCCACCAGTATGTCATCAGGACCAACTGCCTTTCCATTCTTCATCCTCTTCAATGCCCTTCTCATTTCACCCTTACTAATCTTTGCTACTTACTGGTCCTCAACAGTCACCTCTTCTACTCTTTTTTCTCTCTGATTTTCCTCATTCATCAGCTCTTCAAAGTACTCTTTCCATCTTCCCAGCACACTTCTGTCATCCGTCAATACATTTCCCTCTCTGTCCGTAATCACTCTAACTTGCTGCACATCTTTCCCATCTCTATTTCTCTGCTGTGCCAACCTGTATAAATCATTTTCTCCCTCTTTACTTTCCAACCGAGCACACAAGTAATCATACACCCTCTGTTTGGCCTCTGACACCGCTAACTTCTCCTTACGCTGTGTCTCATTGTACTCCTGTTTACACTCTTCAGTCCTCTCTATGTCCCACTTCTTCTTAGCTAACCTCTTCTTTTGTACACACTCCTGCCCTTTCTCATTCCACCACCAAGTCTCCTTATCTCCTCTCCTTCCAGATGACACACTAAGTATTCTCCTACCTGTCTCCCTGATCACATTGGCTGTAGTTGTCCACTCATCTGGAAGCACTTCCTGACCACCCAAAGCCTGTTTCAACTCCTCCTTGAAGACAACACAACCCTCTTCCTTTTTCAGCTTCCACCACTTTGTCTTCTACTCTGCCTTTGCCTTCTTCACCTTCCTCACCATTGGCGTCATCCTGCACACCACCATCCTATGCTGTTTGGCAACACTCTCACCCGCTACTACTTTGCAGTCACTGACTTCCTTCAAATTACATCGCCTGCACAAGATGTAGTCTACTTGTGTGCTCCTACCTCCGCTTTTATAAGTCACTCAATCCTAGACTCCTGCCTTTCCTCTTCTCTCTCTGCCTACGGACACGCCTCCCGCCTCTCCTTCTTCGACGTCTTCAACCAACACTGTTGGTTAACAGCACTGATGGCGGTCGTTGTTCGCCGGTCCTCGACCGATCCAGTATGAATTTTTTTGATATGACTCGCATGTTTTATTTGGCATTTGTTTTACGCCGGATGCCCTTCCCTCCGCAACCCTCTGCATTTATCCGGGCTTGGGACCGGCGTGAGGGAGAGACACTGTCTTGTGCCCCTCCCTCACGGCTGCATTATTGTTTTTATGTTAACATGAAGGACAAAGGGGACAAAACATTGGAGCAATAACTGAGCCTTGTGGAACACCATTCCTTATCTTTCTCAATTTACTCTTCTCTCTTCCAAGTACCACATGGAACACATCTGATGCCAGTCATAAGGAACAAAACTTTGAGAATTTTATTTCATGGTATTAGCTTTGCAAGCTTCAGCATGAGTCCGTCTGTCCATACTGTATCGTAGGCTGCGGACAGGTCTACCAGGACAGCTCTTGTGTTCAGCTTCTTTTCAAAACCAGCTTCAATATGTGATGTTAGGGCTAGGACCTGTTTTGAAACCTACTTGCCGCACTGGTATGAATGGGTCTGTATACGGTGTGATCCTTGTGAGAATGATTCTCTCTAACAACTTGTATAGACAGCTGAGCAGTGATATAGGTCTATAGCTCAATTGTTCTATGCCTGGTTTCCCTAGTTTCAGAAAGGCTATAATTCTGGCATGTTTCCATATTTTAGGGTAAGTGCCTTTTTACTCGATGTCAGTCAGTACTGAAGCTAGCCATTCTTTTGCATAGTATCCCAGGTGTGTTATCATGTCTGTGCAGATTCCATGATACCAATACCCTTACAATTTTTAATGCATTTAATAGCCTCTACCATTTCTTTATGTGTAATTGGAACACTATTAAATAGTACAGCAGGTTCTTTGGTTGCCATAATTGTTTTGTTTTTGTCTAATGTAATTAATTTATACTATTTATGTATCTATTTATTTATTTACTTATATAATATATATGTGTGTGTGTATGTTTGTATTTGTATCTATTTTTGCACCCCCTACTGATAGTACCTCAAGAGCCTGTAACAGTGAATTTCTCCATTGTGAGATTAATAAAGCTGTATCTTATCTTATCTTATCTTATCTTAATCTGTTTTTCAAATTGCAGATTTGTTATGTGTTTTCCTCTCTCTTTTTTTTCTTTAGCTATGTCATCTGGAGCAATAAGGTGGGCTGTTTTTGTAAGATGAGAGTCAGGGTCAAGCTTTTTGATAGTTTGCCAAGCATGTCTGCTAGAGTGAGTGAAGTTCATATTCTCAACAACTTCCACCCTTCTTTCTTTATGGCTTTCTTGTAAGGACTCGAGTAATTCCTCTGCAGTGTTTCTTCCAGAAGGTTTTGACTGCATTCTAACTAACAGGGTATGTGTTGTTTTCTGTATCCCATTGGCATGTGTTTCTTCACTGTACTGAGGATAAGATTTGTGAATCGGTGAATGTTGTTAATGATGAGCTTTATTCTTCGACATGTTTTGTCAATGTTGTTTTTATAATCTTCCCAGTCAGCTTTTCTAAAGTTCCACCACGGCTTGGGTATTGCTGTAATTTTTGGGATGGTGATGCCAGTGGTGATGACCATCAGGCGATGTTGGGTATGAGGAAAGTCAGTCAGGACTTCTCTTGTTGCTTGTACATTTCCCTTACTGTTTTGTGAGATAAAAACAAGATCTGGTGTGTATTCTTACTTTCAGCATGCTGACTTGAGCGTGCCTTTGTCTTTAGGGTTGTAGAGAAGGGCTACATTAGAAAGCTCTGCCCACTGGCTCACCTCATTTCCTGTTTGGTCATTATTTAGGTATTCCTATTCATTGTGGTGGCTATTGAAGTCTTCCATGATCACTGCTGGGTGGTTTATTGCTTCAATGGGGGGGATTATTCCATTCCAAGCTAGGTTTGTAGATGTTATGTATTTCTGTGTCTTTAAATTTAATGCACGATCTTTGTGTGCCATTTTCTTCTGTGCTGCCGTCAAGGTCAATCACCTGGTCTGGTTTTCTAACGTAACTAGGAATACCATATTTTGGTTGATTTTGCCTGTTGATGACTGAATATTCAGGGATGGTATACCTGGACAGTGGAGCGTTGTCGTCGAGGTGGGTTTCTTGAACAATGCCTATATCGATCTTGTGTGTCTCTAGGAGTTTGGCCATGTATTCACATTTTGCCATGGAAATTCCTTCTATATTTAGACACAGAACGTTTATATTCGTGTCAATGACCAGGCAGTTGTCTTTTACAGGTGTGGAGTCTAGCACACTTTTCAAGTCTGTTGGACACAACATCCATCAACAGAAACGCAGCCCTTTTTATCCTTGGTGATGACCGATCCAGTTTTGTGTTTTTTGTACTGGTTTTTCATAATTTTTAGAGGTATGGGTCCAGGATAAGATAAGCCTTGTTTGGACACCAAGATGGATTGTTCCTCGTCTGACTCCTATCCATCCGCTGTCCCAGCATGATTGTATCTTGGCTGGTATCACCATCAAGGTCCCTGGAGTATGCAAGGTCTTGCACTGCTGCAAAGTCACAATCGATCTCAAGAGATAAAGTGATTAAAGGATGGTCTAACTCAGGGGTGGGCAATCTTATCCACAAAGGGCCGGTGTGGGTGCAGGTTTTCACTTCAACCAAACAATAGCCATACCTTCCACGTGTTTCTGCCAATCACTGATCATCAAAAGAAAAGGAAAAAAAAAATAGATTGGACATTACTGTTTCAACTCTGAAGTGGGGCCATCTTGGTGAGGTCACATTACTGTTTAAGACTTAAAGCAAGGTGACCTCACCAAGATCCAGCCCTTTGCGGATAAGATTGCCCATTGCCCACCCCTGGTCTAACTCCACAGAACATGTAAAGTCGTACAAATTGTGGAAACAGATATTGGCTATGATAGAAAGGCATCAGAAAACACAGCTGAAAATGGGGCTACCATACACACAAGGTGGTGATAATATTATGGCCAAATATGAAGCCATACAAGACCCACAGACTGAAAGGTCTTCCTGTTTCTATAGCTATTTGAATACTATTAAAATCAGTCTCAGCCATCTGAAATCGCACAGACAAAGTTCCAGAAAGAGACTACTTTTCAGGAAATAAAATAATGTGATGTAAAACACATCTTATTATAAGTGATACACACACGAAAATAGCACTATTTGATTTTACCACAAACAAACTTAAAACAACAGTTGCAGAGTTACTTTACTACTCTACACTATTTATATTTGCTGGCAATGTCTAAAGATACAAACTTACACATTATACCAAGAATTAACATGCATGCCCTTACATAGCTCTACAAATGTTTTTAAACTGTGTTAAAGTGTTAGCCATGTGGACTGAAGGACTCAAAGTAAGAACTTTCAGAGCCACTCTTGAAAATAAAATGTAAATTTAGAATAGGTTTCCATGATTTTAGAAGTAATTATTTGAATAACTCTTGGGGAGATGTGAGTGATGTTAGTGAAGCTATTCGTAAAAATTGTGACTCTGGTAATATCGAAAATGAATTTCATGTAATGTTTGTATGTGACAAATATTCAGATT
The DNA here is from genome assembly GCA_024760905.1 of Plotosus lineatus. Lineage (NCBI taxonomy): Eukaryota > Metazoa > Chordata > Actinopteri > Siluriformes > Plotosidae > Plotosus > Plotosus lineatus. The sequence continues at coordinate 33,454,103 of CM045728.1, forward strand.
TATGGCAAAAATATCTATCTTTTTTGCCATTACCATTGTTACCTGTGAGAGATAAACATATATTGTCCAATTTGTTAAATTCTAAAAATATTGATGTCGTACTGCAATATATCTTTAAGATATATCTTTGTAATCATGCCCATTCATTCACTCAAATGTAAACTGTAATTGTATAATAGGCCTTGAGGCCACAAAATACTGAATAAACAAATCTGAAATCTGAAAACTTTTAGAGTCATGTGTGGGTGGGCTGTGAGCAGATAGGGTGAAATGGGCAGCTAAATACAACTGACAGGATGACATTTCACTTGTAGAGCTCAAGGGGCAATCTTCCATAGCCTCCGGCAACAGCAGTCTTCATTAATGGAGTCATAATATAATGGTCACAAAATTTCCATATTGTTTTCATATCAAGCTGTCTTTTTGTCAGAAGGATATGGTCCTTCATGTAAGAGTAATAGTGTGCATATCTGAAAAAATCTAAGGAGTATAAGTTTATGGTAAATTAAAAAAAATTATATATATATATATATATATATATATATATATATATATATATATATATATATATAATATATATATATATATATATATATATATATATATATATATATATATATATATATTTATATATATATATATATATATATTCTTCTTCTTGTCCTTTCGGCTTTTCCCTTCAGGGGTCACCACAACGAATCATCTGCCTCCATCTCACCCTATCCTCTGCATCTTTTTCTCTTACACCAACTGCCTTCACGTCCTCCTTCACCACATCCATGAATCGTCTCTTTGGTCTTCCTCTAGGCCTTCTGCCTGGTAGTTCCAAACTCAGCATCCTACTACCAATATACTCACTATCCCTCCTCTGTACATGTCCAAACCATCTCAATCTAGCCTCTCTGACTTTGTCTCCAAAACGTCTTACATGTGCTGTCCCTCTGATGTACTCATTCCTGATCCTATCCATCCTCGTTACTCCCAAAGAGAACCTCAACATTTTCATCTCTGCTACCTCCAGCTCTGCCTCCTGTCTTTTCCCCAGGGCCACTGTTTCTAAACCATACAACATCACAGGCCTGAACACCGTCTTGTACAATATATAAAATATATTTCAATGATTACCTGTTATTTAACTGAACCAGTTGTACTGAGCTAGTATGAAATACTTCTTTGGGTGACATGGTGGCATAATGATTTGCACTTCCACTGCACAGTAAAAATGTCCTAGGTTATCATTATATAGACAAAAATGAACCACCATTCATAATCCCACAATGGCAACTTAGAATGTCCAAATACATGCACATTAGGCTCATTGGCTGTTCCAAATCTCCTCTAGGTGTGAGTGTGAGTGTGAGTGTGAATGGTTGTGTGAGTGTTGGCCTGGCGAGCTGTCCAGTGTGTACCCTGGAGTCGGCTGAGATGGGCACCAGCCACTCTGCAACTCTAATTAGGATTAAGTTGTTCAGAAAATGAATGAATATATGCAATGCAATGTTTGCATTAGATTGTTTTTTACAGTAATATGAGTACACATTTGCATCATCACTCTAACAAGACACTATGCCCAGTATGTGGGTTTATGTTTGCCTGACATCTTAACATTAAACACTTAAAAGCTCAGAAATTAAAGTAATATCACCCAGTCTGTGAAGTCTTCAAACACAAAGTATGGCTTGGTCCCCAGGTTTCTTTCATAAGGGATATTTACACTAAAGGCATAACCATTCATGTTGACATGTTGAGTCTCAGAAGTACATGCTACAATGAAATAAAAGAAAGATTTACTAATAACAAAACTACAACATTTAAACTCTCACAGACCAATGTTTTGTCTTGTTTAAAATAATAAGCACGCTATCATACTCAGATAGCAGACAGACATGCAGATAAATAAATCTAAAAACGAAATTTCTGAAATGGTCAGGGCTTGCCAGGCCATTGCAGGGAGGAAACACGCTGATGGCTATGCAGCTTACTCTTGTCGAAAGTCAGCAATGGTTCTTATACATGCCTCACACCACAGACAGTGAGAGACATGGCCAGCCTTTGATAACCCTGTTAGCTGCACTTGGGGCACAGCAGTGACAACAACAGGGGACAGCAGCTTGAATCCCCAACCTTAGGATCGGCAATTCAGTACCTTCCCACTGGGCCACCACTGTTCCGTAAATAAATGTTTGTGACACAAATGCCAAAATCATAAGATTGGCGCTTCAGTTCAAATACACAATCATAGTATTAAATTAAACTAGAACACTGATTAAGGCAAAAAAGGATGAGAATAAATAAGTTTATAACCAAAAACACCCCCCACACACACATATACACACACACACAGAGAGAGAGAGATCCCTCACTTTCCGCAGTAAATTGAGACTGAGATACTCCTGCGACCCCCGAATTCCACGAAATAGGATCACCCCCCCAATGATGTATATGTACATGTATATGTGTATATAATATCAATAAATACATATTCAATGCTATAAATGCTTATTATAAAAAATAAACATTCAAAAATAATGCATAATATGCACATAAATTATAATTACACACACATAGACCCAGCTAACACGCAACGTTGTTGTGACCATTTACAACGTTGCAGAAAGGTCGCGATTAAGTCAGGTTACATGTAACGTTATGTAAACGTTGTAGCGACGTTATATCAAACATTCACTGAGAACCTGTATGTGATGTTTAATCACAATGTTGTTTGGACATCGCCTAAACGTCGCACACCCCCAGGCTGCGTGAGGTCTGCCACAGTAAACTGTGCGCATGTGTGTCAATCTTTCCGGTTTGGCGCGCTTGTTTGAACAGACAAAGAAATTTCCTTTGGGCTTCTTCTTTCGTCAGGAGTCGCCACAGCAAATGAAGAACATTTCTTAATCTTGTCCAACAATATTTCCTCTCAGAAAAGAAGATTTAACTGAAATCTCTGGCAAGCTCACAAGGTAAGATATGCGTACATAAGGTTACACTTCACAGCAAGATGAATGTTAATAATATGCTGATTACACTGGGTAGGAGTTCATAGTTCTAAATTTAACTTGGCTTCACTTAACAAACATGTCATGATGTTTAGAACATTGAGAGGATATGAAATGTGTTGTCTGATACATTTTTATATCTATTTAATACTCTGATCCATGGCCTAGAGTTCTGCACACTGACATTATTCACGTTAGTCTTAGCTTGAGGGTTAGGTAGAGATTTTAAATCAAACGAAGAACCTATGCCGTATGATCACTGTTGTTCAGACACCTAAGCATCGCAGATCCCACTGTGTGAGGTCTGCCACATTAAACTGCACATGCGTGTCTTTCCGGTTTGGCGGGCTTTCTTGAACAGACAAAGAAGACTCATTATTCTTAATCTTGGCCAACAATATAAAATTTTCTGAGATTTAACCAAAATCTGTTTTCCTGATTGTTAATAGATGTCTGGTTTTAGTTGTGTTCACTGATGAGCAGACAGTGGATGTTGTTCACGAGGATAATTTGTGATAATGAGGGAAGTTCTTTTTGTAGCATATTATAATACTAGTATTGCCTGGCTTTATAATGGCAACTTACCTGTACACTGTTAAGTCTTGATATGGTGTCTTTATACACATGTTTTAATAATGTACTCATAATACACGAAATAACTGATCCGTAAACGGTGTAGGGCAGGGGTCGGGAACCTTTTTGAGAGCCAAAAAGAAGACATATTTTAAAATCTAATCCTCTGAGAGCCATATATATATATGGAATGTATATATATATATATATATATATATATATATATATATATATATATATATATATATATATATATATATATATATATTAATACTGAATACAACTGAATTGAAAAGGAAGACCAACAACAATTTAAGAGTATAATAAGACTCTGAATTTATTTGAAACGACATTACTTATTTACTTACTTACTTACTTAAAGTAAGTAAGTAAGTAAGTAAGTAAGACTCTGAATTTATTTGAAACGACATTGTCATCATGAAGTTATTTGTTAATAAAAAAGTACTTCTTACTATCAGTGCTGTAGTGGTCAAAAAATAAGTGAGTACATGATGGCAGCGAAGCGACCAAGGCGCTCAGCAGCACCTCAGCATACGAAGTGGGATGAGGTGCACGGAGTGCGGGGAGGGTGCGGCTTTGGCTTTGAAACTATTTAGCACTTCAGCTCCGCTTTTTATTTACACAGTCGTGGAAATTTATGTTGATCAACTATAAAGTAGACCAAATTAGTCAGTATACGCAACTCAGTCACTAAAACAAGTGGGTACACGGTGTATAACGACGTGTACCCACCACTACAGCACTGCTTACTATTAATGCGACTACTGGTGCTGCATGGTTTTGCTGATGGCTTTATAGTCTGGTTGATACGGGGTGAGGACTTGACACGACAGGACTCACACACAGCAGTGTTTATGTGACAGGAAGCAAATCCCAAGTTTTGGCAATCAGCTGGTCTGCGGGTTGAAGTTTATCCATGTCTGTCCATTTGTGTTTGCTTTCCAGCTGTGCTTGGCTTCGTGCAAATGAGCTGATCAAAAATGAGGGAAATTTATCTCTTTACTCAAAAACAACATGCACAGTCTGTGGCTGTTGTTATAATCTAATAAAATTAGAGTTTCAAGGTATTGGACCTGCCCAGTGACGTGGCATTGAAAATCGATGAATAGATTTAAATGCGCAAGATTTATTAATCTGTTTTTGTTTTATTTGATGAATTTTTTTGTATTTTTATTTAAATGACAGTGGAATTATGTATTTGTTATTGTTAAGCCAGATACAGTCATCAAAACATCACACTCTGAGACACATGGAGAGAAGATGTACCGTACAAAATCATGTAGCTTTAGAACTGTGCATATTTTATTGTTACAGTAGCTTATGTAGAATACATCACATTTTATCGCAACAATTTGAAAAATAATGCATTTAATTAAAAAAAACCCAGATTTTCCCATACAACAGGGGTCAGGAACCTACGGCTCGCGAGCCAGATATATATATATATATATATATATATATATATATATATATATATATATATATATATATATATATATATATTGGAACTATGACAGGAAAAGGTAGAGAGCTGGCTGACATGATGCAGAGGAGGAAGGCAGACACACTCTGTGTTCAGGAGACCAATGCAGAGGAGGAAGGCAGACACACTCTGTGTTCAGGAGACCAGGTGGAAAGGTAGCAAACGGCGCGGGGTTTAAGCTGTTTTTTCATGGTGTGGATGAGAAGAGAAATAGAGTAGGAGTCATCTTGAAGAAGGGATTGGTCAGGAATGTTCTAGAAGTGAAAAGAGTGTAAGACAGAGTGATGAGTATCAAGTTAGAAATTGAAGGTGTGATGTTCAATGTTGTTAGTGCTCATGCCCCACAGGCAGGATGTAAGCTAGAAGAGAAGGAGAGATTCTGGAGTGAGTTAGATGAAGTGCAGACTTCAAGGGACATAGTGCAGGCAACAGAAGGGACGAGGAAGTGATGTGCAGGTTTGGTATCCAGGACAGGGACACAAAAAGACCGATGTTGCTAGATTTTGCACAAAGGATGGAAATGGCTGTGGTGAATACTTTTTTCAAGAAGAGAGAAGAGCATATGGTGACTTATAAAAGTGGATGTAGGAGCACACAGGTAGACTACATCTTGTGCAGGCAATGTAATTTGAAGGAAGTCAGTGCCGGCAAAGTAGTAGTGGGTGAGAGTGTTGCCAAACAGCATAGGACGGTGGTGTGCAGGATGATGCTGATGGTAAGAAAGGTGAAGAAGGTGAAGGCAGAGCAGAAGACAAAGTGGTGGAAGCTGAAAAAGGAAGTGTCGTGTTGTCTTCAAGGAGGAGTTGAAAGGAGGATCCTCAAATAGGAAATCAGAGTCTGACAAATTAAGAAAATGTTTATTTAATACATCGGACATAGTTTGAAATGATAGATTTTCCGGTTCTAAACCAAACTTTCTGAGAAATCTTAGCATATCCTTCAAAATGGAAACAAAAGAATAAATTACATATTTTTATTCACAGAATATTCCCTTCATAAAATAACAATAAGTTTACCTATTTTGTAATCTAGCCCATGCACTAGTTGGTAAGATAGAAAATTTATTTAATTGCCAATTGAACATATCTACTTGACCTATTTAACCAACTTTTACATGTTAGTTGCAAAGTTTATTCTGTGATTTTAGGGCATTGTTTCCAACTTTGGGCTTATAGCATGCATATGATGCACTAACAATGCTATTAGAAATGTCTTTTTCCCAGCTACTGGCTATGATTTTATTAATAAGGAGCATGGTGCAATGTTTACTTACTTATAATTTGTTTTAACGTGTAATGTGTACTGTCTTCTCTTCAAGTTATAATAATGGTAAAGTGATGTTCAATCACCCCCTCTTTTTCTCTTTAAAAAGGTACAGCTCGTTATTGACCTCAAAAGTGGGAGTCATAATCCTCTGTCCTGTTTTCTCTATGAAGCAATCTCCATGTGGATCAATAAAGTTGTTCTGATTCTGAAAACATGCTGTGAAATTATGCAAAGCATGATGACCCCTTATTCTTATTCCATGTCCAACAAAAATATTTCACCACATTCTGTGTTAAACAATGACAGGTTCTCTTCATTTTTTAAAATGTGTGTGCTTTATCATATGTGAACAAGTGCAGTGCCCTTATTTCAACCTATTACTAATACTATTCAATTCTGTTATACAATAACGCACAATATCTGACCAGATAGATTTGAGAATTCACATGCACTCTGATATAATTAGACTGATTATTTACTACAAATGAATATAGTAATATTATACATAAAGATAATAAGAAATTATTGAATGAGGCTCACAAACTGAGGATAATGTTTGAAATAAAATGTTGGACAAAAACCTCAGTTATTGATAACTAATTATACAATCCAACAAATTCAACAAGATGTGATTTTAAACAATAAGTAGAAAGGTACACAATATGGCTTTCACATTTGTTGAGGTAAAAATGTATTTTTAAACATCTAATAATTTTCAGAATATCAAAATATTGTAATTTTCAAAAGATTTGAAAGTTCTATTGAAGCACACCTGACCATAACCACACTTTAAAAATATGGTTTTAGTATGCTTTCCTTGGGTTTTAATATAGTACAAACAAAAACTTTAGAGAAATAAAAAAAAAAAAAAATCCATGATGGAGCATGACCATTCACACATATACTAAAATATTTACTTTAGGCTCAGTGAAAGTCACAGAACAGGTCTTATAAACCTGGTAAACAAGTGTCTCAGTCTCATCTTCAATCATTGGTGATGAAAACTGTAAGGATAGCCATTGTTAGGATGATCCCCCTTTTTCTCCAAAACAAAGGATAAAAAATTAATCAGGCCTAAACATTCCGGGGAGATGGGGGTGTTAATCATATGACAGATATAAAAAGAAATGTTAACATGACTTCTAGCAGTCCAATTGGTAAACTACCAGAAGAAGTTCTCATGCAGGTGTGCTTATGCGAGTAACCCTGCCTCGAGTATGATGATGTAAGTCAAAACGAGGATAACTGGTCACTGGCTATGTTCTATCCTCTACTGCTCTGACAGTAATGGTCTGCTGTGTGTTCCTTGTAGCTTGCGTGTGCAGGTCCTGCACCAGGTTGGATGTTCGAACCACTTACAGAAAGTATTCTGTGGGTGAACTGGACAAATGGTTACAGGCCTGAAGAAAATCCAAACCACATCCTGTGGGAAACTCATGTGGGTTTTAGTTAGTCACTCTAACTCCTGTAACACAAAGAACCATCACAATAAAACAGGGTTCAAACAGTCAAGTATGTCATCAGGTTAAGATGTCCTTGGGATGTTTCTATAATCTAGTTGCATGTATCCACTGTGGAAAAAGGTTGGTTAGTACAGAGGTGCGTGTCATTACGACTACTTCTGCTGGTCTTTCATACTTAAATTCTTCTAATTTCTTAGGTTTCAATGATTTGACCAGGATGGTATTGCCCATGTAGAAGAGGTGGGTAGGATTACGAGAGATAATTTGGCTTGAATGAGAAATTTGATCATAATGTTTTGATGGAGTATCAATCAGAAAAGCAGAATACTCAGCGATATGCAAGTCTAAATCTGAAGTACCTATTGCTGGTTTTTCTATTCTCCATGAGACTGGAAAGGGTCTTCCAAAAGTAATATCATGTATGGAGAGGTGCATGTCCTTCCTAGGTGTCATTCTTAGTTCTGCTAATCTTCTTTTTCTTCTTTTCCTTCTTTTTTTTTTTTGGTTGTTCCCTTCCGGGGTCACCATGGCAAATCATTTGCCTCCATCTCACCTTGTTCTCTGCATCTTCTTCTCTTACACCAACTACCTTCATGTCCTCCTTCACCACATCCATAAATCTCCTCTTTGGTTTTTCCCATAGGCCTTCTGCCTTGTAGTTCAAACCTCAGCATCCTACTACCAATATATTCACTATCCCACCTCTGTACATGTTCAAACCATCTCAATCTTGCCTCTCTGACTTTGTCTCCAAAACATCTTACAAGGGCTGTCCCTCTGATGTACTCATTCCTGATCCTTTCCATCCTCGTTACTCCCAAAGAGAACCTCAACATTTTCATCTCCGCTACCTCCAGCTCTGCCTCCTGCCTTTTCCTCAGCGCCACTGTTTCTAAGCCATAGAACATCGCTGGCCCCAACACCGTCTTGTGGGTTATCACAATGCTATCAACCGTCTGCCTGTCACAGGCAGAAACAGCTCAAAGCAGACAGGTAGGCCTCGGACGACAGTATCAAGAGTTTTAGACAGGAATGCATATGGTCTCATTCCCTCCAATGTACTTGGCCAATACAACAGAGGCGGTGCCCCCATGCTCATAGGCATCCAAGTGAAGTGTTCTTTGATAATTAAGGAGTTCCAGAGCAAAGGCTGATCACAGAGCCCAATGCAGAACCTCAAATGCCTCTACCATGTCTATTGTCCAGGTTAAAAGTTGTTGGAGGGTCATTGTGTGAGATAGCGGATCTGAAGCACTTGTCACATAAGAAACAGTTGGAAATCCACTGCCTGCAGTAATTAATGAGGCCCAGAAATGCCATCAGCACGTGCTTTATGGCTGAGTGTCTGAAGTTGAGGATAATTTGGATTCTGTCCTTGGAAAGGTGTTTACAACCTTGAGAGAGAGAGTTCTAAACCAAGATATTTCACATTGTCTTTGTAAAACTGCAACTTTGACTTTCATAACTTGACGCCAAGTATTCGTGGAGGCAGAGAGAGGCTTGTTCACAGATGTCTTCTGATACAACTGAAACTAGAAGATCATCCACATACTTCATGATGTTAGAATCAGTGGGGAGGGTCAGATCACATAGTGTATCCTTTACCACAGCCATGAAGGCTGCAGAAGAATCAATGAAGCCTTCTGGTATGTGCATCCAGATGTATTGTCTGCCCCTATGCATGAAAGCAAAAAGAGGCTGTGTCTGCTCTTCAAAGGCACCACTAGAGAGAGAGAGAGCAGTAAATAAAAAGGAATAGGTGGGCAGCTCAAAGGCCTTTGGTGGCCTGGTGGCAAAGGGTGCTGGATCACTGATCCTAAGGTTGTGGGTTCGAGTCCCACTCTCCACAAGGTTGTCACTGACCCCCCGGTGTAGATAACTTGGTTATCAAAGGCCGGCCATGTCTCTCACTGTCTATGGTGAGAGGCATGTAAAAGAACCATTGCTGTCTTTCGTAAAGAGTACCTGCATAGCCATCAGCATGTTTCTGCCCCTTGCTAAAAAGGTTGTGTTAGGAAGGGCATCCAATGTAAAAACTTATGCCAAATCAAACATGCGAATCAAATGGTTCGCTGTGGAAACCCCCTGAAGAAGGGAAAAGCCGAAAGGAAAAGAAGAAGAAGAAGGTGGGCAGCTCAAAAATTGGCAACCATCTGGGTTATTGTGCTCATGTATACTATGTGGTTAGCCTGTTGTCAAATAAGCAAATATCTGGTAGGTTGCTCTTTTAATTCTGTCATGGCATGTGATGTATCTTGCTAGTAAAACTCATACTCAGTTTTCTTCCATCTGGCACCGCCATGCTCCTCAGCCACACCCTCAACCTTAGTTGTACCAACCCACTGGTTGTTTTCTGGTTTTACGCACGGGATTGCACGTGACACTGTTGCCTCATCGTACTCATCTCCCAACATATCATTCAAAGTGAAACAGTAATCAGCCCCAACCAGTTGACAATGACATGAGGTCTTGATTAACATGTCAAAAAAAAATTAAGGAGATGCTGGTGGATGGAAGCTTTGGCCCCACATCCCAAACAAAAGCACTGTTCAGAACTGGGGGATCAGGCAGAAAACCCACATCCGGCGCCACATCATCTGGATTATCCAGATCGGAAGAACCCTCAGCATCCTTGGGATCACCACTATGTTCGTCACTGCTGCCATGAGTGTGTGGGTCATGCCATTGAGAAGAACACCCATTGACCAGAGATTTTGCCGTACGATCACTGGGATGGCCCTCTGGGGGTGAGCACAGGGCCTGGGGTGCAGGAGTAAGAATGGAAGGGTAGTTTCTAAGTGGATTATGGCATGCTAGCTTGGGGTATATCCCTTGGTTATTGTAGAAACAAGAATACAGTGGTGGTGAGACATTTAGCAGGCAACAGTAATTTGGGTTTGGTTTCAGAAGTCAGCTTTGATATAGATTTCAATTCTTTCTTAGAATTGTTAATTCCAATAGATGTATCCCACACAGGTTTCATCTATATCTATTTTACATAAGCCTCGGACATGTAATCCCAGTGAGGATCTCCCTCAATGGTTTGGTTATATTCTGAACTCAAGTATTGAAGCTTAAAAATTCCCTTCAAGGGTATTTCAAGAATTGGGACTGGGATTCAGTCCAGCCAGCCAAATTATCCAACCATAGGATAGTAAAAACATGCCAATACACATCTATTCATCTAGTCCCTGGGAGCTTCCCCAGGATCAGGTTTAGGATTTTTACTGCTTGATGCTCCCATTTCCAAAATTAACCAGCAACCGACACATCACAAGCAATAGAGGATATGATGTGAGGGAGGATGGAAACTCAAGGAAAATAATTGTTCTGTTTCCTGGGAGTTTAAGTACTCATCACGCAAAATAAATGACCGGAGTTTTAATCTCCTTCTTTGGACTTTAACCAAAGACCTCAAACAATTACTGTGATTTCATAGATACCATCAACCAGGGAGACTGCTTACACTTTAATGATATGACAAGATGTCACATCGGCTGTACTAACCTGATTGAAGGTATCCCAGACAAGCCCCGAAAACTGTAAGGATAGCAACTGTTAGGGTGATGCCATTTACCTCAATGCGTCCTGCGTCATGTCCTCCCTCCTCTACCAGGCCTGGGGAGAGACTTCAATAAAAGGAGACCAGAGAGAGGTAAGCCAAGCATTTATTCAAGCTTTCTCAATGGTACTAGGTGTGCATCAGTATTTATAATGCGAGTGTGTGTGTGTGTGTGTGTGTGTGTGTGTGTGTGTGTGTGTGTATGTGTGTGTGTGTGTGTGTGTGTGTGTGTGTAGACACTAAGAAACACATTTAGTTGTTAGTTATGAATAGGAACAGAATATAAATAGTGAATCAGCCTTTGTGCACAAGTGAGGACAAAACATGGATGTACAAAGTACATAGTGAAAAGAATAACAGAAAAATCAGACATACATATATCGTATTTTTCAGACCATAAGGTGCACCAGATTTAAGGTGCACCAGATGATAGGGTGCAATATCATTGAACAATGATGGTGGTATTGTATGAGGAAGTCTGGAGTGGCAGAGAAGTATGTTAGAGTGGTGCAGGACATGTATGAGAGATATAAGACAGTGATGAGGTGTGCTGTCTGTGTGACAGAAGAGTTCAAGATGGAGGTGGGACTGCATCAAGGGTCAGCTCTGAGCCCCTTCTTGTTTGCCATGGTGATGGACAGGCTGACAGACGAGTCTCCATGGACTATAATGTTTGCAGATGACATTGTGATCTGTAGTGAGAGCAGAGAACAAGTGCAGGAAAATCTAGAGAGGTGGAGGTATGCCACAAAAAGGAGAGGAATGAAGGTTAGCCTCAGTAAGACATAATACATGTGTGCGAATGACAAGGACCCAACAGGAATGGTGAGGTTACAGGGAGCAGAGATAAAGAAGGTGGAGGATTTTAAGTACGTACTTAGGCTCAACAATCCAGAGCAATGGAGACTGTGGAAAAGAGGTGAAGAAGCGTGTGCAGGCAGGCTGGAAAGGTTGGAGAAAGGTGTCCGGTGTGATGTGCGATAGGAGAGTGTCAGCAAGAATGAAAAGAAAAGTGTACAAGACGGTGATGAGGCCAGCGATGTTCTATGGCTTAGAAACAGTGGCGCTGAGGAAAAGGCAGGAGGCAGAGCTGGAGGTAGCGGAGATGAAAATGTTGAGGTTCTCTTTGGGAGTAACGAGGATGGAAAGGATCAGGAATGAGTACATCAGAGGGACGGCACATGTGAGATGTTTTCGAGACAAAGTCAGAGAGGCAAGATTGAGATGGTTTGAACATGTACAGAGGTGGGATAGTGAATATATTGGTAGTAGGATGCTGAGGTTTGAACTACAAGGCAGAAGGCCTATGGGAAAAACCAAAGAGGAGATTTATGGATGTGGTGAAGGAGGACATGAAGGTAGTTGGTGTAAGAGAAGAAGATGCAGAGAACAAGGTGAGATGGAGGCAAATGATTTGCCATGGTGACCCCGAAAGGGAACAGCCGAAAGGAAAAGAAGATCAATGAACAATGATTGAATGGTCTATATCCATACATAAGGCACATTAAACAAACCAAACGTCAGATAAATCAAACTTGATTCAACTCTCACAATAACTCTCAACATTGTTCAGCTTTAACAACATAAACTATAAAATAATACACTTCACAATAACTCTCAAGCTTGTTCAGCTGTAACACATAAAATATAAAAAATACACGTCACGATAACTCTCAACATTGTTTAGTTGTAACAATATAAAACAATAAACTCATGTTTTCAGTTCATTCCGCTTCCACAAATCCTCAAATTTTTCATCTTCGGTGTCTGAGTTTAACAGTTATGTGAATTGGACATAAAGCCCAGGTCCCTCTATTATTTTTATTATTATATTAAAATATTTTGATAATGCAGCCATGAGGTGGGGGGGGTACTAACCAGTGTCTCTCCCCCTCATGCCGGTCCCAAGCCCGGAGAAATGCAGAGGGTTGTGTCAGGAAGGGCATCCGACGTAAAACCAATGCCAATTACTTAAAATGCAAATCAAAAGTATTACCTCCATACCGGATCGGTCGAGGCCCGGGTTAACAACGACCGCCATCAGTGCTGTCAATCAACAGGGTGCTGATGGAAATTGGACTACTGTTGGTCGAAGACGTCGAAGTAGGAGAGGTGCGAGGCGTGGCCGTAGGCAGAGAGAGAAGAGGAAAGGCCTGAGTCTAGGACTGAGAGTGGGGACTTTGAATGTTGGAACTATGCACAGAAAAGGTAGAGAGCTGGTTGACATGATGCAGAGGAGGAAGGTGGACATACTGTGTGTTCAGGAGACCAGGTGGAAAGGTAGCAAAGCTAAAAGCTTAGGAGCAGGGTTTAAGCTATTTTATCACGGTGTGGATGGGAAGAGAAATGGAGTCGGAGTCATCTTGAAGGAGGAGTTTGTCAGAATGTTCTAAAAGTGAAAAGAGTGTCAGACAGAGTGATGAATCTCAAGTTAGAAATTGAAGGTGTAATGCTCAATGTTGTTAGTGCTTATGCCCCACAGGCAGGATGTGAGCTAGAAGAGAAGGAGAGATTCTGGAGTGACTTAGATGAAGTGATGCAGAGTACCCCCAGAGGTGAAAGAGTGGTCATAGGTGCAGACTTCAATGGACATGTTGGGGGGCAGGCAACAGAGGGACGAGGAAGTGATGGGCAGGTTTGGTATCCAGGACAGGAACGCAGAAGGACAGATGTTGATAGATTTGCAAAAAGGATGGAAATGGCTGTGGTGAATACTTTCTTTGAGAAGAAACAGGAGCATAGGGTGACTTATGAAAGCGGAGGTAGGGCGCACACAGGTAGACTACATCTTGTGTAGGCGATGTAATTTGAAGAAGTCAGTGACTGCAAAGTCATCGTGGGTGAGAGTGTTGCTAAACAGCATAGGATGGTGGTGTGCAGGATGACTCTGATGGTGAGAAAGGTGAAAAGGCAAAGGCAGAGCAGAAGACAAGGTGGTGGAAGCTGAAAAAGGAAGAGTGTCGTGTTGTCTTCAAAGAGGAGTTGAAACAGGCTTTGGGTGGCCAGGAAGGGCTTCCAAATGACTGGACAACCACAGCAAATGTGATCAGGGACACAGGTAGGGAGAGTACTTGGTGTGTCCTCTGGAAGGAAAGTAGATAAGGAGACTTGGTGGTGGAATGAGGAAGTGCAGGAGTGTGTACAAAGGAAGAGGTTAGCCAAGAAGAAGTGGGACATTGAGAGGACCGAAGAGAGTAAACAGGAGTACAGGAGACACAGCATAAGGCTAAAGTAGCAGTGGCTAAGGCCAAACAGAGGGCATATGATGACTTGTATGATAGGTTGGATAGTAAAGAGGAGAAAATGATCTATACAGGTTGGCACAGCAGAGAAATAGAGATGGGAAGGACGTGCAGCAAGTTAGATTGATAAAGGACAGAGAGGGAACTCTATTGACTAATGACAGAAGTGTGCTGGGAAGATGGAAAGAGTACTTTGAAGAGCTGATGAATGAGGAAAATGAGAGAGAAAAAGAGTAGAAGAGGTAACCATTGAGGAGCAGGATGTAGCAAAGATCAGTAAGGGTGAAGTGAGAAGGGCATTGAAGAGGATGAAGAATGGAAAGGCAGTTGGTCCTGATGATATACCTGTGGAGGTATGGAAGTGTCTAGGAGAGGTAGCAGTAGATTTTCTGACAAGAACATTCAACACGGGTACTAGAGAGTGAGCAGATGCCAGAGGAGTGGAGGAGAAGTGTGCTGGTGCCCATTTTTAAGAACAAGGGAGACGTGCAGAGTTGCAGCAACTACAGAGGGATAAAGTTGATGAGCCATACGATGAAGTTATGGGAAAGAATAGTGGAAGCTAGACTAAGGGCAGAGGTCAGCATTTGTGAACAACAGTTTGGTTTCATGCCAAGAAAGAGCACCACAGATGCAATGTTTGCCTTGAGGATGTTAATAGAGAAGTACAGAGAAGGTCAGAGGGAGCTACATTGTGCCTTTGTAGATCTGGAAAAGCATATGACAGGGTGCCAAGAGAAGAACTGTGGTATTGCATGAGGAAGTCTGGAGTGGCAGAGAAGTATCTTAGAGGGGTGCAGGACATGTATGAGAGATGTAAGACAGTGGTGAAGTGTGCTGTCTGTGTGACCGAAGAGTTCAAGGTTGAGGTGGATGGGACTGCATCAAGGGTCAGCTCTGAGCCCCTTCTTGTTTGCTATGGTAATGGACAGGCTGACAGACGAGGTGAGACAAGAATCTCCATGGACTATGATGTTTGCAGATGACATCGTGATCTGTAGTGAGAGCAGAGAACAAGTGCAGGAAAATCTAGAGAGGTGGAGGTATGCCCTGGAAAGGAGAGGAATGAAGGTTAGCCTCAGAAAATCAGAATACATGTGTGTGAATGAGAAGGACCCAGGAGGAACGGTGATGTTACAGGGAGCAGAGATAACGAAGGTGGAGGATTTTAAGTACTTAGGCTCAACAATCCAGAGCAATGGAGAGTGTGGAAAAGAGGTGAAGAAGCGTGTGCAGGCAGGCTGGAATGGTTGGAGAAAAGTATCCGGTGTGATGTGCGATAGGAGAGTGTCAGCAAGAATGAAGGGAAAAGTGTACAAGATGGTGGTGAGGCCAGCGATGTTGTATGGCTTAGAAACAGTGGCGCTGAGGAAAAGGCAGGAGGCAGAGCTGGAGGTAGCGGAGATGAAAATGTTGAGGTTCTCCCTGGGAGTAACGAGGATGGATAGGATCAGAAATGAGTATATCAGAGGGACAGCCCACGTAAGATGTTTTGGAGACAAAGTCAGAGAGGCGAGATTGAGATGGTTTGGACATGTACAGAGGAGGGATAGTGAGTATATTGGCAGTAGGATGCTGAGGTTGGAACTACCAGGCAGAAGGCCTCGAGGAAGACCGAAGAAGAGATTTATGGATGTGGTGAAGGAAGACATGAAGGTCGTTGGAGTCAGAAAAGAAGATGCGGAGGACAGGGTGAGGTGGAGGCGGATGATTTGCTGTGGCGACCCCTGAAGGGAGCAGCCGAAAGTAAAAGAAGAATTAAAATATTTTGATATCTATCATTTCCTTGCACATATTATCTATTATTCCCTTGTGCATGGAGTCAGATTAATAGAGACAGAGATTAGAAGTCTTCCAGGTCATGACCTAAACTTCTCTCAACCACGCCCCCTTAAAGAGACAGCATCCTCACAGTTACAAACACATTTGCAGCATGAGTATTGTGTTCGTCACAGAATGGAGATCGTTATTTTTAAAGAGCTGTATCAGTGTCCAGTGGTGTCAGGTTTGCAAGCAAGGAGAGGTGTGGTGGTGAGCCAATCCTCCTCAACTCCCCGGAAATGTCTTCAAATTAAAGGTATGCTGCACTTCACGCAACAAACCCTGCCAGTTCAAGTTTTCATTGACTCAGGTTCTGATGACAATTTTATTGACTCAGAGTTGGTTAATCTCCATCATCTTCCAATATACAAACTCAAAACCCCTAAAGAGGTGGTACCCATAGATGACCGACTCATTGATCTTGTTACACATAAAACGGAGCCTGTCAAGCTTAGCCTATCAAGCAATCAATATCTGGAACTGTTCACCATTTCGGCTCCTTTCACTCCTCTTTAGGGGTGGCTGTGGTTACAAACCCATAATCCTCATATAGGCTTCGCCATGCTCACAATATGCAACTGGAGTGACTACTGCCACCAACACTTCCGACTGGCCCAGTTCCTCCCCAAGTTTCCCCAACCCCTGTCACTCTGGAGAAGATCAATTTAACTGGCATCCCTAGGGAGTATCATGACCTAAAAGAGGCTCAGTAGAAGTTCAGTAAGGACCGAGCCCTTTTGCTGCCAAACAGGCCATATGACTGCTTGATTGAGTTACTCCCTGGTTCCACACTCCCCACTAAGAGAATATATAACCTCTCAAAACTTGAGAGGCAGGCTATGGAAAGATACATCACTGACTCGCTGGCGGCAGACCTTATCCGGCCCTTATGATCTCTGGTAGGCACGGGGTTTTTCTTCGTCAAAAAGGACAAAACTCTGAGATCCTGCTTTGATTACACAAGACTCAACAGGATGACAGTAAAAAAACAAATACCCCCTTCTTCTCATTGACTGGGCCTTCACCCTTCTCCACAATGCCCCCATTTTCTAAAAATCAGACTTAAGAAATGCTTACCACCTAGTTTGGGTTTGGGAGGGAAACAAATGGAAAACCACTTTTAACACACCCCTGGGGCATTTTGAATACCTGGTGATGCCTTTTGGTTAGACTAACACCCTTGCAGTTTTCCAAGCATTAGTCATTGATGTTCAGCATGTCTCTGAGACTCTGCGCCCGTACTGATCCACCCAGACCCCACACTGCAGTTCATGGTGGAGGTGAATACCTCAGAATCGGGTGTGGGGGTTGTCCTCTCCCAGCACTCCCCTGCAGACCAGAAACTACACCCATGCACATTCTTCTTCCGTCGCCTGACTCCGGCAAAACAAAATTATAACATGGGAAACCATGAGCTGCTGGCAGTGGTTCTGGCACTTCAACAGTGGTGACACTGCTTGGAAGGAGGTTCCCATCCCTTCATTGTCTGGACGCTGAACTCCCAGCAAGCATGATGATCCCTCTACCTGGGGAGGTTCAATTTTACCTTCACAAACCGTTCCTGCTCGTGAAATACCAAATCAGACGCTCTCTCCCAGCAGTACTCCCCAGGGGAAGACACCGCCACAGAAACCATCCTGCCCACCCCTGTGTGCTCAGAGCTGCTTGGTGGGAGGTGGGGTGCCTGGTCCAGGATGCTCAGCAGGGGGAACCAGAGCCCGAAGGGTGTCCCCAAGGATGATTATATGTTCCTCCACCTGCTAGAACTCCAGTGCTCCAGTGGAGACATGTGTCCAAATTGGCCTGCCACCCCAGGGTTCAGTGGACCCTTTTCCTCCTCCAACAATGCTTCTGGTGGCTAACGATAGCAGCCAATACCAGGGAGTTCATTACAGCTTGTGCCACCTGTGACCGAAACAAGTCGTCCCACCTTGCGCCAGTGGCTCTCCTCCAACCCTTGTTCATACCTCATCATGGCTGGTCACACATTGCCGTGATTTCCATCTGAAGGCAACTTCATCATCCAGACCAAATTTCTCAAAATGGTCCATTTCATTCCCCTACCCAAGCTTCCATCAGCCATGGAGACAGCTGTCCTGCTGCTCCAAAACGTTTTCCACCTCAAAGGGATCCCAAGGACATTGTTTCCAATCGAAGCCCCCAGTTTGCATCTAGGGTATGGAAAGCATTTTGTGACACCCTAGGAGTTTCCAACAACTTGACCTTCGGCTACCACCCACAATCTAATGGCGAAGTGGAACGAGCTAATCAGAGACTAGAATCTTCCTTGTAGTGTGTTGCCTCCCATCTCCCAGCTTCCTGGTCCACACACACTTGCCATGGATTGAATACTCTCATAACTCCCTGATCTGCACTGCTACTGGTATGTCCCACTTCATGGTGGTGAACGATTTCCAACCCTCTGTGTTCCCCAGTCACTAGACCAAAGTGGTTGTCCCCTCAGTCCACTTCCGCAGAGCATGCTGGGTCTGGATGGAAGCTCATGCTGCCCTGGAGAGGTCAGCAGCCTGGAATCAGCAAATCATCGATGACCACCGGACACCAGCACCTATAAGGTCAGACAACAGGTTTGGCTCTCCTCCTGAGACCTTTCACTTCATACTGATTCCAAGAAAATGGCTCCCATGTACATTCGTCCTTACATCATCAAGCACATCATAAACCCCAGTGCCGTCTGGGTGAAACTCCCAGCGGCTCTCAAGGTACATCCTGTTTTTCATGTTTCCCTGGTGAAGCCCGTGGTGGAAAGCCCCCTTCATCCCCCTACTGACCCTCCATCCCTCCCCCCAGCTGGTTGTTGGACACCCTGCTTATTAAGTCAACCGCATCCTTGATGTCTGCAGGCGGGGTCGTGGTTACCAGTACCTGGTGGATTGGGAGGGATATAGTCCTGTGGAACACTCATGGATCCCTCGATCCCTGATTCTGTACCCTGATCTGCTGTCCAAGTTCTACAGCGGGTTTCCAGACAAACCTGGTTGGAAGCCAGCTGGCACCCTGGGTAGGGGGGTAATGTTATGGCCTGTGTTCTGGGGGACTTTGAATTTGGCAGCTCTGTTTTCTAACTCTGTTTTCTCTCTAGCAATGCTGAGGGGCATAGCTGACCTACTTGGGCTGATTGCAGCAGCAAACACCTGATTCCACTCATAAATCTACTCCCTATAAAGACAAGCTACACATTCACATCTGTGCCAGAAGATTGTCCTACATCATGCAGTTGATGATAGCTGTGCTTAACTAGTTTTCTGCACCTCAGTCACCAGTGTTTGTCATTTTCCCTCTATCACCACCAGTGTTTGTGTTTGTCTTCTGTGTCCAGTGTTGCCCTTAAATAAAATAACTCATTCCTGTTGCATTGTATACCGTCTCCTGCATTTCTGTGTCCGGCTGAAAGTTCGAACCATAATACGTCGACTGAGAAAGGTAATTGCAGACACATATTGCAATACATACTTGTTCTTTTCACAGTGGATATACACTTCCAGAGTGAAGAAAACTCGTTTGTCAAATTTCAAATTCTTCTTGCTTGAACCATGGCCTAATAGTGAGAGAAGCAAATTTTCAAAGGTTAATGCAGTCGTGTGTGTGTGTGGCTGTGTGGCTGGGGGGGGGACCAAACAAGTGTCCATCCTCACACCGGTCCCAAGCCTGGATAAATGCAGAAGGTTGTGACAGGAAGGGCACCTGGTGTAAAACTTTTGCCAAAATACGAAATGCGAGCCATTTATACAAATTTCATACTGTATCAGTCAAGGCCAGGGTAAACAACGACTGCCGTCAGTGCTGTCAACCAACAGGGTGCTGGTGGAAATTAGACTACTGTTGGTCGAAGAAGGAGAGGTTGAAGAAGAAGAGGTCAAAGAAGGAGAGGCAGGAGGCGCGTCCGTAGACAGAGAGAGAAGAGGAAAAGCATGAGTCTAGGCCTGAGACTAGGGACTTTGAATGTTGGAACTATGATAGGAAAAGGTAGAGAGCTGGCTGACATGATGCAGAGGAGGAAGGTGGACATACTGTGTGTTCAGGAGACCAGGTGGAAAGGTAGCAAAGCTAAAAGCTTAGGAGCAGGGTTTAATCTGTGTTTTCATGGTGTGGATGGGAAGAGAAATGGAGTCGGAGTCATCTTGAAGAAGGGATTGGTCAGGAATGTTCTAGAAGTGAAAAGAGTGTCAGATAGAGTGATGAGTCTCAAGTTAGAAATTGAAGGCGTGATGGTCAATGTTGTTAGTGATTATGCCCCACAGGCAGGATGTGAGCTAGAAGAGAAGGAGAGATTCTGGACTGAGTTAGATGAAGTGATGCAGAGTACCCCCAGAAGTGAAAGAGTGGTCATTGGTGCAGATTTCAATGGAAATGTTGGTGCAGGCAACACAGGGAACGAGGAAGTGATGGGCAGGTTTGGAATCCAGGAGAGGAACACAGAAGGACACATGTTGATAGATTTTGCAAAAAGAATGGAAATGGCTGTGGTGAATACTTTCTTCCAGAAGAGACAGGAGCATATGGTGACTTATAAAAGCAGAGGTAGGAACACACAGGTTGACTACATCTTGTGTAGGCGATGTAATTTGAAGGGTCAGTGACTGCAAAGCATTAGTGGGTGAGAGATTTACCAAACAGCATAGGATGGTGGTGTGCAGGATGCCGCTGATGGTAAGAAAGGTGTAGAAGGTAAAGGCAGAGCAGAAGACAAAGTGGTGGAAGCTGAAAAAGGAAGAGTGACGTGTTGTCTTCAAGGATGAGTTGAAATAGACTTTGAGTGGTCAGAAAGTGCTTCCAGATGACTGGACAACTACAGCTAATGTGATCAGGTAGAAAAATAGGAGAGCACTTGGTGTGTCCTCTGGAAGAAAAGTAGATAAGGAGACTTGGTGGTGGAATGAGAAAGTGCAGGAGTGTGTACAAAGGAAGAGGTTAGCTAAGAAGAAGTGGGACCAAAGAGAGTAAAAAGGAGTACAAAGAGACATAGCGTAAGGCGAAGGTAGAGGTGTCAAAGGCCAAACAGAGGGCATATGATGACTTATATGCTCGGTTGGAAAGTAAGACAGTAAAGAGACAAAATGATTTATACAGGTTGGCACAGCAGAGAAATAGAGAGGGAAAGGACGTGCAGCAAATTAGAGTCATTAAGGACAGAGAGGGGAAATGTATTGACTGATGACAGAAGTCTGCTGGGAATATGGAAAGAGTACTTTGAAGAGCTGATGAATGAGGAAAATGAGAGAGAAAAAAGAGTAGAGGAGGTGACCGTCGAGGACCAGGAAGAAGCAAAGATTAATAAGGGTGAAGTGAGGAGGGCATTGAAGAGGATGAAGAATGGAAAGGCAGTTGGCTGATGAAATACCGGTGGAGGTATGGAAGTGTCTAGGAGAGGCAGCATTAGATTCCCTGACAAGAACATTCAACAAAGTCTTAGAGAGTGAGAGGATGCCAGAGGAATGGAGGAGAAGTGTGCTGGTGCTCATTTTAACAACAAGGGAGAAGTTCAGAGTTGTGGCAATTACAGAGGCATAAAGTTGATGAGCCATACGATGAAGTTATGGGAAAGAATCGCGGAAGCAAGACTAAGGGCAGAGGTCAGCATTTGTGAACAACAGTTTGGTTTAATGCCAAGAAAGAGCACCACAGATGCAGAGTTTGCTTTGAGGATGTTAATAGAGAAGTACAGAGAAGGTCAGAAGGAGCTGTATTGTGCCTTTGTGGATCTGGAGAAAGCATATGACAGGGTGCTGAAAGAGGAATTGTGGTATTGCATGAGGAAGTCTGGAGTGGCAGAAAAGTGTGTTAGAGTGGTGTAGGATATGTATGAGAGATGTAAGACAGTGGTGAGGTGTGCTGTCGGTGTGACTGAAGAGTTCAAGGTAGGGGTGCATGGAGTGTTGAAGCGCAACTTTCGGATTTATCCGCTAGACTTCGAAGGCAGTTGTATTGTAAGCTCTGCTAAATCTAAACACCTATCACACTCAAGCCAGACTCCACCTCCGTCATTAGGACAGGTGCAACCTGGGTAGCTCGGCCTTGTGGCAGAGTGAGCCAATGGAGTCACTGACGACTGGGAAGTGAACTAACCTCTTTCTCCTAGTTAATCTAAGCGATTTTATAACAGTGCTTTAAATGGTAATGAAATCGAGTCTTTATAGATGGCGAAGACCGATTTCCTGCAACTGCTGGGTACCTGATTCCAGCAAAAGCGCCCCAAGTTTGTCCACGACGCCACAGGGGAAACATAATGATGATGATGATGATGAGGTGGGACTGCATCAAGGCTCTGAGCCCCTTCTTGTTTGCTATGATGATGGACAGGCTGACAGACGAAGTTAGACAAGATTCGCCATGGACTATAATGTTTGCAGATGACATTGTGATCTGTAGTGAGAGCAGATGTGGAGGTGGAGGAATGCCCTGGAAAGGAGGGGAATGAAGGTTAGCCTCAGTAAGACAGAATACATGTGTATGAATGACAAGGACCCAAGAGGAACAGTGATGTTACAGGGAGCAGAGATAGGGAAGGTGGAGGATTTTAAGTACTTAGGCTCAACAATCCAGAGCAGTGGAGAGTGTGGAAAAGAGGTGGAGAAGCGTGTGCAGGCAGGTTGGAATGGTTGGAGAAACGTGTCCAGTGTGATGTGTGACAGGCGGTATCAGCAAGAATGAAAGAAAAAGTGTACAAGACGGTGTTGAGGCCGTCGATATTGTATGGTTTAGAAACAGTGGCACTGGCGAAAAGACAGGAGGCAGAGCTGGAGGGAGCAGAGATGAAAATGTTGAGGTTCTCTTTGGGAGTAACAAGGATAGATAGGATCAGGAATGAGC
Organism: Plotosus lineatus; assembly: GCA_024760905.1. Lineage (NCBI taxonomy): Eukaryota > Metazoa > Chordata > Actinopteri > Siluriformes > Plotosidae > Plotosus > Plotosus lineatus. The sequence continues at coordinate 33,477,364 of CM045728.1, forward strand.
ACATCAGAGGGACAGCACATGTAAGACGTTTTGGAGACAAAGTCAGAGAGGCTAGATTGAGATGGTTTGGACATGTACAGAGGAGGGATAGTGAGTATATTGGTAATAGGATGCTGAGGCTGGAACTACCAGGCAAAAGGCCTAGAGGAAGACCAAAGAGACGATTCATGGATGTGGTGAAGGAGGACATGAAGGTCGTTGGTTCAAGAGAAGAAGATGCAAAGGATAGGGTGAGATGGAGGCAGATGATTCGCTGTGGCAACCCCTGGAGGGAAAAGCCGAAAGGAAAAGAAGAAGAATTGTTATTAGAAGCATTTATAATATTGAAAATGTATTTATTGATATTATATACATGTACGTATACATCAGTTGGGGGGGATATCCTACTTCACGTATTTTGGTGGTCGTGCAGGGATCTCGGTCACAATTAACCACGGACAGTGAGGGATCCCTGTACTACATTAATCCCAAAGGCAAAATTTTGGCTCTGCATTTAACCAATTCAAAGTGAGCACACACACACACACACACACACACACACACACATGGAGCAGTGGACTGCCACATAGTACAACACCCGGAGAACAGTTGGGGGTTAGGTGCCACGTTTAAAGGCACTTCCGACATGAAAGTGGAATAAAAGGAAAAATGCTCCTAACATTACATTATCCAGTACCCATTTTTCCTGCTTTTTTTGATTTAGGAATCAAACTAGCAACCTTTCTTCTTTTCCTTTCGGCTTTTGCCTTCAGAGATCGCCACAGCGAATCATCTGCCTTCATCTCACCCTATCCTCTGCATCTTCTACTCTTACTCCAACTACTTTCATGTCCTCCTTCACCACTGATCCTTGATGCAGTCCCATCTCCACCTTGAACTCTTCGGTCACGCCGACAGCACACCTCACCACTGTCTTATACATATATACACACACACACACACATATATATATATATATATATATATATATATATATATATATATATATATATATATATATATACACACACACACACACACATATATATATATATATATATATATATATATATATATATATATATATATATTTTTCTTCTTCCTATCAGCTGTTTCCCTTTTCTCGGGAGTCGCCATAGCGAATCATCTGATTCGCACATTTGATTTGGTATAGGTTTTTACGTCGGATGCCCTTCCTGTCACAACCCTTTTAACAAGGGACAGAAACACGCTGACGGCTTTTCAGCCTATAGATATATATAGATGCTCCCCGACTTACGTTCATCCGTTTTATGTTTTTCGATTTTACGTTTTTTTTTTTCAAAAAAAAAGTCAAATTTTGAGTTTAGACGTACCTATGTAGTACACTGACATAATGACGCAATGACGCTGCATTCATTGTTTAGCTAACTAAGCTACTGTGCATGTTTTTGTTTTTGGACTGTGTTAGGAAACCGGAGTCCCCAGATGAAATCCACGCAAGCAGGGGGAGAACATGCAAACTCCAAGCATGTAAAACTGCACATTAGGCTCAGAGATTCTAGAGAGGAACACAAACAAAAAAGCCTGTGCACACAGAGGTCTCTGTGTGCAGAAACTGTGTGTGACTTAGATATTTGAAAAAAATAAAAATATATATTTCAGTCACTTTTTTTCTGTGTGAGGTCACTTTGCTTCAATGTGGGGCGGAGAGATTTTGTCTACAGTCATGTGACTGCCTGGCTACATTTGATTGGGGAAATGGAGTCAAATGTTGTTTGTGGCTACAACTGTCAAAAAATTAGTCATGTGACAGAGCCTTGGTGGAAGTATCTATAGATAAAACAAAACAAACCACTGGGTACTGAATAACAAATGAATAAAAATAAAAATAGTTGGCAGAATGCAGCTCACTGTAATGGAGTAAAAGTGTTTCTTCGAACATATTCAAATAAAACTAAAACGTATGTTCCATTCAAACTACTTTTACAAGAACAGTTCATCCAAAGCTGCTTAATAAATGTAATGGAATAAATGTAGCATATTACTACTTACCACTGACTATGAGGATCATGGAGAGGCTGGAGTCAATTAGCCTGAGATACATGGCCCTGGACTATGCAGCAAAACTGAGTACCCAGAGGATGCCTATGCAAACTCACAAATTGGTAATAATAATGTTGATTCTCATGTGTTTAAGTCCCACTAGAAATTAAAATCTACTCATGCTAATACAAGTCTAAATATGCTAAATGACATGGCAATGCTTATATTTTACCTTAAATAAACATCTATCACATATGGCAAACTTTCCCCCCCTCATCTTACATACAAATGCAATTTCAACAAAGACACTTACCACAATTTATTTCATTTATTTATCTGGAGCACCATTGATTTTGGTGCGGCCTGGAGGTGACAACCGTATGTCTGTGTATTAATTGATTGATTTGATTTGATTTCAAAATTTCGCAAATAATACTCATACAGGTAGTGCAATACCTTCTTCTTCTTCTTCTTCTTCTTCCTCTTCTTCTTCTTCTTTTTCTTTTCCTTTTGGCTGTTCCCTTCAGAGTTTGCCACAGCAAACCATCCACCTTCATCTCACCCTATCCTCCGTATCTTCTAATCTTACTCCAACTACCTTCATGTCCTCCTTCACCAAATCCAAATCTTTTCTTTGGTCTTTCTCTCGGCCTTCTGCCTGGTAGTTCCAACCTCAGCATCCTACTACCAATATACTCACTATCCCTCCTCTGTACATGTCCAAACCATCTCAATCTAGCCTCTCTGACTTTGTCTCCAAAACATAACTCTCAAAACATAAATCTCCTAACTTGTGCTGTCCCTCTGATGTACTCATTCTTGATCCTATCCATCCTCGTTACTCCCAAAGAGAACCTCAACATTTTATGCTCTGCCTGTCCTTTCCCCAGGGCCACTGTTTCTAAACCATACAACATCGCTGGCCTCATCACCATCTTGTACACTTTTTCTTTCATTCTTGCCAATACCTTCCTATCACACATCACACCGGACACTTTTCTCCAACCATGCCAACCTGCCTGCACACGCTTCTTCACCTCTCTTCCACACTCTCCATTACTCTGGGTTGTTGAGCCTAAGTACTTAAAATCCTCTACCTTCTTTATCTCTGCTCCCTGTAGCCTCACATTCCTCTTGGGTCCTTGTCGTTCACACACATGTATTCTGTCTTACTGAGGCTAACCTTCATTCCTCTCCTTTCAAGGGCATACATCCACCTCTCTAGATTTTCCTGCACTTGTTCTCTGCTCTCACTACAGATTACAATGTCATCTGCAAACATCATAGTCCATGGAGATTCTTGTCTAACCTCGTCTGTCAGCCTGTCCATCACCATAGCAAACAAGAAGGGGCTCAGAGCTGACCCTTGATGCAGTCCCAACTCCACCTTGAACTCTTCTGTCACACCGACAGCACACCTCACCACTGTCTTACATCTCTCATACATGTCCTGCACCACTCTAACACACTTCTCTGCCACTCCAGACTTCCTCATGCAATACCAGAGTTCCTCTCTTGGCACCCTGTCATATGCTTTCTCCAGATCCATAAAGACACAATGCAGCTCCTTCTGACCTTCTCTGTACTTCTCCATTAACATCCTCAAAACAAACATTGCATCTGTGGTGCTCTTTATTGGCATGAAACCAAACTGTTGTTCACAAATGCTGACCTCTGCCCTTAGTCTAGCTTCCACTATTCTTTCCCGTAACTTCATTGTATGGCTCAACTTTATCTCACTGTAGTTGCCACAACTCTGCACATCTCCCTTGTTCTTAAAAGTGGGCACAAGCACACTCCTCCTCCATTCCTCTGGCATCCTCTCACTCTCTAAGACCTTGCTAAATGTTCTTATCAGAAAATCTACTGCTACTTATTCTAGACACTTCCATACCTCCACTGGTATGCCATCAGAACTAACTGCCTTTCCACTCTTCATCCTCTTCAATGCCCTCCTCACTTCACCCTTATTAATCTTTGCTACTTCCTGCTCCTCAACAGTCACCTCTTCTACTTTTTTTCTCTCTCATTTTCCTCATTCATCAGCTCTTCAAAGTACTCTTTCCATGTTCCCAGCACACTTCTGTCATCAGTCAATACATTTCCCACCCTGTCCTTAATCACTCTAACTTGCTGCATGTCCTTCCCATCTCTATTTCTCTGCTGTGCCAACTTGTATAAATTATTTTCTCCCTCCTTACTGTCCAACCTAGCATGCAAGTCATCATACGCCCTCTGTTTGGCCTTTGACACCACTACTTTTGCCTTTCGCTGTGTCTCCCTGTACTCCTGTTTACTCTCTTCGGTCTTCTCTATGTCACATTTCTTCTTAGCTAACCTCTTCTTTTGTACACACTCCTGCACGTTCTCATTCCACCACCAAGTCTCCTTATCTACTTTCCTTCCAGAAGACATACCAACTACTCTCCTACTGGTCTCCCTGATCACATTGACTGTGGTGGTCCAGTCATCTGGAAGCACTTTCTGACCACCCAAAGCTTGTTTCAACTCCTCCTTGAAGACAACACAACACTGTCTCTTTTGAAGCTTTCACCACTGTGTCTTCTGCTCTGCCTTTGCCTTCTTCATCTTTCTTACCATGAGCATCATCCTGCACACCACCATCCTATGCTGTTTGGCAACACTCTCACCCACTACTACTTTGCAGTCACTGACTTCCTTTAAATTACATTGTCTACACAAGATGTAGTCTACCTATGTGCCCCAACCACCAGTTTTATAAGTCACCCTATGCTCCTCTCTCTTCTGGAAGAAAGTATCTTTTTTGCAAAATCTACCAACATCTGTCCTTCTGTGTTCCTTTCCTGGATTCCAAACCTGCCCATCACTTCCTCTTTCCCTCGGTTTCCTGCACCAACATGTCCATTGAAGTCTGCCCCAATGACCACTCTTTCACCTCTTGGGGAACTCTGCATCACTTCATCTAACTCACCCCAGAATCTCTCCTTCTCTTCTCGCTCACATCCTTCCTGTGGGGCATAAGCACTAACAACATTGACCATCACGCCTTCAATTTCTAACTTGAGACTCATCACTCTGACACTGTTTTCACTTCTAGAACATTCCTGACAAACTCCTCCTTCAAGATGACTCCGACTCAATTTCTCGTCCCATTCACACCATGAAAAAACAGATTAAACCCTGCTCCTAAGCTTCTCGCCTTGCTACCGTTCCGCCTGGTCTCCTGAACACACAGTATGTCCACCTTCCTCCTCTGCATCGTGTCAGCCAGCTCTCTACCTTTTCCTGCCATAGTTCCAACATTTAAAGTCCCTACTTTCAGTCCTAGACTCGTGCTTTTCCTCTTCTCTCTCTGCCTACGGACACGCCTCCCGCCTCTCCTTCTTCGACATGTTTGCCCAACAGTAGTCCAATTTCCACCAGCACCCTGTTGGTTAACAGCACTGATGGCGGTTGTTGTTAACCCCTTGCCTCGACCGATCTGGTATGTCATTCTGTCTTGTGATTCGCATATTTATTTGGCATTTGTTTTATGCCGGATGCCCTTCCTGATGCAACCTTCTGCATTTTTCCGGGCTTGGGACCGGTGTGAGGGAGGGACACTGGTTTGTGCCCCCCCTCACGGCTGCATTTGTTGCCTGCACCAACATTTCCATTGAATTCTGCCCCAATGACCACTCTTTCACCTCTGGGGGTACTCTGCATCACTTCATGTAACTCATTCCAGAATCTCTCCTTCTCTTCTAGCTCACATCCTGCCTGTGGGGCGTAAGCACTAACAACATTGAACATCACGCCTTCAATTTCTAACTTGAGACTCATCACTCTGTCTGACACTCTTTTCACTTCTAGAACATTCCTGATAAACTCCTCCTTCAAGATTACTCCTACTCCATTTCTCTTCCCTTCCACACCATAATAAAAAAGCTTCTAGCCCTGCTCCTATGCTTCTAGCCTTGCCAGCTTTCCACCTGGTATCCTGAACATACAGTATGTCCACCTTCCTCCTCTGCATCATGTCAGCCAGCTCTCTACCTTTTCCTGCCATAGTTCCAACAATCAAAGTCCCTACTCACAGTTCAAGACTCATGCTTTTCTTTTTCTCTCTCTGCCTACAGACACGCCTCCCGTATCTCCTTCTTTGACCTCTCCTTCTTCGACCAACAGTAGTCCAATTTCCACCAGCACCCTGTTGGTTAACAGCACTGATGGCGGTCGTTGTTAAACCGGGCCTCGACCGATCCGGTATGAAATTTGTCTTTACGGTTTGCATTTTGTATTCTGGCAAAAGTTTTACGCCGGATGCCCTTCCTGTCGCAACCCTCTGCATTTATCCGGGCTTGGCACTTGTTTGTGCCCCACCTCATGGTTGCATTAGATAGTGCAATATATCGGTCAATAATAATTTATACCATACAATAGTTTGTAATTTTGGGTTTCTTAAATGGCATAAAAAGCAAAAATTATTTCTACAATGCTCACACCAATATATTACTAATAAATAAAGTAAACGAATAAATTATTTGCATTACTGATATAAAATGAGGTATTCAAGTATCGAAAACCAAATAAAATATAAAGTACATAACAATAAAACCAAACACTTGATAAAAACAAGTATAGATCAGAAAAAAATAAAAATTTGGCAACAACTAATAATAAAATAAAATAGATTTAAAAATACCCTAGATAAGTGTAGTTAAAATCAAGGATAGCCCATAAAGTTTGGTAAAACTTATTTCCAACAGGGTCCTGACAATTACAAAAAAAAAAAGAAAAGAAGGAAAAAAAATGTTACATTAAAAAAGAGCTTATTTAAGTCAGTACATATAACATAATACTGGTGAATTATTTCTGGTATAACTGGTGAAAATTAGCATATTTCATCCGACCAATAAAAAAAAAAAGTGTTTTTAATACAAAAAAAAGTCAACCTTCAAATAATTATGTTCAGTTATGCACTCAATACTTGGTCGGGAATCCTTTTGCAGAAATGACTGCTTCAATGCGGCGTGGCATGGATTCAATCAGCCTGTGGCACTGCTGAGGTGTTATGGAGGCCCAGGATGCTTCGATAGCGGCCTTAAGCTCATCCACAGTGTAGGGTCTGGTGTCTCTCAACTTTCTCTCCACAATATCCCACAGATTCTCTCTGGGCTTCAGGTCAGGAGAGTTGGCAGGCTAATTGAGCACAGTAATATCATGGTCAGTAAACCATTTACCAGTGGTTTTGGCACTGTGAGCAGGTGCCAGGTCGTGCTGAAAAATTAAAATCTTCATCTCCATAAAGCTTTTCAGCAGATGGAAGCATGAAGTGCTCCAAAATCTCCTGATAGCTAGCTGCATTGACCCTGCCCTTGATAAAACACAGTGGACCAACACCAGCAGCTGACATGGCACCCCAGACCATCACTGACTGTGGGTACTTGACACTGGACTTCAGGCATTTTGGCATTTCCTTCTCCCCAGTCTTCCTCCAGACTCTGGCACCTTGATTTCCAAATGACATGCAAGATTTGCTTTCATTCGAAAAAAGTACTTTGGACCACTGAGCAACAGTCCAGTGCTGCTTCTCTGTAGCTTTTCTGGTTCAAAAGTGGCTTGACCTGGGGAATGCGGCACCTGTAGCCCAGTCCACTGCTTCCACAGGTCCCCCAAGGTCTGGAATCGGCCCTTCTCCACAATCTTCCTCAGGGTCCGGTCACCTCTTCTGGTTGTGGAGCGTTGTCTGCCACACTTTTTCCTTCCCACAGACGTCCCACTGAGGTGCCTTGATACAGCACTCTGGGAACAGCCTATTCGCTCAGAGATTTCTTTCTGTGTCTTACCCTCTTGCTTGAGGGTGTCAATGATGGCCTTCTGGACACCAGTCAGGTCGGCAGTCTTACCCATGATTGCAGTTTTGAGTAATGAACCAGGCTGGGAGTTTTTAAAAGCCTCAGGAATCTTTTGCAGGTGTTTAGAGTTAATTGGTTGATTCAGATGATTAGGTTAATAGCTCGTTTAGACTACCTTTTCATGATATGCTAATTTTTTGAGATAGGTATTTTGGGTTTTCATGAGCTGTATACCAAAATCATCAGTATTAAAACAATAAAAGACCTGAAATATTTCAGTTGGTGTGCAATGAATCTAAAATATATGAAAGTTTAATTTTTATCAGTACATTACAGAAAATAATGAACTTTATCACAATATGCCAATTTTTTGAGAAGGACTAGTATATGGTATATAGCTGGAGAGTAAACTAATCCATCCCCAACTGGCCATTTAAAGTTTACTCCCAATGTTCCTCACTTTTCTCTGAAATATTTTCATTTAATATTTTTTTATTAATATATTTTTTTAATTTTGTGAACTGCTTTATTTATTATTAATGTAAATGAAAAACTGATGCCCTTCCCAGCAAACTCCAAGCAAAGACAAGGTATACCCTTAATGGCTTGCCAGACCACTGCAAGGGCATCACACACACACACACACACACACACACACACACAAACAAACACACACACACACACACACACACACACACACACACACACACACACACACACACACACACACCCACACACACACACACACACACACACACTATTTCACCCTCATATTCACACCAAGGGGACAATAATGAATAACTTGAACACATTTTCCTCCAGGATAAATAACGTATTTTGCTTTTGCATATTCAGTTAGCCTAATCTGTTTGCCTTTGAACTGAAGTAGGAAAGCACCCAGAAGAAATTCACTCAAACACAGGGCGAACATGCAAACTCCAAAACATTTTACCTCGGAAAAATGAATTTCTTTACAGATATTTAAGATGGAAGAGCTTTTATAAACTAAATGAACTTTACATTTTAATTTGATTGTAGCATTAACCTATGGTTTTATTATATTTGGCAGAGAGAGATTTCCTTTCGGCTTTTTTCCCTTTATCAGGGGTCACCACAGCGGATGATTTACATATTTGATTTGGCAGAGGTTTTTACATCGAATGCCCTTCCTGACACAACCCTTTCAGGAAGGGACAGAAACACGCTGACGGCTTTGCAGCTACTCTTTACAAAAGTCAGCAATGGTTTTTTACATGCCTCTCACCATAGACAGTGAGAGACATGGCCCGACTTTGATAACCCATCCTTAGGATCAGTGACTCAGCGCCCTATTCCACTTGACCACCACTGCCCCACAATTTGATAATTTGTTTGACATGAATTTGACAACAAATTTGACAATTCATACTAAATTCAAATTCAGTTTTATTTGTATAGCACTTTTTACAGTTGACATTGTCACAAAACAGCTTTGCATAGTAAAACCAAATTTGATAAATATAAACTTTTCTTTTAAAAATCCGACACATCCCTAATGAGCGAGCCTACAATGACAGCTGCAAGACAAAAAAAAATCCCTAAGACAATACAAGGTACATTTTGATAAATAGTCATTTTAATGCTAAATGGCTAGTGCTAATTATTTCGCAATTCAACGTCATACAGACCATATTAATGCCCATTACATCTTTTAAAATAATACTTTATTTTTTTTTTTATCATTTTTGAAAACATTTTTGCTTCCAAAATGCTTTAGAATTTTCATCATGTTTTCATTTGTGTTGGTATACATTTTTGTTCTTATTTACATTTTTTTCTTTGTGTTATTGGAAATACTTTATATATTAAATTTTAAGTATATTTTACAATTTCTAAAATTGTATTTACAATGGCATGTGATAAAGTTTTGGTCATATCACACAGCTCTAAATGAACATGAAAAAAGTTGGCTGCTCAATACATTTCCTGTGCAATAACTAATGATAAAACATTACTTTTGGTTTTGTAGATTTTAATTATAATGGGTTTTTACACATTTTGTAATATAGCTAAAAACAAGGCTTCATTCATTCATTCTCTGAGCCACATAATCCTAATTGGGGTTGTGGGGAGGCTGGTCCCATCTCAGTCAACTCTTGGCAATCGCAGAGTACACCCTGGCCAGCCTGTCAGGCCAATGCAGGGAAGAAACATGCTGACGGCTATGCAGCCTACTCTTGATGAGAGTCAGAAATGGCTCTTTTACATGCCTCTTAGCATAGACAGTGAGAGACATAGCTGGCATTTGACAGCCAGTAAGCTGCACTGGGGGACAGTGTTGTGAGAACCGTTGACAGTGGGGCTTGAACTCCCAACCTTGGGATCAGTAATCCAGCACCATACCACTAGGTCATCAATGCCCCCCTGTCTTTTTCCTTAAAAATGGGAGGGGTGGGGTGGGGGCGCTTTCATGTGTCTGTATGTAAGTAATATTTACAGAATGTTTAAGTTATTGTATAACTGCAGAAAACATATCAGCTGAAAAAGTACAAAGTAAAAGCCAATGTTTCAGTTTTATTTTCGATAGCTCTTTGTACAATTGACGTCATATTTATCCTTCGTTGCTCAAACAAGCTATGTATTTTTTAAGGTGTTACATTTTTATTTATAGCCTAACTTGTTGTCAGAAAACATTAACACACACACACACACACACACACACACACACACACACACACACACATACACACACACACACACACACACAAAGAAAGAAAACTCATAATAGCCATCTCCTGTTCATTTTTTCTTATTACCATTAAGCCTGGGAAAGTTGAAGCCATGGGCAGGCTATGCCATGCAGTGATGGAAGAGGCTCAGTAAAGATATGAACTGCTGTGCAGTTTAGCAGTGAAGCTCAATTAATTCATCTATGGCACCCTCCTCATAAGACCACTCAAGCTTTGAACATAAACTATAACGCTTCAGTTAAATCTGTCTCTTGATGCTTGTATCAGCAATGCTTCATGCCAGTGGTAATGATGGCAAATGAGTGAGCACTCTGCAGTGTAAAGGGAAATACCCTACAGACTACATTAAGCTGCTCTCTTACCATTTAGTAAGCAGACAATATCTCATTTCCTAAAACAAACAAGGTAACTGGTAGCCTAAAAGTAATTATCAAACATTTTAATATAACCAAAGAAAAAGAAAATCATAAGCTACAGAAATGGAAGTGGTCCAGGGACACAGATGGATACCAAACAGTCTTCAGGATTTCATGCTGTGTCTTTTCATTATTCCCCATTCCACTGAGCAGACTGCTTAACTGATTTCAGCCTATAAATTCCATTCATTTGCTACTAGAGTCACAAGAAGACCAGAGCCTATCTCAGCCAAGGCTTTGTGAAGAAACAGCTCGGCAATCCACAGCATGGCCAACACAGACATACAACCATTCACACTCACTTTCAGCCTAGGGGGAACTAGAAACAGTCGATTAGACTGATGTGTTTGTCTTTGGGCTGTAGAATAAAAGCATATTACCTGAAGGAAACCTATGCAAGCACATAAACATATACAAATTCCACACAGAAATGCCCTTGTAAAGACTGTGACTCGAGCCCAGTACCTTTTTGCTGTGAAGCAGGTGTGCTATCCATGACATCACGATGTAGCCCAAACTATCCATCGAATGGATGGATGGATGGCTGGATGGATGGATGGTTCATTAATCCGAGAGAGAAATTCAGTTTACATATTTACAGTAACCAGCCAAATTTATGCTGTAAAAAGCAAACTTAAGTTGGAGGCAAATATAGTAAAGATAAAAATTAAAAAAACTAAGGGCAAACAAAATATAAACAATATAAGAATTGTCTACTCTCATTATCAATTCAAGTTAATTCATTATCAATTCTCTTGTGTTGTTTTAGTTGAGTTTCTGTTTATTCTACAGATATTAGCTCAAAGCTATTGTTACAGGGTGGAAAAAACCCAAATTGTTCGTAGACTGGGTATAGTTCCCAAAATTCCAATCTGATCAAGCACGTGTGGGATGTACTGATGTCTGTTCCATAAAAGCCTCATGGCATAACCTGTACTATTTAAAGGAAGTGGTATGAATATCTCTGTGCCAGATGCCACAGTATACATTCAGAGGTGCTGTGAAGCTCATGTCTCAATAAGGACCTGAAGCAGTGAACTGCTTAATCATGGCTAACTGGTGTTTTTATTTATTATTACAACAAAATATTAGTCACATCTGTCTGTCTGTCTTCCTTTCGGCTTTTTCCCTTTTACTCGGGAGTCGCCACAGCGAATCATCTGATTCGCACATTTTGATTTGGCAGAGGTTTTTACGTCGGATTCCCTTCCTGTCATGACCCTCTTTTAGCAAGGGACAGAAACACGCTGACGACTTTGCAGCTACTCTTTACAAAAGTCAGCAATGGTTCTTTTACATGCCTCTCACCATAGACAGTGAGAGACATGGCCCGCCTTTGATAACCCAGTTAGCTGCACTGGGGGGGACAGTGACAACCTTGTGGAGAGTGGGACTCGAACCCCCAACCTTTGGATCAGCGATCCAGTGCCCTATACCACTAGACCACCACTGCCCAAAAATATCACATCAATCAGTAAAAATTATTTTAAAACATAAATAAATAAATGCATATGACAGTCAGTATTAAAATCAGTAGTCTGAGAACTTGAACTGAAGCACCGAAAAATCCTGTGAATTATTGGACAGTCTCTATCGCATTTTTTCCCCTTTTTATAGCCATAAAAAGTAGCTGTAGTTGTCCAGTCATCTGGAAGCACTTTCTGACCACCCAAAGCCTGTTTCAAATCCTCCTTGAAGACAACACGACTCTTCCTTTTTCAGCTCTCACCACTTTGTCTTCTGCTATGTCTTTGGCTTCTTCACCTTCCTCACCATCAGCGCTATCCTGCACACCACCATCCTATGTTATTTAACAACACTCTCACCCGCTACTACTTTACAGTCACTGACTTCCTTCAAATTACTTTGACTACACAAGATGTAGTCTACTTGTGTGCTCCTACCTCCACTTCTATAAGTCAGCTTATGCTCCTGTCTCTTCGGGAAGAAAGTATTCACCACAGCCATTTCCATCCTTTTTGCAAAATCTATCAACATCTGTCCTTCTGTGTTTCTGTTCTTGATACCAAACCTGCCCATCACTCCTTCCCTTCTCGCTCACATCCTGCCTGTGGGGCATAAGCACTAACAACATTGAACATCATGCCTTCAATTTCTAACTTGAGACTCATCACTCTGATGAGGAAGACCAAAGAGACGATTCATGGATGTGGTGAAGGAGGACATGAAGGCAGTTGGTGTAAGAGAAGAAGATGCAGAGGATAGGGTGAGATGGAGGCAGATGATTCGCTGGATACGAAAACAACCCCCTCTTACGAAAAGAAATTCAAAATTCAAATGCGCCAATCAAAATTCCACACGATGCGCGAGTTGCTCTCTCATTGGCTGTCTCTCAACATCCCGCCCCGCTGGCCTCCCAGATAGAGACAGAAGGAAGCTTAACTCTTTCATTTTTAGTTTAATTTTTTTTTTAAGTTGTTTAATTCAGTAAATGTTTAATAAATGTGGGCACATTTGAGCTCATCTGGAATTCCGATCTCTCAAAGAATCAAGTTAAACTTGAGTTTGAACCTCCCTGCCAAGCAGGGAATGCGCATTTAATTCCACATCTCATGGGTGCAAGAGAGAGAGAGAGAGAGAGAGAGTGGGGGGGAGGGTGTGTGTGTGTGTGTGTGTGTGTGTGTGTGTGTGTGTGTGTGTGTTAAAAAAAGTTTAATATTGGTTTACTAAATAAATATGTTAATAAAATGGTTTAATATGTTAATAAAATGTTTAAATGGTTTAATAAATACTTTTCTTTTACTTTTAACACAGATTTCATACAAAATTGGTGTACTTTTGTCATTTGCAAAGGGTTTATGGGGTTTATCCAGTCCAAAGACTGGAGCCTTGGAACGAATTAGGCGTTTAACGTCTAAAATGTGACCCCTACTGACGAAATCCCCGCATTATGAAAAAGGCTCTTGAACGAATTAATTTTGTAGGTAGGGGCCTGACTATATAATGTCTGTCTTCCTTTCGGCTTTTTCCCTTTTACTCAGGAGTCGCCACAGCAAATCATCTGATTCGCACATTTGATTTGGCAGAGGTTTTTACGTCGGATGCCCTTCCTGTCACAACCCTTTTAGCAAGGGACAGAAACACGCTGACGACTTTGCAGCCTACTCTTTACGAAAGTCAGCAATGGTTCTTTTACATGCCTCTCACCATAGACAGTGGGAGACATGGCCCGCCTTTGATAACCCAGTTAGCTGCACTGGGGGGGACAGTGACAATCTTGTGGAGAGTGGGACTCGAACCCCCAACCTTTGGATCAGCGATCCAGCGCCCTATACCACTAGACCACCACTGCCCCGCCTGACTATATAATATTTTTCATTAAACATACAGCACTGTAGTTTTCAAAAATGCCCACTAGGGGGAGGTATTGCATTATACTGTATTTACTTTCCATTGCAGAGGTACAGTCATCCCTTGCCACTTCACGATTCGAGCATTGCGGTTTTGGTACATCGTGGTATTTTAATAAAAAATTTAAATAAAATAAAAATATTCATAAAAATTCAAAATTCAAAATGTAAGCAAGCGGAAGGCAAGGACCCAAGGCAGGCTGCGTCCATTGTTTCCAAACAACAGACTGAAGTACAGTACAGTATACAGTACAGGCAGGGACCGCCCACTCAACTCAATCTCACAAGCTAATTGGCGTAGACGCATGACGCTGTTGCCTCCCGCCCACTCAACTCAATCTCGCAAGCTGATTGGCTTAGACGCGTGATGCTATTACCTCCCGCCCACTGAACTCAATCTCGCAAGCTGATTGGCTTAGACGCGTGACGCTGTTGCCTCGCACATTTCCGCGGGATTTTTTGTGATTTTGTGATCTTACTGTATAGTGTTTGTGAACGTCCTGCACTGCAGAGAAGAGCTATTGTCAGAGATGAGTACAGTACTTAAAGTATTTATATATAAATTTTATTTAAATATTAATACATTACAGTATTTATATATGCATATAACTGTGTAACGTTTAATATACACTTCTTGATATTGTATAGAATCGAAAACATATAGAAATGAGACAACATGGTAGAAATGGGGGGGGGGCGTTCCTACTTCGCGGTTTTTCGAATATTGGGGCCAGGTCTGGTCTACATTATCCGCGATATTCAAGGGATGACTGTATCCAGAATACTAAGGCAGGTTACATTCTGATGATGATCTTGTTTCATACAACATTCACTTTCTTATTATTTCGACCTCAAAACGTTTTTCTTCCTGAATCATATCAAGCAGTTCTACTTTTTCATGCAACGTCATTACCTTTTTCTGGCGCTTTGGCACCTTACCAGAAGCAGTGTTTTATGTGGCATGATAGAGCTTAACTGTAATTAAACACACACACACACACACACACACACACACACACACACACACACACACACACACACACACACACACGAAAAAAGCACAGGCACAATGTGTGCGAGGAAAAAGGGGCGTTACATCATCTTAACCAATCAGCAGCAGGGAGAACAGTCATTGGCTGAATTTGAATCATGTGAATATGCTGAGCTGTGAGTGCAAAACGCAAATAGTCAAGGGTCTACTGTGTATATATCTATATATATATACACACACACACACACACACACACACACACACACACACACACTGCTGTCCCTCTAGTGTCACTGACTGGGTTATCATGTCTTTAATTCTCGATGGTGAGATGCATGTAAAGGTATGATTGCTGACTTTTGTCATTCAAATAATGAATGAATGCAATAGGGATTGAAAAAAAGCTCACTCTGATATTTTGGAGGACACCAATGATTTTTTTTTTTTTTTTTTTACTTTTTGAGAGGAATGACTTTTCTCCTTGTTCACTGTTTTGTGTTTTAAAGGTAAAATAAAAACAATTGCCATTCACCGATGTGAAAAAGGCTTTTAGTTGACTAAGAAATACCCAGAGTTTGTTTTAGACCAACTGGACTATTATACGTTTCGCACTTTTGTGTTTAACTGCTCCTGGAGAGAATAACTATGTTTTTTCCTTTTAATTTCCCTTTACAATTTGTTTGACAATCAGACTTTTTTGAAGTCCCCCTAAATCTTTATTTATGTCTTGCTATACTTTCACAAACATGTGTTTTAAATATTGTTTGTTGACAGATTCTTGTTCTTTAAGTCTTTAACTCATAAATGATTGTGAGCCAATAAATTAAAAATGTCAGAACTTAGTTCATATATGAATATATGCACATAACTCAGGTGTTTTTAATTAATATATTCATTGAAGTTAACCTAGCTGTTTGCATACCTTTGCCACCCAAAGGTGTAATATTGGATTTCCACAATAAATAATTAACCAAGTGCAATATTTTCATCACATTTTAAAAATTGGATTCTTTTGACTTACTCTCAAGACTTGTGTGAAAGTCTAATGCTTTTTATGTACATTTTTTGCATAAATATATAAATAAAACAGCTACAAAGGTTCACACATTTCCAAGCTTCACTGTCTCTGTTCTCCCCTCTGCCGGAACTCCACTGGCCTCTGCATTGACTGTTCTGCATTGCCAGATAGCCTCCCACCCCATCCAAGAAACCAATATCAAGAAAAGTGTGATATTCACACAGTTTAGGCTTCAGAATATATTTCCGTGTGGGGAGGGGATACCACTAGTTGACTCTGAAAATTATTCAGGGTGTTATCAATGACTCTGACTGCTGTAAATGTGTAATATATGCTTCGTCCTTATGCTGCTACCCAGTCTCTCAGTTTATCTGGTCAAAACGGAAGCTCAGAGTGAACAGAACATTTTCCATTTATGCTCCTAAATTGTGGAACAATCTGTCCTTCCATGTTTGACAGGTCATTTCATTATCTACTTTTAAAATCTGTCATAGAACTCACTTATACTTATTGGTTTTGATCCAGCATGAGACACACTTTTATTTGTTTTAATGTTGTTTTTTATTTTTAATTATTTGTTTTTAATTATTGTTTTATGTTGTTATGAATGTTTTATGCTTTGCCTTAATATTACTTTTGATTTATAGCCCTTTGTTTCAGCTATGGTGGTGTGAAACAACTACATAAATGAAGTATGGATGATGTAAATAATGCCTTGTGCACCATACATAATGTTGCATGTTACCATGGCACTTTGAGACACTTGGCCAGCTATACTCTGGTGGTGGGAGGACAGTCTTCTTTTTATATATGCGTTAAGTAAATGAGTTTCTTTTCACACATTTAATACACATAAAAACATCCAAGCAAATCATCCCTTAAATAATATATATATATATATACACACACACACACACACACACACACACACACACACATATATATATATATATATATATATATATATATATATATATATATATATATATATATATAAACACACATATATGCATATATGCATGCATATATACGTACATATATTTATACACACACACACACACACACACACACATATGTCTGTCTCTCTGTCTGTCTTCCTTTCAGCTTTTTACCTTTTACTCGGGAGTCGCCACAGCGAATCATCTGATTTGCACGTTTGATTTGGCAGAGGTTTTACGTCAGATGCCCTTCCTGTCACAACCCTTTATAGCAAGGGATAGAAACACGCTGACGACTTTGCAGTTACTCTTTACGAAAGTCAGCAATGGTTCTTTTACATGCCTCTCACCATAGACAGTGACAGACATGGCCCGCCTTTGATAACCCAGTTAGCTGCACTGGGGGGCCAGTGACAACCTTGTGGAGAGAGGGACTCGAACCCCCAAGCTTTGGAATAAGCGATCCAGCACCGTATACCACTAGACCATCACTGCCTCCCTACACACACATATACATACACACACACATATATATATATATACATACACACACACACACACATATATATATATATATATATATATATATATACATACACACATATATATATATATATATATAGTATTACAAGAATTAAGGGATACCTATACATTTTTAACCAGTGTTTCTGCATACTTTTTTTAAGAACATAACATTACTGACAAACCTTGACATTTAGTTTATCTCATCATTTTTCTGACAGTCTGGGGCACCTTGAAAATAGTAACTTTTGACATGAAAAATGAAAAAACAAAAGAAACAAATGGAGAGGAATAACACACAATCACTCCAGTTTTATGCAGGATGAAACAAGATATTTGTACAACCTGGGCACACCATCCAGATAAGAAATGTATTTGGGCACCTGTGAAACTGACAAGCTGCACAAGAATATCTGGCCATCTGGCTTCTCTGCTTTACTGTGCATTGATTCATGGTGCCAAAAAACCTCCTCCAGCAACACAGGTTTTAGTACATGTGCAAGGCTGTGTTTAGAACATTGTGTGTATATATTCATCATGTCACATACACATGGGCCTATAGACAATATTAGCCTTCTATGGATACTTTATTTTTCATAATAGTGACAAAAATTACTAGTTAGGGGAGGTTAAAATATAACTGCATGAAAGCACAGAGAAGATCATAAAATTTGAGCCAATTGTTAGGACTTCATAAATTAAAGAGTAGTATCTGCTAATGGTAAATAGCAGTGGTGTTTAAAACAGCAACAACAACAACAAAAAAAGGAGAATCATAAAAAAATCACAAGTAGAAGAGGCTGCATGTTTTATGTGTTACTGTGTTATTGGGGGTGGCTTGCTGTCAGATCTCTAATTTTTCCCACAGTGCTTGTACTTTTTTAAGCCCATTCATGTATTTATTTATTTATTGCAGTCAAGCGTTCACATTTATAAAACTGCATCTTCATATTTATAAGAAAATGAAACAATGCAGATGGATGATGTTTTTCCTCGGTTGACACGCACTTTTGCACACCAAAGCATTACAATTTCCCAGACTAAATTGCATGTGATTAAACAAAGTATAATCACAGTATACTTTGGTACTTCAAATGCTGCCGTGGGGGGTGGGGGGTGGGGGCACAAACCAGTGTCTCTCCCTCACACCAGTTCCAAGACCGGATAAATGCAGAGGGTTGTGTCAGGAAGGGCATCCGGTGTAAAACCAATGTCCAACTTTATAATGCAAATCACAAATATTACCTCCATACCGGATTGGTCGAGGCCCGGGTTAACAACGACCGCCATGAGTGCTGTTAACCAACAGGGTGCTGGTGGAAATTGGACTACTGTTGGTTGAAGAAGGAGAGGTGGGAGGTGTTTCCGTAGGCGGTGAGAGAAGAGGAAAAGCATGAGTCTAGGACTGAGAGTAGGGACTTTGAATGTTGGAATTATGACAGGAAAAGCTGGCTGACATGATGCAGAGGAGGAAGGTGGACATACTCTGTGTTCAGGAGACCAGGTGGAAAGGTAGGAAAGCCAGAAGTGTAGGAGCAGGGTTTAAGCTGTTTTATCATGGCGTGGATGGGAAGAGAAATGGAGTAGGAGTCATCTTGAAGGAGGGGTTTGTCAGGAATGTTCTAGAAGTGAAAAGAGTGTCAGACAGAGTGATGAGTCTCAAGTTAGAAATTGAAAGTATGATGTTCAATGTTGTTAGTGCTTATGCCCCACAGGCAGGATGATGAATGAGGAAAATAAGAGAGAAAAAAGAGTAGAAGAGGTGACCGTTGAGGAGCAGGAAGTAGCAAAGATCAGTAAGGGTGACGTGAGGAGGGCACTGAAGAGAATGAAGAACGGAAAGGCAGTTGGTCCTGATGATATACCTGTGGCAGTATTGAAGCGTCTAGGAGAGGTAGCAGTAGATTTTCTGACAAGAACATTCAACAAGGTCTTAGAGAGTTGCCAGAGGAATGGCATCTTAGAGATGCCAGAGGAATGGATGAGAAGTGTGCTGGTGCCCATTTTTAAGAACAAGGGAGATGTGCAGAGTTGTGGCAACTACAAAGGGATACAGTTCATGAGCAATATGATGAAGTTATGGCAAAGCATCGTGGAAGCTAGACTAACGGCAGACGTCAGCATTTGTGAACAAGAGTTTGGTTTCATGCCAAGAAAGAGCACTACAGATGCAGTGTTTGCTTTGAGGATGTTAATAGAGAAGTACAGAGAAGGTCAGAGAGAACCGCATTGTGCCTTTGTGGATCTGGAGAAAGCATATGATGACAGGGTGCCAAGAGAGGAACTGTGGTATTGCATGAAGAAGTCTGGAGTGGCAGAGAAGTATGTTCGAGTGGTGCAGGACATGTATGAGAAATGTAAGACAGTGGTGAGGTGTGCTGTCGGCGTGACCGAAGAATTCAAGGTGGAGATGGAACTGCAGCAAGGGTCAGCTCTGAGCCCCTTCTTGTTTGCTATGATAATGGACTATGATGTTTGCAGATGACATTGTGATCTGTAGTGAGAGCAGAGAACAAGTGCAGGAAAAACTAGGGTGGAAAGGAAAGGAATGAAGGTTAGCCTCAGTAAAACAGAATACATGTGTGTGAATGAGAAGGACCCAAGAGGAACGGTGAGGTTACATGGAGCAGAGATAAAGAAGGCGGGGGATTTTAAGTACTTAGGCTCAACAATCCAGAGCAATGGAGAGTGTGGAAAAGAGGTGAAGAAGCGTGTGCAGGCAGGTTGGAATGGTTGGAGAAAAGTGTCTGGTGTGATATGTGACCGGAGGGTATCAGCAAGAATGAAAGGAAAAGTGTACAAGACGGTGGTGAGGCCAGCAATGTTGTATGGTTTAGATACAGTGGCCCTGGGGAAAAGACAAGAGGCAGAGTTGGAGGTAGCAGAGATGAAAATGTTGAGGTTCTCTCTGAGAGTAACGAGGATGGATAGGATCAGAAATGAGTACATCAGAGGGACAGCCCATGTAAGATGTTTTGGAGACAAAGTCAGAGAGGTTAGATTGAGTTTGGACATGTACAGAGGAGGGATAGTGAGGATATTGTTAGAAGGATGCTGAGGTTGGAACTACCAAGCAGAAGGCCTAGAGGAAGTCCAAAGAAGAGATTTATGAATGTGGTGAAGGAGGACATGAAGGTCGTTGGTGTAAGAGAAGAAGATGCAGAGAGGGTGAGATGGAGGCAGATGATTTGCTGTGGCGACCCCTGAAGAGAATAGCCGAAAGGAAAAGAAGAAGAAGAACACTTCAGAGAGCTGGGTCAAAATGAATGAGAATGAGAATGTGGTAGAGTTAGAGGAAGTTAACCTAAGGAGTCTTGTTCTGTGATTAATCAGCTATGGTGTTATTCTTAAACAGTGGATCACTTTGCTGGATTACTTAATTATTCAAATACGCAATGCCTACAGATTTCTGCGTGCACAAATAGACGGCAATCTGTAGTATGCATAGTTAGCTATTACAAAAAAGGAATGGAGGAAAGGAGGAGGGAGGATAAAAAACGGACAAAGCAAGAAAGGAAAATGAGAACCCTGTTGCGGACAAAGAGAAAGTCTTGTCCTAGGTTATGGCCATATACATAATACAAGCACTGCACTCACACATTGTATTTTTCTATGCAAGAAATTTCTAGCATATGTCCTTCAGAGCTGGTTCAGACAATAAGAGGCAATATTATATATAGTGTCCTATGGCATAAATGCAGATGTGATTATTTGTGTGAAATTAATTTGTGCAAAATCTGTATAAAATGCAAGTGGTAAAAAAGAAATAAATAAAATAAATGACAGATATTTAACATATAAAATTAATTACATAAATAATTTTCACTGTAGAATCTTTTATTCGTGATCTTTGACAAAACAACCCTCCAAACCTCAAAGCTCTGTGTCATGTCTACTTCTCCTTGTAAACCCACAAAAACATGGTCAAAAACACAATAATCTTTTCAGTCTATTCAGCACCATTACACAAACATTTACAAAAAGCAGAAGAAAATAATCATAATAAATGAAGAAACTGCATAAAAGCTGTTTTCATATCAGGGTAGATGGTAAAAGTCCACTGTTTTTCCACAGTCAAAATAAGCACATTGGATCATTGAATAACATGCTGTATAAAAGAACTGATGAAATAATGTATGAAAGACAGAATAAAAGAATTTAGTGTTATGTTTAATGACTACAGGTGGGCTTAAAGGAAATTGAGTTGTTTGACGTCCACAACAGATTAAAGGTGCATCATATAATTTGGTGGCACAATAATGAATCAAATGGTAATATAGACTACAATACATTCAGCTTTTTTAGCATTTACTTTTAAATGTGGCCAAGCATGTATTGGTTTAATCACATACTATTCACATTAACAAATATACATCCATATGTACACATACTCTTTATTTCCAATATGAGGCTCCAGGCACTTTCTCACAAAGTTCAGGATCATAAAAGAAGACAGGTTATTGAAATTCTCTAGATGAGCCCTCAATAACCCTTTCCTACTATAAACTGTTCCATCTGTTAGATCATTCCCATGACTCTTTAAACCAGCTTGTTGGCTTGGAATTTTGGACTGTGCTGGATGGCATTTGCTACTGAGCCTGTCACTCAGTATCATCTCAGAAGCCCAACATCTGGGATGACATATGCACAGCTATAAAAATGACAAAGCAGCTGAGTTAAGGACTTGTATGCGTTTGATGACAATTTACCTGATTAATTTCTATGCTGGCAAATTTTAGCAGCTCTGCAGTTAAAGGGTAATTTGAGAGGCATGTGAAATGGTTCTTCATGTTAAAGAAATATGTGTGGCTCAGATAGTCAATATTAAATATAGTCTATGTAGTAGCATTAGACCATACAATTAAGAATTATTGATAATGTGAATAACAAACCCTAGGGTCCCAAGTTTTATATATATATATATATATATATATATATATATATATATATATATAGACATATATGTCTGTCTTCCTTTCGGCTTTTTCCCTTTTGCTCGGGAGTCGCCACAGCGAATCATTTTGATTCGCACGTTTTTAATTTGGCAGAGGTTTTTACGTTGGATGCCCTTCCTGTCACAACCCTTTTAGCAAGGGATAGAAACACGCTGACGACTTTGCAGCCTACTCTTTACGAAAGTCAGCAATGGTTCTTTTACATGCCTCTCACCATAGACAGTGACAGACATGGCCCGCCTTTGATAACCCAGTTAGCCGCACTGGGGGGACAGTGACAACCTTGTGGAGAGTGGTACTCGAACTGCCAACCTTTGGATCAGCGATCCAGCGCCCTATACCACTAGACCACCACTGCCCCTATATATATATATATATATATATATATATATATATATATATATATATATATATATATATATATATATATATACATATATATATATATATATATATATATATATACATATATATATATACATATATATATATATATATATATATATATATATATATATATATATATATATATATATATATAAATATATATATATATATATATATATATATATAAACCTTTAATTATTCACCCATTTACTTGATGCAACACTACTACTCTCCTTACCACTGTTAGGATAATGTGAAAGAAATGTCCAAATGTATGAATTTATTAGTGTAGATATAAATATATTATTAAAATTTAATGCAGAATAGAGCAATTGTTGTCCATCCCACATCCTCCTAAACAGCAATATAATTTTAAGGCAACCTTTTATGTTTTAGAAATTGTTACAAACCAAGTCAAATTCACATGACAACATACTATAGAAGTACTTATAAGCTCTTGTTTAATATGTAGACATTTAAAAGTCGGGTGAAGAACAAAGAGATTGGGTACATCAAGCATAACAGTATTACACATCTCTAGACTCAAAGAGTTCTGAGTAGTGGCCAATCTATTATAGTTGAAATACATTCAGCTTTAGCTGTGTTCAGTTGTGGCTCTGATGTTTGCACACAGTCAGTATTAAAGCAGATTAATTCTGTGATTTAGTAATGCTGTGGGATTTAAAAAAATTAATAATAATGCACTCCCATTTTGATTTGATTATGCACATGCTCTAGATACCATACCCATCCCATTTTCCCACATTACCATTTTGCACGAACAGCTATTTGATGGTATGATTACAGAGTTTTATTCTCTTTCATTCTTGCTGAAAAATCTAGTTTGTTCTAACCAGCTTCTGACTGCCAAAGCACAGAAATGAGCTGTTAAAACTTCTTCTCTTTACCAGATATGCAGTAAATGATAAATTAAAGAATAATATTCATTTATTCTATTGACTGTTTGAAACTTTAGTAAATAATAATTTTGAAATAATTATTAGAATTTTCAGATTTGTATTCAGACTGCTTAGATGAGTCTACTAATAAACTCTCATTTGGGAAATTTCATTGATTTGCTTCAGGCACACATGTAAATGTGTGAAAGCATGGTAAACTAGCTCACCAAGTTTAATGGTTAAAATTGCAATTCACATTTGTTATTTTAACATATTTTAAGTCTAGCATGGTGTATAGACAGCCATAATTACTCAAAGGTTCACGCAACTGTCGACTGAAAGAGTGAAAAGGAATGAAGATGCCAGTGAATACAACTGGTTTAAAGGTTGTAAAGGGTGTAACTTCATTGACTTTGTACCTGTCATATCAGTTAACGCTGCCCCTATTGCAGCCTCTGACTCAATTGTAATCTTAACCAGTGCTTTACTTGTTCAGCTGTTTAAGCACAAACGTCAGGGCCAATCTATAAACCACCTTTTGTGTCATGGCACTGATCAGTAATGCACTATGCATACATAAGATGGATTATCTCCTTAAACAGGAAGCGCATATATGAAAAAAGCAAACATTTAAGCCTGTGTGAGATATTAACACCAGTGCTTTTCAGTTAATGTCATTAAGTTGTACCTTCTTGGAAATAACAGACTCTGCCTGTGCATTCTCATAAACAAGTATGACGCATTTTTAGGTTGAACTGCTGACAGTCTAATCAGATACAGTACAATACAGTACAGTACAATACTAGGATTGTATAATGCAGTCAAGACACCTTATTGTAAAATATACCCAAGGCTGTTCAGTGAAAAAGCATCCATCATGATGCACTGTCAAATGAATTAATAAAGAAATTGCTGCAGGTTTAATGTTTCAAGTTCAAATAACAGAGAGTAAGTGTCTGTGTGTGTGTGTGTGTGTGTGTGTGTGTGTGTGTGTGTGTGTGTGTGTGTGTGTGTGTGTGTGTGTGTGTGTGTGTGTGTGTGTGCACGCACGCATGTGTTTTGCCCTTCATCTCATAGACCACAGTGCTAATGTTCCATTTTAGTATGCTGCACATAAGAACTTATCCAAGCAGTACCTTTGTTGATTTCGTTAGCTCAGTCACCTGGGTACAGTTCCTATCTTTCAGTATTCCCAAAACAATAGAGAACACATGTCACAATCTCAGAAAATGAAGTCAAGACACACTGGTATTCAGTATCAGAGCTGGCTTCGAGTTATTTTGAGTGGCTTGCTCACAGCTCAGGGGAGAACAGGAGGGGGAAAAGATGCTGACCATACAACACTACATCACAAACAGCTAGGACATGGATGGTTCGCCACATCTAGACACTGCAGGAGAAAGGGCAAAAGCTTCTGCTCACATATTTATTTTCTGCTCTTCCCCTCCCACGTAAGAATTTTGAGAATTTGACAGAAGGAAAGCTAGCAAAGGGAAATGGAGAGTAGTGGAAAGAGTTCAGAAATAAAGAGAATAGAGACTGTAAATCTGCAAGCAGTCCTCTTCTGTACTTTTAAAACAGTGGAGATACGTTGCTATCTGAGATCCACGCACTCCACGTATTCCATCACCAGGTCATAACAGAAGCGATACTGCTCCTAACGATGTGAGAAACAAAAATATTGGTAAATGTATATATGGATACAAATTAGAGTAAATCTCATAAAAAAGAATATTTGAGATTTTATGTTTAATATTTAAGATTTTATGATACAGTATTCGGTTTTGTTTTCTTTTCATTTTCCCTAGCATGTAAACAATAAAAGATAAAATACACTGTTTGCCCTTATTGCGCTAGGTAAAAGTTGATGGATAATTCTCACAGTATCTGTCACCTACCAGTGACTCCACCATATTGGGTTTGGCGTTTCGCAGTGTTTTAGCAGCATAGAAGACGTCCACCATGCTTTGATACTGTATCATCTCCATCAGAATAGTGCATGCACAAAATGTCCCACTACGCCCTCCTCCATTGCTATACAGACAAAAAAAAAAAAAAGCATATAACACATGTAAACCATAGAAATAACCATGTAGTGTATTGTCATACAAGAGTTTATGACGCATACTCATGCATATATGAAGAATTTAGATGCAAAACCCAGTAAGTTGACTTGACCTTTCTGGTTTTAATACAATGAAATTTACATGGTGTTAAGCATATACATCGTTTATTTTTCCATTTTTTTTAAATGAATGGTTCAGTGGCACTGAGCAAAATATCAGATTGTTTTGTTTTAAAACAAAAGAGGTCAAGGGGAGATACTGGATTTTTCATCTGAACTCTTCATATGCACTTTTGCTTATTTAAGCTTTGCTTTAAATCAGTAGCTACCAATGTCTTTTTGTTTTTTCATTACATTTCTATCCAAATGGCCGAGACAAATTTTCAGTAGACTAGCGGAAGAGAGATGCTGTTGTAAACGGATGAGGTGATGGTGGTGTGATCAATTGCAGTCAGAGTTTTGACAGCTCTGGATACACTGCTGAGGGAGGCTACTGTAACCTGTATTAGAATATAATTGATTTCATCTCCATAATCTCTTTCCCCTGTTAGGAGGGAATAATGCTGTTTGACAACTCTGAATGATGTGCGTTTCTGTGCAGAGGCTAAAAGCGGCACATGCCTGCCAGCAAAAGAAATCCTTCTTGATGTTTTTTTTTTTTTTTAACAACAACTGTGTGTGTGTGTGTGTGTGTGTGTGTGTGTGTGTGTGTGTGTGTGTATCGCTAATTTTTATTCAGGAATTATTGACTAACAATTTTCACCACACTTGAAAAGTAAACGCTCTAAAGCCTGTGTCGATGTGTGCTACTCACAGGCAGTGGACCACAGTACGACCATCACCACATTCTCTTTGCCACTTCTGCACATGGGCAAGTAGATTAAGGAAGGCCTTCTTGGAGTCAGGGACGTCACGATATGCTGACCAACGCAGAAACTGGAATTGACACACCACCAGATGACCCTCCTGTAGCTAACCACAGACAAGAGAAATCAGCTGTAATAAATCATTCTTTATAAAAGTATGTATACAGGAGCCCACAGCAATTCTCAATGTTCAGCTCTCAGAAATGCAGAGTCAGCAAGGTTGTGAGTTATAATGAATGAATCTATAGGGCAGAAAGGCACTGGAAAAAACACAGAAGCCTTGATTTCTTAGTCCTTTGCCCCAAATCATAAGTAGTATTAATATCTTGACTTATTGTACCCCATGAGCCTAGCACAGAAGACCTACAGTGCATATTATTTGGTTCTTACCAAGCTAAAAATACCCTTAGAGTTAAAAATCTTAATTTATCTTGCCATTCAGTCATTCATTTACTGAGCCGCTTAATTATAATTAGGGTCCCGTGAAGGCTGGCACCCATCTCAGTCAACTCTGAGCGAGGGGAGAGTATACCCTGGACAGCTCGCCAGGCCATCACAGGGCATAAACATGCTGACAGTTATGCAGCCTACACTTTCGTCAAGAATAGGCTGTATAGCTGTCAGGGTGTTTCTGCCCTGCAATGGCCTGGCAAGCTGTCCAGGGTGTACTCTGCCCTCATCCGGAGTTGGCTGAAACTGGTCACCACCCTCTCCACGTTCCTAGTTGAGACTGAGTGGTTCAGAAAATGAACGAAACAAAGAATCACATATTTAATAGATTATTAATGTGCATCTCATAAAATTTGTTGCAAAGACAATTTAAATGCAAAGATATATAGTGTACTGGGAAATGATGAGTGAGAGATACACTGTTTGTCACAAAGCATTGTGCGAGAATCTAAAACATGGCCTTTGTGCCTTTAACGGGACGTATCTAGCCAAAGTATTTATTTGTACAAAACTTTCTATCTAAATTTTAGGATGCAAAAAACAAACAAAAAACAAAAACAAAACAAAACAAACAAAAAAAGCAAGGAGAAGTATACGCTGTGAAATGTGACTAATGTTCAGATGCCCGCACAGGAAGGGGTACTGAGCAAGACTGTGACTAAGTGTTGTCCTGATATGAATTCATTGTATGCCTAAAATGAATATTCCTTTTCTATTGATGTACCTCATAACACAAACTGCAAAATTGACCATCTACTATGTGCACTCTGAGTGTCGCAAATTGCAGTATAAAAGCTTCTGTAAAATGGTGTAACTGGTGAACTACAGTCACCAAAAAGCTTGGGACCTTAAAAAAATGCAAGTTCAGCAAGGAAAGAAAAAAAAAAAAACTGCGAATAAATAGCCCTCCTTAAATCGCCACCTTATCATGGTGGAGGTTCTTGCGTGCCGTAATGACCCCAGAAGCAATGTTGTTGGGGGCATTATGTTCCTGGTTGGGTCACCCAACGCAAACAGGTCATAGGTGAAGGACCAAATGAAGCGTGGTTCAAAAGACCCCTATATGGAGAAACATACAAGATCACAGGTTCCCTTGCTTGGGCAGGGGTCACTGGGGTTCCTCCCTGGAGCCAGGCCTGGGGGGATGGGCTTGAAGGTTAGTGTCTGGTGGTTGCGTTTATGCCCATGACGCCCGGCCGGAAATAGCCCAAAAAGAAAACATGGGTCCACCCTTCCATGGACCCACCACCTGTGGGAGGGGCTATAGGGGTCCTTGACTACAGACTCTGACTCTTGGGACTTAGAATGTCACCTCAACGGCGGGGACAGAGGCTGAGCTGGTGCATGAGGTTGTGAAACACTGACTAGATATAGTCGGACTCACCTCAATGCAGATCTTATGCTCTGGAACAACCCACCTTAAGAGGTTCTGGTCGTTATTCCATTCTGGAGTTGCGTATTGTGAAAATCGTATAGAATTAGTACAGCAGACTGTTCAGTTTAATGACAGCAGTGTATAGAATAATCAAATTTTAAAATAAATGTGTAATGGCTCGATGCAACTTTTATGTGGTTGAAAGTAATGCATGAATTTGAAAATTAGCGATGTAAATTGTGAAAAATTACAAAGAAAATAATGTCCATGCTGATGTGTGGTCATGGATGAAATACACTAGCTGCACAACTCCTGGACATGAGTGATGTTAGTGTATAACAGCAGGTTGCTGCTATATTTAAGGCTGTTTTAATAAGTTTCTCCTTGCTGTTGCACTGTGTGCAATCATACAAGCCCTGAGGAATACTCATTTAATTGATTATGCACAATATCTCTTCTAAAGCACTTTATCATTTAAGACAGGGTACACCCTGAACAGCTCAGCATACCGATACATTCAAATATTCATACCTATGGGCAACTGAAGATATCTAATTAGCCAAATGTATGTCTTTTGACTGCGGGAAGAAATAGGAGAACCTGGAGAAAAGTCATGCAAACACGGGAAGAACACAAAAACTTTTCACAGAAATACCATCACTAGGCACAGAAACTGGGCTTTCTAGCTGTGTGGTGGAAGTGCTATTCACTATGGCACAATACTGCAGCTCGTGAAAGTATTTCGGCTTAAAATTTGAACTTTGTGTGCAAGAAAGACTAGTTCAATAAACAGTACATATAAATCATCTGCATTTGATTTCTAATTTTTTGTGCTGACATTCCACCTTTTATCTTTTCCTCCCACAACTGTATATGTATGAGCAAAAGAAGCTCGCTTTGCACTTTCTGAGTGCATAGCACAAATTGTGTTCATTTAGGCTTTTCCGTAAATTTGTACGTAACAAACAAGTACTGTCATGTAAAATGTGGCCAAATTATGCAGTTACAAGCAGCCGGGTACATATGGCCCTGAGAGGCTGTGTAGTGGTCACTTTCTATGCAGGTACTAGTATGTGTGGATAAAAAGTGAGGACATGTACAGAATGACAGATTGTACTGTATCACATGACAGGGTGTGTCACTATTCTGCAACCTTCAAAAAGACTTGGACAACACAAATATTTTCAACAGTTCTTTCCACAAGCATCTTTCTGACTGATACATAGCCTACATGCATGTTTTCTCATTATGCAATGTTTATTTTGTCTGTGACGAGAGCCAAGCCATTTTCCTAGTCAATAAACTACCATCTTTTGTCACGTTATAACCTCGACCAGATTAAAGTACTGTGGTTTATGAACATTTCAAACAGTATTTCAGCATTTCCTATTTGTAATATACTTCTGCTAGATGAATGTGCCCCTGGGAACACAGAGGGAGATAACCTCTTTTCCAGTGATGAGCTGGGGCAAATTGAAATATTTGACCTTATGTGGAATTCATTCTGGCAAAAAGCTGCAGCTTGTTCCTACATAACTTATGCTAGGCATGAAAAGTGTGCATCTGTGTGTGTGTGTGTGTGTGTGTGTGTGTGTGTGTGTGTGTGTGTGTGTGTGTGTGTGTGTGTGTGTGAATGATAGGGAGAGAAAGAGAGAGCTATGCCAAAGGAAACTTTTATACTTTTTCCCTACCTGTAAAACCCATTATAACTGGTATGACCAACCGTTGGTCGAGTTAGCTCTATGATTCACAGCAACAAGAAAGGCTAGCCAACAGAGTTCTGCGCCTGGGGATGCTTCAGGCTTTTCTTCCACCTAAGCCTGGACGTTTGGATTGTATACACATTGTGGATATGGCAACCATTTTTTTATTATTCCTAAAAAGAATGATTCTGGACTTCTTAGCATGAGTTAGTGCAATCTTCTATGTTTTAACTATTGCAATGTTGTCCTCTCTCTCTCTCTCTCTCTCTCCCTCACACACACACACACACACACACACACATGTAAAACGCCTGATTCGTTCCAAGGCTCCCAAGACTACCCCATAAACCCTTTAAAAATGATAAAAGTACACCAATTTTGTATGAAATATGTGTTAAAAATAAAAGAAAATAATTAATTAAACCATTTAAACATTTTATTAACATATTCAACCATTTTATTAACATATTTATTAATTAAACCATTATTAAACATTTTTTATTAACACACACACACACACACACACACACACACACACACACACACACACACACACACACACACACACCTCTGTCTCTCTCTCTCTCTCTCTCTCTCTCTCTCTCTCTCTCACACACACACACACAATACAGTACACGTTAAATGAGTATTGTATACACATTAAATATTTATT
Source organism: Plotosus lineatus (assembly GCA_024760905.1). NCBI lineage: Eukaryota > Metazoa > Chordata > Actinopteri > Siluriformes > Plotosidae > Plotosus > Plotosus lineatus. The sequence goes on from CM045728.1 coordinate 33,508,545, forward strand.
GTGGCGCTTGAATCTGGGCCCTGCCCACAGGCAGGATGCCAGAGCATTTTAAGACATTTTAATTCAATGCGCATTCCCTGCTTGACAGATCCGAGGTCCAAACTCAACTTTAACTTGATTCCTTGAGAGATCGGAGGTCCAGATGAGCTGCGTTTTGCTCACATTCGGCAAGCGCAGCACATTTATTAAACATTTACTAAATTAAAGAACTTCAAAAACTAAACTAAAAACTAAAGAGTTAAGCCTCCTTTCATCTCTGACTGACTCTGTAGGCAGTCTCTCTCTATCTCTCTCTATCTCTCTCTCACACACACACACAAACGTGCACACACGCGCACTCTCTCTCTCTCTCTCTCTCTCTCTCTCTCTCTCACACACACACACACACACACACACACACACACACACACACACACACACACACACATATACACACACACCGAGCAACTGATGGAATAATTCTATTTTAATGTTTAAATGGATGGGATGTTTTATTTAAAGCGGAATTACAGTACCTGTTTGAAAGATCAGAGGTCTTCATTCAATATTAAATTGCTTCCGTGCGAGATCGGAGGTCTTCACCCACAGAGCACTCAATATCGTGCCTAAATAATCGCCTCTGTCACTGTATTTCCGCTTTAAGGTCTCCTGGTTAAATATCGTCCCGACTGTCGAGGGGTTTTGGCGACAACAAAATATAACGCTGCATGATCAATCTCAAAACAAGCCAACAGTAAACTCTCCTTCACGTGTGTGACATGCAGGAAGTATGGGTACAGGAAATATAGGTACCGTTCAGCTGCCTCCTGGCCAATGGGAGGCCAGCGAGGTGGGATGTTGGGAGACAGCCAATGAGAGAGCAACTCGTGCAGAGTGTGAAATTTTGATTGGCGCGTTTGAATTTTAAATTTTCGTAAGAGGAGGTTGTTTTCGTATCCCGGGGACGAAAACTTAGGAAAATGTTTTTCGTAACCCGGAATTTTCGTACCTAGTGGGTTTTCGTAAGTAGTACATACTGTATATATATATATATATATATATATATATATATATATGGACTGCTTAATGCCTGTCACTATGAAATTAGCATCTTCTTCTTCTTTTCCTTTTGGCTGTTCCCTTCAGGGGTCGCCACAGCGAATCATCTGCCTCCATCTCACCCTATCCTCTGCATCTTTTTCTCTTACACCAACTGCCTTCATGTCCTCCTTCACCACATCCATGAATCGTCTCTTTGGTCTTCCTCTAGGCCTTCTGCCTGGTAGTTCCAACCTCAGCATCCTACTACCAATATACTCACTATCCCTCCTCTGTACATGTCCAAACCATCTCAATCTAGCCTCCAACCAATCCAACCAGCCTGCAGACGCTCCTTCACCTCTTTTCCACACTCTCCATTGCTCTGGATTGTTGAGCCTAAGTACTTAAAATCCTCCACCTTCGTTATCTCTGTTCCCTGTAACATCACTGTTCCTCCTGGGTCCTTCTTATTCACACACATGTATTCTGATTTTCTGAGGCTAACCTTCATTCCTCTCCTTTCCAGGGCATACCTCCACTTCTCTAGATTTTCCTGCACTTGTTCTCTGCTCTCACTACAGATCACAATGTCATCTGCAAACATCATAGTCCATGGAGATTCTTGCCTAACCTCGTCTGTCAGCCTGTCCATCACCATAGCAAACAAGAAGGGGCTCAGAGCTGACCCTTGATGCAGTCCCACCTCCACCTTAAATTCGTCGGTCACGCCGACAGCGCATCTCACCACTGTCTTACTCTTACATCTCTCATACATGTCCTGAACCACTCTAACATACTTCTCTGTCACTCCAGACTTTCTCATGCAATGTCACAGTTCTTCTCTTGGCACCCTGTCATATGCTTTTTCCAGATCCACAAAGGCACAATGCAGTTCCCTCTGACCTTCTCTGTACTTCTCTATTAACATCCTCAAAGCAAACATTGCATCTGTGGTGCTCTTTCTTGGAATGAAACTAAACTGTTGCTCACAAATGCTGACCTCTGCCCTTAGTCTAGCTTCCACTATTCTTTCCCATAACTTCATCATATGGCTCATCAACTTTATCCCTCTATAGTTGCCACAACTCTGCATATCTCCCTTGTTCTTAAAAATGGGCACCAGCACACTTCTCCTCCATTCCTCCGGCATCTGCTCATTCTCTAAGACCTTGTTGAATTTTCTTGTCAGAAAATCTACTGCTTCCTCTCCTAGACACTTCCATACGTCCACAGGTATGTCATGAGGGCCAACTGCTTTCCATTCTTCATCCTCTTCATTGCCCTCCTCACGTCAACCTTACTAATCTTTGCTACTTCCTGCTCCTCAATGGTCACCTCTTCTACTCTTTTTTCTCTATCATTTTCCTCATTCATCAGGTCTTCAGTCAAAACGTTTCCCTCTCTGTGCTTTATCAATCTAACTTGGTGCACGTCCTTCCCATCTCTATTTCTCTGCTGTGCCAACCTGTATAGATCATTTTCTCCCTCTTTACTGTCAAAACTATCATACAAGTCATCATATGCCCTCTGTTTGGCCTTAGCCACTGCTACTTTCGCCTTACACTGTGTCTCCCAGTACTCCTGTTTACTCTCTTCGGTCCTCTCAATGTCCCACTTCTTCTTAGCTAACCTCTTCCTTTGTACACACTCCTGCACTTCCTTATTCCACCACCAAGTCTCCTTATCTACTTTCCTTCCAGAGGACACACCAAGTACTCTCCTACCTGTGTCCCTGATCACATTTGCTATGGTTGTCCAGTCATCTGGAAGCACTTCCTGACCACCCAAAGCCTGTTTCAACTCCTCCTTGAAGACAACATGACCCTCTTCCTTTTTCAACTTCCACCACTTTTTCTTCTGCTCTGCCTTTGCCTTTTTCACCTTCCTCACCATCAGTGTCATCCTGCATACCACCATCCTATGCTGTTTGGCAACACCCGCTACTACTTTGCAGTCACTGACTTCCTTCAAATTACTTCACCTACACAAGATGTAGTCTACCTGTGTGCTCCTACCTCCGCTTCTAAGTCACCCTATGCTCCTGTTTATTCTTGAAGAAAGTATTCACCACAGCCATTTCCATCCTTTTTGCAAAATCGATCAACATCTGTCCTTCTGTGTTCCTGTCCTGGATGCCAAACCTGCCCATTCCATATTATTTTTATGTTTTGGTAGCATTATAGCAGTTTTTTAAACGTTTTTTTAAGTTTTGTTTGCTATTGTCTTAATACTGAGAAGAACAGTCCAATAATTTAATTTCTGGTAATGGTGTTCCATTGTTACCTGTACAGGGATCCCTCACTTTCCTCAGTTAATTGGGACCAAGACACCCCCCCCTTGACCACTGATTTCCGTAAAGCAAAGCAGGATTGACACCCCCCCCCCATCGACCGACATATATATATGTGTATATAATATCAATAAATACATACTCAACACTATAACGGCTTATAATAACAATTAAACATTCAAAAATAATGCATGAGATGCAAATAAGATAAAAAATACACACACTCACGCGCACACACACACACACACACACACACACACACACACACACACACACACACACACACACACACACACACAGATGTGCGCTCACACACTCAAATGTGCACCTCACATAAAAATGTAAGCAGTTTTGTTGTGGGATTTGGAGTTGGAGGTTTTTTTTTGTTTGTTTGTTTTGTTTTTTTTTTTTTTTGTTTTTTTTTTTGCATAATTGGCCTTGATTTGTGGCATTTTCCTTTACTTTCCCCCTTTTTTTCCTTAATTTCCTTATTTTTTGATGAATATTTTTGAAAAACCTGTGATGCACTGAAGCTGCGGGAACTGAAGCACGGAGTAGCGAGAGATCACTGTATATGACAAATAAAACTTGAAAAAAATTGTGACAATCAGCAGACCAAAATACTGATAGGTCAAAATGTCTTGCTTTACACTAATGTAAACATACATATTTTCACAAGTGTAATTAAAAAAAAAAAACAACCCTTAAAAACTACAGGTTGAGACTCACCCGGGAGACATTTGTAATCCGGAAAAGACGTGTGATAATATCTTCATCAGCAGACATCGAGAGAAACTCTACTTGCATGGGGCCATACTGCTGGAGACCAGGCTCAGGCCAGTACTGCACACAAGGCTACAGAGAAGAGGAAAAACGAAACAGAAAAAAATACACAAAATAAAATAAATTTTGAGAAGTACAGTATGTAGTGTAGTATTGTATTGTATTGTATTGTATTGTGTTGTAGACACATTTTTTTAAGGTCAAGTGTGCTTTTGTTCAGGCAAAAGGTTTTAGGGGTATTTTTTCCACTGTACGAAAGACCAGAACAGAAAGAGAGAAGCAACAAAACATTCACATCACATTTCAGTTGTACCAAGATAGTAAAGAGCATGCTAAGTAGTATTGAAATGCCTTCAGGCCTTACAATCTAATAAGACAGTGAATGAGACAGCGTGTAAAAAAGGGGCAAAATTCATAATGAGATGACAGACTGTAAAGAGAGATAATACATGTATCACTGCCTTTAGAGACTGAACACTGAGTTGTGACTCTGGCAACCAAACAAGCTACTATTAATACAAATGGGCTACAGACAGCTGTGTGTGTGTGTGTGTGTGTGTGTGTGTGTGTGTGTGTGTGTGTATATGGGAGAAAGGATGATGATGCAGGATGTAAGGAACCGAACAAAGGAGGTATTGGCTAAAGACACAGATATAGTATTGTGATTTAGAATAAATAGTAAAGTAAGAAAGAGTGTGTGAGAGAGAGAGAGAGAGAGAGAGAGAGAGAGAGAGAGAGAGAGAGAGTGGGAGAGAGAGAGAGAGAGTGGGAGAGAGAGAGAGAGAGAGAGAGAGAGAGAGAGAGAGAGAGAGAGAGAGAGAGGTCATAATCCCGAACTCACTCAAGCGTAAAATGAAGAAAAGGTTATAATGAATAACAATAATGAAAATTACTTAGTAAGAATCTGAAACCAGTAAAGATGGATGAAATCTGCATTATCAACATGAAATTACATACTCATATTAAACTCCAGTTCTGTGACACGACAGCATAACTTTTTGGTCAACATAGATACTTTGGTATATTTTTGCTGGGATTTCATGCTTTTACTTACACTTCTTTCTTGTCCATATTCAAACCAAAAGCCATAAAAGGTCAGTAGACTGATGCTGTAACACAGGTGTGACTTTCTCTTCTTTTTCTTCTTCTTCTTCTTCTTCTTCTTCTTTTCCTTTCGGCTGTTCCCTTCAGGGATCGTGGCAGCAAATCATTTGCCTCCATCTCACCCTATCCTCTGCATATTCTTCTCTTATACTAACTACCTTCATGTCCTCCTTCACCACATCCATAAATCTTCTCTTTGGTCTTCCTCTAGGCCTTCTGCCTGGTAGTTCCAGCCTCAGCATCCTACTACCAATATATTCACTATCCCTCCTCTGTACATGTCCAAACCATCTCAATCGAGCCTCTCTGACTTTGTGTCCAAAACATCTTACACCTGCTGTCCTCATTCCTGATCTTATCCAACCTCATTACTCCCAAAGAGAACCTCAACATTTTCATCTTTACTACCTCCAGTTCTGCCTCCCGAGTGCCACTGAGACTTTAGTATGGTTAAAAACCTCAAATATTTTCATGTAATATCCCCACATAAGGCATGACTGGAGTTCAGACCACTAAGCTCTATGTAAAACTCCATGTTTTAGCAAAATAGCCACAACACTGAAGCCTTGCATATGCAAGGCTGAAAGTACATTCCAATTTAGCATACACCATAAAGTATAACTGTATATGTCTTCTCTCGGAACATAAATTTTGACTTGGATAAATAAATTTTCACCGGTTTAACTTATGAGATATTATCAGTAGGGTAACAATTAAACTTTTTTCCTGGTAATAAAGGTGATTTTTTTAAAGTAGAATTTTCCAGTGATTAGTGCCAGTTGTAACATTCAATGGCAGTCATAGTGTTCCTTGAGAAAGTATAAAGCCATGAAATGTGGCGATCTAATCATAGGCATAGATCGATACAGCTGTGAGATCTAGTGCATTTATTCCTATTTATGATGTTAATGACTGCCAGAATTGAGTTAGATGAGGGGTTTTGATCGTTGGCATAGTTTGTAGTAATAAAAGATATGATGTTTTGGTGATTAAGTAAAGCTTAGTTTAGCTCAACTAGCAGTTGGCTAAAATTAAAAAAAGGTGCACGCTTAACACTCTGCCTTCCTTTCGGCTTTTTCCCTTTTACTCAGGAGTCACCACAGCGAATCATCTGATTCACACGTTTGATTTGGCAGAGGTTTTTTTTACGTCGGATGCCCTTCCTGTCACAACTCTTTTAGCAAGGGACAGAAACGTGCTGACGACTTTGCAGCTACTCTTTACGAAAGTCAGCAATGGTTCTTTTACATGAACCTCTCACCATAGACAGTGAGAGACATGACCCGCCTTTGATAACCCAGTTAGCTGCACTGGGGGTACGCTTAACACTGTTGGCAAATTTTTGGAATAGTGAGGGAATGCTGACTGCTTACAGACTGAAATTATCAACAGATTCTCTCTTTTTTTAAATGTCGTATTACCATGTTAAAGGAACTCACCCAGGCTGAGTTTGACTGGTTGAGCTGGTTGAGCATGACGATGGAGGTGCATCCGTAGTCAAACACCAGCCTCCAGAAGTCAGTTGTTGTGCCAGGCAGAGGATGAGGTGTTACTATGAAGGCTGCTGGTCGATGAAAACTGTCAGCAAGTGCAGCATTGATGTAGTTGTTACTATCTCCCTCTGTGGTAACCAAGAAAGCCAGAGCACGGTCTGGGGGCAAAACATCCATACTGCGATTCCTCTCACGGTTCCGTGGTAACAGTGCAATGCTGCACTCTTCCACATCCAGGTGAGGTGTCACAGAATTCAGTGTCTGATGAGGTAAACAAACACTCGCATCAAAGGCACAGTATTTTGTATTGTCTGCCACATTCTACTGTGTATGAATTCACTTCAGAGCACATAGCTTTGGATCATCTTTTATCAACAGGTTTGGGACAGTGTTATACCAGATGTTTTTTATGGGGGGAGGTATTTTTTGAAACACAGAATTGAAAATTCATCAGTAAAAGGAAAATACAGAGCTCAAGAGAAATAAGTGATTGATGAATTGCCTCTTTGAATGATGTCTGGGCATTTTTATGGAAGCTCTGAACTGCCAATCTGTCAAAACTCTCCTTTCAACCTTTACTTCATTTGTTCATTTTTTGAACCACTTAATCCTAATTTATTATTTATGGGGAGGCTGGCACATATCTCAGCTGACCCTGGATGAGGGCAGAGTACACCCTGGACAGCTTGTTAGGCCATCGTAGAGCATAAACATGCTGATAGCAATACAGCAGTGGTTCTTTTACATGACTCTCACCACAGACATGGTTAGTCTTTGATAACCCAATTAGCTGCACTGGGGACAAAGCAGTGAAACTCAATGATCATGGGGCTTGAACCCTGATCCTTGGCTCAGTAATCCAGCACCCTACCACTGGGCTACCACTGCTACCCCTTTCAACATTACAGCCAGAATCCAGAGAAATGTAGTGCAATATGTGAGGCACTCCACCGAAATTAGGCACTTGTCGCAAGTGATGTTAGGTGCTTGTGAGACAAAGCACAGCTTATCCAGACTTCCGATCTTTCAAGTGAGCAAGTGCGCATTGAATACTTGTTTAGTATTCAACCTTCACTTGTTCACTTGAAAGATCGGAAGTCCGGATAAGCCGCGCTTTGTCTCACAAGCACTATGTGTCACTTGCGATAAGTTCCTATTTTTGGTGGAGCGCCTCACATATGTCCAGTTGCTGTTCGCCTGCAGTAGTTGAAATATTCAGATCACCTGAGGGACTCCACTCCTGATTTTCTGTTGGGGTTTTCTCCCCTGGAGAGATGTTGTGACAACTAGAGGCTTCTCAATAACAGTGGCTTTGTGTGCCGCTGGACACCAACCCAAGTTTTTTTACTTCCCAATCACATTGGAGAAATGACATTGATGATAAATTATAGAAAGGGATAGCAAAGATAACATGTGCACATAGGAAAACCTACAAACTAAGGGCTAAGAGACAACTGTGGAGAAAGAAAATAAATGAAAATGGAACATATATCACAACCTTGATGAAAAAATACAGCAGCTCAGAGGAGATGAGAGCAGCTCATTGCCATTGGGGCGATTAGGTTGATTTGGATTTCATAGAACCAGCATTGTGCATCTGGCCTCTGCAGATGGAGCCTCACACTAACTGCAGCTTTTTGATTTGAGTTTAAAAAGCATTTTACTTCATTCATGTACAGTGCAGCTAAAATTATTGAACAAAAACTAGAAACCAGGCCAGCTTCATAGATAATGAATGGAAATTTTCTGATTTCATCAGAAAAAAAAAATCACCACTAAAGTAGGAGCACTGCTTACCTTGGGTGTGTGTGCAAATTCCTGCCTGTTGGTGATGTGGAGAATATAATGTAATACTCTAGTCTTAAATGAGTAGTTTAAATATACAGTGATACCTCTGCTCACGAACATAATTGGTTCCCAGAAAGTGTGTGTAAGGCGAAAAGTTCGTCTTCCGAACATTTATTTCCCATAAGAAACCATTAAAATTAGAATAATCCGTTCCCAGGTCCCCATAAAATATAATTTTCTACTAAATAAGCCTTAAAACTACACAAAAATATACCTTATTTTATGTATAATAAATGTGCTATTGTATTGTAATTAAAGAAATAAACTGTACTGTATAATAAAGTCGTTTTATTTACCTTTGTGATGGTAGTTGATGGCTTGATGGAATGGAGTGGGAGGAGGAGGGAGGGAGGGACTTACTGTTTGGAAGGAGTGTTTGGAAACGCCTACTGTTTGGAAACACCCTTAGCCACACACGCACCCTTAATAGCTTCCTTGTTCTTAAGGATGGGAGCAATGGTAGACTTAGCGTACTGGTACTGGGACGCTGAGTCACACAAACGCACACCTCGTTCGTGTTTTTCAATGATCTCCGCCTGTGGTGGGGTCTTTTTCGGTCCCATAATAGCAAAAGTACACTCAATATGGTCCAAAATGTCTAGCAAACACAAACCACGTCCGCATTCAAAGAAAGGGGGTGACGAACTGTGACGCCATGAGCGTGCGTCAGCTTCTCGTGGCCGCCACCGTGGCGCTGTTCGACCGCGTGGTTTGATTCGTCCGCCGAAAACTAGTTCGTCAGCAGAGACTATATGCTCGCAAATTTAATGTTCTTGAGGCGAAAAGTTCGTGAGCTTAAGCGTTCGTCAGCGGAGGTTTTACTGTATAAGGAAAATAATACAAACAGGCCAGTAGAACAGGCTATTTGGAATAGCCATGTAGTCTAATATACATCTCTTTGAACTATGAGAACCTGGAGGAACCCCACTCAGCCACGTTAAGGGCATGCAAACACAGAAATGCTTGAGTTGGGAGTCAAACTGAGGACCTTCTTGCTGTGAGGCAGATGTGCTTACCGCTATGTTACCGTGACTGCCTTATGTGTATGTGTTATCTCACTAAATGTCTAATTTCCATAAACATAATGATAGTAATACAATGTGTCTTATTTACATTTATACTTCCAGCATTTACCAGATGCCCTTACAAAAGACGACCTTCAAAAAATATTTTGAAAGCTCTGAAAACATGTTGGGATGCTATCTGCCATGGAATACGGATAACATTTAGCAAAAACAAAACTCAAGGAGACTACTACAACATGACAGAACCCCAAAGAAAGTGGAGATTTTAAAAGGTTTATGCAAGAGATAAAGATACGTTTTTCATGACTACATGACTACTATTACATGGCTACTATAGTAGGTTTTGTATCTAATGTTTTGAACATCACCAGTTTGCGGATTGACCTCACTAAAAAGGGGGCATCGGATCTGGCTGAGTGGTGGATGTACATCACCTGCAAGATCCTCATGAGGGGGAGTAGGTACAGCAATATTTAAAAGAAAAAAAAAAAAACACATTGCCATTAAGTGGGTTGTCTTTATCTCTGGTATTGGTGCCCTTTCAATATGTTTGGATTATGCCTGACAGGTGAAGAGGGTTCAGGCAAAGCAAGCAGGTAGGTCATTGAATGCATATGTGACCAAGTACAAGGAGAATTTATGTGTTCTGTGTGGGTTTGCAAATAAAGAAAGGCTGGTGTGTTGAGATAAACCTGTAAGGTGTGTGTGTGTGTGTGTGTGTGTGTGTGTGTGTGTGTGTGTGTGTGTGTGTGTGTGTGTGTGTGTGCGTGCATGTGGTTCAGTGCATGGTTAACTGTAAACTGAATAAGCATAGTAAAGGATCTATAATTTTTTTTCCCCACAACTATAACAGAAAAGTAGAACTGTAGAAGCAGAAATTACTGACCTGGAACTCTTCTCTGAGCTGTGAGGAGTTGCTCTGGGAGTCAACCCTTAGCAATTCCTTATATGTGAGCATAAACTCATTTACTGGTATGGCTGTCTCCCCACACAGGCATGCTTCCAGAATGGCATCATGAATGAATATGTATTGTTCCTGCAGCAGGGCAGATGGGAAATAAAAAAGAAGAGATAAAATTGTAGTGGCTATCAGAACAGTATAAACAGCATACAGTGGTACTTGAAAAAACCTATTTGAATTTTCTATTTATGTGCATAAATTTGATTCAAAACATCACTAGATCATTTGCCAATCACAGGTAGGTAATATTGGCACATTTGTTCAATTGGGTTATATATACTTACTTTAATAACTTGTGTAAAAATGGAATGATGTTTTATATCATACGTAGAAATATTAAATGTGTAAAAGTTTCACAGACTGTCAAACACCAGTGTAAGTAAAATGGAAAAAAAAAAAAAAAAAAAATCCCTGTATGCAGTATATAGCCTGATTAAAATTAATAAATTGCTGTCGGACGAAATTTTTCTAACTTACCTTTATCTAAATATTGCACTTAATTTCCACATACAAGAAGTGTTACTGTGTTCATGAAGACAAATTGCTCTAAGCAAACCAATAATTTTAGAAAAGCATTTAGTAAATGATTAAACGTGTAGTAAATAACCACATAAATGTCAGAATTAAATAATAAAGTTTGATTACACAAATTAATGGTCATCTAAATGAAGACATGCATGTACAAGGCAGCAGGATGCAGACAAGATTTTTGTTATTAAGATTGTAAACCTAAATGGAAAATATAAAACATACCCTCGACACTGAATCGCTGATTTTTCCATATTTAAACATGACAGTTACACTCTCTCTCTCTCTCTCTCTCTCTCTCTCTCTCTCTCACTCTCTGTGTGTGTGTGTGTGTGTGTGTGTGTGTGTGTGTGTGTGAGAGAGAGAGAGAGAGAGAGAGAGTTAAAAAAAGACCACATTTCTACAAATAGCTCTCGCTGGGGAACGATCACTAAAAATTTGGTGTGTTTTTCTGCCCTAACACACACACACACACACACACACACACACACACACACACACACACACACACACACACACACACACACATACCTAGGGGAAAGTTAGAATAGTCGGTTTATTTATTAAAATATAGTAGGAGAATATGAAATAGAAATATCATGGCATCATGATCAAAAAGGTTGACCCTTGACCTGTGAGGTTGAAATACTACCTGCAAAGTATATATATATATATATATATATATATATATATATATATATATATATATATATATATATATATATATATATATATATATATATATATATATATAGTTAATCACATTTAAGTATTTGTCTCATAACATATTCATGCACATGTAGAAATTGGGTGATAGAATTCTACAGAAAACTTCAGTACACTTTTTCCTGTGGCTTTATTTCCTAATTTGTTTGTTGTGTTTACACCTTCAGTGCGCTACAGTTCAGGACTGTCAGTTGTTGTTTGTGAAAGATGACGATCAAAAATTGTTACAACCAACTTTATGGGTTTTCAGTATGTTAGACAGTACGATAGACAGACGTCATAGACAATTATGGCCTGATATTAATACAAGGAACAATGTCATCATGTTTCATGGCAAAAATAAAAATTAACACAATAATAAAAATTTATACACTGCCTAAAAGCAAAGCTCCCACATGATTTCAATACTCAACAGGTTTTTTTTTTCCCGTTGGAACTCTCAATCCCCATCCTAAGCATATTGAGATGAACCATATACATAATTACATCATTTATAAACCGTAGGTTTAGAGAAAGCTTCAGTAACACAATATGATCATAAATTGTTTATTGATTCCTCTATAAAATGTATCATAGCTGACACAATCAGTGACAATTAGCTCCAAAATATCTAAGAAATCATTTATCCTAGTAAGAATACAAGCAAGCATCCATAGAATAATAAAAAAAACACCCTGATGCAATGGCGCCCCTCTCACCACAGGATGCCAGTCCGCTGGATAGGCTTGTTTGTTTGCGCATTTATTTATTGATTTATTTAATTATAACTTTGATTGTGGACTGTATGAGAACAATTATTACCACAAATTTTTGGTCTGCAGTTCTATGCTTTGGCTTAGACTAATTCATGGTTTGTGTTCACATATGCCGAAGGAACAGACAGATGTACATGGGCTCTTTCCTCTATGGGGCACCGCTCACACTGACAAAAGCTATAAATGCAATACATATAAACAATTTGATACAGTGCACACTCTTACCTTACTGTCAGGATACTACCAATGGAATGACTACAGACCAATTGCCAAACATTTCACATTAAATAAAACTTATAACAATATGTGGACATGATGAAATTACTATCAGTTGCATTACTATCAGTCCACTATCAAAAGACAAATTAAATTAGTGCATTATGCAATACTGACAGCGAAATTTTCCATGACACTGGACATGGTGAATTCAATTAATTTTGCCAAATTTACATTCCATTAGGATAAAATACAATAATCTTTGTGGAGAACCAAGCAAAAGGTAATAATCATGCAGGCAGTTATGAAGATATAGTGAACAACATATATTATGATTGGTAAATCTCTAAGATCCCATTAGTGTTGCTAAATCAGAAGTGAACAGCTCACAGCCCAATAAGGTCATTGGACATAGAATCTCACCTCCGGATTCAAATTACATAAATTCATATTTTAATAATAAACTGACAACTTATCTAAAATTTTTGTTTCATAAATCAATATCAACAAAGATATTTCATGTGCACAGGTCATTCACCTCTGTCTGGATCATGTTAATGCGGCGGGAACAGAGAGTTTTTACACAGTTGTAGATGTCCACCACTCCTTCACATTCCGCCATGTCCAGCATGACATCCAGCACGATGTAGCATCCTGTTCTGCCAGCCCCCATACTGAAACACCCCCCCACACACACACACAGACACACACACACACACACACACACACACACACACACACACACACACACACACACACACACACACTAAATACACATCTTCGCACATCATGAGTCAAGCCTTATTTGGCTGTAGGGTGTTGTCATTGCCAAAATGTACCAGGCCCACTATTTGGTAGAGTTACAAATATTTCTTCATATCCAAGAAATTGTACATTCAAGGTCAGTACAGCATAAGCTAAGCAAGTATAATGCTGAGCATGTTGTGACAAACAGGCAATTGTGTACCTGCAGTGGACCACCACAGGGCCAGCATCAGCTGGTGTAGAGGCTTTCACCCGGCGGATGAAGGCCAACAAGCCTGTGGCATGGTATGGAACGCCATGCTCTGGCCATGACATAAAGTGGAACTGCTGTACCTCATGCTTGGCTGAGTAACCTCTCTGTAAAACAAAGGCAGTATTTACAAAGAAATTTAAAAAGAAACTACACATGTGGGTTATGATCCATGATCATATAGAGCATTTATATTGACATTGCACTAACTGCAGTGTGCTTACTACCTTTTTTGTTATCAAAATCATGTTTACAAATTGAAATATTGACAATGCAAAGAATTTGTTTGAATGATGAACTCAGCTCCTCTTTAAGAATTCAATTTATGGTCTGTTGAATTTAACTCTTATTATTTATGCAAAAACTGTGGAAAAAATGGCACTTGAAGACTTATTTATAAGCTGAGAAGCATACTTGTGGATGTAGAAAATACATCCATATTCTCAACAGTCATATCCATTCCCAGCCAGTTTGAATAAATGGAAGTACTACGTGACAGTGAAGCAGTAATGCCATTTTTATGCTACTGTCACATTAATACCCTTCAGTCAGTTTGATTGACAAATAGAGTCAGTCTATATGCCCAAAGCACATGTCATATTTCTGTGTATGCTATGCGCATACACAGAGCTGCATAAAGAAGGGTGCAAGGTTTCCTAAATCCAGTAATTCCTTGCTATTCAGTTCAGGTCTTAGCTGCAGGTAGAGAAAGTGGATATAATGGATATACAGACTTTCCTAGATACCTGGCTTTGGTAAAAGAACCCGAAACCTACTTACAATTCTGGCATATGCTTGTGATTTCTATTAATGGATTTAATGATTCTTTAAGGAAAAGCAATTCAAAAATATTTGGGATATTAATTTACAATGGAATCACATTGATGTAAATGGGTGTATCTGTATTAGTCCTGTAATGGTCTGGAAGGCTGTTCAGGGTGTATCCTGCCTTTGCCCAGTTTTGGTTGGGATAGGCTTCAGCCTCCCCATTACCCGAGTAGGAGTAAGTGGTTTTGCAAATGCGAGAACGTGAGTGAGAGATACATGTATATGCTTACACCAGGCAAACTTCATATGTTTTTGCAAAAAAAATTAAAAAATAAATTCAGTCTTCAACATCTGCATTTAAACCACAGGTGAATCAAAGGGTTTTGATGCCTGCATGGAGTAGTGGTCCAAAATCACAAAACAAATGTTCTTCAATATGTTACACTTTAAATTCAAACGCGCCAATCAAAATTTCACACGACGGGCGAGTTGCTCTCTCATTGGCTGTCTCTCAACATCCCGCCCCGCTGACCTCCCAGATAGAGACAGAAGGAAGCTTCAAGCTTTAGTTTTAGTTGAGTTTTTTAAGTTGTTTTAATTCAATAAATGTTTAATAAATGTGGGCACATTTGAGCTCATCTGGAATTCCAATCCCTCAAGGAATCAAATTAAAGTTGAGTTTGTCAAGCAGGGAATGCACTTTGAATTCATGTCTTGTGGGTGTGGCCCGCAGTGCATGCACGCGAGAGAGAGAGAGAGAGAGAGAGAGAGAGAGAGAGAGAGAGAGAGAGAGAGAGAGAAAGGGAAGAACACTTTAGTTTTTAGTTTAGTTTTTTAAGTTGTTTTAATTCAGTAAATGGTCAAGCAGGGAATGCGCTTTCAATTCATGTCTTGTGGGCGTGGTCCGCAGCGCGCGTGAGAGAGAAGAAGACAGAGAGAGAGAGAGAGAGAGAGAGAGAGAGAGAGAGAGAGAGAGAGAGAGTGTGTGTGTGTGTGTGTGTGTGTGTGTGTGTGTGTGTGTGTGTGTGTGTGTGTTAATAAAAAAAGATTAATAATGGTTTAATTAATAAATATGTTAATAAAATGGTTTAATATGTTAATAAAATGGTTTAATAAATACTTTTCTTTTACTTTTAACACATATTTCATACAAAATTGGTGTACTATTATCATTTTTAAAGAGTTTATGGGATTTATCCAGTCCAAGGACTGGAGCCTTGGAACGATTTAGGCGTTTAACATGCAAGATGTGACCCCTACTTACGAAATCCCCGCAATACGAAAAGGGCTCTGGAACGGATTAATTTCATAAATTGGGGGCAGACTGTACCTTTATAGACATATACTACAGATTGAAAACATGCTTTTGTCAAAAGAAAATTAATTGAGAAATGGAAAAAGAGCAATATGAGAGCAAAATTTCTCTTTCCCATGGGTAAATTTGTCTATAAAGAAAATGCTAGAAAAAATACAGCAATAACCAAATATCTTTCATTGCCTGTTGCAATGATAGGCTATTGACTCTCACTGTGCAATAAATTTTGGAACTTGAAAGCCAATGAACTAATTTGCAGCAAGTCTGACTTGACAATGAAGAAGACTTGATTAAATTCCACTGTGTAGAGTGATATTTTAATCAATGAAAACTTGCCCACTATAGTGAAATAGGCTATCAATAAATTAGTAACGTGGCAGTTGGGTAAAAATGACTGTTTTAATATAATAACATATATGTCTCTACAATATTACCTGCTGACTATAAGATCTGTATAGCTCCATATGTTTCTATGATCTATGTTAGTAGACTCTAATGCCACCTTGACACTTTTGTCCCCACACTGGTATGCAATTTTGCATGCCAATGAGTAAATTTGTCATAAACTGTTGTGAAGTGTGTGTAAACTGTGTGAGGCTGCGTGCCAGTGCGCAACGAAAAATTTGAAATGTTCAACGCTCTGGTACACGAAAATCTCCATACCATATACATAAAGTAGTTGTGAACATTGCACAACCGATTCACAAACACTGCTCGTGGTGTGTATCAAAGCCTGTCTGCATGTGTTCACTTGTACATATGTTAAGTTATAAAATTATTTCACATTCTCTTGTGTATATGTTTAATTGCGCCTTGTTTAGAGTTCTCTTGTAAACCTGATTTTGCATTCTCTTATAAATATTGTAAATACGTAAATGTGTTTAAAGGAGAAATAAAGGGAGCACTCTCTTTATTGCATTTCTTGACATAACAAATTTTGCGAATAGTAATTATAGTCTTTGTATTAAGTAGAGCCTGAGTTGCTGGATCTTCGTGGCCCACATTTGTGGTCACTATGAGTCAGGGCATGGCCATTCTCTCTTGCCAAGGAAGAGAGCCAATGCTCGAAATGCACAAAGTGGTTGTGGCAATGCGTGCTCATGCAGAAAATGATAGCATGGCATTGTGTGCCAATGAGCACCATTTTGGGTTGCATAATGTATGTAGAAACAGGAAGAATGGTGCTCAAACTAGGCTTCATGCGCATTGCCACAATGAATTGCGTGGCAGTTCAGAGGCCAAATTTATGCGTGTATCAAGGTGGAATAATTTCTTTAATTAAAATGTAAACCACTATTCCTTGGCAAATTATAAATAAATCCTTATACAGTTTCTAAGGCTCTATTTCAGGAGCATATACCTGCACAAAACTGATCAGCATTTCCAGTAACTGACACAATTATGCCATAAACAATTCTGTACGTGAGTGCAATGAATCGAAAGTAACATTTTTGCCTTTGACAAAACCCAAGGTTTACCAACTGAACATTGCCTGGAGCACCACAGTCCCTCGTCAGCTTGCCTTTGTCCCATAGTACATCGTGATACCATCTCTTATCGAGGCAAGCAGCATATAACCAGCTGTCATCATGATGTATAAGAAAATATGATTTGTCAGAACAAATTGACTACTTCTGTTGCTCCATAGTTTACTTTTGATTCTTACTTGTCCATCGTAAGTACTTTTGCTGATGTACAGGGTTAATATTGACACTCTGACCACTCTGTGTGTATGCAGCCCCATAGTCAACCTTAACTTATTCAGCAATTTGTATCACAGTGGCTTTTCTGGGGTGGGGGTCAAGCCAGATGGGTTTGCTTTCTTCCAAATGGTGATGACTGTTCCAGGTTCCCCAACTGCATAATGGAAACTACTTCAAAAGACCTGCCATCAAAACGTAACTCTTTTCAAAGTCTCTCAGGTCCTTATGTTTAAGATTTTTTCTACTTCCAACACATCACGATCAAGACCTGACTTTTCTCTTGCTGGTGTATGTATTTGACACCCCCTCCCCCCAAAACAGGTACCACTGTATTAAAATAAGCACCATTTTACTTTTACACTCTAAACAGGTATTTCTCAAAAATCAATGTTTAGCCTTTAGTTTTAATTTTATTTTTGATCGAGTCCTATTTGAAGCCATAATTGATATCATCTCAGAATGTGATATGATGTTGTCCTTGGTATTGGTGCATGATCAATAAATACAACAAAACCCCCACAAAAACCTTAAAAAGTATTAATCAAGCAAAGAAACTGACCACAATATGGGAACTGACAAAGAGAGCAAGCTATTTAGTTCAGTCAATTTTTAGTTTATCAGTAACCACAGGTGGTTAAATCAAAGCCTAGATAAAACTAGAAATGAGCTGAACCAATAACCTGCTTTTCTGGTACGTTTCCAAATTGGGATCAGATTTCTTTCAAAACTAAATTTTGTACAAGTTTAAGGCACTCTTCTCATCAATTTAAAAATTATCTTCAATTTCTTTGCTTGAAGAAAACTCAGGATTAAACTGAAATCGCAAAATGTTGTATTCTTCTAGTCCCTGTGCAAATCACTGAATGAGAATACACTGAATCTGCTATATTACCTGAATGTCTTGTAATACTCACCCTTTCTAAGGAGAAGGTGCGCACTGTGTATTCAGCCAGAGTTTCTGTTTTCAGCAGGCTAATCTTGATGTCTCCATACAACTCTGTGTCATCTGGCCAGTACTTAAAGCATTTAACCTGCTCAGACACATCAACAAATACGACAAGGATTCAAAAATACTCAGATTTATTTTAAGAATAATAGTGGACGATGCACTTGTCAGTAAAATCATTATTTGTTCACAAAGGGTGACAAATTTGTACTCAAAATAATTGAGTTCGCTATCAGCTAACTAGTAGTGTTAAGTAAAAGTAGTGTAAAAATACAATCATTATGCACCTGTAATCAGAATAATTAATATTAAACAAACTGAATCAACCAATTCTTAAGTGGTTGCTTTAAATCTGGTGATTAAGGTTATAATAAGTGTAGTCAGTTCAAGCCCCACTAACAACAGGTTGTCACTGCCCCCCCCCAGTGCAGCTAACTGGGTTATCAAAGGCGGCCATGTCGCTCACTGTCAATGGTGAGAGGTTCATGTAAAAGAACCATTGCTGACTTTCATAAAGAGTAACTGCAAAGCCCTCAGCGTGTTTCTATCCCTTGCTAAAGGGTTGTGTCAGGAAGGGCATCCGACGTAAAAACCTATGCCAAATCAAACATGCGAATAAGTAAACTATGAGTACTGCAGGAAATAGAACTGCATTAAGTCTGAAATCCTGAGATGCCCCAGCCTTGATTCAGAGCAAAGACAACAAAACAACAACATCAAATGCACCAGACGTGATCAGACATGAGCAGAGAGATAAGGCAGGCATTACAGCCAGGCACTAAGGATATTGGTTATTATGCAGAACACCAAACAATAACATACATTTAAGACAAAAAAAAAAAAAGGTTTTAATTATCCAAGAGATCTTCTTCTTCTTCTTTTACTTTCGGCTGCTCCCTTCAGGGGTCGCCACAGCAAATCATCCGCCTCCATCTCACCCTGTCCTCTGCATCTTCTTTTCTGACTCCAACGACCTTCATGTCTTCCTTCACCACATCCATAAATCTCTTCTTTGGTCTTCCTCGAGGCCTTCTGCCTGGTAGTTCCAACCTCGGCATCCTACTGCCAATATACTCACTATCCCTCCTCTGTACATGTCCAAACCATCTCAATCTAGCCTCTCTGACTTTGTCTCCAAAACATCTTACATGGGCTGTCCCTCTGATGTACTCGTTTCTGATCCTATCCATCCTCGTTACTCCCAGAGAGAACCTCAACATTTTCATCTCCGCTCCCTCCAGCTCTGCCTCCTGCCTTTTCTTCAGCGCCACTGTTTCTAAACCATACAACATCGCTGGCCTCACCACCGCATTGTACACTTTTCCCTTCATTCTTGCTGACACTCTCCTATCGATTTTCAATTATCCAAGAGATACTTTTGCATTAAACTGTACTTTAAAAATACTTATTTTTTTCTTATTAAACTTGTGTCCTGGAATTAATCAAGATTGTCTGTCAATCAAAATCTGAGAGGCAAGTGCATGGATCATTATTCCACATGACATGAAATGACCTAGCTGCCATACAATAGCAGACTAACCTTTTGTTCCATGAGGGCTGAAAAAACAGTGTGTGTGTGTGTGTGTATGTGTGTGTGTGTGTGTGTATGTGTGTGTGTGTGTGTGTGTGTGTGTGCAGATGGGCAAACTGAGGCTGCTAGATGAGTGGAGGTGAACTAAGGTGGGCTCTCTATTTTTGTGATTTGGAGAATGAACACAGGGACACCACAATGTAAAATAAATAAATAAAAATAAAGAAATCCTACATGGGCAAAGAATCTTACTACTCATTTAGAACTATGAAATGAATCGGAAAGTAAAAATGTTAAGAGGATGTGTTACTTTTGAGAAAAGGGATTAAAAAAAAAATTAAAAAAAAACATTATTTTTTTCTCCCACTGTTAAGCTTGATTTGTATTCTGACGATGGATTCATGTGAAGAGGTGCATTCTCATTTATTAATCATCCTTGAGACATTTATAAGACATACATGTATACACCAAATAAAGCAATTAAAAAAAAAACTGCCCATGTAAAAATCAGACATTTCCACAATAGTTTACCAGACTCGTCCTTTCTGAGTATTAATCTACAAACCGGATTTCAAAAAAGTTGAGACACGATACAAATTGTGAATAAAAACTGAATGCAATGATGTGGAAGTGCCAAATATTAATATTTTATTCCGAATGGAATATAGATGACAGGGTCAAAAGTTTAAACTGAGAAAATGTATAATTTTAAGAGAAGAATATGTTTTATGATTTTAAATTTCATGGTGTAAGCAAATGTCAAAAATGTTGGGACAAGACCATTTTCACCATTGTGAAGCATCCCCTCGTCTTCTTCTTACAACAGTCTGCCAACATCTAGGGACCAAGGAGACAAGTTTCTCAAGTTTAGAATTAGGAATGCTGTCCCATTCTTGTCTAATACAGGCCTCTAACTATTCAATTGTCTTGGGCCTTCCTTGTTGCATATTCCTCTTTATGATCTGGACAGCAGGTTGGCCATTTAAATACCCGGATCCTTTTCCTAAACAACCATGATTTATGCTGTAAGTAATGCTGTATGTGGTTTGGCATTTTTTGAAAAATGCAAGGTCTCCTCTGAAAGAGACATCTGGATCGCAGCATATGTTGTTCAAGAACCTGAATATAGCTTTCTGCATTGACAGCGACTTTCCAGATGTGCAAGCTTCCCATGCCACATGCACTCATGCAATCCCATGCCATCACAGATGCAGACTTCTGAACTGAGCGCTTATAACAACTTGGGTTGTCCTGGCCCTCTTTAGTCCGGATGACATGGCGTCCCAGTTTTCCATAAAGAACTTCGAATCGTGATTCGTCTGACCACAGAACAGTTTTCCACTTTGCCACACTCCATTTTAAATGACCCCTGGCACAGAGAAAAGGGCTGCGCTTCTGGTTCCTGTTTAGAAATGGCTTCTGCTTTGTACTGTAGACTTTCAGCTGGCAAAGGCAAATGGCACGGTGGATTGTGTTCACCAACAGTGGTTTCTGGAAGTATTGCTGAGCCCATTCTGTGATTTCCTTTAGAGTAGCATTCCTGTTTGTGGTGCAGTGCCGTTTAAGGGCCCGAAGATCACGGGCATCCAGTATGGTTTTTCGGCCTTGACCCTTACACACAAAAATTGTTCCAGATTCTCTGAATCTTTGGATGATGTTATGCACTGTAGATGATGACAACTTCAAACTCTTTGCATTTTTTCGCTGGGAAATGCCTTTCTGATATTGCACCACTATCTTTCCGCGCAAGATTGGGGAATTGGTGATCCTCTACTAATGTTCGCTTCTGAGAGACATTGCCACTCTGAGAATCTCTTTTTATACTCAGTTATGTTGCCAATGGACCTCATTAGTGGTGATTGGTCTTCCGGTTATTCATTATAAATGCAATTGACTTTTCCAGCCTCTTACTGCTACCTGTCCCAACGTTTTCAAAATTTGTTGACAACAGGAAATTTAAAATCAACATATTTTCCATCATCATCATCAGCCTGTCATGCCACTGCTGGCAGATGGCCTCCACAACCTTCATAGTTGTGGGTTTGTACCATAACTCACCACGCTGGTTCAGTGCGAGTTGGTGAGTGGTTTGAGTTGAAATCCTGTCCATGGGGCAGTGGTGATCTAGTGGTATAAGGCACTGGATCGCTAATCCAAAGGTTGGGGGTTCGAGCCCCACTCTCTACAAGGTTGTCACTGCCCCCCCCCCCAGTGCAGCTAAATGGGTTATCAAAGGCCGGCCATGTGTCTCACTGTCTATAGTGTGAGGCATGTAAAAGAACCATTACTGACTTTCGACAAGAGTAGGCTGCAAAGCCGTCAGCGTATTTCCGCCCTGCGATGGCTTGGCGAGCTGTCCAGGGTGTACTCTGCCCTTGCCCGGAGTTGGCAGGGATGGGCACCAGCCTCTCTACGGGCCTAATTAGGATGCAGCGGTTACAGAAAATGAACTGAAGATATTTTCCATTAAAATGATACATTTTCTCAGTTTAAACTTTTGACCTGTTATCTATGTTCTATTCAGAATAAAATATTGAAATGTGGCACTTATATATCATTGCATTCAGGTTTTATTCACGATTTGTATAGTGTCCCAACTTTTTTGGAATCTGGTTTGTACTTTTTCTTTCTAAATTATCTTATCTAATTTGTCTTTCTAATTTATATTATATATGTCATCAAGTAATATTTGCTTATGTAATTTATTAGTATGGCTATAATGATATCTGTAACAGCAGTGTCGTGGTTAACACTTCGCTGCAAAGCAAACAGGTCTTGAGTTTGCATGTTCTCCCTGTTCCTTTGGGTATGTCAGTTTCCTCCCACAGTCCAAAGACATGCACACTGGGCTGATTACCTGTTCCAAATTGCCTCTTACTGGGAGTCTGAGTGGTTGTGAGTGTTGGCTTTGTAATGGACTGTCGAGCTTCTCAGAGTGTATCCTACCTTTTTCCAAAGTCATCTAAGATAGTCTTCACCCCCACCCCCCACAACCACAGTAGCATTAAGTGATTTGGCAAATAAATAAATAAATGTGTGAATAAATTAATGATATCCTCATTTCCATAGTGAGATGGCAAAAGCATCTTTTTCACCCAACCTAATTATATCACTCCTAGACAATTTGTTGGTTTCATGGAAGATTTGCTTTAATTATTGGTTGATTATTACAATGATATCTAAATAGTAGAGTGACTATCTGGATATAGCGGCAGCATGTGCCTATGAAATTCATGCCAGATTGGTAGTAGTTACTAATTTTAATGGTTATATCAATGGCCTCATTCCACTTCATGACCCTGGTAGAGTGCCACCATCTGGAAACAGGAAGAATGGCTTTTTCACCAATCTCGATTGTATTACTCTGAGACAGTATTGGTTAGAAGTGATTGTGATAATATCCACTTTGGTATTGTGCTTCTATCTGGGAACAAAATGCGTTTTTTGTTTTTACCCCCCCCCCCCCCCACACACACACACACACACATTAGATTGTAATAGTTATTTTAGGTCATGACATGAAAAAAATAGGACACCCCATTGAATAGTCAACTCTTCATTAAGAAATGTTAACATTAAGTTCAATCAATGTTTTAATTTATATTTCGGCAAAATAAAATTATTTAATTGTAATTAAACAGCATAAAGTAACATTTTTTGCTCACCAAACAAAAGATAACAGCAATGGATATTTCAGTGGAGGAAAAATCATCCCCCCACACATTTTCCCACTTGAAATGGCTATAATCACATACAGGTTGTATCAGTTCAGGTGCATATGGTCATCGTTAGTATAGTCACCCAGCATTTTGAAGAAGGTTTGTCCTGTTTAAACCTTAGACATTTAGTTCGGTGTGCCTCTCTCTGTTGAAATGAGACAGAGCACCATGGTGAGATTCAAAAAGCTGTCTAAGGACCCCAGTAAGAAGATTGTGGCTGCTTATGAGTCTGGTAACAGATTTGCAAAGATATCCAAAGAATTTTACATCAGCCATCCCACCATCCGGAAAACTGTTTACAAGTGGAGGACATTCAAAACAACTGTCAACCATCCCAAATCTGGCCATCCAAGCAAGTTCGCCCCAGAGCAGACCGCAAATACTAAAATAAGTCATCAAAAGTCCTAAAATATAATCACGGGAGCTACAACAGGCTCCTGCTACTGTTGATGTGAAAGTGCATACATAACTCTAGTATCATAAAGTACACACAATTGACCTTCATGGGATGTGTGCAAGACCTTTGACCTCTAAAAAGAACATTAAGGCCTGACTGAAGTTTGTCAGAGAGAACATAGACAAAGATCATGTCTTCTGGAATAATGTTTTTTGTACAGATGAGTCGAAAGTTTAATTATTTGGACACCAGAACCAGAAGACATGTTTGGTGGAAACCAGATACAGCATTCCAGGCAAAGAGCCTCATACCAACTGTGAAGCATGGCGGTAGAAGTGTCATGG
Organism: Plotosus lineatus; assembly: GCA_024760905.1. Classification (NCBI taxonomy): domain Eukaryota; kingdom Metazoa; phylum Chordata; class Actinopteri; order Siluriformes; family Plotosidae; genus Plotosus; species Plotosus lineatus. The sequence continues at coordinate 33,533,032 of CM045728.1, forward strand.
TTTGGGGATGCTTTGTTGCAGCAGGACCTGGCCAGGTCACCATCATAGAATCCGCCATGAATTCTACTGCGGTATAGAGGGTATTTGAAGAACATGTAAAACCATTAGCAAAGAATTAAAGCTGAAGCAGAACTGGACACTGCAACATGACAATGACACAAAACATACCAGTAAATCCACCAAGTACTGCCTGAAAACTAAGAAGGGGGGAGTCATGAAATGGCCCAGTCAAGGCCCGGATCTTAATCCCATTGAGATTGCTGTGGGAAATTTCCTTTTGGCTTTTTCCCTTTATCAGGGGTCGCCACAGTGAATGATTCGCACATTTGATTTGGCATAGGTTTTTACGGCGGATGCCCTTCCTGACACAACCCTTTAGCAAGGGACAGAAACACACTGACGGCTTTTCGGCTTACTCTTTTTACAAAGGTCAGCAACAATTTTTACATGGCCCGCCTTTGATACCCCAGTTAGCTGCACTGGGGGGACAGTGACAACCTTATGGAGAGTGGGACTCAAACCCCCAACCTTAGGATCAGTGATCCAGCGCCATATACCACCAGGCCACCACTGCCCTATTTAGATTGCTCTGGGGTGACTTGAAATGGGATGTGCATGCAAGAAACCCCTCAAACATCTCACAGCTGAAATAATTCGGCATTGAGGACTGAGGCTAACTTTCCTCTGAATGATGTCAGACACTGGTAGAAGGCTACAAGTAGAATTTCACTGAAGTTTTCAGCCAAAGAGGGTAACACTAGTTATTAGTGGGGACGATGTCCTAATTTTTGCCTCCATTGAAATACACATTGTTGTTTAAATATTGTCTTTGATGAGAAAAAATGTTAATTTATGTTTAATTATAATTAAATCACTTTTATTTTACATAAATAAATAAAAACAAGATTGGACATTATTTCACCATTTATTAATAAAAAGTTGACTCTTTAATGGGGTGTCCTATTTTTTGTTTCTTCTTTTTTGACATGACTGTATTATGACATTTACATGCAATAATGCCTCTCTGGCATAGTGACCCTATCAATAGCAGTCTTTTTCACTAATCTTTACTATATTGTTAGTTGACAGCTCACAGGATTTACATCAGATTTATTATAGCAATTGGTAATGAGGGTTATAATGAAATCCATATGGCCTGGAGTAACTATGGTGGAGTGCTATCTGGAGGCACTAATAATAACTTTGTACGACCTATATTTGTCCTAGACCACAGGATCCGAACCATGGTCTTTGAGGACCACCTGCACAGTGTCCCCAACACATCTGATTTAGCATTTTAATGCTTTGCTCTGTCACACCCAGTTCAAAAGATTTTAATTACCTAAATATAACAATCAGTTAATTAATAGCTCTTCATGACTTTAAGTGGGACCAGTGTTGGGAATTTCCCTAGTTTCTCCTGGTTCATCAGATTCATGATAAATTTATTGCAGTCGTTGATTATGATGGTTACAATTCCAAAAGTGAATATGGCAGGAGAAAATAATGTTTAATAGTTGTGTTAGTAAAAATAAGGTCCAGCCTCTCTTGAGATGGATGGTTCCAGAGCCCAAGCTATACGTTGATGTGAGCCCGACTATATCTAGTCGGTATCTGTCCACCTCATGCACCAGATCAGGCTCCTTCACCGCCAGAGAGGTGACATTCCATGTCCCGAGGGTCAGAGTAAGTAGCCAAGGATTGGTCCGACAGAACCCATGCCTTCGGCTGCCACCCAACTCACACGGCACCCGACCCCTAAAACTCCTCCCAGGGTGGCGGGGTTCTCGCTTAGTGATGAGGTAAGAAGCTCTACCATCCGTGGAGAGCTCGGAGTTGATCCGCTGCTCCTCCGCATTGAGAGGGGCCAGTTGAGGTTGCTCGTGCATCCGGTCAGAATGCCTCATGGACGCCTCCCTGGTGTGGTGTTTTGGGCATGTCCAACCGGGAAGAGACTCCGGGGTCGACCTAGAACACGCTGGAGGGACTATGTCTCTCAGCTTGTCTGGGACCGCCCCGGTGTCCCCTTGGGAGAGTTGGAGGAAGTGGCTGGGGAGAGGGACGTCTGGACCTCTTTGCTTAGGTTGCTGCCCCCGCGACCTGACCCTGGACTTAGCGGAAGATGATGATGATGATGAGTTGTGTTAGTTTTGTGCTGCTTGGTTGTTGTTGTTGGTTTTATTTGTTTGTTTGTTTGTTCTTTTTTTTTTTTTTTTTTTTTGTATTTTTGTTTTGTTTTTATTTGGATTAGTGAAGTTACAAAATGTGCCAGAACTTACCCTGCCCACCTCCACAAGCTTGGTAATCATAACTATGCTGAAGCAGTTCTCTTGCCACACCATCCTCCAGAAATCATACACTGTCTCTTGCTTGGGCCCTACACACACACACACACACACACACACACACACACACACACACACACACACACACACACACACACACAGCTTTGGACACCAAGCTTCATTTTTAGTCATTGTTTATAAGGCAATTCTGTAATCCAGCACTTCACAGGAAGGAATTCAATAGCAGTTCATTTTGCTGACAGAAGAACCCTTTAGAACATCAGCAAGGGATGGTGCTGGCTAAAAAAAATTCACTGATCAAGTGAGTGAGCGTGATTGGAAATTCAGTAGGGGAAGACACACATGCCACATGCAGGCAATAATTTATTTAGTGCAGTTTGAAATGTAAGGAGAGGAAGCAGAGGGAAACCTTGAGTGACTTTGATCAAGAGATTTTTAGAGAACTCATAAACCAGAGTGACTGGAACATACGAGACATTTAGATCGCTCCCTCAGACACAGACATACACACAGCTATGCATGCACACCCACAGAGTTTAGGCCCTTGTCCAGGAGCTCACAGGTGTTGTGCCCTGTGAGATGGTGGAGGACTTGAGTATGAAAACAGCAGGTAGTGATGCCTTGCTCTGCAGGCCTGTCTCATTTCCAATGCCCTACATAACATTTACAGCTATAATTACAGCAGCTCAGCAGCTATTAGTTTTATTTAGAATGTTCATCATCCCACACACTCACTCACTCAGACTAGAATAGAGCTTGAGAAAGACTTTCTCTGACCCATAGGGTTAACATGGGTGGAAAACACAGTACTAGTTCACAAGATCACAGATGCAAACAGGCCCACACTGACAGCTAATTCCAGGGCATGCAGAGATACTTACCCTGTGTGGCTATGAAGTGATTCGATCGATGGTAGCCCTGAAACAGAAGCAAGTGGATAGGCTGAGAAGGCCATCTGTACCTCATTCAAAGCCAGATGAGCATCTGTCTCTTACACTGTACAATTCCTATCACCCTCGAGTTCTGTCTCCTTTTTGCTTTGCCTTTCTTCTTGTTTAATGCCTAGCAATCAATGACTTGAGCATACCTTAGGAACTGACCACTTTAATGTACGACATCGTGTTTTACTAGCTCGTGTTTATGGTACTAAATAATTTAAATGTTTGTCTTAAAATGGTTGTCTGAGGCTCATTTCCACAGAAACTTGGCAACGTCCTCATAAAAGGTTAAGGCTATTTGCACAGTGCAATTATCAGAATTTGTTTCAACTTTCCTGCTAAACAATCTGGTAAATTGTGCTGCAGTAATGGAAATAGGAAAAAAAAACTGCTGACAATGCTAATTAACAATCTAGTTGAATCTGATCAGATCCTAGCTTCAACAACTCAGTCTGCCCTGATAAATGCAGTTATTTTCTCACTTCCGGTTATTTGAACAAACCATTCAACAAATGTTCATCTGTAAAAGTGCACTAGTAAAATCAATTTAGAAACTATTTTCATGTAATGGCATTCAGCAATGTTTTAGGTAGCTGGTAGCAGGACAGGGTAGGCTGGATTTTTAGCAGTATTGTTTCATCCCTTTCAAGTCTTGTAACGAACGGATACAATTATTTCATGGCCAGCAGAAGAAAATTAAAGGACAGCATGTACACAAATGAGCAAATTAACATAAAACATTCACAAGTGAGCTAATTGCACAAGTCATTAAAAGTCTTAAAATATTTTCTTGTATGCTATATTCCTGCCTGATGGCATGAGAAGAGTTAAACTGATTGCGCGAAAGAGAATGTGGGGAGACATTAATCTAGCACTCGTCATTTCGCACACATTTGTTTGTGTGTGTGTGTATATATATATATATATATTTATATATATATATATATATATATATATATATATATATATATATATATATATATATATATACACACACACATATACACACATTTCAGAAGACATTGTTGTAATATGATATTAAAAGCAAGTCTGATACTGTGAATCCCCAAGTGACCACAAAATTTATCCTGAGTGTGCTTTAAATTGACTAATTGTGAAAGCACCTTGAGAGCCAATTTAAATGCTTTTTGCAAACCAAATTGTTTTACATAAATCATCTCTTGTTCAAGAAGTATTTGGAAATGCTTCTTTGAATGTGAGTTTTCATTAAAAGAAATAGTTAAAATAATGAAGGCGACTGTTTTCAGAATTTAACCATTATTAAGACTCGTATACAAATACATGCTCAAAGAAAACACATTTCTATGAGGTCTTCGTATTCTGTCTCTTAACAGAATGCTGCTGAAATCAGGTGTGGACATTTGATGGAACCATAAAAAGAACAGTATAAGACAAAAATTAACTCAACATTAGGATTTTTACATACCATAAAAGTAGAGTACATGTTACAGCCAATGTTAGCACAGTAAGGGAGATTGAATAACTGCAGATGTCAGCTTCCATGGATTTTATATCATGTCAAAAAAAAAAAAAAAATGAAGCAGTGAACACATACTTTGAACATTGCGTTAGCTTTGGGATTAAATTGACTGCTGTAAGCTAGTTTCAGCATGCTCATCTTTGGGTAAAAAAGTACTGAAACAGGCAGAATTACAATAGAGAACCCCAATTCTGAAAAACAGACCACGGGCACTATTGTTCAGGCACTCCTGTTGAAAGGACCCTTTCATAATATGTGCCATTAAATAAATTGAAAATATTATGTTTATATATACGACCTCTCAGAAGTCTGGATAATGTAATGTATTTATTATTAAAAACACAAGGTTAGTAAAGACTATGATGGGTGAAAACAGCTATTTTTTTTTTTTTTGAAAGAAAGAAAGACATACACAAAGAACACAATCCCATTTTCAGCATTATCATGCTTGTGTTTTAACAGCATATTGTGCGAGCAAATCCAAGTGTGTCGTGTGAAAAGACTATCTCATCATTGGAAAACTGTTGCCATCTTGTACAAATGTTGTGCTGATTAAAGCAGCAATAACATTATTCAAGCTATTTGATTATCTTAAAAAATCTGCATTTGTGGGTTTGATGACATGGCCAGAAAAAATGTGTCAGCCTGTAGTTGCTCTGAGAAATTAAGGCTGCTTCATGAAAGACATCACAAGAAAGTGAATATCTCACACAACAATGCATACTACTCCCTTCAGAGAACAGCGCAAATTAGCTCTAACCAGGACAGAAGGAGAATTGGGAGATCCCGATACACAACTGAGCAAAAAGGCAAGCACATCAAAGTCATAATTTAAGAAACGGATGCCTGATATGTCCTCAGTTGGCAAGTTAACTACCTGCAAAAAAAAAAAAAAGAGAGAAAAAAAGCAATAATCTGAGACTGGTCAATAAAAGACAAAAGATTAAGATGGACGAAAGAACACAGGCATTGTGCAGAGGAAGCCTGGGAATAGAAAGTGCTTTTGATAGATTAATCTGTTTGAGGAGTCTGAGTCACAAAGAAGAACATTTGTAAGACACTAAAAGATGCTGGAGGAGTGTTTGATACCATCCAGCAAACACAATGAGGGAAATGTGATGGTCTGAGGATGCATTGGGTGTGGAAAAGTGGGGGATCTGTACAGGATATGTACATTGAAAAAATTAACGCAGAAAAATTCACCAAGTTGACTTCTGTGGTGACATCGTCCGAAACAATCCGTGATCATATCTTCTTCTTTTCCTTTTGGCTGTTCCCTTCAGGGATCGCCACAGCAAATGATATGCCTCCATCTCACCCTAGCCTCTGCATCTTCTACTCTTACTCCAACTACCTTCATGTCCTCCTTCACCACATCCATAAATCTTCTCTTTGGTCTTCCTCTGGGCCTTCTGCCTGGTAGTTCCAACCTCAGCATCCTACTACCAATATACTCACTATCCTTCCTCTGTATATGTCCAAACCATCTCAATCTATCCTCTCTGACTTTGCCGCCAAAACATCTTACATGTGCTGTCCCTCTGATGTACTCATTCCTGATCCTATCCATCCTCGTTACTCCCAAAGAGAACCTCAACATTTTCATCTCTGCTACCTCCAGCTCTGCCTCCTGTCTTTTCCCCAGGGCCACTGTTTCTAAACCATACAGCATCGCTGGCCTCATCACCGTCTTGTACACTTTTCCCTTCATTCTTGCCGATACTCCTCCTATCACACACCACACCAAACACTCTTCTCCACCCATTCCAACCTGCCTGCATATGCTTCTTCACCTCTTTTCCACACTCTCTATTGCTCTGGATTGTTGAGCCTAAGTACTTAAAATCCTCCACCTTCTTTATCTCTGCCCCCTGTAACCTCACCGTTCCTCTTGGGTCCCTCTCGTTCACACACATGTATTCTGTCTTACTGAGGCTAACCTTTATTTCTCTCCTTTCCAGAGATAACCTCCACCTCTCTAGATTTTCCTCAACTTGTTCTCTGCTCTCACTACAAATCACAATGTCATCTGCAAACATCATAGTCCATGGGAAATCTTGTCTAACCTCGTCTGTCAGCCTGTCCACCACAATAGCAAACAAAAAGGGGCTGAGAACTGACCTTGATGCAGTCCCACCGCCACCTTGAACTCTTCTGTCACACCGACAGCACACCTCACCACTGTCTTACATCTCTCATACATGTCCTGCACCACTCTAACATACTTCTCTGCCACTCCAGACGTGCTCATACAATACCACAGTTCTTCTCTCGGCACTCTGTCATATGCTTTCTCCAGCTCCACGAAGGCACAATGCAGCTCTCTCTGACCTTCTCTGTACTTCTCTATTAGCATCCGCAAAGCAAACATTGCATCTGTGGTGCCCTTTCTTGGCATGAAACCAAACTGTTGTTCACAAATGCTGACCTCTGCTTTTAGTCTGGCTCCCACTATTCTTTTCCCTAACTTCATCGTATGGCTCATCAACTTTATCCCTTTGTAGTTGCCACAACTCTGCACATCTCCCTTGTTCTTAAAAATGGGCACCAGCACACTTCTCCTCCATTCCTCCAGCATCTGCTCAATTTCTAAGACCTTGCTCAATATTCTTGTCAGAAAATCTACTGTTACCTCCCCTAGACACTTCCATACCCCCACCGGTATGTCATTAGGACCAACTGCCTTTCCATTCTTCATCCTCTTCAATGCCCACTTCACTTCACCCTTACTGATCTTTGCTACTTCCTGGTCATCAACGGTCACCTTGTACTCTTTTTTCTTTCTTATTTTCCTTATTCATCAGCTCTTCAAAGTACTCTTTCCATCTTCCCAGCACACTTCTGTCATCAGTCAATACATTTCCCTCTCTGTCCTTTAGCACTCTAACTTGCTGCACGTCTTTCCCAACGCTGTGCCCACCTGTATAAATCATGTTCTCCCTCCTTACTGTCCAACCTATCATACAAGTCATCATACACCCTCTGTTTGGCCTTTGACACCACTACCTTTGCCTTACACTGTGTCTCCCTGTACTCCTGTTTACTCTTTTCAATCCTCTCAATGTCCCACTTCTTCTTAGCTAATCTCTTCTTTTGTACACACTCCTGCACTTCCTCATTCCACCACCAAGTCTCCTTATCTACTTTCCTTCCAGAGGACACACCAAGTACTCTCTTACCTGTCTCCCTGATCACATTGGCTGTGGTTGTCCAGTCATCTGGAAGCACTTCCTGGCCACCCAAAGCCTGTTTCAACTCCTCCTTGAAGACAACATGACACGCTTCCTTATTCAGTTTCCACCACTTTGTCTTCTGCTCTGCCTTTGCCTTTTTCACCTTCCTCATCATCAAGGTGATCTTGCTTACCACCATCCTATGCTGTTTGGTAACACTGTAACCCATTAATACTTTGCAGTGACTGACTTCCTTCAAATTGTGAAATTGTCAAAGTGATCATATACAATCCCAAATCAGCTCTTCCTGAGGGAAAACTGTCCACCAAATTTTACAAGAAACTGTGTCATTTACTGTACGAAAAAGCTAAATACAGACAAAAGTTACACCGTACTCTTGAAAGCATGTCAAGGTAAGCCATATATAAGTGCACGTGATTTGCCTCTGAGGGGACCTATACACCAAGTTTGGTCATCCTATCCTTCCAAGGTTATTTCACTTACAAGCCTTGTCGAGCTGAATATAGAAAAAGTGATTTTACGTCCCCCCCAAAAAAAAGTCAAATTTTGAGTACGAGACGTACCTACATAGTACGCTGACGTAATGAGGCAATGACGTAATGACGCTGCGTCCATTGTTTACAAACGACAGACTGAACGTGCCCTGCTGCTTCCCAGTTCACTGCGTGTTACCCTTGTGTTAAGACGTCATCTCTGTGATCTTTGTGTTTACACTGTTTTGCGGACTTTTGTAACCCTAAGCAAATATAGTTGGAAGCATAAGCCTACTAGCATAGGTGCAAGTTTTCCGACATATACTGGAATTTCCGGTTAACTATCTGCCTGGATCGGCACAATCTACCATGCATACTCAGTTAAGCAAAGAGAGTTGTAAAATGAATGAAAACCCAAATCCAGAAAAGAAAGCGAACTCTCCGCTCTGCTGGTGATTCACATCAGTGCAGGCTGAGTCCTAAACAAGTATGCAACGGTGCCCTTGCTCACTTGAAAGACCGGAAGTCCATATAACCAACGCTTTGTCCCAAGCACAAGCAAGTGAACTACTTTCGGTAGAGCGCCTCACATATTGTAAGCATTGATTGGCTGTTTTAAGCTTCATGTAAAGTGACTCGGCTCAGCTTCATGTAAAGTGACCATCTGTCGACCATCGGAGCCTTTTACGAGCAGAAAGATCGCATCATAGAGAATGTTAAAGGTTATATTTGATACCCTATTTGATATTTGATGAGTGAACTTGATTAAAATTTATCTATTTGAAATTATTTTGCTTGAATTGAATTTATTTGAAATTAATGTTGATATTATTTGATATATTTTACAATGTTATGTTTATAATAATTGGTTTAGGGGTGTTTTATGAGATACGGTAATGGTATTTATGGATGTATAGTACAGTATGAACATCATACGTCACAGGAACATACAGTAACAACTTGTGTTTTCTTTCAACTTACGTTCGGCCGTCCGGAACTAAAGAAAAACGGAAGTTGGGGAGCGTCTGTGTATCAGCAGCCACAACCGATGACAGTGGGGCTTGAACACCTACTCTTAGGATCAGAACCACCACTGCCATATCACGCTTTCTGTTCATTATATTTTTGGAAGGTAAGGATACTATAAACTTTGTCTAGTTTTATCGGTTGCATTACAAGACATGCTGATAACATTAAAATAGGCAAAACTATTTGTTAATGTAAAGCAAACAAAAAATATTAAAAACCCAAATGAACAAAAACTTCAGCTTGCACAGTTAAAAAGAAAATTTAAAAAATAAAAACATTTAGTCATAATCAATTCCCAGCCATCAGGTATTGCCTTCTTTATCACACAACCACCACTGACCACGGAAGGGCGAAAGCATATGCCTTCCCATAACATCTCAGCCAATTAGCTGTTATGGACTCCTGGCTACGGATGTGGCATTAATCCAGATTCAAGCGTGTGATCTCTAGGTTAATAGTCGCCCTCCTGGTCGATGCGCCATTTGGGAACCCTGGAGTACATCTTAATGAGCTAGATACATCTCGCTATTGGGATTTTTGCCCATTTTTCAAAGTTAAACTGCTCTGAAAAGATTTAGAGTGGTCCTTTGAACAGATACAGGTGTCTCTGTTGTGCAGCTTTCCTTTTCTTTCAGGGTTACCTTTGGTCCCTTTTTTTTGTCTCTCTGATGAATGCCTTCTGTGAGCAATCTGTGAGTTTTGGTGGACGGCCCTCACTCGGAAGGTTTGTGGTGGTGCTGTCAATTTCTTTTCAGTTTGCGATGATAAATTAGACAGTGCTCTGGTGGCTATTTTCAAGACTTCAGATATTTTTTATAACGCATCTCTGATTTGTACTTCATATATTTGCCTCTGGGTTACATGGTCTTCATGAGGTTGCTTACTTGGTATTGCCTCTTGATTAGGGACGTTACAGACTATGGGATTTTTAGACCAGGGTCATACATACGGAGACCATGTGACAATTAGACTACACACAGGTGAACCTTATTTAAAAGGAAATTAAACCCGAACTGTTTCATGAACATTTTTCCTGCAAAAAAATATAACAAACAGTAACTCCACACACAAAGATCAGATATTGTTTTATGAAAAAGTAGTGAAACACCACATGATCACCCCATGTTTTAATCAGCAATACTGAACAAATTTGCATATGAATACATTGTGCTAAATTCGCTTTTTTATTTGTCTAAGCACAGTATTGTATAATGTATGTGAAAAAATTCACATATGATCTACAGATGTGCTGAGTTTCATTTTATTAAGAAAGAGTACAGTACTTTGTATCTGATAGGTTAGTTTAACACTTATTTAATTCTCTTATTGCCATCAACTTGCCTGACCTATACTAAACTAATGAATTCATGCCCTATTTTCTTGATTTTGCACTCTCCAAGAATTAAACGGTAGCCTTTTAAAACTGGCTGAAGTAAACTTTCAAACTCGTTTTAACATATTGTAACTTTGAAAATACAAATAAAAACAATATATATATATATATAAATGCAGCTGTGTGTGTGTGTGGGGGGGGGGGGGGGGGGGAGCCAGTGTTCACCCTAACGCTGGTCCCAAGCCTGGATAAATGCAGAGGGTTGCGACAGGAAGGGCATACGGCGTAAAACTTCTGCCAAAATTCTCATGCAAATGATCAAAATGAAAATTCATACCGGATCGGTCGAGGCCCGGGTTAACAACGACCGCAATCAGTGCTGTTAACCAAAAGGGTGCTGGTGGAAATTAGACTACTGTTGTTCGAAGAAGGAGAGGCGGGAGGCGTGTCCGTAGGCAGAGAGAGAGAAGAGGAAAGGCATGAGTCTAGGACTGAGAGTAGGGACTTTGAATGTTGGAACTATGAAAGAAAAAAGGTACAGAGCTGGCTGACATGATGCAGAGGAGGAAGGTGGACATACTGTATGTCCAGGAGACCAGGTGGAAAAGTGGCAAGGCTAGAAGCTTAGGAGCAGGGTTTAAGCTGTTTTATCATGGTGTGGATGGGATGAGAAATGGAGTAGGAGTCATCTTGAAGGAAGGGTTTGTCAGGAATGTTCTAGAAGTGAAAATAGTGTCAGACAGAGTGATGAGTCTCAAGTTAGAAATTGAAAGAGTGATGTTCAATGTTGTTAGTGTGTATGCCCCACAGGCAGGATGTGAGCTAGAAGAGAAGGAGAGATTCTGGAGTAAGTTAGATGAAGCGATGCAGAGTACTTCCAAAGATGAAAGAGTAGTCATTGGTGCAGACTTCAATGGACATGTTGGTGCAGGCAACAGAGGGGACGAGGAAGTGATGGGCAGGTTTGGTATCCAGGACAGGAACACAGAAGGACAGATGTTGATAGATTTTGCAAAAAGGTTGGAAATGACTGTGGTGAATACTTTCTTCCAGAAGAGACAGGACCATAGGGTGACTTATAAAAGCGGCGGTAGGAGCATACAGGTAGACTACATCTACAAGACTACAATTCAGTGACTGCAATGTAGTAGTGGGTGAGAGTATTGCCAAACAGCATAGGATGGTGGTGTGCAGGATGAAGCTGATGGCGAGGAAGGTGAAAAAGGCAAAGGCAAAGCAGAAGACAAAGTGATGAAGGCTGAAAAAGGAAGGGTGTCAGTGTTGTCTTCTAGGAGAAGTTTAAACAGGCTTTGGGTATTGTATGAGGACGTCTGGAGTGGCAGAGAAGTATGTTAGAGTCGTGCAGGACATGTATGAGACATGTAAGACAGTGGTGAGGTGTGCTGTCGGTGTGACAGAAGAGTTCAAGGTGGAGGTGGGACTGCATCAAGGGTCAGCTCTGAACCCCTTCTTGTTTGCTATGGTGATGGACAGGCTGACAGACAAGGCTAGACAAGATTCCCCATGGACTATGATGTTTGCAAATGGAATTCTGATCTGTAGTGAGAGCAGAGAACAAGTGGAGGAAAATCTAGAGAGGTGGAGGTATGCCCTGGAAAGGAGAGGAATGAAGGTTAACCTCAGTAAAACAGAATACATGTGTGTGAACCAGAAGGACCCAAGAGGAACGGTGAGGTGCTCAACAATCCAGAGAAATGGAGAGTGTGGAAAAGAGATGAAGAAGCGTGTGCAGGCAGGTTGGAATGGATGGAGAAAAGTGTCCGGTGTGATGTGTGATAGGAGAATATCGACAAGAATGAAGGGAAAAGTGTACAAGATGGTGATGAGGCCAGCGATGTTGTATGGTTTAGAAACAGTGGCCCTGGGGAAAAGACAGGAGGCAGAGCTGGAGGTAGCAAATATGAAAATGTCGAGGTTCTCTTTGGGAGTAACGAGGATGGATAGGATCAGGAATGAGCACATCAGAGGGACAGCACATGTAAGATGTTTTGGCGGCAAAGTCAGAGAGGCTAGATTGAGATGGTTTGGACATGTACAGAGGAGGGATAGTGAATATATTGGTAGTAGGATTCTGAGGGTGGAACTACCAGGCAGAAGGCCCAGAGGAAGACCAAAGAGAAGATTTATGGATGTGGTGAAGGAGGACATGAAGATAGTTGAAGTAAGAGTAGAAGATGCAGAGGCTAGGGTGAGATGGAGATGTGGCAACCCCTAAAGGGAACAGCCGAAAGGAAAAGAAGATATATTTTATATATATATATATATATATATATATATATATATATATATATATATATTGGGGTAGTGGTGGCCTGGTGGTAAAGGATGCTGGATCACTAATCCTAGAGTTGGGGGTTTGAGTCCCACTCTCCACAAGGTTGTCACTGTCCCCACAGTGCAGCTAATTGGGTTATCAGAGGCCGGCCATGTCTCTCACTCTCTATGGTGAGAGGCATGTAAAAGAACAATTGCTGACTTTCGTAACGAGTAGGCTGCAAAGCCGTCAGTGTGTTTCTGTCCCTTGCTAAAGGGTTGTGTCATTAAGGGCATCCGACGTTAAAAAAAACAAACCTATGCCAAATCAAATATGCAAATCAGATGATTTGCTGTGGAGACCTCTGAAAAAGGGACAAAGCCGAAAGGAAAAGAAAATATATATAAATATATATAGAGAGATCCCTCGCTACTTCGCGCTTCAATTCATGTAATTTCAGTGCATTGCATTTTTTTTAAATAAATAAATAAATATTCATCAAATTAAAAAATAAGGAAATTAAGGAAGAATAGGGGGAAAAGTTAAGGAAAATGCAACAAAAACAAGTTTTTGTTTTAATATTTAAACCAATTATGCAAAAAAAAACAAAAAAAAACGAAACCAACACAAAACAAAAAACAACCCAAAATCTCCCATCAAAACTACTTGCATTGTTGCATCTGTGTGTGCACGCCTCATCTTCTTCTCATGCAATACTATCTGTATGTGTGTGTATTTATATTTTATTTAAATCTTATGTTATTTTTTAATGTTTAATTGTTATAAGCAATTATAGCATTGAATATGTATTTATTGGTATTATATATACATATACATGTACGTATTCGTCAGTCGGGGGGGTCTCGATTAACCAATTTATATATATATATATATATATATATATATATATATTGGGGCAGTGGTGGTGTAGTGGTATCGTAGGCTGCAAAACCGTCGGCGTGTTTCCGCCCTGCGATGGCCTGGCGATCTGTCCAGGGTGTACTCTGCCCTCGCCCGAAGTTGGCTGGGAAGGGCGCCAGCCTACCCGCAACCCTAATTCGGATTAAGCGGTTACAGAAAATGAACTGAACTATATATATATATATATATATATATGCACTCACATGTGCACCTTACAAAAATGGGAGGTTTTGGGTTGTTTTTTATTTTGTGCCTGTTTAGGATTTTTTTTTTTTTTTTTTGCATGATTGGTCTTGTTTTTGTGGCATTTTCCTTAACTTTTCCCCCTTATTCTTCCTTAACTTCCTTATTTTTTTAATTCGTTGAATATTAAAAAAAAACAAAAAAAAAAACAAAAAAAACGGGGTGCACTGAAGCCGCATGATTTGAAGCACGGAGTAGCGAGGGAACCCTGTGTGTATATATAGTGGTATCTCACCTTACGAAAGTCCCAACAAACAAAAAATTCAGGTTACGAAACACATTTACCTAAAATTTCCGTCTCTGGATACAAAACAAATACACGTTACGAAAGCCTCATCTCAAAAATTCAAACAATGCGCAAAATGCTCTTCCATTGGCTATCTCCCAACATCCCTCCCCACTGGCCTCCCATTGGCTATCTCTCAACACCCCTCCCTGCTGGCCTCCCATTGGCTAGGAGGGAGCTGCATCTCCATAATACCCATGACGCAGCTCCCTCTCATTGGCTATTATGGAGGTGTATCTAAATCATACCCATGATGCTTTTAGACCCATTGTTCGTCACAGAGTTCTAACACTCAAAAAGGACAGAGTTACTGTTGTTTCGTAAGTTTTTCAAGTGTGCTCATTGCAACTTTATTTTTTGGCTCAGGCTTTCACCTTTGCATAAACATTTGTAAGATTATAACTCTGCTATGAAGACATGGTCAACACACACGCGTGCGCGTGCACACACACATACTTGCACGCGTTTGATTCCCGGTGAAAGTCATTCCCGGTGCGAGTGAAAAGAAGAAGTGGGCTCGTTGCATGCGGTCGAGTGATATCACAAAGGAAAATGGCCAAACCTGTCTACCATCGGTACGATATTGAAACAGAAGGAGGCCTTAGACGCTATACTTTAATACATTTTAAAGGGTTTAGGGGGTCGTATTGGTGGCCTTGGAACGAATTAGGCCTTTTACATGTACAATGCGACTCAACTTACGAAAAGATCAGCTTATGAAACCACTTCTGGAACGGATTAGTTTCGTAAGGTGAGGTACCACTGTATGTGTGTGTGTATATATATATACACATAGTGAGTTCTATTCACACCTTTGTCTTTTTACTTATTTGGTTACATTATAAACTGTAATTTTAATGTTTTAAATCTGAATTTTATGTGATGAATCCGCACAAAATAGTCTCATTTGGTGAGGTGAAATGAGATTAAAAAAAATCATATACACTCACCCCCTTTGCCATCAAGCCCCACAAAAGTCTAGTGCAGGAGTCTCCAATCTTATCCACAAAGAGATGGTAAGGGTGCAGGTTTTCACTTCAATCAAACAGTAGCCACACCTTCCACCTGTTTCCACTAATCATATTTTATTCCACTTTTCATATTTTAATGATAATTGTCATTTTTGGCATAGGGAGCCCAACATCAGTTTTTTTAAATCAAAAACATGCTGAAATATGAACCACAGCACACGGTTCCAAGGTATCTTGATTAACCTGAGAGGAGCCTGAGCCTAGAAAACACACCAGCATTTCTGCATTGAATTAATGCATGGCTTCTTCTTTACGTACATTATCATTCGCATGATGCATGTTGCATGTCTGGGTTCAGTGGTAGACAATCTCAAGTGAAAACACATTTTTGAAGTATTCCCAGATGCATGTTACTATATTTTTCACAGTGGCATGATTCTGCTTGAGGGCAAAAGGGTGATGCATCCAACAGTGGTTTTCTCCCTCATACTTCATGTACCAAGGGGTTTGAGAATTATAATTTTGGTACAAGAAGATGAGCCATGATTCGTTCTTGCTTGAGAAAGACTGAGCCTTTGGTTGGTACTACTTAATAACCAATCCTGATACAATCTCTACTTCAATTAGTTTAGCACTGTCACTTGAATATTGTTTCATCTTTTCAGTCCCATTTTAACTCCGACCCCAGTTTTGCTGAATGTCTTGCTTGCTTCGAATTCTTACTATTTGTGCATGTAAGTAAAAGTTAACATATTTCATGTGTACTTTTGTTAGTTCAAAATAATCAGAAAAATAATAACCCAAATTTTTAGAAATATGGTAAATATCCTATATGCAAATCAAGCCAAATCAGTCAGAGTATTGCTTTGTAGGTGTGAATGCTTCACATCATAAATCTTGTGATCATTTAGGTATAGAATAGAAGTTGATTTTTATAGTTGGACATACAGTAAAGGGTGGAAAGACAGAGAGCACCGATGTTCACTTGAGTGTGTCACATGATTTATTGTTGTCAATAAGCTGATAATAGTACTAATAGTGGTTTTCTACTTTGTAACTCAAACAGTAAAGTGAAAATGGGTGGGAAGAAGGGAAAAGGGGGAAGGAAAGAGAGAAGAAGGAGCAGCAAAGTACTTACTTCCCTGTTTATCCGAATCTACAGGGTCCAAACTCGTACAGTGGGGAGAAGGGGTAGAAAAAGAGAAGACAGAGACTAGTTAATGAGACGCTGTAAGAGCTGTGAGACGACTGGCAGATTAAACAAAGGATGAAGAAAACAGGTAGAAATGGAGAGATACAACAGTAAATAAGAGCGACAGGAGAAAATGTGAACGTACAACATTAGAAATGGATGTATATACTGTACTTGGAGGTGCATATGAATGAGAACAGAGTTGGTGTGTATTCCACATGTGCAATAATCTAAAATTTAAACAACTAATTTATTCTGCTATCTCACACTAAAAGTCCATTCCATTGTAGAACTGAAAACAAAATCTCCGGGTTATGGCTTCTAGAACTATTTGCTTTCCTACAAATTATTATATAACTTAAATATTTTGGTTAAAAACGGGAACATAAAAAGCCTACGGATGGGCTGTGTGTGAAACTATAAATCCAGACCGAAGTGATCTGTATTTTATTTGCCACCAGCATCATGATGGGATTCCAAATAAAAGAACAATAAGCAACTGAACATCAGCACAACTATCAGCTTCAGCACTAATGACCATATGCAGTATATTGTTGCACTTATTTGCACTAAATATGTTAAAAGTTCCAGGTTGTATTATATTTTATTTTCGTAAAAATGTAAACAGATTAAATATTAACATTGAAATAGTAACACATTTATTTTTATTATTATTATGATGATGATGATTATTATTATTGTTATTATTATTATTATCATTTACAGTAAAGATTTATATGCAGCAGAGAAGGATCGGGTGATCCTGGCACAGTCAGGCTGGTTAGGCTCATCATCAGCTCAGGGCCCTCACCCTCTCCACACGCTGCCCAGACAGTGAATGGGACTTCTCCCAGGAAGCACTGCCTAGTCAAACCCACCAAGAACTTTCCGGAGAATATGGAGACTCCCCAACACTGCAGCCTTCTGCATTGCCCAGACTGTCAGAATGGCTGTGCTCTTATTATTATTATTATTATTATTATTATTATTATTATTACAAGCTAGTTACAATAATTATCCAGCATCTGATACATCATCACTTTTTTAAATGCTGAACAATCAAGACCCTACTTGGTATACTTGCACATTTTGTCCAGAAAACGTGCACGGTTGTGTTCTAGCAGCAGCCAGCTGAAACAAAAGAACAAGACTGGCGTTTGTTAACATTTGTATGACATACGGTTGCGTTCTAGTGATAGCCATTCAAAACAAAACAGCAACACAGGCGTATATTTACGTGTGTATGAATGGCATGTGTGTGCGTCAGCTGGTCTGTTATTTTGTTCCGACTTCTTTTATTTTGGGATTATTACTTTTTAATTTTTTAATGGAATTACTGTGCATTGTCCCAGTTTTAGGTCTTCTGCTATTTATGGTAAGTAATACTGTAAACCATTACGTTATTCTTTTACTTTAGATTTAGTTTTCATTTAATTTACATATACAGTATTTGTTGGGATGTCCTGATACATCGGAAAACTGATTTTTCAGCACCTACTTCATCAAGAAGGTGCGGGATAATTGGAGCCAGTCTCTATTATTATTCCTGTGCTTGTGTGGAATTCCAATGGGTACTCCAGTTTCCTCCTCTCGTCCAAAGACAAGCACAGTGGGCTAATTACATGTTCCAATTTTCCCCGAGATGTGATTATGAGTGTAAATAGTTGTGTGTATTGGCCCTGCGGTGAATTGGTAAACTGTTTGGTGTGTACTCTGCTTCGTCTAGAATCTGCTAAGTAGGATTAAGTGGTCTGGTATATACTTTAGCTAACATTATAGGCATTTGCTGTGTGTTTTACTACTTAAGTCTATTTATACCCAACAGTTTTGGTGTAATTAGCAAATAAATTATTTAGGCTAAAGAATACTTGATCAAATCTTATCCAATCTTCTTTTTTAAGTAATTCAGACAGAAGGGAAAGAGCATATCTGGAGTAAAATATTAATCACAGAAAATGCAGAGGGAAATTAATGAAAATTAATGAATATATCTGCTTGTTTCGTGACTCAAGGCTACTTATAATAGAGGAGTATAACATTGAAAACAAAATGTTATAGTCTATCAGTTATATGACTGACACAGACTACAGAAAAGGATGAGAAAGAAACAGCACATTTTCTAGTCTGGGCATAAAGATGAGCATTGAGATCTGTAAGCCTGAAAATGAAATGTTTAACCATAACCCACCACCAACTAATGATGAATTTTCTATAACAGCATGTCCTGTATTATTTTATTTCATTTATATCACAGTAGTTTGGGAATGAATGTAATTTTTATGTAATAATAAGTGAATTTGAAGGTGTGTCATAGCATTAAAAAGGAGAATTCTTATGACCTCAAAAAAAAGTTTTTTCTGCTGATCAGGAAAAAAAATCTAAAAATCTCAAAAGTGTTGGTTGGATGCCACTAATCTACAGGAAGGCAAATTGTGTACAAACATAAGAAATTCAAGACAATTACTCTAACAATGATCACTCCAAGAGAAATACTTTCAATAATTGGCGAAGTTACAAAGACAACATGCACCATTGAAACATAGTGACTTCTCAGCAACCAAAGACCTTTTTTAATATTGAATAATGTTAATGAGTCCACCATAAAGAGAAGACTGAACAACAGCGGTGGCATGGTTGCACGGATAAAGCCAATAAGAACATTACTGCCAATCTGCAGTTTGCTAAAGATGACACTGACAAGCCAGAAGAATCCTGGAAAAATATTTTGTGAATGAATTAAACAAGCAAGCAAGCAAACAAACAAACAAGCAAACAATACACAAACAAATAAATAAATAAATAGATTTGAAATTTTGTGCTTGGAGAGGACGGCTAGTACATTCAAATATATGAACCTGGTTTACGTTTTGATTTCTACCAGCAAATTCTGTCCCTCAACTTACACACACTGTAAGACAACAGTCCTAAACATACAAGTTTCTTTACCAAGGAACAGATAAAAAAGAATTTGCTTAATGTTATAAAATTGCCTAATCTGAATCAAATTGAAATGTTGTTGAGCTGAAACAAGCAATTTATTTTTTAAGGAAACCCAGCAGCATCCCAGAGTTGAAACTATTCTGTATGGAGGAATGGTTTCCAAGCAAGAGTGCAGGATCAACAGTGACTGGAAATGTTTAGTTGTGCTTCTTGTGGCATAAGATGGCCACACCAGGTACTGAGAGCAAAGGCTTGCATATTTTTGCCACTCAATGACTTGGATTATTTGATTATTTTACACAGCAAATAAAGGATCAAGTAAAATATTTTTATTTCATTTAATTGCATTCTCTGGATCTACTTTTATAACTTTAGATAAATAACATAATAATTAAATTTAAAAAAAAAACTAACGATGCTTTAAGTTATCATTAGGTTCCATATTTATGCATAACGTATTAAAAAGTGCACACTCATTTGTACACCACTGTATATTGGATAGACAGTGAGCTTAAATTTGAAACTAGCAGAGATGTAGCTGCTAAGGCCTAGTTACTGCTGATTGGTCACAGTACAATATTTAGTGACACTTAGCCCCATCTAATTAAACAATAAAACAGTCTATTTTCTATCGCTTGTTTATGCCTAAGCTGTCTTTCCATCTAGTCTGCAAAAATGACGGTTTAGCAGGTTAAACTATCTTGAATATAGTAAAATAGGCTTGGATTTTTGTTTTAAAAGATTACAAGACAAGAACTGAGATTTATTTCTAGATTGAAATCAACTTATTTTGTCAAGTGTCAAATGATCTTTATGGCAACAAGCTAATTTAAATGGTGTGAAGACATTTTCTTTTCAAATTCCATTTTTTCTTATCGTGTAACAAATCCTTTTTTTTTTTGCGTTATGCAGTGCCCAATTTAATCAGTTTTCCATGATCTGCATTATACTGTAGGTGTCCCAAGTAATAAAAAACTCGCCAAACAATGCCGACTTCTATGTATCAGATAGCTACTCATCATGAAGCCACAATTTACATGTCAGTAAGTTTAGAACTTATGTTCTTCCTAGATGCAGCTATATTAATATTAATATAATGCGTAAAGCTGAAACTACTAGTATATAGTCTGACTGGATTGATGTAATTAGGATAATTTGAGAGTCAAGTCATTTGCACTATAGAAAGTGGAATGACTATTAAAAACAGCAAAAACACCTTTCTAAACTTTATTTTAATTAAAAAGAGATAATGCAGAATACTCTGTTCAGGAAACAACAATTTCAATACAAGTAATTATGTGTTATATGTTGTTAAATAAAACAACTTTTTTGTTCATTTGTTTTTACTTTTACACTGAACATCAACAATATAAATACCTATGGATAAGTTGTTGCTTTATTACTTGTAATGGGGCTTGGTGGTGCCTCACAGTAAAGGCCATGGGATCAAGCAGCATGGTTAACAAGGACAATTCTGTGTGGAGTATGCATCGGTTTCCTCTGAGTGTTTTACCTCCACAGTCAAACACATGCAAATAAAGTGAACACGCTATTTCAGATTGTACCCGAGAGTGAATGTGAGTGCGGAAGGGTTCTTCAAGGAGCATGAAAACATCTCAGATAAAACCATTTTAAAGTAAACGGGAATGCTCTGGGTTACTGATCAGATCATGATTTAAGCCCCTTGAGTTGCTCCTGTTGGACTCTTAAGTAAGACTCTTAATCCTGAGTTGCTCATTTCTATAAATCAGACAAAAATGTAAGTCACTCTGGATGAGGGTGTCTGCCAAAATGCAGTAAATGTAGGGGATTGGGCCATTACATTATCAGTGTGTTATCAAATAATATCAGTTATAATGTATTAGAATGACATTTGTTAGAGCCATGCTGTTATAGGAAATTAATCTACACATTCTGGCCTGTCAACATAATAAATTCTTATTAGCAGCTTTAATACTACAGCAGAAAATAAATAAATAAAGGGAGCCTAAAACCATACACATACAGTATGATATCATAATTCCTTAATAGTGTTCCAACTTTTTGAATGAAATTAAAAAGATTAATCTTCATAAAATATGCTTTAAGTTGCATGCAAGCATGTTAGCACATCTATACAAATGAACAGATCGGAAACATATTTAAAAATGATTTACCCAAAGGAAATTCACAGTGGATGTGCAAACCACCTAAAACCACCGAAAATTCTAGCTTTCTCTGGAAGGACAGTGTGAATGTAAGTTGAGAGCTCTGTTTGGAAATAATGTTTCCAATAGCTTAGGTCAGAGCAGGGAGCGTGGGGAGTGGGACACTAATCCAGATAAATAAGGGGCAAAAGAGTAAGGAGATAAGAACAAAAACACTGGAATTGTTACTGGAAAGATGAGAAACTGAGGACTCACATCAATGTAATTGGCATTGATATAGTCAGAGTTCGGATCCCCAAGGAGTGGGTGCAGCTTCACACGGTGACGATCATCTATAATGTGCACACAGACACAAACACTAATTTAGTATTCATTACATTACACAATAATACAGCTCTTTTCAGCAACATGAAACTGTAACCCAAAGCTTTTATGAATATAAATCATTAATAAGTGATTGTTACAAATATTGAGGTTTCAAAACATTTATTTTCCCCTGCTTTACGTCACATTTGTTAATAAATGCTTAAAAAAACCTCACAGTCCATCAGCGTATCATGTCTTCCCTTTGTTTTATCCTTCTTCTTTGTGACATCCCAGCCTTCAAAGAAACTCTATGGAGAGAGAGAAAAAAAACAACAAAACAAAAAAAAAAAAAAAACAAACAAACAAAATATATATATATATATATATATATATATATATATATATATATATATATATATATATATATATATATTTTTTTTTTTAGCTTCTTACATAGTAATGTGTATATTAAGATTACTTAGCTGCCTCTTCACCTTCATATTTTTTTAGTCAGTTACAATCATTACTGTTTATGTGGACTACTAAAATCTACAATGGGTCAAGCAATAGCTTCAGAAAAACAATATTCAAAAAGCTTCCATATTTCTTTCTTTTTTCCATGGGAGACAAAGAGGAAAACGAACACAATTTGTAATGTCATAATCACATATTTTGTTCATGACCATCAGTAGCTCCTGTGTAGCCATGGCAATGCTCTAAAATAAATGCTCATTAGCCACAGTCCCCCTGCGAACAACCCAGCATGCTCCATCCCTCATCGTGCGCTTCAAAAATACCAAAGGCAATGAGGAGAACTTGTAGTCTGATAAATCACTGTGCTGACATTCAGTGAGAGGCAAAGGGGTGATTTTAAATTGCTTTCCTCCTTCTACCCTCTGTCTTTCTGTCACCAAAATCACAACCAATTTTTAAACCACCCTGAAAAATAATAAAGGTTGTAATTACACACTGCACATGATAAGGCAAGAGGTGGTTTTACCAGTCTACTCCTGTCTCGAAGTTGCTGCTTCACACCACTTTTTCTGTCTCATTTAACCATCTCCTCCTTTGAGCTTCAAGCAGTATAAGTGTGCTCTGCAACCAACCTCCTCATTATTGTTATCTACTGCCCTCCTGGACCTCTAGGACACTTTCTAGAAGAAATGGACACACTCCTCAGCACTTTCCCCACTGACAACACCCTTTCACTCATCTGGGAGGCTTTAATCTCCCCTCTGACAAACTCCAGGCCTCTTGCCTTCTCCCTCTTCTTTACTCCTTTTCTTTAACTTTTAATAACTGCTCTCCCACACAGAAAGGAAGGAATCTCTTGGATCTTGTTTTCAATCATTCCTTTCCAGTCACAGGCATAAATTCCACTCCACTACACATCTCTGACCACCACTTGGTTTCCTTTACTATCAACTTGCCTGTTCTTTATAACACTAGTTCTCAATTTTCCTCCCCCACTCGACAAAACCTGCACATTGTATCTCTTTCATCTGTTACTTCCTGTACTCTATCTTATCTTCCTAGCCCAGTCTCCCTTTCTTCCCTAACACTCTATTACTGACATTTTTCTCTCTTCACTCTCTGGTTCTATGGATCTCCTCTTGCCCTTTGTCGACAAAAGACATGCAGACTTCGTGTTCTGCTCCTTGGCTCTCAGAGGTACTCCAAAGCAATCGTAGACAACTCAGAGCAGCTGAGAGAAAGTGGAAGAAATATCAACTTCCGATATGGCCTCCTACCATGTTCATCTATCCACATTTTCATCTGATGTGAAAAAACTTGAACACTGCTACACAAGACCAATGCAAACGTCACAACGTCTTTCCATCATTACTCAGTGCATTTGCTCCATCTTCCCCATCCCCCCTGACCGCTGAAGACTTTCCTGACTTCTTTAACAGGAAGATTAAACAAATCTATGATAAATTTACTCTCACCCCAACTCCTGCAATACACAGTGTAGATTTCACTTCTCCCTCCCTTGCACACTTTTCTAATCTCACAAATGAAGACATCCAGCAAGTCATTTCATCATGCAATCCTACCACCTGCTCACTGGATCCAATTCCATCCTCAATACTTTGGACTATCTCTCAAGACCATGTACATCCACTGTCATCAGTGACTCCATATCATCTGGACAGGGACCAACAGCATTCAAAAGAGTGGGGGTTTTACCCATCTTAAAGAAACCCTCTCTGGAACCATCGGACATCAGCAACTGGACAGTACCACTTCTTTTATTCATTTCTAAAATTCTTGAACACATTGTTTATAATCAAATGTCTTGCTATATTTTGCAGAATAACCTCCTTGATACTTATCAATCTGGCTTCAAAGCAGCGCATTCACTGTTACAGAGAAGATACATGCTGCAAGATCAGCCAAGATGTCATCAGTCCTCATCCTGCTCGACCTTTCAGGAGCATTTGACATGGTTGACTCATCCCCATATCAAGATCTGGCAATTTCCTTAGACAATGCTATGATCTCTCCTTCAGGCACTGCACGAAGTCTTGGAGTAACCATAGATAAGTACCTGTCTCAGATACTTGTTCGATCCTTTGTCATCTTTGTCATCTCAAGACTTGGTTACTGCAACTCGCTCCTGGCAGGTCCAACTAGACCTACTAGAGCACTATTCGACCTCTGCAAATGATCCATAATGCAGCTGCATGGCTTGTTTTCAACCTTCCCAAATTTTTCCACACCACACCACTGCGACAGTTTCTCCACTGCCTTCTTGTAGCTACTCACATTCGATTTAAAACCCTAACGCTTGCCTACAAAACCAAAAATAGACCCACACTTTCCTACCGACCTCTCTAAGACCTTGTTGAATGTTATTTTCAGAAAATCTACTGCTACCTCTCCGAGACACTTCCATACCTCCACAGGTATATCATCAGGACCAACTGCCTTTCCACTCTTCATCCTCTTCAATGCCCTCCTCACTTCACCCTTACTAATCTTTGCTACTTCCTGCTCCTCAACGGTCACCTCTTCTACTCTTTTTTTCTGTCTCATTTTCCTCATTCATCAGCTCTTCAAAATACTCTTTCCATCTTCCCAGCACACTTCTGTCATCAGTCAATACATTTCCCTCTCTGTCCTTAATCTCTCTAACTTGCTGCACGTCCTTCCCATCTCTATTTCTCTGCTGTGCCGACCTGTATAAATAATTTTCTCCCTCCTTACTGTCCAACCTAGCATACAAGTCATCATACGCACTCTGTTTGTCCTTTGACACTGCTACCTCCGCCTTACGCTCTGTCTCCCTGTAATCCTGTTTACTCTCTTCGGTCCTCTCAATATCTCACCTTCTTCTTAGCTAACCTCTTCCTTTGTACACACTTCTGCACTTCCTCATTCCACGACAGAGTCTCCTTACCTACTTTCCTTCCAGAGAACACACCACGTACTCTCCTACCTGTCTCCCTGATCACATTTGCTGTGGTTGTCCAGTCATCTGGAAGCACTTCTTGACCACAAAAAGCCTGTTTCAACTCCTCCTTGAAGCCAACATGACACTCTTCCTTTTCAGCTTCCACCACTTTGTCTTCTGCTCTGCCTTGGCCCTTTTCACCTTCCTCACCATCAGCGTCATCCCGCACACCACCATCCTATGCTGTTTGGTAACACTCTCACCCACTACTACTTTGCAATCACTGACTTCCTTCAAACTGCATCATCTACACACGATATAGTCTACCTGTGTGCTCCTACCTCCGCTTCTAAGTCACGCTATGCTCCTGTCTTTTCTGGAAGAAAGCATTCACCACAGCCATTTCCAACCTTTTTGCAAAATCTATCAACATCTGTCCTTCTGTATTCCTGTCCTGGATACCAAACCTGCCCATCACTTCCTCGTCCCCTCTATTGCCGCACCAACATGTCCATTGAAGTCTGTGCCAATGACCACTCTTTCACCTCTGGGGGGACTCTGCATGACTTCATCTCACTCACTCCAGAATCTCCCCTTCTCTTCTCGCTCACATCCTGTCTGTGGGGCATAAGCACTAACAACATTGAACATCACACCTTCAATTTCTAACTTGAGACTCATCACTCTGTCTGACACTATTTTCACATTTAGAATATTCATGACAAACCCCTCCTTCAAAATGACTCCTGCTCCATTTCTCATCCCATCCACACCATGATAAAACAGCTTAAACCCTGCTCCTAAGCTTTTAGCGTTGCTACCTTTCCACCTGATCTCCTGAACACAGAGTATGTCCACCTTCTTCCTCTGCATCATGGCAGCCAGCTCTCTACCTTTTCCTTTCATAGTTCCAACATTCAAAGTCCCTACTCTCAGTCCTAGACATATGCGTTTCCTCTTCTCTCTCCACCTATGGACAGACCTCCTGCCTCTCTTTCTTCAACCAACAGTAGTCCAATTTCCACTAGCACCCTGTTGGTTAACAGCACTGATGGCGGTCGTTGTTAACCCAGGCCTCAACTGATCGGAGGTAATATCTGTGATTTGCATGATAAAGTTTGGCATTGGTTTTACGTTGGATGCCCTTCCTGACACAACCCTCTGCATTTATCCGGGCTT
Source organism: Plotosus lineatus (assembly GCA_024760905.1). Lineage (NCBI taxonomy): Eukaryota > Metazoa > Chordata > Actinopteri > Siluriformes > Plotosidae > Plotosus > Plotosus lineatus. The sequence goes on from CM045728.1 coordinate 33,559,663, forward strand.
GGGACCGGCATGAGGGAGAGACACTGGTTTGTGCCCCCCCCCCCCCCCCCACGGCTGCATTTGGCAACTTGTATGGCAACTACAGAGGGATAAAGTTCATGAGCCATACAATGAAGTTAGACGAAGGGCAGTGGTCACCATTTGTGAGCAACAGTTTGGTTTCATGCCAAGAAAGAGCACTACAGATGCAGTGTTTGCTTTGAGGATGTTAATAGAGAAGTACAGAGAAGGTCAGATGGAGCTGCATTGTGTCTTTATGGATCTGGAGAAAGCATATGACAGGGTGCTGAGAGAAGAACTGTGGTATTGCATGAGGAAGTCTGGAGTGGCAGAGAAGTATGTTAGAGTGGTGCAGGACATGTATGAGAGATGTAAGACAGTGGTGAGATGTGCTGTCGGCATGACCGAAGAATTCAAGGTGGAGGTGAGACTGCATCAAGGACCAGCTCTGAGTCCCTTCTTGTTTGCTATGGTGATGGACAGGCTGACAGACAAGGTTATACAAGAATCTCCATGGACTATGATGTTTGCAGATGACATTGTGATCTGTAGTGAGAGCAGAGAACAAGTGGAGGAAAATCTAGAGAGATGGAGGTATGCCCTGGAAAGGAGAGGAATGAAGGTTAGCCTCAGTAAGACAGAATACATCTGTGTGAATGAGAAGGACCCAAGAGGAACGGTGAGGTTAAAGGGAGCAGAGATAACGAAGGTGGAGGATTTTAAATACCTAGGCTCAATTATCCAGAGCAATGGAGAGTGTGGAAAAGAGATGAAGAAGCGTGTGCAGGCTGGTTGGAATGGTTGGAGAAAAACGTCTGGTGTGATGTGTGATTAGGAAGGTATCGGCAAGAATGAAAGGAAAAGTGTATAAGACGATGATGAGGCCAGCAATGTTCTATGGTTTAGAAACAGTGGCCCTGGGAAAAAGACAAGAGGCAGAGCTGGAGGTAGCAGAGATGAAAATGTTGAGGTTCTCTTTGGGAGTAACAAAGATGGATAGGATCCGGAATGAGTATATCAGAGGGACATCACATGTTCAAGGTATTGGAGACAAAGTCAGAGAGGCTAGATTAAGATGGTTTGGACATGCACAGAGAAGGGATAGTGAATATATTGGTAGTAGGATGCTGAGGCTGGAACTACCAGGCAGAAGGCCTAGAGGAAGTCCAAAAAAGAGATTTATGGATGTGGTGAAGGAGGACATGAAGGTTGTTGGTATTAGAGAAGAAGATGCAGAGGACAGGGTGAGATGTCGGCAGATGATTTGCTGTGGTGACCCCTGAAGGGAACAGCCGAAAGGAAAAGAAGAAAGAAGAAATACTTATTCATAAAAGCATTGGAACAGTGAAGGTGAAGTATGAGCAAACATTTGATTACTGTGCACTCAGGCTGAGCAGTATAGTGCCTGTATTACACTGAAGTCCAGTCTAACAAAACATCTTTGCCCTAATCAGATGACTGACACCAAATTCCAATGAGACTACAGATCTTACAACCTGACATCTGCTGCCGTAAACACTGCTATCCACCAGTTTATTAATATTTCTCAGTGGTGTTGTTGACACCACACTAAGTACAAGTGCAGTTCAAGCTCTGTTAATTAATAGATGAAATCTGGAAAGCTAGCCTTCTCTCCTAGCCTTGCCATAAGTGGTACTTTATATTGGATTTAGTTTAATCTAACATGAATAGACGTGTCATTGCAGCATTCAGGTAGACTTGTGCATATAGATTTTTTCCTGCTTGCAATTAGCCATTAAATTAGTGTGTTTAATGATGGTTTCATCCTAACCTTAAGGTTCGAGTCTAAAAAATTAGCATTCCACCATATCTAATCTAAGGAGAGTACATTTTAAAATAATATTAACATCTGTGCAGTGATGCACATGAAAGCAGGAATCACAAAAACTGCTCAAAGTATTAACCCAAAGATCGCAAGTTAAAGCCACAGCCATGGCCTGGGGTCCATGGGAGCTAATTGGCCAAGCTCTCATGAGAGGGAGAGATGGCATATGCTCACTTCTCCGTCACTCATAGCGATTGTCAGCCAATTATAGATGCCTCTAAGCTCATTTGTATAAGGGGGCTTATAGTGCTTTCTTTGTCGAGTTTTTAGTGAGTGTATTAGACCACCCCAATAACGCATGGCGCCTCAGTTTGAAAAAAGAAGGTGGCTAGCATTGCATGTCACGGAAGTGCATGTGTATGCTTTCGACCCTCCCATGATGGTGGTGGTCATGTGATTGAGAAGGCAATATCTGATAGGTGGGAATTGGATACGACTAAATTAGGGAGAAAACGGGGACCCACCACCACCACCAAAAAAAAAAAAAAAAGAAAGAAAGGATGTTGAACATCAACAACAAAAAATAATTTATTGTACATAAATGTAAACAAATACAATACTTTGTTTACAAATAAAAATACATAAAGAGTGGTATGCATTTGTATTCAGCCAACTTGTATTCAGGGTTGTTGTCCTGCTAGAAGGTGAATATCTCTGCCTTGGGTTCAATATTTGGTAGACTGTAACAGGTTTAAGTTGCCAAAGAGTCATTCAAATGAGATTGGGCCATAAAGGCCAGATTTGTGGAGTGCATGATTAATGGTTGTCCTGTGAACAAATTCACCTCCACCCCAGAGCCGTGGATCTCTGCAGCTCTTCTAAAGATATGGGCCTCCTGCTAGCTTCTGTGTTCGTACTATGAGTTCCACAATTACACTTATAAGTTGGCCATTTCAACCAGCCTTATCCTAAAAGTGGAAGTCATAAGTCCTTAATCTTTGTTATGGGCATACTTAAGATCGTAAACTATTTAGGCAGAGAAGAAAATATATTTAATGAAGCTTCTTTTTTTTTTTTTTTTATGAAGAAAAAAAGTATGAGTGTGACTGACTTTACAAGAAAAAGACACGTGAAAATTTCATCAAACTTTATGTAAAAATTCTATAAAAATTAACAATGATACATGATGTTTAACGCAAGGTATATTTAGGAAGAGTTGGCTTGCTAATATACTGACTGTAGTAGAGATCAAAAAGTCTCACTTAGCAGCACTGGGTTCAGGGTTGTGAAAAAATTCTGTGTGATGGACATCTGCTTCATTAATATGACTTACAGATAAAAACGTACAGATGCATTATCTATTTGAATAAAATATTTTCCTGATTTGCTTTGGAAAAGATTGAGTTATCCAATCACTGACGATTCTACATCAAGTTACACCCTTCCATACACTTCTGGGCACATGTAGGTGACTAGAGCATCTGGTCTTGGGCAGCGAAAATCTTGTATTTGTTTTATGCATAAACTAGTGTTTGAAAATAATTTTCACCTAGTCATGTCCTATTTTTCATGGAATTGCCCAGCAATATATACTTTGTATGTTGAGATTAGATTACACACGGGTGGACAACATTTAAAAAAAAAAAAAAAAAAAAAAAGTGCCCCCCCCCCCCCCCCTTACTGAATAAATGCCTTTGAATTAAAGATTGGATATTCCTCTTTTTTTCCCCATTGTGGTCCCACATATTATTTAGAAAAAAATAAAAAATGAATTTATTAGAATCTAAAGAACACAACTTCCTGTTAATAATTATGAATGGTAGTTACAGGGTTACAGTTGGTTTTCAATTAATTTGATGAACCTTGACCTTTACAATACATGTGTGTGGATGTGTATCATAGCACAAACAAAGGAGATTTGTGAAGACCTCAGAAACAGTTGTTGATTCTCATCATGCTGGAAAAGAATACAAAACCATCTCTAAAGAGTTTGAATTCTACCAATCTGCCTTAAGACTGGTGGAAAAAATTTCAGACCATAGTTATCCTTTTTTAGGACCGTTAACCAACAATTAGTCCAAAAGTATTAGGTGTATTACAGCCCAGGATTTCTAAAAGAAACCATGGGCAACTATTAACATGTAAAGGCTTTCTTACATTGTATAATGTTAATCTTTTTGGGATCACCATCAGGACAACACTGAAAAGAAATGCTGCATATGGCAAAGTTGCAAGGAGAAAGCCACTGCTCTCCAAAAACAACATTGCTGCCTTTCGACAATTATTAGATCGCAGTGACAAGCCAGAGGGCAAAATTTTGAAAATATAAATTTTAGGCAACCATTTTAAAATCTATTCTTATGGAATTGGACGTGTGATTAAAAAAAAAAAAAGAAGAAGAAAAAAAGAAAGAAATAGAAAAAAGACAAGTTAGGAGGTGTATTTACTGTACTTTTTCCAAATTATGATCTTTTATTGTTGTTGCTGTTTTTAAATTATGAGAATAATGACAAAATTTTAATTTTGCATTATTTGTCCATATACAGTGATCCCTCACTTTTCAAGGTTAATGTGGACCGAGACCCTCCGTAAACACCAAATTTCCATTAAGTAGGATCGACCCCCACTGACCGATGTATACGTACATGTATATGTGTATATAACACAGTTGTCAAACTCACGCCACAAAGGGCAAAAACCTACAGCCACATGGCCCTTTGTGGCGTGAGTTTGACACCCCTGGTATATAATATCAATAAATACATATTCAACGCTGTAAATGCTTATAATAACAATTAAACATTCAAAAATAATGCATAAGATGTAAATGAAATATAAATACACACACACAAATGTGCACCCAGATGCATACACACATACAGAGGCGCGCACACACACACTCAGATGTGCACCTCACATAAAACTGTAAGTAGTTTTGTTGGAGGGCGCGGTGAGTTGTTTTTTGGTTGGGTTTTTTTGTTGTTTTTTTTTTGTTGTTGTTTTTTTTTTTTTGCATAATTGGCCTTGTTTTGTGTCACTTTCCTTAACTTTTTCCCTACATTTTCTTAATTTCGTTATTTAAAAAAAAAAAATTTCAATGAATATTTTTGGAAAAACCCGCTATGCACTGAAGCCGCAGGAACTGAAGCGCGAAGTAGCAAGAGATCACTGTACATCACTGTTATCTAAAGACACTGTATCATCAATTCATTCATTTGCCACACTGTTTCATCCTACTACAATTTCAGCGCTCTCAGCAGACTCTGGGTGCAGGTACAGCGTAACTTGAGCAGTTCATCAGCCCATCCCAAGACATACATGCGCACACGCACGCACATCCACACACACCCACCCACACACCCACACACACACACCCACACACACACACACACACACACACACACACACAAATGGGAGGAAACCGGAATACATGGAGGAAGCCCACATGAGCAAAGGCAAAATGTATACGCCACACAGAACAACCTCCGAAATACCCATGACTCAAACCCAAGACCTTAAGGTGAAAGTGCTAACCACTATGCCACTGTCCTGACTAAAGCCATGGAGGATGAGAGAGTGAAATTTTGCTTGTATAATTGTGTAAGAAAAAAAAATATGGCATGCACTTATTTTTTCATCTTACTTTTCCACTGTCAGCCAGGTTATTTGTGTATTGATAGATTCTATTTCCAATAAATGAACTGAAAATACTGCCTGACAGACAGTATTACTATGAAACTTGAGAGATGTGGTTGTGAGCATGTGCAATGTGGGTGAACATGCCAGGGCTTCCTGATGATGCCAGTTTTTGAGAGTACAACTTCAAAATACATCCACCTCATTTGCTGTTTATACTGAGAAAAAGTGTGTTGTGTTTTTGAACAATAACCTATAATAGAATACTATAATAGCATTGTCAAAGTGCACATTTATGTAGAGATGATTAAACTGTCATATCATAAAGTTTAATCTCAGGCCATTCAATGTCATGAGTTTCTTTTTGAACATCTCTGTTACTTACCTCATACTCCTGTTTAAATCCATAGCCCTCTGCTGTCTTCATTTGGTTGATATGTTGCAGAAGGTCAGCTACACGTACAGCAGGGTGAAGCTGCCCTGTGTGGTATGGAGATCCCTTAGTTCCACAATGTCGCCGAGGTGATCCACCCAGAAGGCTGCTTGACTCATTCATGGAGCTACGTGGATCACCTGAAGAGAAGCATTTTTAAATACACACACACACACACACACACACACACACACACACACACACACACACACATACTTGATTACCCTACACTGGGTAGTAAACAATGATTAACATGTCTGCAATGTGATATTTGTTTTAGTTTCTGTACACAGTCTGAATATCATTATTAAGTCTTATACAGCTGAAATCAACCAAAAAAAAATTATTTTTTTTTTTTAAATTGGCAATCAAGAAAATTTGCCATGTACCAGGCCATGTAAGGACTGCATAGCACACTTTTCTGCAGACCGGGACTTTCAGGATGGCTGACTTTAACTCTCAGCAGGCACAACGTCACTGCTGGTTGTCCCAGCTTACAGACACATGGCGGGTGGTGCATTAAGGTGGACTTATTATGAAACTATTTAAAAATTCCATTTGCTTCATTTGGTGTGAGGTGTATGTGTCTTTTATCTACTTGTTTCCGTAACATCATGTTCTCTGTTTGACAAATTGCCTTTATGTTTAGAGCTTGTATAAGATTGTGTGCACTTCTTTGTTTACCAGCTCCGCTCATCTTCTGACCCTTATTATTAAAACCACCTTAAATCACACATTTGCATTTCTCTCTTTTTATGCTCTTAAACAGGGCTCCGTGCTCATCAGCACCCTACAGATGTGACAGAAATGCAGTAATACTTGGGAAAGTAAGTAAGACAGCTTTGAGACATGCCATTAAAGCTTCATTTTGATCAGGAAAACTTCTTTGCACATCATCTATTAATCATCCCTTGAACAAACTCTTGGGTCTTATTAATTATTTCTATTTTTGCCCTAGTTTCCATTTAGCAGTTTTATCAGCATTTCAATGATGGAAAAAAGATGGGCTGAAATTACAACATCCGTAATTCTAATTCGGCTTGAAATATATTTCAGTAGCCTTCAAATTCAGCACTTCTCCTCCCATGTTATGATGTGCGGATAAAAGGTGCTTAGTGGTCCAAAGAAAGAGTTCATAGTTTGACACGTAGACTCATGCAGGAGTGATAGAGGAGAAATAAGTCATTATTACAAATCTACTGTCCCTCCTGGTTGAGCAGAAGGGAAACGGTAAACCACAGACAAGGCTGTATTCACTCAAGTGTGAGTCAGTGAACTCAATATTAAATTGCTTGTATATGGTACCTGAGGAAACTTGGCATGATGTTATTTTCCCCCTATATTGTGATTCTGGGGTTGTAAAATACATGGCAAATGTATGTGAGTATGCAGCATGCAGTAGCTCACAGTAGGAAAGTAGACAGACTACAGACAGATGCCACTGTGTGAAGGATGCTTTTTTTTTTTTTTTAACAGGAAATGCAGTTTGAAATCAGAATTGAATACCGTGTCTGTGTTTTTCATTTATTACTGTGTGTGTGTGTGTGTGTGTGTGTGTGTGTGTGTGTGTGTGTGTGTGTGTCTCACTCCGAGTACTGCAGGTGTGGGCATCCATAAAAGACAGAGCCATTCTCTCATCCTCCTGCAAGGTGCTCTGGTCTGCAAAGCTGCGCTCCATTGAACCCATCATATGACTCTTCTCCTGCCTGTATGTAATGGGAGTCTTATTCATGTTCACTGGTTTCCTACTGATAAAAGAAACAAAGAGAAAGGAAAAGAATGGCAAAAAATAGGAGAGAAAAACTTTTACACCACATAAATTCTCTCTGAACAGTGCTTGCTAACACAGTGGGAAATGATGGAGTGCAATGGAGGAAAAGCCACTTACGGATAGTAAGAATAAGAGTAGTAGTCCCTTCTGAGGTGGAGAAGAAAGAGGAGAGAGAGACAGAGAGGGAGAAAGAAGGAGAATAAGGCAGAGTGACATGACATGCAAGCACTGAGTTCTGATTAGTGTGAAGAATGATATGCTGACAGAGGCTTGCTTTGGTCATTATGTTAATGTGATACATCACAAACCTAAGCAATGACAAAAAATGGAGCCAAAGCAGATATGACCTAATCACATATGCTAACTCTTTATTTTTTAATGAACCATCTAAATGCCAGGCAGGGTTTATCAGTCACAGAGGCAACCTCACAGAGGTCTATAATCTCAGACACTGCTACTGCTATACACCAATGTCAGGCCATACTGCTATTTAACCAGTCTGATGAATTCTGTTGGAATTCTATAAAGACCTAAAGTGTTGACATCACATTGTCATGATAGCAAAATTTCCAGCTATAAACAAATGAAAGATGGCATGAAAAGTGTGCATTGTTGTAAGAATTTTGAGATTACTAAGACAGAAGAAGTAAAATACAACTAAATAATGCTATACTGTGTGTCTTAATTTATGACAATAATAAATCACAATTAGGTGAAGAGCTAGTTAAGGTCAACTAGCTTAGCCATTGTAATCAGCATATCGCCCCAATGGCTCATCATCTTGCTATGGTGGGATGGGTTTGCTTTGCTCAAAGTAGCACTTGCTTCGGGTATGGCCCAGACAAAGAAAGATCCAAACCATTGAGGGGCAGTGGTGGTCTAGTGGTATAGGGCGCTGGATCGCTGATCCAAAGGTTGGGGGTTCGAGTCCCACTCTCCACAAGGTTGTCACTGTCCCCCCACAGTGCAGATAACTGGCTTATCAAAGGCGGGTCATGTCTCTCATTGTCTATGGTGAGAGGCATGTAAAAGAACCATTGCTGACTTTCGTAAAGAGTAGCTGCAAAGTCGTCAGCGTGTTTCTGTCCCTTGCTAAAAAAGGGTTGTGACAGGAAGGGCATCTGACGTAAAAACCTCTGCCAAATCAAAACGTGCTAATCAAATGGTTCGCTGTGGCGACTCCCGAGTAAAAGCATAGAAAATCCGAAAGGATGACAGACAAAGAAAGATCCAAACCACCAAGTCCTCAATGGTGGACCAGGTACAGGTGTCTTTCTACCTGCTAAAACCAAAGTATTTTGCTTGTCGGTGATGTACCATTCAAGCAGGCTCGTAAAGGCTAAAAACGCCTTGTTCAGAACCAGCATGGAAGTGGTGATAACCGGAATTAGTTGCCCTCTCTTTCAGACAAAGCATTATAGATGCTTGTCAGCAGTTACCATGACTGAGCAGTCCTCTTTAGGATCCACACAGCTCACCCAATACAGAGAAAATGTGACCTAAACATAGTCTGCCATAAGTCTAAATAATCCTGTCTGTAAATAACTCTGTAAAGAAATCCATGTCAAGAGGATCACTATCATGCAGTCAAAAAATAAGATATGCAATTGTAATGTTTGTAATGGAATGTCAGGATCATGGTGGACAGCGCCAACTCAGACACACCTGAAATGCACTGCTATCATTGCCCACGAACTGCAACATTTCAACTTTCACATCATTACCCTCAACAAGTCCAGCAGAGCTGGAGAGGTCTAACTGAGAGAAGAACGTGGTCAATTTATTTGCTTCTAGAAGAGTTACAACCCTGACCAGCAAAGGGTCCTCAGTGTAGGTTTCAAGATCTTGAATGCTCTTCTCTCCAGATTGACAGAATAGCCTCTTAGAATCAACTTGTGCCTCATTACTCTCCAAATTCAACTGGCCAAAAATCGACATTGGACCATTATTTTATATGCTCACACCCTTGACACTGAAGAGAAAGACACAGGAAGAGGAAGGCGCAAGGAAGCATTCAACAGTCAGCCTGACCATGTCCTCTTCACCAACACATGGACAAAAGGACATTTTCAACATTTTCCTAAGCGTACAAAACGTACGCTGGGGGAGGGGTAAGATGTCTGTGTATGCTTTTTAATATTATAAAAATGTCGATCAACAATAATACATGCGCTCGTGAATTTTTTTTTTTTTTTGTGCGTGTACATTTGAAACTCTCAATATGCGAGTCGCCGACCACCTAAGAGCGGTACACGCACAACAACAACAACAACAACAACAACAACAACAACAACAACATCGTTTTTTTCGCTCTGCTTGACATAAAACCGGTCTTAACGCTTAAAGCTTTTAAAGTTTAAGGCTACACAAGGGCGTAGGCTGGGAGAGTGCACAGGGTGCACGTGCACCCCCCACAGCAGGAGTTGAGTTCCGCTGGACAAGAAATTATGTGTATTTACAATCTTATAAATAAACTTAATGACTGTTATTGAAGAGAAAGTCAGAGATAAGTTCCGCATGACGAGAGTCAGGAGGTAAACCTAAACGTTAACGTGTAACGGGCACTGCGCATGTACAAGCCCGAGCTGACCAATCAACAAACATAATATTATCAGTAAGCAATAATAGCTGAATGCTGTCAATCAAACAAAGTGTGAGTGTGAGAATAAAGCAGTTCGTTAGTACCGCCTCCGGCTCCTGCACATGTGTTAGAACACAAACATTGACGCACAGAGAATGAATGTATAAAATAATCATAAGCCATCCAGCCTGGATCTGCAGCCTAATGCTCAGTATTTTTATAAAATTAATAGTATGTTTTTGTGCTGTAAATATATATTAATATTTGTTTGTACCTTTGAATAGATAAATAACTTCAGCTCAATTTGTAAATGTATTTAGCACATATACTTGCATATATAGTTTGAAATATATTTGAGAATGTTTTTGGTTGAATTATAATATTTGATTCGTCTTCTGAGAGTAATAGATGAATCGTCTTCTGCTGAAAAACTGTGCGTGTTGTTGGCGTGAGATTCCATGTTGTTTATATCATATAATATGCTGTGATATGCATGCACTATATTTCATGTGGTACTTTGTACCAACCTAGTGATGTCACGGTAACTTTGTGTAGGCGGGCACTTAGCATTGGCGGCTTTCGGGTTGATAACTTATACGACAAGCACATAAAACAAAACCGCTGTGTGTGCAATGGTTTATTTATGAATACTACCCAACCTGGTATCAGCTGCTGAAACATCAGAAGGCAGCTGATCACAAACTGAAGCGTGGTCGTCTAAAAGCTAATGACCAATAAAAAATGTAGACATTTTGAATTATATTTTAATATAAAATAATATTATTAAAAACAATGTCATTTTTATTATTAAAACCAAATGTCTTAATATTAATATTAAAGCAGGGGTCATTAAAAAGAATTCTCTAAAAGTAAATTTTTTTATTGATTTCATTATTATTTAACTGGTGTATAAAAGAGGTATTGATCAAGGAAATACATTGATTTATTTTATAAAAGAGGTTTGACCATTGCTTTGTTTAATATCTTATTTAAAAATCCTGCCGAGAGATCATCAACATTTATTTGTACACTTTCGGGGGTGTCAAAAAAAGTGTACTCTCTGTACGCTTGGGAAAATGTTGAAAATGTTGAACCGCCCCTTAGAGAATTTAATAATGGAGTCACAAAAAGAGGACACAGTCTGGGCAAGGAATTGGAAAGGAAAGCGTAGGGAAAGAAAATGCTAATAAAACTCTCCTACTGACCAAATACTCAGAACACTATCTGGTCATCATCAGCATCCTATTTCGCCAGACGAAACAGCTGAAACTCTTCTGCCAAAAGCCTAGGTCAAAACGCTGACATCTAATTGATTATGTCAGTGTAAGACACAGAGAAAAACAAGATGTGCTTCTCATGAGATCTGTTACAGCAGCTGATGATTGCTAGACAGAACCTCACCTAATCACTTTTACCATGAAGCTAAGACTGCGAAAGTGAAACACGCAGAGCTTCATGAAATTCAACATTAAAGCCATGCATAACCTTGAAATCTGTGATGCCTTCCAACAACAACAAAGTGGTAGAGCGAAAAACTTATGAAATCCAGCAGCTAACAGATGCCAATGATACCAGAGGCTTCTTCAACACAAGAAAGTTATCTATAGACACTCCATGTAATATCTATTCACTTTGACAACTCTCAACTCTCTCAATGATAAGGCTGCCCATGAATAAAATGCACTTGACATCATACCAACATAGCTGAAGATGACTCATTCCCTCGATGAGGTTAGGATTCCAATCAAGGCACCAAAAAAAAAACAACAACAAAGCATCAGGCCCTGACCGAATCCCAAATTTCTGAGACCTACAAATGAGAAGGCGTTCCCAGTACAGCTAACTGGGTTATCAAAGGCGGGCCATGTCTCTCACTGTCTATGGTGAGATGCATGTAAAAGAACCTTTGCTGACTTTCGTAAAGAGTAGCTGCAAAGTCGTCAGCACGTTTCTGTCCCTTGCTAAAGGGTTGTGTCAGGAAGGGCATCCGACGTAAAAACCTATGCCAAATCAAATGTGCGAATCATTCGCTGTGGTGACCCCTGAAAAGGGGAAAAAAGCTGAAAGGAAATCTCTCTCTCTCTCTCTCTCTCTCTCTCTCTCTCTCTCTCTTTCTGATCTAAACAGGACAAGAAGCAAAGACAAATAGCATCAAATTCAGCATTATCAAGAATCCATTCAGGTGAAGTGGCCTCGTAGTGGCCTTGTAGTACAAGGGTCAGACAACTGTCTTGCCAAGCAGATCTTCTACTTTCAAAGTGTGAAAACTAGGGTCAGCTCTGAGCCCCTTCTTGTTTGCTATGGTGATGGACAGGCTTACAGATGAGGTGAGACAAGAATCTCCATGGACTATGATGTTTGCAGATGACATTGTGATCTGTAGTGAAAGCAGAGAACAAATGCAGGAAAATCTAGAGAGGTGGAGATATGCCCTGGAAAGGAGGGGAATGAAGGTTAGCCTCAGAAAATCAGAATGTGTGTGAATGAGAAGGACCCAGGAGGAACGGTGATGTTACAGGGAGCAGAGATAACGAAGGTGGAGGATTTTAAGTACTTGGGCTCAACAATCCAGAGCAATGGAGAGTGTGGAAACGAGGTGAAGAAGCGTGTGCAGGCAGGCTGGAATGGTTGGAGAAAAGTGTCCGGTGTGATGTGCGATAGGAGAGTGTCAGCAAGAATGAAAGGAAAAGTGTACAAGAGGGTGGTGAGGCCAGCGATGTTGTATGGGTTAGAAACAGTGGCGCTGAGGAAAAGGCAGGAGGCAGAGCTGGAGGTAGCGGAGATGAAAATGTTGAGGTTCTCTCTGGAAGTAACGAGGATGGATAGGATCAGAAATGAGTATATCAGAGGGACAGCAAATGTAAGATGTTTTGGAGACAAAGTCAGAGAGGCTAGATTGAGATGGTTTGGACATGTACAGAGGAGGGATAGTGAGTATATTGGCAGTAGCATGCTGAGGTTGGAACTACCAGGCAGAAGGCCTAGAAGAAGACCAAAGAAGAGATTTATGGATGTGGTAAAGGAAGACATGAAGGTCGTTGGGAGTCAAAAAAGAAGATGCAGAGGACAGGGTGAGATGGAGACGGATGATTTGCTGTGGCGACCCCTGAAGGGAGCAGCCGAATGAAAAAGAAGAAGATGTTATAATTTTCAACTGACAGATTAGCAAGAGTGATCCTGGGAATTCTTAGAAGTAGACAGAGGCTTACGATATTTATTTTCCAATATAAGAAAATGAGGGAGTAGTCATGTGAACTGGCGACTTGGGGGCGTAGTGGTTAGCGTATTGGTTAGTGGTTAGTCTCGGATCAAGAAGGTTCTGGGTTCGATTCCCAGCTTGTGTGTTTCTGTATGGAGTTTGCATGTTCTCCCCGTGCTTGTGTGGGTTTCCTCAGGGTACTCCGGTTCCGCTCACAGTCCAAAAACATATACAATAGGTTAATTGGCTGTTCCAAATCTCTCCTAGGTGTGAGTGTTAGTATGAATGGGGGTGTAAGTGTTGATCCTGTGATGGCCTAGTGAGCTGTGCAAGGTGTATCCTGCCTTCACCAGCCTCCGCACGACCTTAATTAGGATTAAACAGTTCAGAAAATAAATGAATGAATGAGTCATGTGAGCTCGTCTGAATGCAGTAAATCATGTGCCTTTTGCAGTATATCATGAGCACTATAATGTAGGGACCTTTAGAGAACAATACTAATTATCTTCAAAAAGCACACCTTTTCCCACCCAATTATCAGATCATTTCTGGGTCAGACTAATGTCAGACTCAGCCTAATTAACTGAGTAATTGAATTGCACATCTTCTTAATTAAACTTTTCACACCCAGGTAATCTCAGCAGACAAAAGACCTGTGTGGCAGTTCTGCTGACTTTTGGGAAACTGGAGACAGGAAACTAATTTTACATTTACTTAGATTTGTAGTTTTAACTTATATTTCCTCTAAATACCGGCCATCCCAGTTTAAATCTGAAAATTAGATGATGGGAAAAAAATAAAAACTATTTGTACCTAAAAATTAAATTCATATTTATTTGATGTTGACAATGCCAACCAAAAGACAATGGGGCTCATTCACCAACTGTTCTTAAATCATACGTATGCACATCTCTGGCATTCAGCATCTTTTTTTTTCCTTTTGGATTTTTCCACATTTTTTCCCTCATTTGGTTGTAGCCAATTCTCACCAGTCAGATATTGCCCTCCCTATCACACAACTAACACCCACCAGGCACATGCAATTCTCATCACCTGCCTCTTCTTGAACTGCGGTGCCATGCGTATTCGGTCTAACACACTTGGACGGAAAGGTCTATCCACTCCCTTGTACGAATGAGCTCGAAGACCTCCACTGAGTGGTGGGCGATCGCTGTGACACAAGTGACAGGGGAAGTGAGTGTATACCGTCCCTCTCTCCTGTGAGAGCTCGGACAATTAGCTCCCATGGATTCCCTCTCTAGGGAGTATTAAACCGGATTCAAACTTGCAATGTTCAGGTTAATGGTCACACACCTTGTTGATGCGCCAATCCTGAGTCCCAGACATTCAGAATTTTCTTATCTGGGATTTGCTCTTAGCTACAAATAAAAACTATGAACACAAAAATCACTCTTAGGCAAACATCAGTGCTGAAGTTATTTTGGGAAATCGTTACTGTTTCCCTTAAATACATTTTCCAAAATTTTTCAGATCAGTAATATGTTAGTTATATAACTTCATGATTTATCAGTTATGTTTATTGAAAACCATGGCTTATTTAATAATTGATAAGGCTATTTACAGGGTAATCGTACACTCATTCACATGAGCACATGTGCACTCTCTCTCTCTCTCTCTCTCTCTCTCTCTCTCTCTCTCTCCTGATCCATTTCCAATTCTCAAATGTAAACAGTACCACACTATTTAATTTTCAAATCAAAAATGAAATTCCAAATGCCAGTCTGACTGCAATATGCTGCATTAGGAGATCAGACATATGCATGGATGTTTTGGATACAGTAAATTAATTTAATACAGTATACATTTAATGCAACCTTAACCTTTTACTTTACCATTGATGCGAATTAAAATAACTAGCATGTGCTTTCAATTTATGAAGAGAATGAGATTCGCCTATCTAAGGACAGGAAATCTCTGTAACAAACTCTTCTCATCTTGACTAATGTGTGGTCATAATGTCTGCCTTAGGTAAGTTTGTCTGCCTGGTAGGGTCACCCAAGGCAAACAGATCCTATGTGAAGGTACAGACAAAGCACGCTTCAAAAGACCTATATGAAATAAACAACAAAATACAAGGACACAGTTTCCCTTGCTAGGATTCAAGTCACTGGGGTTCCCCCTGGAGATCCCTGGACCCCTGCAGCCAGGCCTGGGGGCGGGGCTTGAAGGCGAGCGCCTGGTGGTCAAGCTTCTGCCCATGGAGCCGGCCGGGCCCAGCCCGACAAAGAGACATGGGTCTGTCCTCCTATGGACCCACCTCCTGTGAGAAGGGCTATAGAGGTTGGGTGCAGTATGAGTTGGGAGTGAGCCAAAGGGATGGATTCTGTCAGACTGATCCTCTGCTCCTGACTCTGACTCTTGGGACATGGAATGTCATCTCTCTGGTGGTGCCTAAGCTGGTGCGTGAGATGGAGAGATACTGACTAGGTATAGTCGGACTCACCTCAACGCATAGCTTGGGCTCTGGAACCATCCATCATAAGAGGAGCTGGACCTTATTCCATTCTGTAATTACTCATGGGGAGAGGCAGCAAGCCGGTGTGGGCATCCTTGTTGCCCCCCGTCTCGGTGCCCACACAGTACGGATCTCCTTGGTCAACGAAAGGGAAGCTTCCCTCCACCTTGGGGTGGGAGATGCATCCTGACTGTCATTTGTGCTTATGCACCAAATGACACTTCAGATTACCTACTCTTCTTGAAGTCTTTAGGGGATATGTTGGAGAACGGTCCCTCAGGAGATTCATTTGTTGTCCTGGTAGACTTCAATGCCCATGTGAGCAACAATAGTGTGACCTGGAATGGTTTGAACGGTGTGTACGGCCTCACCAGTCTGAACCCGAATGGTGTTTAATTGTTGGACTTCTGTGCTCTTCACAGTTTGTCCATCACAAACAGCATGTTAAAAAATCAGGGTGTCCATAAGTGCACTTGGCACCAGGACACCTTAGGCCACAGTTCGATGATCGACTTTGCAGTCATGTCAAGGGATTTGTGGCCACATGTTATGGATACTTGTGGGAAAAAGGGGACTAAACCGTCAACTGATCACCACTTGGTGGTAAAGCGGAGCCTGTACTGATCCATTGTGGTGAAGAGGGAGCTGAGCCGCAAGGCAAAGCCCTCAATTCATCAGTTGATCCACTTTTCAACTCTCAGCTATGGTCACAGGCTTTACGTAGTGACTAAAAGAACAAGATCACGAATACAAGCAGCTGAAATGAGGTTCCTTCGTCGGGTGATGGGGCTCCGCCTTAGAGATAGGGTGAGAAGCTCAGCCATCCGGGGGATGTTCGGAGTAGAACTCCTCTGCATTGAGAGGAGCCAGTTGAGGTGGTTCAGGCATCTGCTTAGAATGCCTCCCGAAAACCTCCCTGGTGTGAAGTTTTGGGCATGTCCAACTGGGAAGTCCTGTCGACCTAGAACATGCTGGAGGGATTATGTTTCTTGGCTGGTCTGGGAACACCTCACTGTCCTCCCGGAAGAGCTGGAGGAAGTGGCTGGTGAGAAGGCCATTTGGACCTCATTGCTTAGGCTGCTGCCCATGCGACTCGACCCTGGATTAAGCGGAAGAAGACGAAGATGAAGATGAACATATTAATACAATAGGAAAAAACTGAATGACAAATGAAGAGGAGGGCATGTAGTCAAATTCCCCAGATGTTTTCTTACTTTTGTGGTCCACAAACAAAGTTGGGCAAAACTAGACAACAACAAACAAATAAAGAAACAAAAAAATACACAATTTGAAAAAAGAATAATGAAGGCATATTAACTAAGAATAATTGTATGAAATAAGTAAACCATTGAGTTTAAGCAACTCAGAATAAATAAAAGAAAGGAAAGAAAACACAGAAAAGGGAGAAAAGAAGAAAAGAGAGAAAAAAGGGGAAAAATGTAAATAAATAATAAACAAAGGGTGCTGGGGGTCCATCAATCGGGGGCAGAGACTGAAGAGAGTGAAATAATGTCAAGAAGTTTAGACCCAATTCTTGTTCCCAAGCGGCCTTGACTTTAGTAAATGATGAGGAATCAAAAGACAGAATTTCATTTTAAACTTTAGAGAAAAGTGACTTTTTTTAAGTGGATCGTGGTTCAGAAGCCCTCCCCCCTCCCCCGTAGGCTCAGGGGTTAGGAGGAAAAACTGGAAACAAAGCTTTAGCACAGTGTTTAATTTGAAAAAGATGAGAGGAGGGGATATGAAATTCTCCTGAGGGGTCCATAAAGCTGAGAAAGACACCATCCTTGTAAAGATCATTAAAACATTTCAGACCTTTATCATGCCATGCAAAGAAGGTTGAATCAGAATGTGCAGGTCGAAACAAATGATTTCTCAGTAAGGAAGCTAACAAAAATGCTGACTTAAATTTGAAGTACCTCCTGAATTGATACCAAATGTTTAGTGTGGAACAAATCATTTGGTTATTTTTAAAAATTATGATCCACGATCCATGTAGGGCTCCTTACCATGCTTAGGATCCTGCTTGAGCAGGAAGGAAATAGCTGTAGCAGTAGAAGTGGAAAAATCCCCAGAAATTTCCAGGAACCGTGTTATTTTGCCGAGACTTTGCCTCCAAGTCATCACATTTATTGTCTAATCTTATCAGTTCTGCTGACAAATGTTCCACTTTAGCCTGAAACGTAGTGATATTGTCTATGCAGTTGGGAAATGATGTTTCCATTTCACCTACGATGTTTTTCGGAGCACGCACATCAGAAGGTCTTCACTACCTACTGCTCAGTCTTGATGTTTGACAAGTTCTCTGTCAGGGCTTGAAGATCGGTTTTGAAAATAGCCGCCATCTCGACACGGAGTAACGAGGGCATTTTGGTGGTAGGTGTTACCTGTAGCTCCGTCCGGGCTGGAAAGGAAAGCTCCACGAGCCTGAGGTGCGGTGTGAGAAGCAGCCTGCTGTGATTATATTGGTGGTCTAGTATTTGCAGGCATATTATTCAGCAAAAAAGGGCAGTGGTGGCTTGGTGGTAAAGGGCGCTGGATCACTGATCCTAAGGTTGGAAATTTGAGTCCCACTCTCCACAAGGTTGTCACTGTCCCCCCAGTGCAGCTAACCGGGTTATCAAAGGTCGGCCATTTCTCTCACTGTCTATGGTGAGAGGCATGCAAAAGAACCATTACTGACTTTTAAAGAGTAGGGCTGCATAGCCGTTAGCATGTTTCCGTCCCTTGCTAAAGGGTTGAGTCAGGAAGGGCATCTGATGTAAAAACCTATGCCAAAGCAAACATGCGAATGAGATGATTCGCTGTAGCAACCCCTGGAAAAAGAAAAAGCCGAAAGGAAAAGAAGATTTTTATAGCAAAAAGTGGGTGTTTAGACCTGATTATAATGGTGTGGGAAAACACACTCTGAAGAAGATAGAAAAAGTGTGCCTAAAAAATTTTTTATAAAGTTTGTAGCAGGAGCTCAGAAAGACGCATCCTACTCCATCAGTTGATCTACTGGAAGTCAGTTTTTTTTAATTTCTCATTAAACTTTTAGATAACATCAACCAAGTTCACCATGGCTTTTGGTATTCGACTATGCAAATACTGGATGGAAATTTTGTTTATAATCAAGTGAGCCGTCTCATGAGAGTGGGAATACCATGAATTACTGAAGTAAATGTCCTTTCTCTCCTCTAATTCCTTTTAAAGGATCGACAGACCTTGCTCCTGGGTTTCTAATGTCTTGCCGTTTTATTCTTCTTGGCTTTTTTCCCAGAACAAATACTGCAGGCACACTAGGGTAACTGTGGCCAAAATCTGCTTCTGGTCCACTTCACTGTACATAAGTTTATCATATTTTACATTTTCACAAGGAGAATCAAGTGAAATAATTTCAAAAATAAATCTAAATGCATTATTCTAAATAGTGATCTTGCAAGATCTTCAGTACTGTATTTGACTAAAACCTCTGTGTCTAAAAACTCTGTGACGAAGACTACTGTCTTCAGGTGTCAAAATGTGTCACACTTTAAGTTTACACCTCAGTCCTGAGTCTTATCCTATAAAGTTAGCATAGGTTGCACACATACACATACTGCAGCAACTCAGGATTTATGATCATGTATGAACAACCACAACATATGATGTACCTGATTGTTTTTAGATGTTTTAGAAGTTGCATGCATTCCTCACCCTTTCTTAATTATGATGATAATGGCCCCTAATAACAGAATGAGGACTACCAGCCCCCCTGCACAGATTCCAAGAATCAACCCCATCTCCTCTGAGTGCTGTGTCACCTCCAGTGCCCGCCGAAGGTCCTTACAGGCTGCTGTAGAATACAAATACAGAGGAATTCACATATTTATGAAACATCTTTCCATGTGAATTGCTAGAATAAAATCCTCATATGCAAAAAAAAAAAAGTACATATGAAGAATCAGAAATGAAAATGTGACTGGAAAATAGTTATATTTTAATGTTTCAATTAAGAAATGATCAACCTGTAGCTTGAAACAGAAGGAGCACACTCCGTCTAGCAGGCTAAACCCAAATTACTATTTTCACCCATCAGCACCAATTTACTACAGTCATTTTACATGGCACATCTCCATGGGAACTATATAACAAGACTATGGTGCTTGTATGGAATGTCCGCACACAGTAAAGCCTACAAAAATTAACCCATTGGCACCTGAGACAACTTCAGATGGTCAACATCCTGGACAGGTTCTTTTTTTTTTCCCCAGCACTCTATTCCATTCAACATTTGTCTATAGTCATTTTAAAGGTTGAAGAAGCTGAACTTTAATATTGGCGCTGTTGGGCAGAAATCTTGCCCGAAAATCACTTATTTTTAAGAAATCGGGAAAAAAAGAACATCCTATAGTCAAACCTGGTTTTCTGTCTTCCTATTTGTATCATCATAAATGTATATATATTTGCATGTGTCACCCTCAATGGAAAGATTACAAGGTTTATCGTAGTTGTATATGTACTCAGTTTTTAGTGTAGTTAAATACATTAACCAACATGTTTCGATATAAAAACAGAAGTTAGAATTATGGGTAGTGGTGGTCCGGTGGGATGTACAATTGCTGATCTCTACGTCGGGCGTTTAAGCCTAACTAGGTCATCAAGGGTTGGCCATATCTCTCACTGTCTATGGTGACAGGTATGTAAAAGAATCATTGCTGACGTTTGTAAAGAGTAGGCTGCATAGTAGTCAGTGTGTTCCTGTCGTGTGATGGCCTGGCAAGCTGTCCAGGGTCGGCTGAGATGGGCACCAGCCTCCCCATGACTCTAATTAGGATTAAGCGGTTTAGAAAATGAATGAATGAAGACAGAATTTCAATGATCTGACTGCAAAAGCTATTAAAAGCAAATTACAGGGTTCTCTACCCTGTTCTCTCACACATTTCAGGAATCAAGTAGATAAAAATATTCTTTGTAGTCAGTTTCCAAATAATTGCCCATTACGACTAGTTTATACTTTATGAATGAAAGTACCAACTAGTCTGTCTCAATACTGCTACCTACCTTAATGGTGTGTAAAATAGCATTTGTGCTTCATGGAATACAAAACTGGATATAATAGCTAGTGGTGAACACATCTGACTCATAGCAAGAAGGACCTGGGTTTGAGCTGGTTTGAGCAAGAAGGGCATTTCTGTATAGCAATTGTTCTCCATGTGTTTGCATAAATTTCCTCTGGGTGTCCAGGTTTCCTACCAGAGTCCAGAGTCCAAAGACATGCGTATTAGGCTAATTGAATATTATTGGTTGCCCCTGGGTGTGTGTGTGTGTGTGTGTGTGTGTGTGTGTGTGTGTGTGTGTGTGTGTGTGTGTGTGTGTGTGTGTGTGTGTGTGTGTGTGTGTGTGTGTGTGTGTGTGTGTGTATGTGTGTGTGTGTGTGTGTGTGTGAATGGTTGCATGTTTGTACTACCCAGCAATATTCTGGCAAGTTGTAAACGATGTACTCAACCTTTACTTAGAGTCAGCTGGAACAGGCTGCAACAGTCTCCCCTTGAGCTTAATGGGTAAAGCAGTTTGTAAAAATGAGATGAGATGGCCAGCTGTAAACAAAAGATTTTTGCCAACTTTGGAATTGTGGCATGCTAGTGTGACACAGTGTGCTGGGCCGTTCCACTTTCTTTTAGCTGGAATTCCCATCGTATTAGCTGGAATTCCCAATTGCCATGCACAGAAGTATCACCGTTCATCTTGTTTGAGATCCCAATGGACTGAAGGTGGAGTATTCTGACAACTAATCAGGGCAAAGTAGGCAGAGAGCACAAAAAGAACATAAATATGAGGAGTAAGGCCTTCAAGTGTATGCAGTCAAAATTAGGTTCAGGGGAAGTGGGGAAGCAGCTTCCTGAAGAACTGGGATTTTTTAAAATTAGGACTTACACTCTGATGCTCCACTTCTAAATAAAATAAAAAATAACAGTATGAAAATGGATAAAATATGTGAACTTTAAGGTAAGTACCAACAATTTTCAAGTATTTTTTTAACAATATATCACTTTGTTTGTTTGTGTGTACATATCAGCATCAGTAATACTGATAAAATTTTAAAAAATTAAATAAATCTTCTTCTTCTTCTTTTCCTTTCGGCTGTTCCCTTCAGGGGTCGCCACAGCAAATGATCTGCCTCCATCTCTCCCTATCCTCTGCATCTTCTACTCTTCCTCCAACGACCTTCATGTCCGCCTTCACCGCATCCATAAATCTTCTCTTTGGTCTTCCTCTGGGCCTTTTGCCTGGTAGTTCCAACCTCAGCATCCTACGACCAATATACTCACTATCCCTCCTCTGTACATGTCCAAACCATCTCAATCTAGCCTCTCTGACTTTGTCTCCAAAACATCTAACATGTGCTGTCCCTCTGATGTACTCATTTCTGATCCTATCCATCCTCGTTACTCCCAAAGAGAACCTCAACATTTTCATCTCTGCTACCTCCAACTCTGACTCCTGTCTTTTCCCCAGGGCCACTGTCTCTAAACCATACAACATTGCTGGCCTCATCACCGTCTTGTACACTTTTCCCTTCATTCTTGCCGATACTCTCCTATCACACATCACACCGGACACTTTTCTCCATCCATTCCAACCTGCCTGCACACGCTTATTCACCTCTTTTCCACACTCTCCATTGCTCTGGATTGTTGAGCCTAAGTACTTAAAATCCTCCACCTTCTTTATCTCTGCCCCCTGTAACCTCAAAGTTCCTCTTGGGTCCTTGTCGTTCACACACATGTATTCTGTCTTACTAAGACTAACCTCCGGTCTCCCTGATCACATTGGCTGTGGTTGTCCAGTCATCTGGAAGCACTTCCTGACTACCCAAAGCCTGTTTCAACTCCTCCTTGAAGACAACATGACACTTTTCCTTTTTCAGCTTCCACCACTTTGTCTTCTGCTCTGCCTTTGTCTTCTTCACCTTTCTCACCATCAGTGTCATCCTGCACACCACCATCCTATGCTGTTTGGCAACATTCTCACCCAATACTACTTTGCAGTCACTGACTTCCTTCAAATTACATCGCCTAAACAAGATGTAGTCTACCTGTGTGCTCTTACCGCCGCTTTCATAAGTCACCCTATGCTTCTGTTTCTTCTTGAAGAAAGTATTCACCACAGCCATTTCCATCCTTTTTGCAAAATCGATTAACATCTGTCCTTCTGTGTTCCTGTCCTGGATATAAAATAACCAATGGACCACCAATAATAACTGTCTTACAAAATACCATACAGCTGAGCCACTGGGAGCACCCTGGGATGGAAAACATTTGGTGGAAGAATTTGTGGAAAACTAAATACATAATAATAATAATAATACATAGATTTTGGAACTGTCTAAAAATGGAGCTCCAATAGATATCTCTGTTGACACATATCAGAGACCGGTGTAATAAAAATAGACCCTGTTAACAGCTGAATCAATTTCAGCCATGGAATAAATAAATAAATATTCCCTGCGTTTCGCAAATGTGGAGTGGAGCTTAGCACCAAGTATTCGTTCCCCCCTTTTCACTAGCTAATGTCCACGTGCATTTGTATCAGATGTCTTGTTAGGTGGTGTCATCAACTCCCTCATGGACACAAACTGAGCATCAAAATCATGTCCTATTCCTATGGGTTCAACTTTAGAATTCCACTAAAAAAGCAAGAGATGCATTTAATATGTATACAACTAACAACAAAAAGATATCTGAATCCTTCAACAGTTCGCTCCTCTTCTTCTTCTTTTCCTTTCAGCTTTTTCCCTTTCTCGGAAGTCACCACAGCGAATCACTTGATTCGCACATTTGATTTGGCATAGGTTTTTATGTCGGATGCCCTTCCTGTCACAACCCTTTAGCAAGGGACAGAAACACACTGACGGCGTTGCAGCTACTCTTTACGAAAGTCAGCAATGGTTCTTTTACATGAACCTCTCAGCATAGACAGTGAGAGACATGGCCCGCCTTTGATAAATCAGTTAGCTGCACTGGGGGGACAGTGACAACCCTGTTGGGACTCGAACCCCAAACCTCAGGATCAGCGATCCTGCGCCCTGTCCACTAGACCACCACTGCCCCTTAGTTTGCTCTATAATCCAAAAAAAAAAGTTACTAGAAAATAATAGTTTTGAAAGTGTGGCATGTTTTTAACATAAAAAGCTGACAGCAGCAACTGTACCACATCACCCCACAGGTTTTCAGAGCAATATGGCAAGAATTCACAAGAATGTTCAACTTCCTAGCCGAACAATTACCTGAGTATCTAAAAATGTGTGCATGAGAGGGTGTGTGCATGTGTGTGCATGTGTGAATGCATATCGTTGAACAAGCCAATCATACAAGCCAAGGCTGTATTTAACATTTCTTTAAAACACAGACAATATTGACCGATTGAGATGTTAATCTCTGATGAATTCAGGTTTCAACCGACAAAATCAATCATGGCAAAATTTTACCTTCAGCTCTGCTTTTTACTGCACCAGCCAATGTTTTAGTGACACTTCAAGAATCCAGTGGCCTTAAAGTATGTTTTCCATCGGTTAAATATTAAAATCACAAACAGACATTAGATAGATAGATAGATAGATAGATAGATACAGCTTTATTAATCTCACAATGGAGAAATTCACTGTTACAGGCTCTTGAGGTACCATCAGTAGGGGGTGCAAAAATAGATACAAATACAAACATACACACGTACATATATATTATATAAGTAAATAAATAAGTAGATACATAAATAGTATAAATTAATAAACAATAAAAGAAAAGAATGGAGCAACTTTATAGACTGGCCTATATTAACAGTGATCAATAGCACTGATTTCATAAATGTGTAGATGTGGCGATAGAGATTTTCTGACTGATAATGATTATCACCTATCTTGTTGATTCCTCCACAAAATACAAAATTCATGATTTTCTGTCCTCATGTGTGTCAAAATGTACACATGATGCCACATGATTGGCTGATTGGATAAGTGTACAAACTACCAGGTGTATGAAGTGGACAGTAAGTTATATACAGGTTTAAAAAAAAAAAAAAAAAAAAAAAAATCCAGACACCAGTTAGGCTTGAAGTTTTGACACACTAGGAGGCGGTTATTTTACTCATTCTGTTGTATACTTTGCACTTATGAAAATAATTTTCCAAGAGGTTAGTGACAGTTTCTGGCCAGCTGTTAGCGTTTTCTTACAACCCTGGTAGCTGAGAAAGTCAGTTTGAGCCTAAGGAAAGAGGTCTGTGCTACTGCACTGCAGAAGACCAAGCTAAAAATAAAAGTGTGTAGATTGAGGCATCTAGGACAGTGAATAAAGGAATAAGCCATAGTTACCTTCTGTATCAAGGCCTATTTGAGCACACTCCTATGCTAGCGACACATTTTTGATTGTTATCGGTTCATTGTCATTTGTAATCCTCATCATCTTAACAACTAATAAAGCAATGTGTACAAATGGGAAGAGAGACAGAAAAACGAACAATGGGAAGACATCTATTAAAGTTTACGACAGATGTACTCAGAGTTTCATTTTTCCTGACACATTTTTTTCTTGAATATCAATTAAGTCCTGCATGAGCATGAAATTTGTTTCAAGATTAATGCTAGTGCATGCTGAGTGCTCCAAAAATGGAAATTGGTACTTAGAGAAGAAATGAAAGTCTAGTTGTGTGAAGACTGCCAAGGGACTGTTAATTAAACTGTCACCTGCATGTTGAATTGGGTGCCCTGGCTGCTCGGTTGTGCAAGCCTGTGCAATTTTCCAACACTTTAAGCACATTATGGGGCAACACACACACACACACACACACACACACACACACGCACACACGCACGCACGCACACACGCATGCACGCACGCACGCGTACACACACACACACACACACACACACACACACACACACACACACACACACACACACACACACACACACACAAAGATTTTTAATCCTATATTTATATGGCAGGTCAAACAAAATTGGGTTGCCTATTGGGTAAAATGAGTATTTAAATTTATTTGTCATAGAATAAATGAGGACATTTTAAATTTAAGTCCTTCACATTAGGATGTTAAAAACATCAACAGTCAGTTTGAATGGATAGTATTGTGTTGTATTTATTCATGTTGAATCAGTTTTATATAGTCACATTTTATTCCTGAAACTGATTTTTTCCAGTTGTGCATACATATGGATATGCATAATTTAACTTGAATAATAAAACTCATGACTGAAAATGACTGAACAATGTGGTAAAGTCACACAGCTGAGTGGCTATTTTAGATTATTCTTCAGAAATTAATGTCAAAAAGATATTGAGAAATGCAGGCTCTATCCATTCCTTAAAAGATCATGGCAATGCTATTCTGGGGAATGATATACTGATACACCACATTGATGACGCATTATACTTACACAATCTAGTTTTCTTCTTGATGTAAAGTTATTATGATGTAGCAAAGAGATCTGAGTTTTCTTCAAAAATGTCATTATTGAGAGCTGTGGTGGCCTGATGGTAAGGTGCTGGATTACCGATTCCATGGGTGGGGGTTCAAGCCTCACTGTCAAAGGGTTGTCAGTGCCCCACCCCCCTCCCCCCATAGTGAGGGGAATGTAAAAGAACCATTACTGACTTTCGTCAGGAGTGGGCTGCATAGCTGTCAGCATGTTTCTGCCCTGCGATGGCCTGGGTCTAGTCAGCTGAGATGGGAGTCAGTCTCCCTGTGACCCTAATTAGGATTAAGCAGTTCAGAAAATAAATTAATGGTGAATGTCATTATTGCAGCACTCATCATATGCGATGTGTAAATTATTGTATTTTATCCACAGTTAACAAAACTAGACTTGACCTTATAATAGGATGAAAAACAAATATTAAAATGCAAAGCAAACAGTGCTGAAAAATGTAAAACATCTTATTTTTTTCCAACAATGTTATGTGCAATCATATAATACTTGAGTGCAAAGAAGAGAAAGGAAAGGGATGAAGATTAAGTATTGACTTGAATATTTGAATACTTGAACAATAGTTTATAAAGCAAACTACGCATGGAGGTTTATATAATTATTTTTACAATTTATTTAAATGTCTGAAAATCCTTGTGTAGCTTAAACCTAAACTAATAGGCTTAATCTGTCTGGTACAAGCCCTGCTTGTTAATGGCCTGTTTTGCTAAAGCTTGAGTAAAAAAAGGACAAGTACTCTGTAATTAATCACATCCCATCTGTACAAGGTGATTATGTGTATAGTTGATGCAAGATGAGACACTTACAAAATGGCTGCTCTAAGTTGTTGGCTTCATACTCTGAAAGTCTGTTATTCACTTACATTACTCAGTCAAAGAAATAGTATCCCCTCCTTCCTATCCTATCTCTTCAAAGTCAATATAGCCACAAGGCTCAGTGCAGGCTGAGTGAGAACTGAGAGCTATAAATACCAGAGGCCGCCAGCTCTGTTCTGTGACAGTGCTCAATAGGGGCTAGCAGTGGCCTTTATTGTCATCTAGATGGGCATTCATGCTGATGCTATTTTCATGTTTTTGCGAGTTCTCTGAGAGCCCATTTCGATGGCTACATATGTGTGCATAATGTAAAGGACTCACTCCTCCTGAGCTCTCTAAAGTTTTACTGATTTATTTGAGAATTTGAGTGTGGTCGTGACTAAGAATCCAAATTTGATGCAGGCTATTGGCCATTCCCATTTTGGCTCAGGTGAGTCCACAGGCATGTGCATGTCTGAGATAAAGGATTTTTCTTATGTGAAATGTATATCATCATTAATAAACAAATAAAAAGGCTAAATTTAAAGTATTTTTAAAAAGTACTTAAATTTCCTTTTTCAAATTGCTTGATCCTTTATGAGGATTGCAGAGAGGATGACACTAATCCCAGACAACGCCGGGTGAAGGCAGGGTACACCTTAAACAGCTCACCAGACGATGACAGGCCAATACACACAACTATTCATATTCACCTCTGTGGAAATCGAGAATATCCAGTTAGCCTAATCTTTTTGTACTGTGGGGAGAAAACAGGAGCACTCGGTGGAAACCCACACAATAAGTACAGGTAAAATATGCAAACTCTAATGCCTCTAGTAGGGTCACCCAAGACAAACAGATCCTGGGTGAAGGTCCAGACGAAGTGTGGTTCAGAAGACCCCTGCAGAAGGACAATTCTTATTCCAAACACAGGCAGATGGAGCTTGTTAACTTTGTCAAGCAGTTCATCTAGGACAAGGACAATTCTAATATAAAACCTATGACCCGAGGACCTCGCTGTTACCATCCTAGCATGCTTGACTATAGCAGTTGAACCACAGGTGTAAAGGGTGGGGCCAGTACTGAGCACACTGAACTCCACCTAAAAGCTCCATTGCACAGGCTAGAGGGACACGTCTACATCTCTGTTGTCACCAACTCTGAAGCCCTGTAGTGATGGGCGAGGGGCAAAAACGGCAGGTGGCAGATGACACTGGAAGGCACAGCTCCAATCCTGCATGCAGCTGGTTCAGGATATTGGTCATCTGGTGTTAATCTGAGATGACAGCATCACCTGGCTGCACCCTGAATGACCGCGCAGCCCTCTTTAGGCACAGCACTGCTTGAGCCACACGGAGAAAGGCCTAGAAAAGGTGGCCCAAACAAAGCTGGTCTCTCATCCCCCAGTTGGCTTGCCGCAGTCAACGGGCATCTTCTCAAGCGGTCAAACAAATTCAAAGCAAGGAAGGTGCACACCCACCTCCTAGGATGTAAAGCCTTTAAAACTCGCATGCTGGAACATCAGAACCATGCTCAATACAGCTGACAGTAACCACCCTGAACGTTGCTCCGCTTTGATAGCGCATGAACTGTCCAGGCTAAATGTCATCATTGCTGCCCTTAGCGAAGTCCGCTTCCCAGAAGAAGGCTGCCTCCATGAGCATGGTGCCAGCTACACCCTCTTCTGGTCAGGGAAACCTGTTACAGACAGGTGTCTCTCGGGTGTTGGCTTCATGGTCAGAACCTCCATCACTTCCAAGCTGGAAAACCTGACAACTGGTCACTCTGACCGCATCGTGTCCATGTGCCTCCCTTGGGAAAACAAGCAGTGTGCCATATTTTTCAGCACACAAAGCACCCCTATAGAGGACAAGGTTATAATCCTTGGTGACTTCAATGCCAGAGTGGGCTGGGATGGTGATACCTAGAAAGGAGTACTTGGCAGATATGGCGTTGATAACAGCAATGACAACGGACGTCTCCTACTGGAGTTTCGCACTGAGCAGCAATTTGTCATCACCAATACCATCTTTAACTCCACCATGGCTGGTCCCAAGCCCGGATGAGAAAGGAGCAGGGTTGTGCACAGCGTTAGCTGCCCAGCCATGTAAAACTCCTAAACGCTACGGAAACCAAGTCAGAAAGGCAAAAAGGAGTCCAATAGGTATTGGTTGTGTAAGTAACTTTATGATTGCCACTAGCCAAACCAGACATGGAGCTAATGACATGAAGAATATTTTTCTGGGCCCCAAACACAAACTTTACATTGGTGGATGGAATGTTTGCATAATGTATGAGACAGGAAAGACAAGTCAGGTGATACAAGAAATGAAGAGATACAAGCTAGATATACAATATGTGAGTGAATGCAGGTGGACAGGCAGTGGAACAGTCAAGACATCAACGGGTGAACAGGTCATCTTCTCCGGCAGAATGGACAATCATCACTCAAGAGGAGTAGCTGTAATTATGAACAAAAAAGCACAAAACGCTCTGATAGAATGCCATCCAAGAAACGAGAGAATAATAACAGCTAGATTCTTCTCAAAATACTCAAAGATGACCATAGTGCAGTGCTATGCACCAACAAATGATGCCGAAGAGGAAATAAAGAATAATTTCTACCAGAAACTACTGCAAAGTATTGTCAGCTAGGTACCAGCACATGAACTGCTAATACACTGTGGAGATTCCAATGCCAAAGTTGGGAATGATAACAGCAACAGAGAAAGGACCATGGGAAAAGCTGATGTGGGAAATATAAATGAAAATATTGAACTGTTCAGCAATTTTTGTGGACTAAATGATCTAGTAATAAGAGGAACCTTATTGCACCACAAGGACATCCACAAAATGACATGGTACTCTCCAAACAGAAGGTATGTCAACCAAAAAGACCATATAGTCATAAATGGTAGGTGGAAACACTCACTACTTGATGTCTGAGCAAAGGGAGGTGCAGACTGTGGAAATGACCATCACCTAGTAATCTGCAAGATCCGCTTGAAGCTCAAGACCCCAGGCAAGAAACACTCTGACCGGGAAGGATATAACATCCAAAAGCTCAAACAGCCCGTGACGCAACAAAAGTTCAAGTTGGAACTAAAAAATCGTTATCAGGCTCTTCTTGTAGCAGATGAAGTAGCAAACAACACAGGCAAAGATATAGAAAATGAATGGCCAGCAATAAAGGTCATCTATAAGGAAACATCAAAAACAGCCATTGGAGTCAGAGATAGGAAAAGAATGGAATGAATTAGTGAACCAAAATGGGATGCGGTAATGAATAGGAAGAACATCAAACAGAAGTTAGTACAGGTAAAATCTGGAAAGTTGAAGGAAAGAATCCAGGTGGAGTATTCTGCAAAAGACAAGTCAAAAAGCAAGAGCTGACAAAAAGAAATTCATAGAAGAACTTGGTACTGAAGCAGAGGCAGCTGCACAACGGGGAGACTTGAGCATGCTATACAAGATAAACAAAAAGCTGTGTGGTAAATACCAAAGCAGTGACAAGCCAGTCAAGACCAAGAATCAAGAAATTATCACAGCAGGTGACAAACAACTGCAACGATGGGCTGAACATTTTGAAGAGACTTTAAACAAACAGACAACTGGACCAGCCCCAAATATCACACCTTTTGGGGAAAACTAGACGTCGATATAGAAACTGTAACACTAGTTGAGGTCAGGCATGCAATCAGGAAAGTAAGAGACAGAAGTCCCCAGGAATTAATTCCATCACAGCAAATGTACGAAAGGCAGATATTGACACCACTGCAAAGATCTTCACAAAGATCTGGAAAAATGAAGAAATCCCTCAGGATTGGACAAATGGTCTGATCATAAAATTATCGAAGAAGGGAGATTTAACAGAATGTGATAATTGGAGAGGTATAACAATGCTTTCCATACCGAGTAAGATATTTTTCAGAGTACTGCTGAAGAGAATAAATGAAGAGTTGAAGAGTCTGGAAAATCCTTGAAGCATATGGACTTCCACCCAAGATAATCACACTCATGAAGGCATTCTACACCAACTATGAAGGTTGTGTGATGCACAATGGTAGCCAGACACGATGGTTCAAAGTGAACACAGGAGTCAGACAGGGCTATATTATATCTCACATCCTCTTCATAACTGATATAGACTGGTGTATGAGGACAACACTTGGAAATGACACAACAGGAATATGATGGACAAAGCAGACATTCCTGGAAGACCTCGATTTTGCAGATGACATCTGCCTCATCTCTAGCAACAAACAACAAATGCAGAGAAAGACAACTCGCCTTGAGAGGACAGCAAAAGCCATCGATCTTGAAATAAATGCCAAGAAGACTAAGTTAATGACCACCTATAACATGGATACAACACCAATACAAATACAGTTGTACCTCACTTTACGAAATTAATCCGTTCCAGCGCCTTTTTCGTAACCTGCATTTTTTGTAAATTGAACCGCATTTTACATGTAAAACGCGTGATTCATTCCAAGGCTCCAAACTCAGGTTGCACTTCAAACCCAAACCGGGGGATGGGTTAGCAAAGAAAACGTTCAAGCTCAGCAAGCTTCAGTCGACTGAAGTGAAAGCTGACTTTCAAGCAAGCTTACAGTGAAACCTTGTAAACAACTGCCCAGAAAACCCCTCTCCGGAGACACTCTTGAATCAACTGAAGACTGCCATCCTGCAGACATCTGAAGCAGGTCTGGGGTTCACCACAAGGAAGAACAAAGGTTGGTTGGATGAAAACAACCAGGAGATCCAGGAACTTCTGGCGAGGAAGAGACAAGCCCACCAGGCCCACTCAGCTCAACTGTTTTTCCTGAGAAGAAAGCTGTCTTCCATCACATCTGCAGCAATCTCCAGCACAAGCTTTGTGAGATCCAGAACGAGTGGTGGACAAACCTCACAGAGAGAACTAAGCAATGTGCAGATGCCGGCAACTAGAGAGGCTTTTATGAAGCCATCAAAGCTGTGTATGGCCTTACCCACCGGGTTCAGAGTCCCTTCCGCAGTGCAGATGGCCAAGCACTCTTTACAGACAGGTCTTCCGTCCTGAGCCATTGGTCTGAGCACCTTCCAGGCTCTCTTCAGCACTGACAGAGTCACCCAAGACAGCAATCCTGTGTATTCCTCAGCAAACATGATCTACCCGCCATGGAAGAACTCACTAAAGCCACAGAGCAGATTAAAAATGTCACAGCAGCAAGAGTTGACAATATTACATCAAAGATCTGGAAAGATGGCGGACCAGCGTTACACAGCAAGCTCCATGAACTCCTTGTCTGTGCAGTCATCATTACCTTGTACAAAAAAAGGGAGAAAAGTCAGACTGCTCCAACTACCGGGGGATAACCCTGCTCTCCATTACAGGAAAAATCCTTGCTTGAGTGCTCCTAAAGAAATTAATACCTACCATTGTTGAAGATCACCTCCCAGATACCCAGTGTGGCTTCAGAGCCAACAGAGGCACAACAGCAATGGTGTTCGTCCTTAGGCAGCTACATGAGAAGTGTTGGGAGAAGACCAAAGGACTGTATGTCATG
>CM045728.1:33597349-33624849 GCA_024760905.1 Plotosus lineatus
CTCCACCTTCGTTATCACTGCTCCCTGTAACATCACCCTTCCTCCTGGGTCCTTCTCATTCACACACATGTATTCTGATTTTCTGAGACTAACCTTCATTCCTCTCCTTTCCAGGGCATACCTCCACCTCTCTAGATTTTCCTGCACTTGTTCTCTGCTCTCACTACAGATCACAATGCCATCTGCAAACATCATAGTCCATGGAGATTCTTGTCTCACCTCGTCTGTCAGCCTGTCCATCACCATCGCAAACAAGAAGGGGCTCAGAGCTGACCCTTGATGCAGTCCCACCTCCACCTTGAACTCTTCTGTCACACCGACAGCACACCTCACCACTGTCTTACATCTCTCATACATGTCCTGCACCACTCAAACATACTTCTCTGCCACTCCAGACTTCCTCATGCAATACCACAGTTCTTCTCTTGGCACCCTGTCATATGCTTTTTCCAGATCCACAAAGGCACAATGTAGCTCCCTCTGACCTTCTCTATACTTCTCTATTAA
Organism: Plotosus lineatus; assembly: GCA_024760905.1. Classification (NCBI taxonomy): domain Eukaryota; kingdom Metazoa; phylum Chordata; class Actinopteri; order Siluriformes; family Plotosidae; genus Plotosus; species Plotosus lineatus. Next base: position 33,597,857 of record CM045728.1, read on the forward strand.
CATCCTCAAAGCAAGCATTGCATCTGTGGTGCTCTTTCTTGGCATGAAACCAAACTGTTGTTCACAAATGCTGACCTCTGCCCTTAGTCTAGCTTCCACTATTCTTTCCCATAACTTCATCGTATGGCTCATAAACTTTATCCCTCTGTAGTTGCCGCAACTCTGCACATCTCCCTTGTTCTTAAAAATGGGCATCAGCACACTTCTCCTCCACTCCTCCGGCATCTGTTCACTCTCTAGGACCTTGTTGAATGTTCTTGTCAGAAAATCTACTGCTACCTCTCCTAGACACTTCCATACCTCCACAGGTATATCATCAGGATCAACTGCCTTTCCATTCTTCATCCTCTTCAATGCCCTTCTCACTTCACCCTCATTCATCAGCTCTTCAAAGTACTCTTTCCATCTTCCCAGCACACTTCTGTCATCAGTCAACACAGTTCCCTCTCTGTCCTTTATCAATCTAACTTGCTGCATGTCCTTCCCATCTCTATTTCTCTGTTGTGCCAACCTGTATAGATCAGTTTCTCCCTCTTTACTGTCCAACCTATCATACAAGTCATCATACGCCCTCTATTTGGCCTTAGCCACTGCTACTTTCGCCTTACGCTGTGTCTCCCTGTACTCCTGTTTACTCTCATCGGTCCTCTCTATGTCCCACTTCTTCTTCGCTAACCTCTTCCTTTGTACACACTCCTGCACTTCCTCATTCCACCACCAAGTCTCCTTATCTACTTTCCTTCCAGAGGACACACCAAGTACTCTCCTACCTGTGTCCCTGATCACATTTGCTGTGGTTGTCCAGTCATTTGGAAGCACTTCCTGGCCACCCAAAGCCTGTTTCAACTCCTCCCCTTTTTCAGCTTCCACCACTTTGTCTTCTGCTCTGCCTTTGCCTTCTTCACCTTCCTCACCATCAGCGTCATCCTGCATATCACCATCCTATACTGTTTGGCAACACTCTCACCCACTACTACTTTGCAGTCACTGACTTCCTTCAAATTACATCGCCTACACAAGATGTAGTCTACCTGTGTGCTCCTACCTCCGCTTTTATAAGTCACCCTATGCTCCTGTTTCTTCTGGAAGAAAGTATTCACCACAGTCTTTTCCATCCTTTTTACAAAATCTATCAACATCTGTCCTTCTGCGTTCCTGTCCTGGATACCAAACCTGCCCATCACTTCCTCATCCCCTCTGTTGCCTGCACCAACATGTCCATTGAAGTCTGCACCAATGACCACTCTTTCACCTCTGGGGGTACTCTGCATCACTTCATCTAACTCACTCCAGAATCTCTCCTTCTCTTCTAGCTCACATCCTGCCTGTGGGGCATAAGCACTAACAACATTGAGCATTACACCTTCAATTTCTAACTTGAGACTCATCACTCTGTCTGACACTCTTTTCACTTTGAGAACATTCCTGACAAACCCCTCCTTCAAGATGACTCCTACTCCATTTCTCTTCCCATCCACACCATGATAAAATAGCTTAAACCCTGCTCCTAAGCTTTTAGCTTTTCTACCTTTCCACCTGGTCTCCTGAACACACAGTATGTCCACCTTCCTCCTCTGCATCATGTCAGCCAGCTCTCTACCTTTTCTTTGCATAGTTCCAACATTCAAAGTCCCCACTCTCAGTCCTACACTGATGCCTTTCCTCTTCTCTCTCTGCCTACGGTCACGCCTCCCACGTCTCCTTCTTCGACGTCTTCGACCAACAGTAGTCCAATTTCCATCAGCACCCTGTTGATTGACAGCACTGATGGCGGTCGTTGTTAACCCGGGCCTCGACCGATCCGGTATGGGGTAATACTTCTGATTTGCATCATTAAAGTTTGGCATTGGTTTTACGTCGGATGCCCTTCCTGATACAACCCTCTGCATTTCTCCGGGCTTGGGACCGGCATGAGGGGGAGAGACACTGGTTAGTGCCCCCCCCCCACCTCATGGCTGCATTTAAGCATCCAATGACCCTGCTGTGTAATTTTATGTGGCCTCTACCACTTTGTGGCTGAGTTGTTGTCATTCCCAATTGCTTTCACTTTGTGATAATCCCACTGATATTTAACTGTGGAATATTTAGTTGTTAATTCACAATGTTAATTCACACACACACACACACACACACACACACACACACACAACTTCCACATGCCTTTAAACCTTGTGGAAAACTTGAGGAAGGAGGTTTCAGCAGAATGAACCGACTGCACACACAGCTCAATGATCATCAGAAATGCTGAGGGAATTCCAGATTGCGGAAAATCTGATTGTGCACTGATGTTGGGTGGCCAGACTGTTTCCCTGACCTCACTCAGTGTTTTTTTTTCCCCCCTTCTGTCGTCTACCCCCTACCCTGTTTATACCCCCATTTCACTGGAACACGGTATTCAATGATCGTAGCGGAAAGGCGCGGAACGCAGTCTATGAAAGGGCTTCGGCATTTTTACATGGAAAATGGGTGAAAGCCCTATGGAAAAGTGGAAATCCCTCTGTGCTGAGTCTGTGCTGGATGAAAGCATGCAGTTGAGCTTGTGTTTAAGACATGCTGATCTCTGAAACCCGATTTGTATTTGCTTGATCATAATAAGGCGGTTTAACATGGCTGTGCGTGCGGCACGCTCTGTACTCCGTCCATGCGTACATGATCATCGGATGATCATGCAGACCCGATCAAAGTCTCAAGCAAACCACAATCAGCAGTGGTTCAGTGAATCAGAAAAAGGTGAAATACTCATGGTGTGCCATCGATCGGTCTTCAGAGGCCATGTCTTAAAGTGAGGGGCAAAGCACCCGGCAAGCGCTCGGTCTGATGCTGCTGCTGCTGCTGATGGTGCTGATGGTGTGTAGACCACGGAATACTCACGGATTTTTTTTCCGTGAACATGCTTTTGAACATTTTCAAAAGCACGTTCACAGAATAGTTTGGCTTGCTGGAAGCATATGGAAGTGGAGGATAACTACAGAATCACACGGAATGACACGGAAGATAAGGAAAAAATTGCGGAATGTTTGCAGATGACAACATCTTTCCTTCCGTAAGGCTGCCGTGTTCCAGTGAAATGGGAGTATTAAATAACAAGTGTATACTCATCAACCCCAAATGCTTAAAACTTTTAAGATTGCTATTCTTGCTAAAGGGTTGTGTCAGGATGGGCATCCAACGTAAAAACATATGCCAAATCAAAAATGCGAATCATTTGCTGTGGCGACCTCTGAAATGGGGAAAAAGCCGAAAGGAAATCTCTTTCAAGGAGATGGCAGCCTTCAGAAATTGCTTCCAAGCATGCATGGACAATGACGGCCACCATTTTAAGGGTGTCGTATTTAAAACATGATGTATAAAACTGTATTACATCAAACTGAAGAATCTATGTGCAAATAATAATTTAATGATATTTACTGATTTTATTATTATTATTATTATTATTATTATTATTATTTTTATTATTATTATTATTATTATTATTTATTTTTATTTTTTTATTATTATTTATTTTTTTATCTTTTTTTTTTTTTGCTTTGTTTTGTATTTATTTATCTTTGAAGATAGGAAGATGGCAGTGCTCATGGAGGATAAGTTGATGCAACCCCCCCATTAATAACTCATTCAATTAGAAATTGTACAATCACCAAAAAAAGACAAGCACATGCCCCCCACACACACACACACACACACACACATGCAAAACACTTCTATGGCATAGATTGCAGTAGACAGTTTTTAACTGTTTCAATGATCTAGTACAAATATGCTAAAACAAACAAACAAACAACTTTAACTCTTAGATATACTGTAAAATCTTCAAACTTCAGTAACATTTCTTATAAACTGATCTGTATAATTCAGTATTTACATGCATACATATTTAATGTTACTAACGTTAGGATTAATTACAAGTGTAGTTGAAGAATGTTAAATTCTAGACAATGGCATGTTTTGTATATTTTGCTTTAAAAAAATAACCATATCAATTTAATTTAGAAGTACCAAAAATTAAATTCAATCAGCTTTATTTTTGTACAAAAACAAGGAATTTGACTCTGTTTAACTTTACTCACTGTAAATTTAATGCAAATAAAGATGAATACAAAGGGAAGAAATAGTTGCAAGGAATGTGTGCAAAAAATGGGAGTGACAATATAATTTAAAATTGCCAGTATTGGAAAAAAAAATCATGACTGGGTGCAAACCAGTATTCATGAGGCTGTGAAGAACACATGCATACAACTGGCGATTTCACATTTGTTTTCCTGACATTCTGTGACTCCCTGACACTCTGTGACCTAAGTTTACAGTTCACTAGAGCATAAGTCTAGAGAGGAGAAACTGTCTCTGTACCAGGCAGTCTTGGTGTGCAGTGCCCAGGAACACAGTCCAAAGGAGAGAAGTTCAAACAGTATATGACCTGGATATGAGAGGTCTTCAGAAATGCTACCTGCCCCTTTTCTGACCTTGGACCAGTACTAGACCTGAATGGAGGTCAGATCGGCCCCGATGATCTTCTCTGCAGACCTGATTGTCCGCAGCAGTCTGAACCTGTCCTGTTTAGTGGCTGATCTAAACCAGACAATAATGGATTTGCAGAAGATAAACTGTATGATGGCAGTGTTTCAGGTAATCAACAGCTCTGGTGGCAGATTAAATTACTTGAGATGTTGTAGAAAATATAACTTCTGCTGGGCTTTCTTCCAAATGGTGTTTATGTAGGATGTCCACTTCAGCTCCTGAGAGATTTTAGTTACCAGAAACCTGATATTGCACTGGTGTCCCCAATAAACACTGTTGTTGAGGATTATGAGGGGTGGGTGTTATAGAGGGCTTTTATTGAAATCCACAGTCATCTCCGCAGTTTTGAGCAGGTCCATTTCCAGGTGGATCTGACTACTGATTAGAAAACCCAAATGGTGTGTACTACTCCCTTTACATAACAGAGCAGATGGCTTACAAACCAGGAGAAAAAGAGAAACCCGAGGCCCCGGTGCACAAGTGAACAAGACGATAGGTACATGAGATTGTCTAATTTGAGAAATAGGTGCCTGACAGTTCCTCAATAGGTATCATCATTAAATTCCAACTGCAAAATACCAGTTTCAACTTCAACAGTGACGAGGCAATATATGGGGTTACAAAGAAATAGCAATATCTGAGACCGGACAGTTAAAGATTAAGATGGGAAAAGAACACAGACACTGGCCAGAGGAAGATTGGGGAACAGGTGCTATAGATAGATGTATGTTAGGATTTTTGGGTTACAAGGACAATGGGAGATTTGTACAGGGTACGCGAGTATCTTGCACAAGGAAAGCAATCACTCCATTATGCAACACCAGATCATATCAGTGACTGATCATCGCTTGGAGCCATTAGTAGTATGACAACGATATAAAACACTACAAACCATGCAAAAAATATTTATAGAAGAAACAGTCAGGTGGTATTAGTCTGATCAGTACAGTAATCGAATATTAACCCTCTTGATTTGTTGTGCGAGCAGCCTGAATGTATGGTATGGAATAAGCACATATCAAGCCAGTCCAACCTGTTGGAGATGCTTCAGGAAGCATAGAAATTTAATCATCTAACCTCAACACAGAGATAACCAAAAGGCTATAATGTCTACAAATGGAGGATTTTGTCCAAAAGAAAAATTTGAAAAACACAATGAAGTTATTATTTAAAGTAAATTTTTTTATATATTATTATTTTAAACTTTGTCATTGTCATGACTATAAATTCATATTTATTTTGCACGACATGTCATAGATGCAAGTTTGTGTTTTTTCTTGATAAATGTCAAATTTTGTGGTTGTGTACATACATTTTAGCAACAAGTTTCTCAAACCAAGGTTTAAGCAGGGACTGAGCACTGGCCTGCCGCAGTTGAATATTAAGACTGGCTCAAAACATTTTAGGATTGGGAGGGGGGGTGTTTCATAACTCACCTTTACGTGCAATTCGGATGCAGTTTATCCTTGTTTCCTAAAGAAAAAAGATAAAAGATAATTTAGCAACAGTGGCCTGCCCAATCATGTATCTTTTTTGTGCATGTTGTATCACAAAATAAGATAAAAGGATGTACTACAAAGAAAGGCAGCAATAGTGCAAATAATATGGGCAAAATAGCTTTATAGCAGCAAGGAGATTCTAAGAAGGAACTAATTTCCCCAAAATCTGAACTGATGACATTGGTATGTTATGAAAAGGACCTTCATCAAATAACACTAATGAGATTCAAGCACACAATCTAATTCTGGCTCACCATTTCTCGACAAGGAGATGTATTATCAAATTAAGATTTACAGATGCTAATTCAGGCATTACAGGACAATTATGTAAATTTCTCCAGGCATAAAAGAATGTGAACCTCATCTCCAATTGATTCAATTGCTTTTTTCCCTAATTGAAAATCCATTCAAATTGCCTCAGTCCCTAAACCTTTCTTTAATACTACACACACTCTCTCTCTCTCTCTCTCTCTCTCTCTCTCTCTCTCTCACACACACACACACACACACACACACACACCACTCTTTCTCACCTTGTGAGAACCTTTCAGTGACATAATTATTATTACAGCTAATTAATGACTGTATCTAACTTAAGAAGGCACATTGATTCAACCACCTCAGTCCATGGTTTGATCACTAGCTAATCTGTGGTGCAGTGCAAATTATCCCCCTTTCTGAGTGGGCTGCATCTGGATTCTTTATTTTCTTCCCAGTAGTATCTCAAATGGCCAGTCATTACCACTGTGGTGAGCAAAAAAGCATTTCAGAATTCACAACACATTGATCATAGAAAAATGGCACCTGATTACTTTGAGCAAAGTAAATGCAGCTTATCAAAGCCTTCCTGGCAAATTAAAATAGTATGGTGGTTCTCCTCTGTTCTCACTCATGAACCATATGATTCTTCACACAAAACCCTATTTTGAGTAAAAGTTCTCGGAAAACAATTGTCTCAGAAATACTCAGGTATACAGATATTTAAATCTAATGTGTGAAACACACACACACACACACACACACACACACACACACACACACACACTTGGGCATTTGGACAGTTCATCTTTGCAATTCACACTCTTTAATGGTAGAAAAAAAAACAAAACAAAAAAAACAACAACAACCAAATATTGTGTGAAAATAGTGGTTCATTCTGAATAAAACTAAAAGCCCATTCTGTCAGGGCAAAGTCCACCCTTACAGTGAATGCCCGAGAATATAACTTTGACAGTATGAAACGAGCATTGGGGGTTATCAATACAATAATAAAATAAAGGTACTGTGTTGCAGGGCAGAAAACACTGCTAAGCTTTTAACATGAATGCAGTCACAAAGCTTTAGCTGACTTTTCTCACTTAATAAAATTCACGTGGAACTGGAGTCATACCCTCCACTGCAAAACGTTATCTGTCAGCAATCTCAGCCTGAGTAAATAAATTATGAGCACTATATTTAACCAGGCAGGAGGGGACTTATTAGAAGGCACACACTCAGTTTAGTGAAGACAGACTGAGAGAGCAGGAGAGAGATGACAGATTTCTGCTCAGGCCATTCATCTTGACATGGCAGAGATTGGAAAGAAAAAAGAGAGGAAGTAATTAGTGTGTGAAAGATTGAGAGACAGAAGGTGCTCAGTGGGAGATCTCTCTCTCTCTCTCTCTCTCTCTCTCTCTCTCTCTCTCTCACACACACACACACACACACACACACACACACACACACACACACACACGCGACCTCTTTGAATACAGCCACCAATACAGAGTCTACTGTATATATTTACACACTTGATTAAAAAAGCACAAGCCTTGATTTTATTACTGAGTAGGTAAGTCTCAAAAAAAGAGATCATAAACAAGATGAGCGATCCGTCTATTTTGATCAATCTGTAATCAAATTCTATGGATCAATCAAGACAGTACAGTGATACAGCAGCAAACATCAACAGATAATTATCCAAAATAATGGCTAATTACTGAGCAGATGCTTCATGCACCATTGTCAAAATTTAAAGCCACTGTTGAGAAGAAAGTGATGAAAGGAAGGAAAATGCTAACACGCAATCAGACAAAAGCTCACACTGGTGAACAGTAATACTAAATGTGGGCTTCCCTTCTAAACACCCACCTTTTTTTAACAGTAAGTGCCAGCCTTTACCAAAATTACTGGGGCATAAAATCTTGGCAAAGAGAAATGAGTATTTAGGTAAAGGTCAGGTGTGTAAATCACTGGAGCTGAGCGAAGCTACAGCGCAGCAATTCACCCTTTAAAGTGGTTGTGTTGCAAAGTGAAACTGAGGGTGGGTTATATTATAGTTGAGCTGTCACATACATTTTCAGCGAGACAAGTATAAAACAGCCCAGGGGACCAAAATCCTACTACGTAGTGTTGCTGTCCGAACTTACAAATAGAGTAGAGCCAGACTTCCAGGTGCTGAGCCACAGCGATAACCTTCTACTAAATGTCAGTGAATTTCTTTGAGGATGACACATGATGACTGGCATCAAATCAAAATGAACTATTAAGCCTCCAAATTACTGTTTTGCACATTTCTCAAGTGCATAATGGCATGTTTGTGTGCAATGTGAGTAATGAGCATGACTAAATAATGGTGGCAAGAAATCTGAGCCAGCGACAGAACCACATTGTCTTTTTCTACATCTTCGAAGAGTCATACTTTCAAATTATTGCACAAGCCATCTTTTAGCTAAAACAGCTTGCTTTTATTTGGACAATACTTAAGAAAGTACTTGGTTACTTTAGCAGTGCTGGATGTCATAGGAACTGTTTCTGTGGTATTTCTCATAATCCCAGATGGTAATTAGAGAATTAGACAGAATTGAGAGAGAATCACGTGCTTGATAGAGCTGCAAGAAACAGGATTCAGAGTGAATTCTATCCTTGCTGACGTTGCCTGATGAAGGGAAGGTGTTGGAGTAATCTCTCTCTCTTTTTCTCTCAGAAAGTTTTTAGACAGACTGATGCTACTCTTGCTCACTGGTGAGGCTTTAATCCAATGTATTAGATTAATCCCACTGTGTAGGTTGCAGACAAAGCCCCACCAACGTGTACCTTTTATTATTACCAAACCTTTAAAATTCAATAAATTAAAAATTCCTGAAAGTTTGCATGTAACATTTCTGAGGCATTTACCAAGCCCATCTGTCCAGACCAAAATTTAACAACAAATTGCCAGAACCATCCTGCTAATGTGGTACCGACTAATAACATAAACTGCCAATTATCTATTTCTGATCATCTGCACCTGTGCCCAATTATACCAGTACATGCACCCCATGCCTCAAAGCTGGGATGCTCTAAAGATGGAGAATGTTCTCCAGGAGAAAAGAAACTATTATAATACACCCTGAACAATGAATCCTCGCATGCACAACATCATGCTGAAAGTCAGCCCCAATCATAAGCTTTTAATGTCACATAAATATGAATGCTGTGTGGAAGAAAGGAGAGGAAGGCGGTGGAGTAATGCCATAGTAATTCTCAGCTTGTAACAGATTTACTGACTGTGGGAATTATACAGCATCCCCCCTGTCATGTTCAGCTAGAAAAAATTACTGCCCTTACACACCAGAGATTCTATGCATCCAAGTCCTCAGAGTGATGAGACAAAAAAACAATTAGTAGTTATTTTTCATGTCTCAATCGAAAAGACAGAATGCACAGGAGATATGGTTCCTACATCAAGAACTTTGCATCTCAGAAATATCAAACGAGAAGTACTGATTTGAGCATGTGTATGAATTACTTATTTAAAGGGAATGTGGTCAATTTTACAATAAGTATAGAATGTAATCTCAGAACCAGTACAAATAAGATTCCCTAAAAGTTGGGACACAATACAAATTGTGAATAAAAACCGAATGCAATGATGTGGAAGTGCCAAATTTCAACATTCTATTCTGAATAGAACATAGATGACAGGTCAAGTTTAAAGGGAGAAAATCTATTATTTTAAGGGGAAAATATGCTGATTTTAAACTTCATGGTGTCAACAAATCTCAAAAAAGTTGGGACAAGGCGTGGCTGCCACACGTGGGTGGAGTGCTAAACACAAACACAAACACACACACACACACACACACACACACACACACACACACACACACTTGATTCCACTTAGCAATCACAGGGTTTCTATAACAGTGACTATGGTTTCCCCATGCTCTAGTGCCTCCCCTGTGAATAATAAAACTCATCCATTTTCTGTTTATAGACGCCCTGTGATTGCTAAGTGGAATGAGGTGTGTGTGTGTTTAGCACTCCACCTGTGTGTGGCAGCCACACCCCTACAATGCGCAGAAAGATATAGAGTTGAGCCTCCAAAACCAGAGACTAAAACCACAGTGCAGTTAAAGCATAAGAACAATAAAGATAAGAATTTTAACCTTTGTGGTGGTGAGTAGTTGGAATGCATAAATGTTTTAGAGGGAGAGAAGAGGAGCATTCCCTTCCATAACAGTTTCAGGTAAATCAGCCAAAGGTGTTTTTTCGTCTTGCTACCGCTTTGCATGTATGACTCCTTTTCAGAATGTTCCTTTCTTTTCTTGAAGAACATTTCTAACGTGGCTTGTTTCTGCCTTCTTTTCAAAACCTTACGGAAGTGGCTCATGACCTTATCGTTAAAGGTGTCTTACTTCCGTAAGGTTTTGAAATGAAGGCAGAAACAAGCCACGTTAGAAATGTTCTTCGAGAAAAGAAAGTCATCCATGCAAAGTGGTAGCAAGACGGGAAAAAAAAAAAACCTTTGGCTGATTTACCTGAAGCTGTTATGGAAGGGAAATCCACTTCCCTCCCTTTCCAACATTTACGTATGCCAAGTGCTCACCACCACAAAGGTTAAAGATCACTAAAATTAAAACCACAAAAAAATTAAAGAGTCTCTCACAACACAAACCATAAAATGCACTGTACTCAATATTTTTTCACTTAATTTGAGGAACCATGGTATGAGTAACGGTACCGTTAACTTCTGTTCAAAAGATGACAGAACGGATTAAGACCATTTACGTTATTTGTAATGGGAAAAGTGGATTGGGAACCCGAACAAATCGGAATCTGAGCAACCTTTTGGAATGGATTAAGTCTGAGTACCGAGGCTCCACTGTACAGGGATCGCTTGCTTTCCACGTTTAATTGGGATCGGGATCCCCACACAATCACCGAAATCCGTAAAGTAGGATCACCCCCCGACTGACATATACGTACTTGTATATGTTTATATAATATCAATAAATACAGATTTAGTGCTATAAATGCTTCTAATAACAATTAAGCATTCAAAAATAACGCATAAGTTGTAAATACAATATAAATACACACACATACAGACACACGCAGATGCGCCATGCATGCACGCAGATGCGCACCTCACAATAATATAAATAGTTTTGATGGGAGATTTTGAGTTGGTTTTGTTTTGTGTTAGTTTAGGTTTTTTTGTTTGTTTGTTTTTTTTTTTTTGTTGTTTTTTTTTTGGGGGGGGGGTTTGCATAATTGGCCTTGTTTTTGTGGCGTTATTGTGGTACATTATTCTGGCATTATTGTGGCATTCTTCATTTATTTAATTCGATGAATATTTTAAAAAAATAACATGATGCACTGAAGGGCAAGAGAGTGAGTGATCTCTGTGAATATATATATACACACACACACAGACACACCCCGACTTACGTTCATCCATTTTACGTTAAAAAAAAAATAGTCAAATTTTGAGTTTAGATGTACCTACGTAGTACGCTGACATAATGATGCAATGACGCTGCATTCATTGTTTACAAACTACAGACTGATTATATATATATATATTAACTATTACCTGAGTATATACAGAATTAACTATAAGAGTACTTTGAAGAGCTGATGAATGAGGAAAATGAGAGAGAAAAAAAGAGTAGAAGAGGTGACCATTGAGGAGCAGGATGTAGCAAAGATCAGAAAGGGTGAAGTGAGAAGGGCATTGAAGAGGATGAAGAATGGAAAGGCAGTTGGTCCTGATGATATACCTGTGGAGGTATGGAAGTGTCTAGGAGAGGTAGCAGTAGATTTTCTGACAAGAACATTCAACAAGGTACTAGAGAGTGAGCAGATGCCGGAGGAGTGGAGGAGAAGTGTGCTTGTGCCCATTTTTAAGAACAAGGGAGACGTGCAGAGTTGCAGCAACTACAGAGGGATAAAGTTGATGAGCCATACGATGAAGTTATGGGAAAGAATAGTGGAAGCTAGACTAAGGGCAGAGGTCAGCATTTGTGAACAACAGTTTGGTTTCATGCCAAGAAAGAGCACCACAGATGCAATGTTTGCTTTGAGGATGTTAATAGAGAAGTATAGAGAAGGTCAGAGGGAGCTACATTGTGCCTTTGTGGATCTGGAAAAAGCATATGACAGGGTGCCAAGAGAAGAACTGTGGTATTGCATGAGGAAGTCTGGAGTGGCAGAGAAGTATGTTAGAGTGGTGCGGGACATGTATGAGAGATGTAAGACAGCGGTGAGGTGTGCTGTCGGTGTGACCGACGAATTCAAGGTGGAGGTGGGACTGCATCAAGGGTCAGCTCTGAGCCCCTTCTTGTTTGCTATGGTGATGGACAGGCTGACAGACGAGGTGAGACAAGAATCTCCATGGACTATGATGTTTGCAGATGACATCGTGATCTGTAGTGAGAGCAGAAAACAATTGCAGGAAAATCTAGAGAGGTGGAGGTATGCCCTGGAAAGGAGAGGAATGAAGGTTAGCCTCAGAAAATCAGAATACATGTATGTGAATGAGAAGGACCCAGGAGGAACGGTGATGTTACAGGGAGCAGAGATAACGAAGGTGGAGGATTTTAAGTACTTAGGCTCAACAATCCAGAGCAATGGAGAGTGTGGAAAAGAGGTGAAGAAACGTGTGCAGGCAGGCTGGAATGGTTGGAGAAAAGTGTCCGGTGTGATGTGCGATAGGAGAGTGTCAGCAAGAATGAAGGGAAAAGTGTACAAGGCGGTGGTGAGGCCAGCGATGTTGTATGGATTAGAAACAGTGGCGCTGAGGAAAAGGCAGGAGGCAGAGCTGGAGGTAGCGGAGATGAAAATGTTGAGGTTCTCTCTGGGAGTAACGAGGATGGATAGGATCAGAAATGAGTATATCAGAGGGACAGCCCACGTAAGATGTTTTGGAGACAAAGTCAGAGAGGCTAGATTGAGATGGTTTGGACATGTACAGAGGAGGGATAGTGAGTATATTGGCAGTAGGATGCTGAGGTTGGAACTACCAGGCAGAAGGCCTCGAGGAAGACCAAAGAAGAGATTTATGGATGTGGTGAAGGAAGACATGAAGGTCTTTGGAGTCAGAAAAGAAGATGCGGAGGACAGGGTGAGGTGGAGGCGGATGATTTGCTGTGGCGACCCCTGAAGGGAGCAGCCGAAAGTAAAAGAAGATACAGAATTAACTATCTGCTCAGATCGGCACAATCTAATGCATACTCAGTTAAGCAAAGAGAGTTGTAATATGAGTGAAAACCTGAATGCACAAATTACACAACAATTACAAATATTTATTATCTTTTATCAGAATTCTAAGAGTGTGTACTTATTTTTATATTAATATTCATTAGGATTTGTACTTGTTCTTTGTATGCATCTCTTGAATAAAGTTTACTTACTTACTTACACAAAAGAAAGAGCTCTCCGCTTTGCTGGGATTCACATCAATGCAGGCTGTGTTCTACACGCCCTTGTGCACTTGAAAGACCGGAAGTCTGTATAGCCCACAGCAAACTTTTGCAAGTACACTACTTTTGGTATTGAGCGCCTCACATATTGTAAGCGTTGACTGACTGTTTTAAGCTTCATGTCAAGTAACTTGGTATAAACAAGTGAGTTATTTGAAATTAATGTTGATATTATTTGATATATTTGATATTATTTTACAATGTTATGTTTATAATAATTGATTTAGGGGTGTTTTATGAGATACGGTAATGGTATTTATTGTGGAGCTGGTGGTGTAGTGGTTAGAGTGTTGTGCTCATGATCGGGAGGTTCTGAGTTCAAATCCCACTGAGACCCTCACTGTGCTAAGACCCCTGGGCAAGGTCTCAACCACAAGTGTGCCTCTGTTCACCCAGCAGTATAAATGGGTACCAGTAAAAATATACTGGGAAGCTAACCTGCGATGGACTAGCGTCCCATCCAGGAGGAGTTCAACTCTTGATTGCTTCATGCTACGGAAACTGGGGATAAGCACCGGCCTGATGAGCCGCTAAGCTCGGGTGTAAAAACCCAAACAGTTAATTATCAATTTATGAATGTATAGTACAGTATAAGCGTCATACCTCACACGTCATATGTAATACGTCACTGTAACAACTTACGTTCACTTTCAACTTACGTTTGGCCGTCCGGAACCAATTAAAAATATAAGTCGGGGAGCGTCTGTATATACATACACGGTATTCAACGTGATAAGTGCCTAGGGAACTTTAAAAATTGGAGTGGGTGGGCACTTATTAAAATGTACCAGGGGAGTGGAACTGTAAGTGCTTATTACCATCGAGGTGAAAAACATGAATAATAACAGAACAATAAAAGAGTTTTACTGGTATTTGTTTGATTCATTTTGTGGTATTATCCAAACTACTAACATGAAAGCTAAAAATAAACAGAAAACAACATAAATTTTTAATAAAAGATCCCTTCCTTTTCCCTCCCGGTGATGTTCCTTTAAATATTTTCCCGGAAGTAAAATCGAGCCAATCAAAGCGAATGTCAAATTTAGCACATGGCACGTTGAACCAATCAACATGAACATAAACAAAAGCACATGGCCAGGAACGTCTTTAAATTTATGAAGTTAGTAAACAGGAGAATCGGGTGAAAAATACTTGTCATCACTTTCTGATAGGTCCATATCTGGCTCATCGCTCCATTCATTCATCATACTGTTTTGCTGTAGCAGTTTCTAATGGGTCATCGGATGTGGGACATTTACCAAGAGAACACAGCAAAATATTTTCCTGTTTTTTTAAAGCACGGTGGAACAATCAAATGTGTTGTTACTGATGAACATTATAGACATTCCCCAGTGGCAGGGGTTTTTGAAATACCGTGTAAACTCACTTTTATGGGGGAGTGAATGCCTCATTTTACGGTTACAGAGACTGATTGAATAAAATTGGTAAGTTTGATCTACGATTTTGCTCCTAGTACACATGGGCGGTTATTAGACGTAAGATCAAAACATGGGGGGGGGGGCACTTATTGGAGCATATAAATATAGGAGACAGTGACAACCTGTGGTGAGTGGGACTTGAACCTCAACCTTAGGATCAGTGATCCAACACCTATACCACTAGGCCACCACTTCCCTCCAACATTGTTCAGTTGTAATAATATAAAACAATAAACTCACTTTTTCAGTTCATTCCTCTTCCACAAATCCATCAAATTATTCAACCTCAGTGTGTGATTTTAACAGTTGCACAAGTTGGACAAAAAAAAAAATGATAATAGCGTGATTTGGGCTTTTGTTATTATATGATCATATTTTATTATCTATTATTCCCTCGCACAGATCAATAGAGACGGAGATTAGAAGTCTTCGGGGGTCATGACCTAAACTTCTTTCAGCCATGCCCCTTAAAGCGACGGTGCATTCACAGTAACAAACATGGCGGTGCTCATTCACAGTGTGGGTATTGTGTTCATTACAGAATGGAGGTCATTACTTTTAATGAGCTGTATCAGTGTAACTTTAAATTAATCTGAGGTCTCAGGACGAGACCTGTAGCAATGCTTTATCCCGGTGATGAAAATGAGACTCCCATTATCCAGCTGAGCATCCTGAGACTCAAAAGCATTCTCATAACAAGACAGATGCTCCGTAGTGACTGAGATTAGGTGGAAAAACCACTGACGTATTACTCAGCGAGTCACTTAACTACGATAGCCATAATGCCGGTATTTGGACATAAAACCCGGATCCCGCTAACTTATAACCTGTTGACACCAATATCTAGCAGTTTCAGCTCTTTGGTTAATCCACCGGAATGATTGGTAAGCTCTGAATTAGTTTGCTTCACTTGGGTTTTGATCGTATTATTGAGATGGAGTAGTGCGGTCTCATTTGCACATAAAGCGCACCGGATTACAAGGCGCACCATGACACACACACACACACACACACACACACACACACATACATACATATTTTTTTTTGGATTGAAAGCTTTTAAGTGCATCTTATGGTCTGAAAAATACAGTACTGAAATCTCCGGAAATATTGAATAGTTTTATTCTTTTCTCAAATGATTTCAAAACCTGACCCCCAATTTTTGAGGGAGCAGTATATTTATGGATATTGGTGTATTTCCGCCGATTGGTTCTGAATTTTTAATTTATTCATTCATTTTCGCCCATGCTAGCCAACTCCGGGCGAGGGCAGAGTACACCCTGGACAGCTCACCAGACCATCACAGGGCAGAAACATGCTGACAGTTATGCAGCCTACTCTTGTCGAAAGTCAGCAAGGGTGCTTTTACATGCCTGACACCATAATAACCCACATAGCTGCAATGGGATAACTCAATTAGCTGGACTGGGGGAACAGTGACAACCTGTTGAGAGTGGGGCTTGATCCCCCAACCTTGGGATCAGTGATCCAGTACCTTTACCACCAGGCCACGGCTGCTTTATTTATTGATTGATTTCATTTTGTTTTGGGCCCCAGTTATGTTTAAAATAATTTTTAATTTAATATGTATTTCTATACCCATACTACATTAATAGCAATATACAAAACCTTATAAGTTTTATAAAGTACATGTGTGTATCTGTTTAGTAATATTAGCATCATTCCTTCATTTGTACAAGGTTAATAACTTTTCTACAGAAGTGTACAGATGAGGGCGGCATGGTAGCATAGTGCTTAGCATGTTTGTGTCATAGCAAGTGTTCAAATCCCAAGCTCAGCGAGGGCGTTTCTTTGTGGCTTTTGCGTGTTCTCCTTGTGCTTCAGCAGGTTTTTTTCTGAGTAATCTGGTGTCCATTCACGGTCCAAAAACTTGCACATTAAATTAACTGGCAGTTACAAATTACCCAAGGTGTGCAATTAAGTATCGATACCTTTCTTTTCCAAGTGAACTCCAGTACTGCAGAAAGTGCTAAGGATGGCACCTCAGATGATGACGATGGCTCCATTTTTATGTCTACTGTAAATTTTGTAAGGGGTATAGGCTGGGGCTACCCAACCCCAGACGCCTCCAGTGTATGTTCTGGGTGAATCAAGTATTTAATAATGTTAGTACTACACGTTTTCGTGACATTCTTCACAACGTTTTTGCCAAGTTCTAGATGACATTACCTGCAATGTTGCAGCAAAATGTTTGCCACATTCACCACAACATCGCTTGCGACGTTGCAGCAATGTTTTTAGGAGTCTACAAAGGTACGTCATTGCAACGTTTCGTTGTAACGTTGTTGCGACTTTTGTGTGACATTGTAGGGACGTTGTTACAACGTAACCGTTTTAGCTGGGTCTGTGTTTGAACTGCAATGGAATGGTGAGCTGCTCAGTGTGTACCCTATATTCAAATAGAGTCTGCTACAATAGATTCCAGCCTCTCTGCAACCTCTCGTAGCGAAAAGGATTCAAGGACATAAATGAATGAGTATACAAAAGATATTAAAATTAGCCATGAATTTATGGTCGCATTGTAGTTGAGGAATAAAAGTGATAACTGTCTTTTTTCTTTTTTAATAATTCCTAGCAATTAAATAAATGAAAATGTACCAAAAAAAAGTAATACAGAAGCTGATTACACACCCCTCGGAAGTTGCTCATGGCCTGAAAGTAGATGAGGTAGTTTTTCCTGGGATCTAGAGGACTGTTCCAGTAGCCATTGTAGGTGTGGTTGTCCCCCACAGTAAAGGGTGTGGCCTCAGGCAGGCTGCTGGGGGGGAGTTCAGCCGTGTAGTAGTGTGGAGCACCACGTGCCTGTGCCTCACCATGGGATGTGGGAACTGGAAAGCATTCCACTGTGCCCAGTTCTCTCTTCAACTTCCTCCCACTTTCCTCCTCCACAACTACCTGATACATACTGAAGACCAGAGCATAGTGAGTCAGCAATATTAATGTATTTGATGATCATAATAAAATAACACACTATTAATTTAAGTCTGCTGTTTAGTATCAACACAATTCAGATAGGCTTTACAATTAATAGAAAGACCAGGTATAGCCTCAAGACGGGTTATTCCAGGGTCTTACGTGTTTTGATAAATAGTTGAAAAGTAATTGAATATAAACAGACTAACAGAGCAGTCCTTAATATTATGTCACTGATGTAAGGATTTTATTTTACTGTGCAGTGCCACAACAGCATATGTAGTATTATAAAATTATTGAAATATGTATTGTGACCAAAAGTGCAATTCTAATAAAATTATTTCTCTGAGAAATTCAGCACAAATTTCAATCTCACCTGACTGGGGCACCGCGTCCTTGGGCAGGACGAAGCAAAACAGTAATTGTGTTTTCTGTCTCACTTATTGGTGATGGCATATCTACGTAGTCAAAGGTTGGTGCTTCACATAGGAAGAAAAAGAAGAAAGGAAGGAAATAGAGAGATATAATATGAGTCACACCAATTTTGTTATTGCAGATTTTTTCTTTATAGGGTCATACTGATGAATTATGAACACAGCAATGGATTTGAACATTAACAAAGATGCAATAATTGCAACTGTGTGTGTATTTAATTTAGAAAAAAAATTTGAACCCTTTTTCATTTGTTAATTCACAAGAATGTCAACACCTGCAAAAGCCTACACCTAGTTACCTTAGTCATCTCAGCTAGCCAAAAACAACTATTTATTCCTATTTTATTACCCCGACTTCTTATTTTAACATGGCCCTGCTGGTTGTTTAGAACACAGAGTGCAATTAAAGGGTGCAGAGTGTTAAGACATTTCAGGCCGGAACACAGTCAGTGAGAGAAGTGGAGGGAAATCAAACAATTACTGGGAAATCAATGATTATGGCATTAACAGGAATGATGTTTAACATCACAGTGTTGCATTTAGGGTTCAATTATAGAGAGGTCTCTAATAGCACTAACTCATTTAACACATCAGTATCTATTCTTGTTTTACAATTGAAAAAAAAAATAAAATAAAATAATGACAACACCCCAGTGCAGCTAAGTGGGTTATCAAAGGCCAGCCATGTCTCTCACTATGGTGAGAAGCATATAAAATAACTATTTCTGACTTTCATGAAGAGTAGGCTGCATAACCGTCAGTGCGTTTCTGCCCTGCGATGGCTGGCGAGCTGCACAGGGTATACGCCACCTTGGCGCAGGGTTAGCAGAGATTGGTATCAGCCGCCCTGTGGCCCGAAGTAGGATTAAGCGGTTTAGAAAATGAATGAATGAATAATGACTACATGCGTGGTAGCTACAAGTACACAAACGACATAGGGAACATATGCTCTAGTCAGATACAATACCAAGTAAAATATGCACATGGACATCAATAGGATTATCACTATTTCCCTAGTAAACATGTTATACATTTAAAGCATATTATTATTATTATTATTATTATTATTATTATTATTATTATTATTATTTTCCCCATTTTCTCTCCAGTTTACTCGTATCCAATTCCCACCCATCAGATATTGCCTCCCCCCATCACAAGGCCACAACCAACCAGAATGGGGCAAATGCATGCAGGCATCCAATCAGTGACATGCAATGCTAGCCATCTTCATCTTTTCGAACTCCGGGGCCACGTGAATTTGGAGTGTACCCCTTATACGAATGAGGTCACAGATGCCCATGATTGGCTGGCGATCGCTGTGAGTGACACTACCATCCCTCATGTGAAAGCTCAGCCAATTTTCTCCCATGGACTCTCAGTCATGAATGGCTGTGTGCATGAAACCTGATACGAACTTGCGATCTCTGAATTAATAATTGTGCACCTTGTCGATGCACCACTTAAAGCTCTAGCATATTACTGGATAATAACCAGAATGCATTAACAGGGTAAATAGGATCTTGAGTGGCACATTGAAAAGGATTCTCTTGGCTCTCTTGAGATCACAAGTTCGAATTAGAGAGTGTAGGCATCCCGCAGCCAGCAGCCTATAGGAGTCTCATGGAGGAGAAGATGGCATACGCTTACCTTCGTGCTATTTAGATTAATTAACCGCCAATCATGCACGCCTGTGGGCTCATGCATACAAAGGGAGAAAAGCACTTGACCTCCAAGTGTTTTACGCTCCCCCTGAATACACATGCACATCAGTTAGAAAATGGGCTGCAAGCATCACATGCCTCAAAAGTTGTGCATGCCCTTGCCACATCCTTGTTGCTGGTGGTCACATGATAGGGAGGCATATTTAATGGATGGGGATATGCAATGCATAAAATGATAAATTTTAAATAAAAAATCATAGAAAATGAGGAAAAAAGCAAATAGGAAATATAACACAGTAGTATAGGTTTTCCATTTATTTTACACAATTTCCTCCATGACCAATAAAGTATTCTGATTCTGATTAACATTTCAGATGTGGTTTTATGTATTTACCCACTTATTACATGCGGTGATTATGCAATAATATGACACCATTTACCATGCATTTACAAGGTAAATATTTGTTAATTAAGGGACTATAAAAGAGAGTTTTACTGTGCCGACTTTACCAACTCGACAGGGAGTCTTACCCTGGCGAGTTGGTAAAGTTTTGCAAATTGAAATGAGTGTCTTATGTGCGGAGAAGCATTTTAGATTGTGGTTAATCTTGGGGAAAAAGATCCTGCACAGTGCTTGTGCTCAGCATTATATTTTATTAAACATAGTAACCTTTGGAAAGATGCAATTTTAATTTTAATTTTTGTCGCAAATTGTGATGATATTTTACAATATGCCTGTACTGGAGTTAGCTGGGTCTGTGATTATCTAATTTTAACAAATCAATAATTTTGTTTGTGCATTGGTGGGGAAATAATCATGAATTCATTGAGTCAAGTCTTTTCTGTCAACTAAAGTCATTGTTATTAAAATCTGTTAATTACAATCATCCATGTACAATCCACCATTCACTTGTTTATTGGGAATCTTCTCACCCTGCTTCTCTGCCCTACATAGCAGGTCACTCTGCCGCCACCACCCAGCTTATGACATCACTTTTCAACACTGCTTGGCCAAGGTCATTGCTCCATCATCTCACTCAGATGAAACCACTGTCCCACATCGATTGTCAGCTGGGGATGCAACTCCTACTCCCTGCTCAGGGTCAGTGCAGGTCTGATCACTTAACCCCCAGCCCCATGCCTCTCTGCACAGCTTTTGAGTGTATAGCAAATACCCTAGCACGTTATTTGAGTAATAGTTTGAGAAAATAATTAATTCAATCATTATCTGTTTAAATTGTCCTCTTGATGGTCACATGGAAGCTAGAACCAGTCTCACCTGACTCTGTACGAAAGTTAAACACTGGACAGCTTGTCAGTCCCTTGAAGCGCCAACAGTTAACACTTTGGGGGGGAAACTAGCCAATTAGCATAATGTGCATGTCTACGGACTGTGATGGGAAACTGCAACACCAATTGACCATTCAGATCAGTTTACAACTGAACTTGCAATGTTTTTTGTTAAACAGAACAATACTTGTTGTCATTTAAAACAAACAAGACCTAGGAACAAAGCAAAATATATTTATTTGTTCAATACATTTTGACATTTATTAATTCATTGGCCTACTTTGTCTGCTTTAGACCTCATGTTTTTAAATGGCAGAAAAAAAAAAGAAACAACCGGAATTACAAACTTGACTAGCCTAGAGACATGCAGGTTTTTTGCTCACCACCCCAACAGACTATATTTTTTTGACTTAGAGTTTACCAGGACAAAATCTCTATGACTATGTACTCACAGACTCATCTCTCACCCTTTTGCCAAACTGTTTAATCCAATTATGGTGTGGTGAGAAATCTCAGTGGGTACTGGGCAAAGGCAGGCTATACACTGAGCAGCTCGCCAGACCATTGCAGAGCCAACACACACACACACACACACACACACACACACACACACACACACACACACAAAACTAATCACATTCACACATTCACAACTGTGGAAATTTCTAAAAGATAATAACCATAATTTTCATGTCCTTGAACGGTGGGGTAAACACGAGTACCTGGAGGAAACCCACGCAAGCAGAAGGAAAGCAAGCAAGGTCTACACAGAAAATTTCAAGCCTAAGACTCAAACTCCCGAACATCTTGGACATCTTTGTGAGATGGACCTGCTGACCATTACTCCACTTTTAATAAATATTTAGCTTTACAGAGTACTTCTTTGATGTAGATACGTTGCAGGCTGTAGAAGAACCCATCAACTTAATACCCCCATTTCACTGAAGCGCGGCAGACTTGCGGAAGCAAAACCGTAGTCATCCTCCAACGTTCCTAAGTCGTTCCTCAGTCATTCCGTCGTCTTTCGTGTCCTTCCGTACTATTCCGAAGGTATTCCTCCTCTTCCGTCAGGCCAAAATCTTCTGCGAATGTGCTTTTGAGCATGTTCAAAAGCACATTCATGGGAAAATTTTCTGACAGTGTTCCCTCCCGTTACACAGTCTTTCTGCAAACGTTTCGTCCTTTCCGCAAACATTCAGTGATCGTTCCTTTTATTCCGCAAGGCTTCCGTGAACGTTCCATGAACATTCCTCCTTCTTACGGATGGTCCAAAGCGGCCACAGAATCCCCACGGAATACTCATGGAAGGTTTGCGGAATACATGCGGAATGTTTGCGGAATGGTTGCGGATAACATGGAAGACTTGTGGTACACTCAAGGAAGTTACTTCCACTATAAATTATTCTAGTTTATTCACTTTATTTTTCCTGTTTTCCTGTTCATGTAATAAAGTTTTAAAGTTATAATCACTGTGGTTTGGACTTGTGTGCATGGTTTTTAGTCCGGAATGATTGAGGTGCAAATAAAATGAACATATTGATATTATTGATATTAAACATATTAACATGTGTTACATTTTAAATGTATTGTAAATTATAAACATATTGCACATTAGAAACATATGGTAAATTACAAAGATATGCTACATTTTAAATTTACTGTACATTATAAACATATTATACACTATAAACATATAGTATGAATGAGAGAATGAGCTTCCTTGGTCATTCCGCATATTTATAGGCGGAACCAGGAGCAAATCCTTTGATCTTTGCTGATTTTTCGGTGTTGAAACGTGGTTATGCCAGCTATTCCTCAGTCATTCCTCGCTCATTCCGTGTTGAACGTGAACATTCCGCCTTCATTCCACATGTTCCGAGATCATTCCGTGGGTCTTCCTTCTAAAAAGGAGTAATTCCACGATCGTTCCGTAAATGTTCCACCCTTTTCGTGAACGTTCCATGAATTTATCGGAGGGTTTTCTGTTGCTCTCCACACTGGTTCCGAGGGTGATCCTGGCGATTTTACGCATGTATTCCGACATTGTGCCATGGTCTTTCCTTGTCCTTTCCGCGCATTCCGTGATTGTTCTGAGGGTGTTCCAAAGGTGCAATTTTCCGTAGGTTTTTGACACATTTTCCGTGTAAAGACGCCGAAGCTCCTCTGTAGAGTGCGTTCCGTGCCTTTCCGCCATGATTCTTGCATTCTGCGCTCCAGTGAAATGGGGGTTTAACTTAGCATAGATCTTAGCAAGTTAACTTAACAGCCCAATTTATACCAAAATCTTGTTCAAGAACTAGGGTTATAACTTTTGCTAGTTGTGCCGGCCCTACCTGATCCATATCTATGCCTTGCTGGGGATGCCAAGTGAGCTCTCTGCTCTACTGAGAATGGTGGTCCACCTTCCTCAGTTTCTGATTGATCACTTAAACCCTAATCCTTCCTTACTGAGGATGTCACGCCACCTTCCTGTCCAACTGAAGGATGCTACAACAACCCCTACACAGTTAGAGCTGCCAAACTGCCTCTCCATAGCTAATGCAGTCACAACCTGACCTGCTAAGAACATTTTCCCACCTCATTGATCAGCAGGAAAAATCACCACACCTCCCTGCTTAGCTCTGGACATCACCCTGACTCCTTGCCTGAGCCCTTATCAGATGAGGATGTCACCCTGTCCCCATACTTTCTTCACTATGATCAGTGCAATGTCATATGTGGTTGACAGTGTGACTTCCTCAACCACAACACTAAGCTATTGTATCGCCTTCTTTAAACCCAATAACAAAATACCTAATCAATAGTCCTGTCTAAATGACCATGTTCCTGGACACAAAGTGAGGTCCATAAAGATATGGTATGTTGTTGTTGAATTGTAAGAACTTGGTACACAGTGTGTGTGTGTGTGTGTGTGTGTGTGTGTGTGTGTGTGTGTGTGTGTGTGTGTGTGTTATAAGTGTTATAACAGAAACCCATATTTCTAGTCTCTGTAAACCCCATATTTATAGTTTTTTTTTTTATGAATTAAACTACTTGAGAATCATCACACTAATAACTTGAAAACACTTTAAACATCCCCATATGTTTTTTTATCATGCTGTTTACAAACAGAAGTGAGGCATATTGTTATGAGTAAAATACAAGAAATAGTGATGGGACTATAGGACTGCCCAGCTGTTTGAAACATACGGCGCTGTTCAGTATGTCAGTTTATAAGGCTCCTAGGTGTTGAAAAGATGACAAGGGTGGCAGTGCTTCTGATTACAGAAAAGAAAAAAAAAACATGTTGAAGATTCTGTTCAGTTTAGAGCAGCTAATCAGACTTTGCTCAGCTGACATGCTTTTACACATCAACGTGATTACAACAGTGCATACACCCACTTGAGTATATGCAATTGTATGAAGACCCACACAGTGTTCTACATGTGCACAAAACACAACCACACACAATTTGAGACCAACTAAAAACGACTACACGTAATGTGACTAAGTCTATACATGTTTTTCTTTAAAGGAACACACCAGATGCAAATCAATATGAAGCACACTGTTATGTTCATAAATGTTCTTCACTTTAACACCCATTCAAGATCATTTAGGGTCACCAGTTCATATATATATATATATATATATATATATATATATATATATATATATATACATATATATATATATATATATATATATACATATATAGAAGAAGTCTTCTATAATCACCTGAAGAGAGAGGATGGTTTCACCACCCCTCGAAACAGATCTGTAGTGATAAATGGAGTTTCAATAGAAAGTCTTTGTCCTGTCCTTTTATTTTTGTTATTTGCTCTACCAAAAAGTATTGAGCACTCTCCTACAGAAGGATCTACTCAGAAAATATTATATATATATATATATATATATATATATATATATATATATATATATATATATATTAACATCTGACAGCATTGGCATTAGTTGTGAGTAATTTTGGTGGAAGAATAGTCTTCTACTTTTTTTTTTTTTCCTGTAGGGCATGAATGGGGTACTGTGCATTACTCACGATCACAAATCCCCTGCAGTATGCGTGACTTCAGTTCATGAAGTGTACTGTACGTTATAGCCAGGTGCCAGGTAGTTATAAAATATGTTGGGATACTATTTTTGGTTCAAGCATCAGGGCTTACCAGGTATGCTCAAAAAAATTGTAAACGTGAATCAGATTTTAAGTAAAAGCATTTACTAATCTTCTATTTTACAGTTACCCGTTACAGTTATCAGTACAGTTCAGTGACCCTGATAGGAAGCTACCTATCCCGTAAAACTTGCACTTTGCCATAAGTAAACATTTTCAGTTTTCATGGATATTCAGTGGTCTAATATCAGACTAACTGCATTACAGACAGTCAAATGGAGGTTACACTTAAAATATATAGAGAAAAGGGCTGGTTAATACTGAAAAAAACAGAACAGCAACAAAAAAACAGACTTTAAAAGTGGTATGTTCCAGCAACAGATGTATTGTATGTACATATACTGTAAGCACATACATAACCCATAAGCATTTTTCTTCTTTTAATCTAGTGATTTTTCTTGCCACTTACGCATAATGCTGGTGTATTTTTAAATGGAAAATACTGTTGGAACAGTATCTTCCTTGAGTTTTACATTCAGTTTATTAATTCCATAGCCTGAATGAATGCATCGAAAAAATATTCATGGAACACAATATGATTCTGATTTGGCTAGCACTTCCAGATATAACTAACATCAGTCCATTATCTCTTCAACCACTCATCCCTCAGATAATTAAACTAACGAAAATCTTTATTCATTCCTTCATGGTTTTAACAACCAAAATCCGAGCAATGAAGCATTGTCGATCCTTTACTATACAACTCTACCATGCGTGTTTCACAATATATTATAGATACTATAGGTAATGGAATGTCATAATCACAAAAAATTCTCACGATTTCACCCTTTTAGCAGCAGTGTTGATTAGGGTCTCTCTCTCTCTCTCTCTCTCTCACACACACACACACACACACACACACACACACACACACACTCTCTCTCTCTCTCTCTCTCTCTCTCTCTCTCTCTCTCTTCATACCAGATATGTTGGTGGTGATCTCAGTTAGGGCTGTCTGTCCAAAACCTTTGGCAGTTCTCGCTCGCACTGAGATTAGGTAAGTGGTGCCTGGATGGAGGTTAGAGAACATGTGGTATGTCTCATTTCTCAGTTTGGACACAGTGCGCCGTGGGCCTGGGACATTAATGCCAGGGTCAGATGACTCAATGCTCTGGTAGCTAATCTGAAATGACAAACAATAAAGACACTTAAATGGCAATCTACAAACTTTGTGCAATCAAGGAATTAAGTACAGAGGCTCCAACAAAATATTTGAGTATGGGACATCTATATGTATATATATATATATGTATATGGGGATCCCTCACTTTCCGCGGTTAAGTGGGACCGAGATCCGCCTGTGACCGCCGAATTCCTGAC
>CM045728.1:33627349-33749849 GCA_024760905.1 Plotosus lineatus
TCCATTGTTGTGTGGTGCGCATCCGAGTGTGTGTGTGTGTGTGTGTGCACGTACGTGCATCTGTATGTGTGTATTTATATTTTATTTACATCTTATTTTATTTTTTACGTTTGTTATTATAAGTGTTTATAGCATTGAATTTTATCATATTTAATCATATTTATTGATATTATATACACATATACATCATATACGTATATGTCAGTCAGGGGGTGGAGGGTAATCCTACTTTGCAGATTTCAGTAGTCGCGTGGGGATCTTGGTCCCAATTAACCGCGGAAAGTGAGGGATCCCTGTGTATTGCTTTTCTAAACTCATCACCTCTTTGAGTGAGACCAGGGGCTTGTGGAGATTACGATGGAGAGTCACATAATACCTGGGGAAGCCTGATGAGTGTCGGTAGAGGATTTCAAGATCCTCACTGCTTCCATATGCAGCCTCTTTTGTGATTCCTATATAAGGTGTAGTTGCTATCAGTAGGAGCACCTGCCATTTCTTAGAGCACATACTTCCATTCAGTGTGGCTCGAAGAAAAGTGGTCAGTGCTGTAATCTGAGAGCAATAAGAGAGGATTTCTCCAAGCGCAATATAAAACTCTGCCCATCCTCTTTCTTTGCCTTTCGCTTGTGCTCCATCTCCTTGCAAGAAGAAATCACAAAAATTTCCTCAGCCACCACTTTATATGTCAAGCCACAAATCCCACTTAATGACCTCCTTAAGAAAACATTGAGATGCTGAGCCTAACGGACCTGAGAACAGAAAAGGTGCCCTTAACAAGGCAAATCAAGCCCAAGTGACATGATTGGTAAAAACTGCAAGGACAGACAGAGACCGAACAGAAGAGGTGTCATTTAACAGAAAATGTGCCTAGCAAACTTCTGTCAAGTTCATCTGGGCCATAAACACTTTAACTTGATTACGATTGGCAGCTGGCAGAGGCAAAGCTGATGCAGCATTATTGCAGTTGTGGGGACAAGCTGAGTGAGCTGCATAGTTGTGTCGAGGCAAGAGAGGTGATATTTCAGCTGCTGTGATTCTATCGGGGTGGAAAAAGACAACAGAAGAGCAGGGGGCAGATACTAAGTGCAGAAGACCACAACTTGCTGTTCAACTAGAGACTACACTGAAAAAGTTAAAGCTTAATCAACTGGGATATATATTTTCCTGCTCCTCCTGTACTGCATAACATCTGCTACATAACCGGAAGACTTAGTCAGCGGATTTGTAAAAATAGTTTTGAGCCCAAAACTTGTTTGTTTGTTTATGGATTTTATTTTTATGATAGCACTGTTGAGCTTTTAATGCTCAGTTGTTTATTAATTTTCTACAACTACATGTCTGACTGACAATTAAAAACTTGTAAAGCAGGAACTGGACTGGTTTGTTTGGTTGCTTGTTTACATACTTCAGTTCAGTTCATTTTCTGTAACCGCTTTAACCTCTTAATCCGAATTAGGGTCGCGGGGAGGCTGGCGCCCATCCCAGCCAACTTCGGGCAAGGGCAGAGTACACCCTGGACAGCTCGCCAGGCTATCGCAGGGCGGAAACACGCTGACGGCTTTGCAGCCTACTCTTGTCGAAAGTCAGCAATGGTTCTTTTACATGCCTCACACCATAGACAGTGAGAGACATGGCCGGCCTTTGATAACCCAGTTAGCTGCACTGGGGAGGACAGGGACAACCTTGTGGAGAGTGGGAATCGAACCCCCAACCTTTGGATCAGCGATCCAGCGCCCTATATCACTAGACCACCACTGCCCCCTTGTTTACATACTTACTTATCTAATTGCTTATTTATATATTTGTTAATTCCATTGTAACGGTTTCAGTTATATTAAGTATTATGAAAAGGCATTTCTGCACTTATCAGCACACAAACATTAATGATTACTTTAAAAAAAATGTTGAGGATAACTTGTCTAATGGACATTACACAACACTAAACAGAATTACAAAATAAACTATTTTAATAAGTTATTGCCTTATTAATAAACATTTTTATTTTTAGTACACTGATGTAATTGACATTATGGGTAGAGGACTACCTTTGTTTTTTATTAATCTGTAGGCAGCATGATGTTGTAATGGTCAGTACATCTGTGTAGAAACAATAACATCCTCGATTTGATTCTTGGATTTGGGCGTTTTCTATGTGGAGTTTGCATATTCTCCTTACGCTTGTGTGGGTTTTGTCCTGGTACTCCAGTTTCCTCTTACAGTCCAAAGACATGGGCATCAGGCTAACTGGCTGTTCCAAATTGCCCCAAGTGTGAATGTGAGTAAGAATTGTTGAGTGCGTGTTGCCCTTCTATGGTCTGGTGAGCTGTTCAGGGTGTAGCCTGCCTTTGCCCAGTGTTGGTTGAAATAGCCTAACCACAACCCTAATAGTAGGTTTAAGTGGGTTTTTTTTTTTTTTTAAAGTGAGAATGAGTGTATATTAATTCACAGTGAAGGCCCGAATCTCACCCAATTTTACTATAACTGGACAATCCATTGTGATTCATTCCTCACGTAACGCTTTAATAATCTCAGATAGAGAACCACCTTTCGAATAGATAACATTGTTAAGCTTACCCTCAGCTTAGTTGGTACAATAGGGACCAATTAGAGAAGAGCGGATCTTGAGATTTTAAAGCCGCAGACAGATTGCACAGGCAGACCACAATTACCGATTTGAAACTGACCACATCAGCAAACATACCGTGAAAACTCCACGAGATAGCCTATTTAACAACCGAGAACTATCAGTTCACACATGACAGACATAATTTATTAATATAGTTCAACAATCTCTCAACCATTCTTAGGGTGACTGTGCAAGAAAACTGAATAATCTCAAATACTTTTCTGGGTGTTAACAGTAAGGTACGGCATATCATTATTCAAATTGTACTTGTGATTTGCAAGTACTGTCTTCCAATTTCTCTTTGAAATGTAATTGTATATAAAAACCCTAAAACAGAGATCAACTTAAACTGAACTGGGCACCCAAAATCGCCTGATGATCCACTTCTGACGCTGAGCACACAATCTCCAGTGGTACTACCACAATATACACTTTGCAAAAACAGCATGAGTCGAATTTTCAAACAGAACATCCCCATCAATGTTTAAATATTCCTTACACACAATTTTATTTTACATTCTGTCTCATCAGTTTGCACTTTGTGAATATCAAAAGTAGTTATTCAGCTTTTGGTTATGCTGATATAATAAACAGTATGCGATAAAGAAACTCTGTATAGTTTGTTTCATATTACAATGTTCTCATCGAAGGTTTCGTGCATGCTCATGGTCAAGAATTAGCATAAGTATATGAACAAGCAAAGCCTGATTAATCAATTCAATCTACTAAAAGATATGTAAACAAAAATGTGACTGCACACATTTCATAAATGAAGCTCCGAGTACTGATCAATACTTAAGAGATTGTATTAAAACAAAACATAAAAAGAAAAAAGAAAAACATAAATAGCACATCTTGACAATCTATCAACCAATCTTTAATCCATATGTCAGTCCAAACTGCTTATACATCATGTTCAGGGAGGAGCTGGAAAGAATTCCAGCTGCCTTTGGTTAAGAAGCAGATCAAAAGAAATATTATTCCTACATTTCACGTTTAAATGGTACAATATGGAGTAATCAACCTTTAAACTTCTTTCTCAAAGCACTATTAAGCAGCCAGGTAAGAATATAGCTAAAGAAATAACTCAGAAATCAAAGCTACAACAGACACAAATACATTGAAATACTTTACAATGCAGAATGAAAGCAATCATCTTCAGAAACTCTACATGACACTTATAGTAAATGTTCCTATTGTACCACTGGATAACGATAAATGTCGCAAATACCTCATACTGAATGATGATGCCATTGGGCTCTACTGGCTCTTCCCACTTTAGAAAGACCATGTCATCCAGTGGGGTAAAGGTGAGAGACTCTGGGGCAATTCCTCCAGGAACTAGGGGGGGGGAGAGAGAGAGAGAGAGAGAGAGAGAGAGAGAGAGAGAGAGAGAGAGAGAGAGAGAGAGAGAGAGAGAGAGAGAGACACAGAGAGACAGAGAGAGAGAGGCTCAGAATTATAAGCAGAGCAAACTTTCCAACTGAGTCCATAAGGGCTGACTACTTTAAGTGATGGTCTGTGTGCCACATAAGAACCCATCAATCTACTTAAACAGACTGAACCAAGTACTTCAAAAATACTTGGCAAATCAGGTGTAGTTCAGCAACTCTTTCTTTCTGAGCTAGTGCATCTTTGGTAGCAAATCCAATGTTGGGTCTTAGCTAACCACATGCTTTTATATAAATTATGCAGCTGAGAGCTAATCAATAGATCAAAAACTAGAAAGAGGCTACAGTCACTAAATCTGACAGAAAGAGTATTCATAGATTTTTTTATAGCTTTTATTTTATTTGCCAATAGAAAAAATATGAAAAAATGAAACCATGACATTTTTAAAGAAAACAACAATAAACAATGATGGTGAAATTAAAACAGAATGTTTTAAGAAAAGTAGATAAAAAAGGACAACTATTGTTGCTATTGAGTCATTCACTGGAATACACCTAACAGATCTGGGTCAAAACTGATATTTCATTCATCAGTTCATTTTCTATAACCGTTTAATCCTAATTAGGGCTGTGGGGAGGCTGGTGCCTAGGCTTTGCTGCCTACTCTTGTCGCAAGTCAGAAATGGTTCTTTTACATGCCTCACAACATAGACAGTGAGAGACATGGCCGGCCTTTGATAACCGGGTTAGCTGCACTGGGGAGTGGGAGTGACAACACGTGGCAAGTGAGGCTTGAACCCCCGACCTTAGGGTCAGTGATCCAGCACCTATACCACTAGGCCACCATTGCCCTTCAAAACTGATATATTGAATCATAACTGTAATTATATATTGATCATGAAAAGTTAATGAACACCTGCAAAATGAGTTAACATTCATACAATGTGATCTGAGAGGTTACCATTCAGAGTTTAAACATATAAACTGGCAAACACTGAGTTCCTCAAAGCTTTTTTTGTCGTGTAAACAATGAATACGAGTGTATTGATCCACCAACGTCAACATGAAAGAGCAGCTCGATATCACTGTGACTCAAACATTGTGAATGTGTTTCGGCATTTCCTGTAAGTCTACATTAATATATGCGTAACTCTTCCCAGTTCATGATGCACAAGTTTTATTCTTTGCTGCGTAATAATAATGATAAAATAAGTTAAATGCAATTAACAAATGGGAGTCCCTATGGGGAGTGTTCTCCAACACACCCTTTGAAGACTTTATGAAGGGTGGGTACTCTGAACTGTCATTTGGTACACTGGGTACTCTGAACTGTCATTTGGTACATAAGCACAAAAACAGTCAGGACCCATCCCCCCACCTGGAGGTGGAGGGGAAGCTACCATTTCATCAACCAAAGAGAACCCCAATGTATAGGCACCAAGAAGGGGGCAAGAAGGATGCCCACAAAGGCTTGCCGCCTTTTCAAATGAGCAATTCCAGAATGGAACAAGGTCCAGCCCCTCTCAAGATGGGTGGTTCGAGAGCCCAAGCCATGCAAAAAAGTGAGTCTGACTATATCTAGTCAGCATCTCTCCACCTTACGTGTTGCAGCCTGAGTTTTCGCCGATGCAAAATCTCGGGCATGGGAGGAGTTCAATGAGGGCCTGGAAAGTGATTATCGGTTGGCCTCAAAAGGGAGAAAGTAGTTCTCCCCAAATACTGTTTAAAGTGGAAGCTGCTCACCTAAACTGAGGATTTTGTTGGAAAGTGGAAGGAGTACTTCAAAGACCTGCTGAAACCATTTACATTTTACATTTAAAGCATTTAGCAGATGCTCTTATCCAAAGCAAGTTACAATTAGCATTTTCATACAACTGAGCAATGGAGGTTTAAAGATAATGCTCAATGACCCAACAGTGGTGATAATGGGGCTTGAACCGCTGACCTTCAGATTAGTAACTCATCGCATTGTTCACTGATCACTGCCCACCAGCACCAAAATGCCCTCTGTGAAGGAGGAAGACCCTGGGGGTTTGATTGGGGGTCCACTCCTTACTGGAGGTAGTTAAAAAGCTCCTCGGTGGTCAGGCTCCAGGGGTGGATGAGATCCGCCCTGAATATCTCAGGGCTCTGGATGTTTTAAAACTGTCTTGATTAACACATATCTGCAACATTGCGTGGTCATCAGGGGGTGTACCTCTGGATTGGTAAACTGGGGTGGTAGTCCCCCTTAAAACAAACAAACAAAAAAAAAGACCAGCGTTTGGTCTGCATTGGTAACAACAGAACAAATTTGTTTACAGTGAGGGTTGGAGTCAGCCAAGGCTGTCTTTTGTCACCGATTATGTTTTGATTGTTTATGGACAGAGTTTCGAAACGCAACCAAGGGATTGAGGAGTTCTAGTTTGGTGGCAATCAGATCTCATCCATCTCGTCCATGTTCTTTGCAGATGATGTTGTTCTTTTGGCTTCTTCAATCGAGGACCTCCAGCTCTCATTGAAGCGATTTGCAGTCGAGTGCAAAGTGGCCGGGATGGGAATCAGCACCTCCAAGTCCATGGCCATGGTTCTCAGCCAGAAAAGGGTGGAAAGCACCCTTCGGGTCTGGAATGAGGTGCTGCCCTAAGGGGAGGAGTTCAAGAATCTTGAGATCTTGTTCACGAGTGAGAGAAAGATGGAGCAGGAGATTGACAGGCTGCTCGCTGTACCGTTCTGACAAAGAGTTAGTTGAGCAGCAAAACATAGCTGTCAATTTACCAATTAATTTATGTTCCAACCCTCACCTATGGTCACAGAATTTGGGTAGTGACCGAAAGAACAAGACTGCGGATACAAGTGGCTGAAATGCGCTACCTTCGCTGGGCGGCAGGACTCTTCCTTAGTGATAAGGGGAGAAGCTCAGCCAAATGAGAGGAGCTCAAAGTAGGACTGCTGCTCCTCCGTATTGAGAGGAGCCAGTTGAGGTGGCTCTGGCATCTGTAAGAATGTCTCCCTGGTGTGGTGTTTCTTGCATGTCCAAGCACGAATAGATCTTGGGGTCAACCTAAAACATGCTGGAGGGATTATGTCTCTTGGCTGGTCTGGGAATGCCTTGTGTCACCATGGAAAAGCTGGAGGAAGTGGCTGAGGAGAGGAAGGTCTGGACCTCATGCTTTGGCGACTGCCCCACAACCTAACCCTGGATGAAGT
Source organism: Plotosus lineatus (assembly GCA_024760905.1). NCBI lineage: Eukaryota > Metazoa > Chordata > Actinopteri > Siluriformes > Plotosidae > Plotosus > Plotosus lineatus. Next base: position 33,634,556 of record CM045728.1, read on the forward strand.
GGAGGAAGATGATGATGAGAACACATCGTAGCCAGGGGGGCTAATAATATGGTGGAATGTCTTCATTATTTTCTGTAATGTACTGATAAAAATTAAACTTTCATATATTTTAGATTCATTGTACACCGATTGAAATATTTCAGGTCTTTAATTGTTTTAATACTGATGATTTCGTATATAGCTGATGAAAACCCAAAATTCTTATCTCAAAAAATTAGCATATCATGAAAAGGTACTCTAAACGAGCTATTAATCTAATCATCTGAATCAACCAATTAACTCTAAACACCTGCAAAAGATTCCTGAGGCTTTTAAAAACTACCAGTCCGGTTCATTACGCAAAACCGCAATCATGGGTAAGACTGCCGACCTGACTGCTGTCCAGAAGGACATCAGTGACACTCCCAAGCAAGAGGGTAAGACACAGAAAGAAATCTCTTAGTGAATAGGCTGTTCCCAGAGTGCTGTATCAAGGCACCTTAGTGGGACGTCTGTGGGAAGGAAAAAGTGTGGCAGAAAACGCTGCACAACCAGAAGAGGTGACCGGACCCTGAGGAAGATTGTGGAGAAGGGCCGATTCCAGACCTTGGGGGACCTGTGGAAGCAGTGGACTGGGTCTGGAGTAGAAACATCCAGAGCCACCGTGCACAGGCATGTGCAGGAAATGGGCCGTATTCCCCAGGTCAAGCCACTTTTGAACTAGAAACAGTAGCAGAAAAAAGTACTTTTTCGGATGAAAGCAAATTTTGCATGTCATTCGGAAATCAAGGTGCCAGAGTCTGGAAGAAGACTGGGGAGAAGGAAATGCCAAAATGCCTGAAGTCCAGTGTCAAGTACCCACAGTCAGTGATGGTCTGGGGTGCCATGTCAGCTGCTGTTGGTCCACTGTGTTTTATCAAGGGCAGGGTCAATGCAGCTTGCTATCAGGAGATTTTGGCACACGTCATGCTTCCATCTGCTGAAAAGCGTTATGGAGATGAAGATTTCATTTTTCAGCACGACCTGGCACCTGCACACAGTGCCAAAACAACTGGTAAATGGCTGACTGACCATGGTATTACTGTGCTCAATTGGCCTGCCAACTCCTGACCTGAAGCCCATAGAGAATCTGTGGGATATTGTGAAGAGAAAGTTGAGAGACACCAGACCCAACACTGTGGATGAGCTCTACGCCGCTATTGAAGCATCCTGGGCCTCCGTAACACCTCAGCAGTGCCACAGGCTGATTGCTTCCATGCCACGCCGCATTGAAGCAGTCATTTCTGCAAAAGGATTCCTGACCAAGTATTGAGTGCATAACTGAATATAATTATTTGAAGGTTGACTTTTTTTGTATTAAAAGCACTTTTTTATTGGTCCGATGAAATATGCTAATTTTTTGAGATAGGGACTTTTGGTTTTTCTTTACTTTTTTGCCAAAATTATCAATATTAAAACAATAAAAGGCTTGAACTACTTCAGTTGTGTGTAATAAATCTAAAATATATGAAAGTCTAATGTTTATCAGTACATTACAGAAAATAATGAACTTTCTCACAATATGCTAATTCTTTTGAGAAGGACAAGTAGTGTTTACTGCACTTCATATCATTTGCTCAGTGTTTCCCCCCACACCATAAGGAACACAGTGAGAGTGCCACGACCGCCTATGGATGCACAATTAGACTTAATTCCATACAGTATGACAAAAAAAGCATGTTCCCCAGGGTCATACGCCCCCCCCCCCCCCATCCCCCATCACACTGCACCCCACTGTTTGAGAAGCACTGGCCTTGTGAGAGCTCACCATGAGCCTTTCCTCCTCCTATTATTAATTATTGTAAATGTTATTGTAAACGTTTTATTACTATGAAATATTTTATTTATTGTTTTTACATGTTTATCTTTAATATTTTAGGTCAAATATATGTGCTTGTGGTAGGTTATATGAGTTTGGTATATGAGAGGGGGTTGGAACTGATTAATTGGTTTTCTATTTTTGGCTTATGAGCTAACCTACAGAATAAATTAAATTTGCAAGTCAAAGTATGTATATATATATATATATATATATATATATATATATATATATATATATATATATATATATATATATATATATATATATAAACATAAACCAAAAGTGTGCCTTCGTTCACTGGGAACATATAACCAGGAATATACTGGGAAGGTTATAAGAATACCAGACTGATGAGCCACTATGGCTCTGGTGTAAAAAGCCCAACAGACTTTACCCTTTACCTAATAATTCCCTAGTTTACAATTATTTATAAAATATATTGGTAGTAGGATGCTGAGACTCGCATGTTTGAATGCCAAGGACCCAACAGGAATGGTGAGGTTACAAGGAGCAGAGATAAGGAAGGTGGATGATTTTAAGTACTTAGGCTCAACAATCCAGAGCAATGGAGAGTGTGGAAAAGAGGTGAAGAAGCGTGTGCAGGCTGGTTGGAATGGTTGGAGAAAAGTGTATGGTGTGATGTGTGATAGGAAGGTATCGGCAAAAATGAAAGGAAAAGTATACAAGACGGTTTAGAAACAGTGGCCCTGGGAAAAAGACAGGAGGCAGAGCTGGAGGTAGCAGAGATGAAAATGTTGAGGTTCTCTCTGGGAGTAATGAGGATGGATAGGATCAGAAATGAGCACATCAGAGGGACAGCTCATGTAAGAAGTTTTGGAGACAAAGTCAGAGAGGCTAGATTGAGATGGTTTGGACATGTACAGAGGAGGGATAGTGAGTATATTGGAAGTAGGATGTTGAGGTTGGAACTACCAGGCAGAAGGCCTAGAGGAAGATCAAAGAGACGATTCATGGATGTGGTGAAGGAGGGCATGAAGGCAGTTGGTGTAAGAGAAAAAGATGCAGAGGATAGGGTGAGATGGAGGCAGATGATTCGCTGTGGTGACCCCTGAAGTGAAAAGCCAAAAGGACAAGAAGAAGAAGAAGTAGGATGCTGAGGTTGGAACTACCAGGCAGAAGGCCTAGAGGAAGACCAAAGAGACAATTCATGGACGTGGTGAAGGAGGACATGAAGGCAGTTGGTGTAAAAAAAAGAAGATGGAGAGGATAGGGTGAGATGGAGGCAGATGATTCGCAATATACTCACTATCCCTCCTCTGTACATGCCCAAACCATCTCAATATAGCCTCTCTGACTTTGTCTCCAAAACCTCTTACATGTGCTGTCCCTCTGATGTGCTCATTCCTGATCCTATCCATCCTCGTTACTCCCAAAGAGAACCTCAACATTTTCATCTCTGCTACCTCCAGCTCTGCCTCCTGTCTTTTCCCCAGGGCCACTGTTTCTAAACCATACAGCATCACATGTCCTGCACCACTCTAACATACTTCTCTGTCATTCCAGACTTTCTCATGCAATGTCACAGTTCCTCTCTCAGCACCCTGTCATATGCTTTCTTCAGATCCACAAAGGAACAATGCAGCTCCTTCTGACCTTCTCTGTACTTCTCTATTAACATCCTCAAGGCAAACACTGCATCTGTGGTGCTCTTTCTTGGCATGAAACCAAACTGTTGTTCACAAATGCTGACCTCTGCCCTTAGTCTAGCTTCCACTCTTCTTTCCCAGAACTTTATCGTATGGCTCATCAACTTTATCCCTCTCTAGTTGCCACAACTCTGCACATCTCCCTTGTTCTTAAAAATGGGCACCATCCTCCATTTCTCCGGCATCCTCTCACTCTCTAAGACCTCGTTGAATGTTCTGTCCGAAAATCTACTGCTACCTCTCCTAGACACTTCCATACCTCCACCGGTATGTCATCAGGACCAACTGCCTTTCCATTCTTCATCCTCTTCAATGCCCTCCTCACTTCACCCTAACTAATCTTTGCTACTTCCTGGTCCTTGACGGTCACCTCTTCTACTCTTTTTTCTCTCTCATTTTCCTCATTCATCTGCTCTGTCATCAGTCAATACATTTCCCTCTCTGTCCTTAATCTCTCTAACTTGCTGCACGTCCTTCCCATCTCTATTTCTCTGCTGTGCCAACCTGTATAAATCATTTTCTCCCTCTTTACTTTCCAACCGAGCATACAAGTCATCATACGCCCTTTGTTCGGTCTTTGACACTGCTACCTTCACCTTACACTGTGTCTCCCTGTACTCCTGTTTACTCTCTTCGGTCCTCTCAATGCACTTCTTCTTAGCTAACCTCTTCCTTTGTAGATGCTCCTGCACGTCCTCATTCCACCACCACGTCTCTTTATCTACTCTCCTTCCAGATGACACACCAAGTATTCTCCTACCTGTCTCCCTGATCACATTAGCTGTAGTTGGCCAGTCATCTGGAAGCACTTCCTGACCACCCAAAGCCTGTTTCAACTCCCCCTTGAAGACAATACGACACTCTTCCTTTTTCAGCTTCCACCACTTTGTCTTCTGCTTTGCCTTTGCCTTCTTCACCTTCCTCACCATCAGCGTCACCCTGCACACCGCCATCCTATGCTGTTTGGCAACACTCTCACCCGCTACTACTTTACAGTCACTGACTTCCTTCAAATTACATCGCCTGCACAAGATGTAGTCTACTTGTGTGCTCCTACCTCCGCTTTTATAAGTCACCCTATGCTCCTGTCTCTTCTTGAAGAAAGTGTTTACCACAGCCATTTCCATCCTTTTTGCAAAATCTACCAACATCTGTCCTTCTGCACCCTGTTGGTTAACAGCACTGATGGCGGCCGTTGTTAACCCGGGCCTCGACCGATCCGGTATGAAATTCTTTGTTGTGATTCACATACTTTATTTGGCATTTGTTTTATGCCGGATGCCCTTCCTGACGCAACCCTCTGCATTTATGCGGGCTTGGGACCGGGCGTGAGGGAGAGACACTGGTTTGCCCCCCCCCCCCCCCATGCACACTCAAACAGATCAAGTGTAAGCTACAATGAAAATGGCGTCAAACGAAATTAATGGTATTCCAACTCAAATGGAAGGAGAGCCTCCTTCATTACAGAAAAGCTCTTCGTGCTGCAACAGCAGTCTATTTCTCAAATCTAATGGACAATAAGAAAAAGAATCCAAAATATATCGATAATATTGTTGCAGAATGAACTAGGAACAAGACCACAAACAAAACATGTACACAATCAACTTATAGAAGTGACGACTTTAAGAACTATGTTAATGTTAAAATTTAAAATATCAGGCAAAAAAAATGGACTCCCTAAACTTAAAGACAGATATGTAATTTTCATTTTCTTGAACCGCTTAATACTACAGACGCTCCCCAACTTATGAACATTCGTTTTGTGAACATCCGGAGATATGAACAGGACTGTCCGAGGTCAAAAATGAAAGTGAAAGCAAAATGAAACTGAAAAACAAGAAGAAATAGAAATGGAATTAAATCTACAGAAAGATCTATCATAAATGTAAGTATGAAATATGATTAAACATTATCCTGAGGTACACTTAGGCTCCAGCAGAGGGGTATGGCTGACACGTGCTTTACACCAGACCGAGGTCAGGGAAGAGTAGAACGATACATTTCTGAATTCGTGCCAAAACTTTCAAAGAAGAAACAAATTGACTCCAGTATAATAATGAACTGGGTAAGAGTGAAACTCTCTGTAAATCCGATCAGATCCGCTGTGCTGTGCTTGAGAGGAACCAGGAGTTTAAACATGGAACATAATGATATTGATAATGTACAGATGATTACATAGAGAGAGAGAGAGAGAGAGAGAGAGAGAGAGAGAGAGAGAGAGAGAGAGAGAGAGAGAGAGAGAGATTGTATGCAGTACAAACTTGTATAGGTTATTTATACAAGGTTCAGACATGCGTTCCCCTCTAAAGAATGCTCTGTAATGACTTACAAACAAATTCAAACGAACAGCCGTCTGGAACCTAACTCATTCGTAAGTTGGGGAGCGTCTGTAATTAGTGTCGTGGGAATCCTGGTACCCATCTTAGCTGACTCCAGGTGAGGGTGGGATACAACACTGGACAGCTCGCCAGGCCATCGCAGGGGCCAAAACTCACACAACTATTCATACTCACACTCATACTTATGGGCAATTTGGAACAGCCAATTAACTTACTGTGCATATTTTTGGACTGTGGGAAAAAAACTGGAGTACCCAAAGGAAACCCATGCAAGCACGGGCAGAACATGAAACCTCCACACAGAAATGCCTGAGCCGGGAATTGAACACAGTATCTTCTTGCTGTGAAGCGGACATGCTAACCACTACGCCACCATGCCACCTTAAAGAAAGATATGTCAATAACTAAAACAGTAAATAATGAGACGATACTGAGTGTTTTATCTCCATTCAAAAGACACAACCTCATATAAATCATCAAAATGTGTATTTGATCCAGTACCTGCATGTTTCTTTAAACAAACGCAATCAGAAGTGATCAACCCTTTATTAAATGTAATAAACTATTTCCTTCGTACTGGCTGTGTACCTGAATCTTTTAAACTAGCAGTTATCAAATCTCTGATTAAAAATCCAATCTCGACCTATATCAGCTGTCCAACTATAGACCAATATTAAACTTCCCTTATATCTCTAAGCTCTTAGAAAAAGCTGCAGCCAGCAGTTATATTCATATCTTTGTAGTAATAACATTCATGTACCAAACAGAATTTAAGCCTCATCATAGCACAGAAGCAGCACTCGTTAAGGTGGTAAATGACATAGTGGTGGCCTCCAATCATGGCTACGTCTCCCTGCTTGTGTTACTTAACTTTAGTACAGCCTTTGACACTATTGAACAAATGATTATCCTTGATAAATGGCCGGTTGCATTGCTCTCTATGCTTCCTACGGGTAACATCATTCGTGATCATGGTTTTAGCGTTAATTGTTATGCTGATAATACACATTAAATTTATATCAGCATAGACAGGTGAGAGACATCAACTTAATAAAGTTGAGAAATGCGTAAAGGGCATTAGACACTAGATGTTTACTAACTACCTATTATTAAACTCTGATAAGACAGAAGTACCATTTGTACTTGGATCTCAGACATCTAGAAATAAGGTTTTGGATTATATATATCAAGTTTCGATAGCGTTTCAGTTTCATCATGTGCAACAGTAAAGGGCCTGGGAGTGATTATTGATCCTGATCTTTCATTTGAAGCTCATGTAGATAATATTACTTGGCTATCATTCTTTCATCTCAATAATATTGCTTAAATTCAAAATATGATGTGAATGCATAATGCAGAAAAAACTTGTTCATTCATTTTTCCTTCAGGATTAAATTATTGTAATGCATTACTGCATGGATGTTTTAATAGGTGCATAAACAAGCAGCAAGAGTCCTTACTAGAAGACTCAAGCATATCACCAAGATCTTATTTACACTTAACCAACTTAAATCTACTTCCAGTTAAATTTGGAATCAAATATAAAATGCTAACTTTGAACCTATAAAGCACTTAATGGTCTCGTACCACATTATCTTAGCGAACTATTTTTGTTTATGATTCGGCATGCCCCCTTAGATCAAAAGGTGCAGGCTGCTTAGGGATACCTCAAGTATTGAAGACTATTCACAAGGTTGTGACGATACCCCCCCCCCCATCCCCCGACAGTGCAGCTAACTGGGTTATCAAAGGCCGGCCACATCTCTCACTGTCTGTTGTGTGAGGCATGTAAAAGAACCATTACTGACTTTCATAAAGAGTAGCTGCATAGCCGTCAGCGTGTTTCTGCCCCTTGCCAAAAGGGGTTGTGTCAGGAAGGGCATCTGAGCTAAAAACCTATGCCAAATCAAACATGCGAATCAGATGATTCGCTGTGGCGACCCCTGAAAAAGGTAAAAAGTTGAAAGGAAAAGACGAACACCGCAGGGGGCAGAGCTTTCTCTTACAAAGCCCCACAGTTAAGGAATAACCTTCCAGTTAATGTTCGGGACTCTGTTTTTACGAAGAGGTTGACAACTTACTTGTTTAGTCAAGCATTTTGTAAATAGCCTTTTATTAAATAAAGAAGCAGATCTGGGATCTCAGGAATAGAGGCTTCTGGCAAACTGTAATGTTGGGATGTTGTCTCTCCTTCACTCTACATGTTCACCCAGGTCCGTTGACAGTGGGGTGGCCAATTGCCTAACATCACAGGGCGCCTTCCTCTCGTCAACTGAAGGAGTATTTCCTTGCCACCTTCGCCGTGTGCTTGCTCATTCGGGATGTGTATGGATTGTAGAAAATGCTTTATACCTTTTATACATTGTAAACTCCTACTTTTACTGTGTAAAGCTGCTTTGGGACAATGTGAAATTTAAAAAGCGCTATGCAAATAAAACTGAATTGATTTGGATTTCCAGGAGATATAATAAACAGCAGATACTGTTCTTGTAAATTGCACGAACTGTACAAAAAAATGTTTTTTTTATTTTGTTTTTTTTTGTTTTTTTATGTCTAATGCTTGATGAAAGAATGTTTTTATGTAGAGATCTTTAATTTAATGTCATTATTTATGTGGTATCTTTAGGGCAGTGGTGGTCTAGAGGATAGGGCGCAGGATTGCTGATCCAAAGGTTGGGTTTTCGAGTCCCCACAAGGTTGTCACTGTCCCCCCAGTACAGTGGGTTATCAAAGGCGGGCCATGTCTCTCACTGTCCATGGTGAGAGGCATGTAAAAGAACCATTGCTGACTTTCGTAAAAGAGTAGGCTGCAAAGCCGTCAGCGTGTTTCTGTCCCTTGCTAAAAGGGTTGTGACAGGAAGGGTATCCGACGTAAAAACCTATGCCAAATCAAATGTGCGAATCAGATGATTCGCTGTGGTGACTCCCAAGAAAGGGAAAAAGCCAAAAGCAAAGAAGATTTATGTAGCATCTTTGTTCTATACTGTTGGACCCCAACCCTTTCATCTTACATCTCAATAATATTAATATACCCTTTAAAAATGATAAAAGTGCACCAATTTTGTATGAAATGTGTGTTAAAAGTAAAACAAATTATTTATTAAACCATTTAAACATTGTATTTATATATCAAACCATTTTATTAACATATTTATTAATTAAACCATTATTAAACATTTTTATTAACACACACACACACACACACACACACACACAAAATACAGTACACATTGAATGTGTAGTCTATACACATTAAATGTTTATTGTGGCTCTGTGGGGAACGCCCACAAGCAGGAAGCCAGAGCATTTAAGACGTGGAATTCAAAGCGCATTCCCTGCTTGACAGATCGGAGGTCCAAACTCAACTTTAAATTGATTCCTTGAGGGATCGGAGGTCCAGATGAGCCACGTTTTGCTCACATGTGCCACATTTATTAAACATTTACTGAATAAAAACAACTTAAGAAACTAAACTAAAATCTAAAGAGTTAAGCCTCCTTCTGTCTCTCTCTCTCTCTCTCTCTCTCTCTCTCTCTCTCGCTCTCTCACGCGCTCACACACACACACACACACACACGCAACAGCTGATGAAACATTCCTATTGAAATGTTTAAATGGACAGGATGTTTGATTTAAAGCAGAATTACAATAACTGTTTGTAAGATCAGAGATCCTCATTCAATATTAACTTGCTTCCTTGCAAGATCGGAGGTCTTCTCCTACGGAGCACTCTGTTTTAATACTGTGCAAAAATAATCGCCTCCGTCGCTGTATTTCCGCTTTAAGGTCTCCTTCTGGTTCAATATCGTCCTGATTGTAGAGTGGTTTCAGCAATAATGAAATATAACGCTACATGACCAATCTCAAAACAAGCCAACAGTCAACTCTCCTTCACGCGTGTGACAAACAGGAAGTATGGGTGCAGGAAGTTCAGCTGCATCATCCCTCCTAGCCAATGGGAGGCCAGTGGGGCGGGATGTTGTGAGACAGCCAATGAAAGAGCAATTGGCACATCGTGAGAAATTTTGACTGGCACATTTGAATTTTGAATGACGCATTTCGTTAGAGGAGGTTGTTTTCGTGTCCTGAGGATGAAAACTTTGGAAAATGTTTTTCGTAACCCGGAATTTTCACAAGTGTGTATATATATATATATATATATATATATATATATATATATATATATATATATGCACTTGTTTGTGTGTGTGTGTGTGTGTGTGTGTGTGTGTGTGTACACAATGTGTTAGGTTTTTTAATGAGAAAATTGTTTGTCCTTAGTTCAAGACTAAAACTGCTGTTGGGCTCAGTCATAATGCATGGATCAGCACAAAGTCTTCTCCTTTTCCTCCCTTGTGAGCAGAGCAAGAATAATTAATATTTCACTTCAACCTTTTTATGCTGACTGCTTCTGAGAGAATTGTTTTTACCTAGACCTTTTCAAAACACATCCAGAGATGAATGACGATAAAACAGACAGACATTTCCTCTTTTCACACAAAATATGCTAGTCAAATCCAATGAAAACTTTCATGGAAGTGTGTGGTATGGTTATGTTATACGTGTACAATTAATCAAATGCATAGCTAATCAATTCTTCTACTAACAAGAGCAGTATTACTCACTGTCCTCCTCTGTCTGGAACATGACTTCTCGCCCCTCCTTCTTGCCTTCAGTATTGGCAAGGGCAAGACGCACATAGATGGTGTGGTAGGGAGGCAGGTCTCGAAGTGTAAAGTGTGAGGTGTTGTGCTCCACTGCTAGGCATTCTCTAATGGTGGTGTTGTGACCAGCTCCTCCAGGGCTCCCTGCTATGCCGTAACGGTAGCACAGTGAGACAGAATAGGTGTGGCAGCGTGTGAGATTAAAAGCCAAGGGTTCCCACTGCAGGGTGAGTTGCCGGGCTTGAATCTCTAAGGTCTTTAGGCCACGCAACGCTCTCATGGGTTCTGAGAAAGATACATAAGGAGAGAAAAATAAGACTTGGAATTTTCAGTTTACACGTATTTGAGCTATTATTGTCATTTCAAATTACCAAAACTTTACAAAGAATACAGCACCTTTTGATTCAAGCTCAGCTGTTAATCATGTAATTTCTGTTAACCATATTACAGATTGTGCATCACGCTTAATGGGCACCACTATGGACAAGGCTACTTTCCTTTTAGCAAGCAATGTATTTAAGATAGGTTGTCTCATTAAGCTTTGCTTGTTCGTACTGTTTCCTGTCTACATGTCACAGTGAGAATGAGATGTTTTTTTATTGTTTCATAGCTTTATCCATGAGTTATTTTGAATCCAAAAATCAACCCCTTCTTATAATGTCCAATTGGGCAGATAATGTACTGCCAGATCACTCTGGGGTGGCATGGTGGTGTAGTGGTTAGCACGTCCGCCTCACAGCAAGAAGGCTGGGGTTTTATTCCAGGCCTGGGCGTTTCTCTGCTGAGTTTGCATGTTCTCCCTGTGCTCGCGTGGCTTTCCTCTGGGTACTCCAGTTTCCTCCCACGGTCCAAAAACATGCACAGTAGGCTAATTGGCTGTTCTAAATTGCCCGTAGGTTCGCATCGTGTAGAAGGCAATGGCAAACCACTACCACCTATCCTTGCCAAACAACCTTCATGAAGATGATAATCAAGGCGTTATCCTTCATGGCAGGTCGCCAAGAGTCGTCCTACGACTCGGAAGGTACCAGACCAGACCAGATCACTCTGCCCAACCCCTCATTTTTAGAATTGCACTGCCTCTGCACAGCTTTTCTAAGGTTAATGCTGCCCTCATTTGGCTGCCATGACAGGAAAATTTCCTTTTTGGCTTACCTTTAGTTCACACAGTTAGTTAAATGGGGAGTGGATAAGGAGAGAGGCATACTTCCTATGAAAGACATGTATTGCTCTTGTATTGAATTGAAAAGAAACAAAAGATAGGCTGCCATCAACAAACACATTTGTCTTTCTTCAGTATTAATATAATCAATATGGCGGAGTGAGAACAAAACAAAGGGTTAGCCACTAACATATGAAATAGAGCAACTTAAGCAAGTCCCAACTAGATAGATCCCCATTGTTTCAGAAACTTGACAATGTAATTTCATGCTAGAATCATGTTAAAATAAATTACGCATTTTAATTGGTTGATGCAAAACCCACTCTCCACAAGGTTGTCACTGTACCCCCCCCAGCGCAGCTAACTGGGTTATCAAAGGCGGGTCATGTCTCTCACTGTCTATGGTGAGAGGCATGTATAAGAACCACTGCTGACTTTCGTAAAGAGTAGCTGCAAAGCCGTCAGCGTGTTTCTGTCCCTTGCTAAAAAAAAAAAGGGTAGTGACGGGAAGGGCATCCGCCGTAAAAACTTCTGCCAAATCAAACGTGCGAATCAGATGATTCGCCCTGGCGACTTCCGAGTAAAAGGGAAAAAGCCGAAAGGAAGACAGACAATTGGTTGATGCAAAACACTTTGTCTTTGCTGCTACTTGATATCAGAAACATGTTGGTACAGTAGGCCCTCGTTATTGGCGGGGGTTTGGTTCCTGCCCCTCCCACAAATGAAGATAATCCACGAGTTCTGTACCCGGAAGTAAAACCCCATGTATTATATTACATGCGTGGATGACTTTATATATATATATATATTCTTCTGTAATCACCTGAAGAGAGGGGATGGTTTCACCACCCCTCGAAACAGATCTGTAGTGATAAATGGAGTTTCAATAGAAAGCCTTTGTCCTGTCCTTTTGTTTATATATATATATATATATATATATATATATATATATATATATATATATATATATATACACACATATATATATAATAATATATATATACATACAGACGCTCCCCGACTTACGTTCATCCGTTTTACATTTTTTTCGATTTTACGTTTTTTTTCCCTAAAAAAAGTCAAATTTTGAGTTTAGACGTACCTATGTAGTATGCCGACGTAATGACGCAATGATGCTGCATTCATTGTTTACATACTACAGACTGAGTGTCTTCTTCTTTTCCTTTCGGCTGTTCCCTTCAGGGGTCGCCACAGCAAATGATCTGCCTCCATCTCTCCCTATCCTCTGCCATATTCTACTCTTACTCCAACGACCTTCATGTCCGCCTTCACCGCATCCATAAATCTTCTCTTTGGTCTTCCTCTGGGCCTTTTGCCTGGTAGTTCCAACCTCAGCATCCTACGACCAATATACTCACTATCCCTCCTCTGTACATGTCCAAACCATCTCAATCTAGCCTCTCTGACTTTGTCTCCAAAACATCTAACATGTGCTGTCCCTCTGATGTACTCATTTCTGATCCTATCCATCCTCGTTACTCCCAAAGAGAACCTCAACATTTTCATCTCTGCTACCTCCAACTCTGACTCCTGTCTTTTCCCCAGGGCCACTGTCTCTAAACCATACAACATTGCTGGCCTCATCACCGTCTTGTACACTTTTCCCTTCATTCTTGCCGATACTCTCCTATCACACATCACACCGGACACTTTTCTCCAACCATTCCAACCTGCCTGCATGCGCTTCTTCACCTCTTTTCCACACTCTCCATTGCTCTGGATTGTTGAGCCTAAGTACTTAAAATCCTCCACCTTCTTTATCTCTGCCCCCTGTAACCTCAAAGTTCCTCTTGGGTCCTTGTCGTTCACACACATGTATTCTGTCTTACTAAGACTAACCTTCAATCCCCTCCTTTCCAGGGCATACCTCCACCTCTCTAGATTTTCCTCCACTTGGTCTCTGCTCTCACTACAGATCACGATGTCATCTGCAAACATCATAGTCCATGGAGATTCTTGTCTAACCTCGTCTGTTAGCCTGTCCATCACCATAGCAAACAAGAAGGGGCTGAGAGCTGACCCTTGATGCAGTCCCACCTCCACCTTGAACTCTTCTGTCACACCAACAGCACACCTCACCACTGTCTTACATCTCTCATACATGTCCTGCACCACTCTAACATACTTCTCTGTCACTCCAGACTTCCTCATACAATACCACAGTTCTTCTCTCGGCACCCTGTCATATGCTTTCTCCAGATCCACAAAGGCACAATGCAGCTCCCTCTGACCTTCTCTGTACTTCTCTATTAACATCCTCAAAGCAAACACTGCATCTGTGGTGCTCTTTCTTGGCATGAAACCAAACTGTTGTTCACAAATGCTGACCTCTGCCCTTAGTCTTGCTTCCACTATTCTTTCCCATAGCTTCATTGTATGGCTCATCAACTTTATCCCTCTGTAGTTGCCACAACTCTGTACATCTCCCTTGTTCTTAAAGATGGGCACAAGCACACTTCTCCTCCATTCCTCTGGCATCTGCTCACGTTCTAAGACCTTGTTGAATATTCTTGTCAGAAAATCTACTGCTACCTCCCCTAGACACTTCCATACCTCAACTGGTATGTCATCAGGGCCAACTGCCTTTCCACTCTTCATCCTCTTCAATGCCCTCCTCACTTCTCCCTTACTAATCTTTGCTACTTCCTGCTCCTCAACGGTCACCCCTTCTACTCTTTTTTCTCTCTCATTTTCTTCGTTCATCAGCTCTTCAAAGTACTCTTTCCATCTTCCCAGCACACTTCTGTCATCAGTCAATACATTTCCCTCTCTGTCCTTTATCACTCTAACTTGCTGCATGTCTTTCCCATCTCTATTTCTCTGCTGTGCTAACCTGTATAGATCATTTTCTCCCTCCTGACTGTTCAACCTATCATACAAGTCATCATACGCCCTCTGTTTGGCCTTTGATACTGCTACCTTCGCCTTACGCTGTGTCTCCCTGTACTCCTGTTTACTCTCTTCGGTCCTGTCAATGTCCCACTTCTTTTTGGCTAACCTCTTCTTTTGTACACACTCCTGCACTTCCTCATTCCACCACCAAGTTTCCTTATCTACTTTCCTTCCAGAGGACACACCAAGTACTCTCCTACCGGTCTCCCTGATCACATTGGCTGTGGTTGTCCAGTCCTCTGGAAGCACTTCCTGACTACCCAAAGCCTGTTTCAACTCCTCCTTGAAGACAACACGACACTCTTCCTTTTTCAGCTTCCACCACTTTGTCTTCTGCTCTGCCTTTGCCTTTTTCACTTTTCTCACCATCAGTGTCATCCTGCACACCACCATCCTATGCTGTTTGGCAACACTCTCACCAACGACTACTTTGCAGTCACTGACTTCCTTCAAATTACATCGCCTGCACAAGATGTAGTCTACCTGTGTGCTCTTACCTCCGCTTTCATAAGTCACCCTATGCTTCTGTTTCTTCTTGAAGAAAGTATTCACCACAGCCATTTCCATCCTTTTTGCAAAATCGATCAACATCTGTCCTTCTGTGTTCCTGTCCTGGATACCAAACCTGCCCATCACTTCCTCGTCCCCTCTGTTGTCTGCACCAACATGTCCATTGAAGTCTGCTCCAATGACCACTCTTTCACCTCTGGGGGTATTCTGCATCACTTCATCTAAATCACTCCAGAATCTCTCCTTCTCTTCTAGCTTACATCCTGCCTGTGGGGCATAAGCACTAACAACATTGACCATCACGCCTTCAATTTCTAACTTGAGATTCATCACTCTGTCTGACACTCTTTTCACGTCTAGAACATTCCTGAGAAACCCCTCCTTCAAGATGACTCCTATTCCATTTCTCTTCCCATCCACACCATGATAAAACAGTTTAAACCCTGCTCCTAAGCTTCTAGCCTTTCTACCTTTCCACCTTGTCTCCTGAACACACAGTATGTCCACCTTCCTCCTCTGCATCATGTCAGCCAGCTCCCTATCTTTTCCTTGCATAGTTCCAACATTCAAAGTCCCTACTCTCAGTCCTAGGCTCACACATTTCCTCTTCTCTCTCTGCCTACGGACACGCCTCCCGCCTCTCCTTCTTCGACGTCTTCGACCAACAGTAGTCCAATTTCCATCAGCACCCTGTTGGTTGACAGCACTGATGTCGGTCGTTGTTAACCCGGGCCTCGACAGATCGGCACCATGCATACTCTACTATGCATACGCAGTTAAGCAAAGAGAGTTGTAATATGAAAGAAAACCCGAATGCACAACTTGCAGAACAATTACAGATATTTATTATCTTTTAGCAGAATCGTAAGAGTGTATACTTATTTTTATATTAATATTCATTAGGATTTGTACTTGTTGTTTGTATGCATCTCTTGAATAAAGTTTACTTTACTTTGGGTCGCATGACGGAGCTTAACTGTAAATAAAAACACATACACTAAACACAAAGTGTGCGTGAATGAGGAAAAATGGGCGTTACATCATCTCAACCAATCAGCAGGAGGGAGAACAACCATTGGCTGAACTTGAATCACGTGACAGTTGTTCGGCAATCCGCGAATATGCAAAGCCGCGAGTGCAAAAACTGCAAACAGTCAAGGGCCTACAGTACACAAAATGTGACTCAACCTGCTAATTCAGCTGACCCTTTATATAGTCTCTCAAACAATCTTACACATAATGGACTGGATTCCGTTTTATTTATTTTTTTTTTAGCGTAGGAGAATTATATCCATGAGACAGAGCAAAGACAGCATCAATACACTACCTTTATAAGTTTACTGCCTGTTGGTATATATTTTTATGTATTGGGTCTCACTCATTCTGTCGACATACCATTAGGTGTTAACTGACCCTTATTTTCCTCAGAGGTACACTTGAATTGTTTATTAATGAAACATTTGCATTCTCTGCCCTCTTTTTTTGACCAAATCAGTTCTATAACATGATTTTAAAACCTTCTAAAAAGAAATACAATTTAAAATTATTATAAAAGCAAAAATTTCATTGCTTATTGTTAGTTAAAGATATACACATTACTTTGCATTTTGTTTTCTTCATTTTTTTAGTTTTTTCGCACAGTGCTCAGAAAGAGTCAGAAAGTATAGTTTTGTACCATTTCCCTTAGCCTGGTTTAGAGGCCTTGTCATCCTGAAAAACTGTGCTGTAGGCACCCATGCCCTGGCATCACTCTGAAACAGAATAGCCTTAGTAGGACTAGCCAAAAGCCTCAGGCAGCATTCTAATAGCCCCAGGGCAGCTAGGACTCCAAATGACTAAGTTACTGCCTTATTATTCTGGTATGTAGACACACGAGGAAGCTTGGTGAGTTTCTCATCAGATGGTGCATTGCAGGATATAGCTCATGCTCTAGCTATCACCGTATGAGCTTGTAATTAGTGACTTCATGGTACAGAATTGTAGTAATTAAATAATAATATATTGATTTATGCACTTCCTAAAAGCAGAGCTCCCCATAAGGTCAATGTGAGTTGTGTCTTAATTAGCCATGTTCTCTCTCTCTCTCTCTCTCTCTCTCTCTCTCTCTCTCTCTCTCTCTCTCTCTATCTCTCTCTCTCTCTTTGCACCCCCCTCCACACACACACTTATAAACAGTAAAATGTTTTTTTTTTTTATCTAAATGTTTTTGTTGGATGTTTCCGCTAAAAAGTAAAAATCATTAAAAACGTTCAAAAAGAAAAACTGCTATGTAATTCTATGAATAATAACATAACACTGAAAACAGTCACTATGCAACTCACTTACACATAACAGCCAATTGGTTTAGTAATGCATATTACAACGGAGGGATATATACCATGCATCCATGAAAAATCAACTTGATGGATTCTTAAGTATGATGCTCTGAAGGCCTGCACTGTAACTCCACTAAAAGATAAAACAAAGGCACAGCTAACCATGATGCTACTGTCACACATAAAATTCGAACAAGACAGACTGAAAAAAAACTGGTTTAAAAAACCCTATTTATAGTAAATTATTATTATCCCGTGAAAATGCCATTTATATGATGAAAGAACACACTGAGTTTCTGTCATCATTCAATGCAATGCTGAACAATCACTTTGCAACAGAGTAATGTTTTGCTGTGAAGCAAAGATGCAGCATTTTCTGTTTGATCTGAGGTCTTCAGTGACCCAGCAACCACGGCAGGAGGTCCATCTGTGAAGGGAATCTATCTTTCCTCCCTTCTGTCACCGCTTTGAGCTTCCCACTAGGGAAAGGTAGGAAACCAGCCAGAAACAAGCAACTCATGTCATCCTTTCACTTTCCCCCCTCTTGTTTTTAGGGAGATGATTCACTCTAGGGTCTCAGGAGCATCCAGAAAACTGGCAGTAAAAACTGTTAACAAGCTGCTGGGAGAAGACAGTCCATCTTAGATGAAGGTTCATATTCCAAGCCAAACAATGAAACAAACTAATAGGCTGTCTTTGAGTGCCAGCAGGGAACATTTCATACAAATCCAATGAGATGACTGTCAATGTTAAGGCTGGATAAAAGCTAACAATGTTCCTGTGTGGATATGGTACATGAGGCCATTTTGAGGAGACAGATGAGCTGAAAAACATGACAAATTTCCAATGTAACAAAAGATCAGGACTCATTCTGGTTTATAAAGACAGGTGACCCAGAGCTGAAGTCTCCACTATAAGAAGCATCTGGGAGTACTGACCACAGGAAGCATAGGCGGGTATAACGAAGCATTGTCATTCTGGAAAGATAAATGTAGAATTTGACCATAGACCTTTCTCAAGCTGAACAGTATAAAGTATGTGTGTGAAATGACCTCACTTATAGAGATTTAGTGAATTAATTTCAAGTCAAGCCAAAAAATGGTATCAACTCACCAAGTGAACACCATGACCAACACTTGAAATAGCTAGCTGCACTAGAAATTGCATTATTTTGGTTAAATTTGTGTTTCTAATTAGAAGTTATTAAATAACTGACATGTTGGATGTGTTGTTAGTATGCACTAACTTGTTCTTATGAAATAACTACACAAAGTCTTTCTGTTTCAGATTTAATTATGCGGCAAATATTGACATTGGGTAAATAAAAGCTTACACCCTCTCTCTCTCTCTCTCTCTCTCTCTCTCTCTCTCTCTCTCGTGTTTGTGTGTGTGTGTGTCTGTGGGTGAAAGAGAGAGAGAGAGAGAGAGAGAGAGAGAGAGAGAGAGAGAGAGACAGAGAGAGAGAGAGAGAGAGAGAGAGAGAGAGAGAGAGAGAGAGCATGCATGCATGTTTGTAAATTCCAAACAAATCTAAGCTTCATGTGCTCAGGCAATGCACTGTTCCCAATCGCATTCTTCAGTCCTGCAGTCAATTATATCCTCCACTCGCTTTCACTAGTCTGCAGAATCGGAATGGACGAGAAGGCATAGAGTACAAAAACTTAATTTCAGTAGCAATGATCTGCCTATATTGAAAATAAATTATGCCTTCAACAGTTGAGCAAATATGACAGCAGCTTTAACAATATCCATGTGTAGCCACGCACCACTATGGATGTCACACAGTAATGCCATTTCCAAAAGAGATTCAATTACAGCCGAATGTAAAAGCAAAAATGAATATACTATAACTGTTTTTCATTCACTTCAGAGACTATTTTCTTTTCTTTCACTGTCTGACAGTCTAAAAGCATTTTCATACCAATTGCTGATGATGCAGGATTTATGACATTTCTGCTGTGCCTGCAAATTTTATTTGTCTGTTTGTTCATTTAAAAAACTAACATTGAGTTACATTCCCAGCATTGATAAACAGTTATTTGTCGGCCTGACCTGTCCTCATGAAGGAGCATCTGAGAACAAGGCAAAACGTTTTTTTAAAGCTGTTGTAAATATGTTTAAAAAAAAAAAAGATATCTTGTAATTAAGTGCAATTTCAATGAAGTATCCCCATAGTGAATTACAACTGTAAAAAATATACAGTCGGCCCTCTTCTTACGAAATTAATCCGTTCCAGCACCTTTTTCGGAAACCTGGAGTTTTCGTAAGTAGAGGTGTATTTTACATGTAAAACGCATGATTCGTTCCAAGGCTCCCAAGACTACCCTTTAAAAATGATAAAAGCATACCTTTTAAGGTACTTACTTCGTGTTGACCATGTCTTAGCAGAGTTATAATCTTACAATGACCATGCCACCGGGAACCACTTTCACCGGGAATCACATGTGTGTGTGTGTGTGTGTGTGTGTGTGTGTGTGTGTGTGTGTGTGTGTGTGTGTGTGTGTGTGTGTGTGTGTGTGAGTGCATGTGCGTGTGCACATGTGTTGACCATGTCTTCTTCGCACAGTTATAATCTTACAAATGTTTATGGAACATGTTTAGTTATAAAATACAGTTGGAATGACACACAAACATGAATACGGTTCACACACAAACTTGAACAAAGTTGGAACGACAGCGTCATCTCTTCCTAGCCAATAGGAGGCCAGCGGGGCGAGATGTTGAGAGATAGCCAATGGGAGAGCAACTCGCACATTGTTTGAATTTTTGAATGGCACGTTTGAATTTTTGGCACGTTTGGCACTTTTCGTAGGACTTTTCGTAGAAGAGTTTGTGTACAGAGGAAAAAATTTAGGAAAATGTTTTTCCTAACCTGGATTTTTCGTATTCAGAGGCTTCATAAGTAGAGGGCCGACTGTATAATAAATTCACTAAAAAAAATAATAATCAATACTCACAGTCTGGATTCAATATCTTTCATGAGTACAATTTCACACACACACACACACACACACACACACACACACACACACACACACACACACACACACACACACACACACACAATTCACTTGATGAGACGATCCCGAATGTCACTTTTCAGGTGGACCGCCATTGTCAGGGGACTGGATCAGTTTTCACTCCAAATCAATAAGCCAAGTTAGTATTCTGTCTGTGCATGCGTGTGCATGCCTGAGCGTTTCTCTCACATCTGGCTACCAAAGCCTCACCAAAGCCACACAGCTTGATTATGTTTGTTAAGGGAGATGTGTACCTTTAACTGTGTTTAAGCCTCAAGTTCATGTGAAATGTAAACGTGATGCACATTGTGCTATTTTTGACTGTGCTGGTGGTCATTATAGACTTGAAATGTGATGTAAAAGTCATTCTGATATCCATAATTCTATGATATCCAAGGAGCCAGAATGCACATGCTAACCACCATTTGATTTGCACAAATTTCCACACAGAGAAGAAAAACAGGAGATGGACTAAAATGCAAGTGTCTGAATTACAGTGTTAAGTTTACAATTTGATTATTGCTAATTAATAGATAGGCATAGATTTTAGGGAAAATTGATGAGTCAAGCAGGCTAATACCTCAGACACACTACTGACGACCACTTCACTATACATGTTTCACGTTAGATATTGTAGACAATGACAACTTGACAGCTGTTATAATTACAGTACTCTAAAGGAACACCAGTATTATATCCTAGGTTTGGGTATAATAATAAATGTTGTACCTACAAAAACTTAAATTTCGACACTGACTCCCAATTCCTTTCAGTGTATCACTAGCCTTAGTTTATGCTTAATTTCTGGTATTTTTATATTTATGTTTGGGTTGTGTGAGGCAAATCATGTCAAAGGCTTGTTATCACTTCAAGTTTACATGTATAAATATAGGTGAACCATTATATTACATCAGGCATGTTTTGGTTGTCTGCAATAACTGTGGAATACTGTCACTTTAAGTTTGTGTAATGATTGTTATTATGTAATTAATTGCTGGACTGGGTCACCCAAACAGCCTATGCCAGCTCCGGAAAAGGCATCCAATGGACACTAACGAGGACGTTAGAAGATCTGGAGTTTGCAGATGACCTGGCTCTATTTTTACACCGCCTGCAAGACATGCAAGAGAAGGTAGAGCCCTGAGAAAAGCCTTGTTGCGAGTAGGACTGAAGATCAGTCAGGAAAAGACAAAAGTACTGCGCACCAATAACAGACAAGAAGACCCGATCACCATCGAAGGAGTGGCAACAGAAGATGTACAAGAGTTCGTCTACCTGGGCAGTAAGATCAGCCTGACAGTGGGGACCGACGAAGACATCCAAGCCCGAAGCAAGAAAGCGCGGCAAGCCTTTGCCATCCTTTGACCGGTGTGGAGAGCCACTGCAATTTCTACTCACACCAAACTCCGCATCTTCAGTTCAAATGTCAAATCAGTCCTTATTTATGGCTCAGAAACATGGAGAGTCATCCACAGCAACTACAAGAAGATCCAGACTTTCATCAACAATTGCCTCCGGCAGATTCTGCGTGTGAAGTGGTTTGACAGAGTGCCAAGCATGGAACTGTGGTCAAGGGCAAACCAAGAGCCTATGGACATTCAGATCCGAAGAAGGAAATGGCGATGGGTTGGCCACACACTGAGGAAGGACCCTTCAGGTATCGCCAAGCACTTGACTGGAACCCGCAGGGGAAAAGAAGGCGAAGGCGCCCAAAACAGACATGGCGAAGGACCGACATTGCCGAACTGAAGACCTTTGGCATGACGTGGGAGGCAGCCAAGAAAAACGCTAGAGAACGCAGGAAGTGGTGAGCTACTGTTGAGGCCCTATGTTACACTAGGAGCGAAGAGGACTAAGTCATGTAATTTATTGCTGGGCCAAAAATGCACTTAACCAAAGAGCTAAATATGTACATATACCTTCCTTGTTGTCTTTTCCCATTAACACTAAAACCTCAGTGATTTCAAAAAGACTTGATAAATTCCTGGACTTTCCACCTTTTAGAGTTGCCTAAACGGCACAGATTGCTCAGATGTCATGCTGCATTTGCCAATTACAGAGACAAAATTTTATCTGATCCCATAATGCATATTGACGATCAGAGATGCACTTATTGACAATGCACTGACACAGTTAACGCTATTAGGAACACTTTTTGCAATTTTCTAATTAACTAATCCTGTGGAAGGTGAATAAATACAAAATTCATGAAGCCAATTTGTAAAGTCAAGCATATCAATTTATGTTTTCATTAAATGTTACAAAGGAGGAAACTGATCCTGCTGACTTTATCCCTTTAGGGGTAGTGTGATCTTGGTGACTTAATCCCATGGCATGGTTCCTGGTACCAGATGGTTACGTTTAAGTATTTTAGAAATTGCTGATTCCTGGAATTTTCCACTCAATAGTCTTCAGAGTTTACAGAAAAAGCAGGAAAAAATGTGTGAATCTAGAGTCTGACCCCTGTTGTGAATGACAGACATCACAGGAAAATGTATCTCTGAGCTCATAGGAATTCTATAATTTTTCAAACACGCTTTTCACCCATGGTCAGCAGAAAAAACAAAACAAAACAAAAAACAGCTGTCCAGTACCGGTACACTTATATCATTGGTTGATAATCACAGCAGATGAGCAGTTTAAAACTGTCAAGGTTAAAGGTTATCATTCACTAACAAGGCATATTAAATCAACATGAAATGCAGTGCTCTTTAAAACGAAGTAGAATCATCCACAATGTAGTTCTGAAACCATTTGCTTACTTACATTTACAACATTTGACACACACTCTTATCCAGTGCAAGTGACAATTATTATTTTTATACAACTGGGCAATTGAGACTTTAGGGCCTTGTTCAAGAAACCAACAGTTTTGGTAACTAGAAAGTGAACCCCCGACCTTCGGAATAGTAGCCCATTCCCTTTACCACTGAGCCGCCACTGCCCTGTACATTGAGTGCATCTGTACAAGAGTGTCAAAAGACCCTGCAACAGGTGTGATAGTAAACATTATCATCTTTTTTATTATAATGATTGTTATTTCTCCTGAAGTTTCAAGCCTTCTTTAGTTTCTTTAATATATTATCTCAGACATTTCTACTTTCTACAAAACACTGTTCCAAGTTCAAGATCATTTTTCAAGTCAAACAGTCTTGTTATTGTTGCTGTTATTGCAATTAGACACAGAACCAAGCCAAGATTAAAAAAAAAAAAAAAAGTGAATAAGAGATGCTTTTTTGATCATTCACCCCACTACATTTACTGGACTACACAAGTGGAAGTGGGTACTCCTAATATAAATCCATCATAACCCCCCCACACCCACACACACACACACACACACACCTTGTCTCAGTACCCCTTTTTCATCTCTTCTCTCACTGACAGGTGGTTTGTCTCTGGATAAAGGTGCAGACTTGAAGGGAGTGTAATATGGTAGCAAATTTGAAAGAAAGATGGAATACTTGGATGGGGTGGGAAATAATGGAAATGGCAGTGCTATGTGAAGAAGGCGGCAAAGGTCACAAACACCATTACAACCTGACCAGTGAACAACATGACAGAGACACAAAAAAAGAAAGAAAAAAAAAGAAAAAACCCTAAACTGCTTTTAAGGCTTTTCAAAACCAGCTGAAATCAAGCACTTTTACTTAATCATAAATTTCAGGCAAGCAGAAAAGAGGAAAAGCAAAGTTTTATAGAATGAAAGTCACATGCAAAACCATATTTGTTGGGACTAAAATGTAGTAGAAAATCAAACTGGGCAGAGCTCCACTATATAGAACTTAGCCAAGAAAATTGAAAAAAAAGTGAAATAATTCAGATTCTGACCAGCACATTTGGTTCTGCTGATGAGAGGGGGTCCTGGGGGTCCAGTGCCGCCTTCTCCAGGCCGCGTGAGCAGTACACTAATATGGTACTCGGTATCTGGATCCAAATGCCAGAGCTTGTAGGTGAGCATGTTCACACCGTTGATCTCAGACCATGGTGCATGGCTTGCTCGGTACTCAATCTCTCTACGAATGATGGGCCCATCACCCAAGATGGAGTTAGTGTTGAGCTGGATGATCAGATATGTAGAACCTGCTCTGAGCAGCTGAGGTGGTGCAATGGGAGAGGGGGGTACTGCAAAAAATAAAAATAAATAAATAAATAAATACAGGAAACTGATTATTGAACAGTCATGCCTGGAGAGTAACAGATTAAATATAACAGTAGTATATAGTATAGATATAAAAAAAGCTAACTGTATTCTGTTACAGTACAGAAAAAAAGGATCTACTCAGATTACTGGTGAATTTAAAGTTAACAGATTGTTTTAATATTTGAAATTATTTCAGACAGGATACACTATTAATGCATACACAGTACAAACATATTTAACTATTCAAACAGCCTTGTTTTCCGAACACTTGTTGTGCTATAAAGTGAAAAAAAAAAAAAAAAAAAAAAAAAAAAAACACCACTGTGAAGTTAACAAGTGTCTCCAGTTGCTTGTCTTTGTTTAAAAACAGTCATAACAAGTAAATGGTATGCCAGTGCTAAGAGCAAAGGCATGTCTCTGTAAAACACATTATTTAAATTCAGCTTATTGGTTTTGGCAATTTTGGCTACTGTATAGGCCCCCGTTTTTCGTGGGGGTTGGGTTCAGTTCCGGTCTTTCCCACAGACCAAGAAAATCCACGCGTTCTTTATCCGGATATATATATATATATATATATATATATATACATATATACACATATATATATATATATATACACACATATATATATATATATATATATATATATATATATATATATATATATATATATATACATATGTATGAATATACGTACATGAATATACGTACATGTATATGTGTATATAAAATCAATAAATACATATTCAACGCTATAAATGCTTATAATAACAATTAAACATTCAAAACTAATGCATACGATGCAAATAAAATATAAATACACACACACATAGATGCACGCGCGTGTGCACACACAGATGCGCGTGCACACACTCAGATGTGCACCTCACATAAAAATGTAAGTAGTTTGTTTTAAACATATTTTATTCACTGATGAACTGGATTGGAAACAGGTTATCCAACTTAGAGAACCCTCTCCATGATATTTACAAATGATGATACATTACAAATTACAACACAAAGACTGATGAGAAAAATAAGAGAATATACATGACAGGAAAAAATAAAAAATAAAAAATAAAGAAGTAGTTTTGATGGGGGTTTTGGGTTGTTTTTTTTTTTATTTTCGTTTGTCTTTGGTTTTTTTTTTTTTTTGCATAATTGACCTTGTTTTGAGGAATTTGCCTTAACTTTTAACCTTATACCCTTATTCTTCCTTAATTTACTTATTTTTTTAATTCGATGAATATTAAAAAAAAAATGTGATGCACTGAAGCATGAAGTACAGAGGGATCCCTATATAGAGGGTAGGATCACCCCCCCCCACACACACACACACACACACCCCACCCCCAACTGACGTATACGTACATGCATATGTGTATATCTTCTTCTATCCTTTCGGCTTTTTCCCTTTCTCAGGGGTCGCCACAGCAAATCATCTGATTCACACATTTGATTTGGCAGAGGTTTTTACGTCGGATGCCCTTCCTGTCACAACCCTTTAAAGAAACATGCTGACGGCTTTGCAGCGACTATTTACAAAAGTCAGCAATGGTTCTTTTACATGCTTCTCACCATAGACAGTGAGAGACATGGCCGGCCTTTGATAACCCAGTTAGCTGCACTGGGGGACATGTATATGTGTATATAATATCAATAAATACATATCCAATTATTGAAAAACAATAACATAACACTCACCAACTTACCAACATTCGTTTTGCAAACATCTGGACAAACCAACATGTCCAAGGTCGAAAGTGAAATTAAACTGAAGAACAAGTAGAAATAGAAATGGAATAAAATCTACACAAAGATAGATCATAAATATAAGTATGAAATATGATTAAACATTATCCTGAGATACACTTATTACTAGGCTCTGGCAGGAGGGGGGCGTGGCTGTGCAGGCCCACACACACAAATGCAACAATGTATCCAGTTTTAATGGGAATTTTTTTTTTTTTTTTTTTTTTTTTCATAATTGACCTTGTTTTTGTGACAAAAGCCTTGAAATAAATTCAATTATTATTGCACAAGCATACTCTGACAAAACTATATCCTTCAACTCAAATGAACTTTAAGGGGGTGGGTAAACACTCACAAAAAATAATCGTTTTTCATGAAATCACCTGTTCCACATTCATTGATACCCATAACAATTCATAGGAAATAAGTATAATTAAAGTATTTCTGTCATTTCTACAGTAGATTACAAACTTGATCACAGTATCCAGGAATATTTAAATAATAATTATTCACTTCCTGTTTCCCTGGGGCATAAATATGAGAGTACACAGAGGCAATTTCTCTTATGCACTCTTCAACCTGATTCCAGACAAAGGAAGACACCATTCAATGGTTACAAGAAAATAGTATCTCGCCTGCTCCAGCCCATATCTACTGTCAGAGGAATCATTAAGAAGGTTAAAACAACTGGAACAGTGGTAAACAAGCCTGGATGAGGACGCAAGGTTATTTTTGTCACCAGCCACAATGAGGAGGATGGTAATAGAAATAGGAAAATTCTTAAAAGCTCACTGTTAAAGAATTGCAACAAATGGTAGAATCTTGGGGTCACAAAGTCTTCAACACAACCACCAGATGCTATCTGCATGTCAGTAAGCTGTTTTGGAGGTGTATACAGAAAAAAAAAAAAAAAGAAAAAAAAAAAAAACCCTTTTCTCACTCACAATCATAATCGCAAATGTTTGGAGTTCACTAAGTCGTACTGGGACTTAAAATGGGACTGTGTGCTGTGTGAGACCAAGATAGAGCTTTTGGGCAACAAACACTCTCAGTGGGTCTGGCGGAAAACAAAAGATGAATATGCAGAAAAGTACCTCATGTCCACTGTGAAGTATGGGAGAAGATCGGTGATGCTATGGGCCTGTTTCTCTTCCAGAGGTCCTAGCAACCTTGATAGGGTGCATGTCATCATGAACGCTTTGAAATACCAGGACATTTTAAATCAAAATCTGGTAGCCTCTGCCCAAAAGCTGAAGATGGCTCATCAGTGGGTGTTTCAGAAAGATAATGAACTTAAACATGTGGCCAAATCTACATAGCATTGGCTCACCAGACAGAATCAAGCGCCGTCCATAGCCTTTCTAGTTCCCAGACCTCAACCCCATTGAAAACCTGTGGAGTGAGCTGAACAGGAGACTGCAGAAGACAGTACCAGGTGGTTTAGAGAGATTATGCAAAGAGGAATGGGTGAAGATCCCTCTTTCTGTATTCTCCCATCTTGCGAACCATTATAGGAGAAGATTGGGTGCTGTGTGGTTGGCAAAAGGAGGATGTATAAAGTATTAACATTGGGGTGCTAATAATTATGGCATACATGTTCTAATGTAAATAAATTATTTCTTAATGTGGGATTTATTTTCCCCATGGAATAAATTGATATGAAGTAAAGGTTGGATTTTCCTCTTAGTTCATTGTGGTCTGATATTATTTAGAACAAAACTGAATTTGTTTGAAGCTAAAGAATATATCTTAACCAGGGATGCCAATAATTATGGAGGAAAGTGTGTATACACACACACACACACAATATATACACATATATATATACACAGGGATCCCTCACTACTTCACGCTTCAATTCATGTGGCTTCAGTGCATCGCATTTTTTAATATTCATCGAATGAGAAAAATAAGGAAATTAAGAAAGAATAGGGGACGTTAAGGAAAATGCTGCAAAAACAAGGCCACTTATGCAAAAAAAAAAAAAAAAAAAAAAAAAAACCCTGAACAAACAAAAAACAACCCAAAACCTCCCATCAACACTAGTTACATTTTTGTGAGGTGTGCATCTGAGTGCATGCACACGCATCTGTGCACGTCAATACGTGTGTGTGTGTGTGTATTTATATTTTATTAACATCTTATGCATTATTTTTGAAATGCATAATTGTTATTATTAGCATTTATAGCATTGAAAATGTATACACATATACATATACGTCAGTCGGGGGGGGGGGGGGTGATCCTACTTCGCGGAATTTGATGGTTGCGTGGGGATCTTGGTCTCAATTAACTGAGGAAAGTGAGAGATCCCTGTATACACACACACATATATATAAATATATATATATATATATATATATATAAATATATATATATATATATATATATATATATATATATATATATATATATAAGCTAATACGTTATGGCAGCTCAATGCTTGGCCGAAACCCGGACAGCAATAAGCTCAGGCAGAGAGGCAGCAGGCGGGGAGGGTCCGAACAATGACTCCGGCGCTTGGTTAGTAGTGGTAGGTTAGTCCTCCCAGTCATACCGTTTGCTAATGTTCAGTCTCTATAAAATAAGAAGATAATGAGCTCCGTGCCCGGAGTGCAATGCAGAGGGATTTACAGGACTGCTCCATGCTGTGGTTCTGTGAAATATGGCTCATGGAGAGGACATCCGACGAGGCAATTCCACCAGGTGGCTACACGACCTTCAG
Organism: Plotosus lineatus; assembly: GCA_024760905.1. Classification (NCBI taxonomy): domain Eukaryota; kingdom Metazoa; phylum Chordata; class Actinopteri; order Siluriformes; family Plotosidae; genus Plotosus; species Plotosus lineatus. Next base: position 33,663,607 of record CM045728.1, read on the forward strand.
GGAGTACCGGAGTACAGCGAATAGTGGCAAGACCCACGGCAGAGGAATGGCGGTCTTCGTCAAACAAACTTGGTGTACTGACTGTAAGATTTCCTTTTGCAGTGAGACTCTCAGACAAACAAAACAATGTGTATGGTGAAATATGATTTATTGTTGTTGTATCTCCTAATTAATTTAGTGCATTATTATTATTATTATTATTATTATTATTTTATGTATTTATTTTATAGAAGCATGTGTTTTTGTAGATTTGAGCCTTCTTGTTTTTATAACTTGACCCTTTGAATGACTGCACAAGAGTTCCTATGTGTGTAGTACGAATGGCAAAATAAAAATCTTGAATTTTGACATGTTTAAAGTTCTTTGAATGTGTCCTACCAGCCTCAGAGAGACCATCAGCAACCTGCTGCCGTGGAAAAGCAGCCATGTCCTAAACTGTCTTACACAAACAACAGTCTTTTTTCAGAATAGTTGCACAAGCAAACATTTCACCCTCTTTGATAAAGGGCATGCAGATAAAAGTGTACGTATAACAAAGGATATGGACAATCATGTTTAAAATGAAATAAATACAAACTAATCAGGCACATATAAAAATTACTTTTTTATCAGACTAGGTGCCATTGATTACAATTTTTTACTGGTACAACCAGACCGATTTAATCCTAATATCTAGTGTTTAGTGTTTTCTTTGAGACTGATATGTGTGCTGTCATTACAGCTTAAGAAAAAGAGCTTTTTGAAATGCCTTAAGAAAAAAAAAAGCTTGTGGATGCCTTTGAGACAAGGGAATTAAGAAGATTATTTTGTTTGAAATAAATTTCTGTTATTAATTTCAAATGACTAAATGACTTCACCTTGTCCAGCAAATTCACCCCAAAAGAAGATCCTCTTATGCAAATATACCATAAATATATATATAAATAAAAGGACAGGACAAAGACTTTCTATTGAAACTCCATTTATCACTACAGATCTGTTTCGAGGGGTGGTGAAACCATCCTCTCTCTTCAGGTCATTATAGAAGAATGATTACAAAGTGAGAAAATCAGAAAATCCTATATATATATATATAAAATCATAAACTCACAGTTACCACAGCTAACTCTTGCAAGTGTCGATGTGAAAGTCAATCTGCATGCAATTAAAAAGAGACTGGATAAATCTGACCCGCATGTTTGGTGTGCCAAGAAAAGCCTTTGCTGTATAAAATAAACATTAGAAAGAAAGACGACAACCTTTCAGTGAACACACAAGCCAAGGCTTTCTGGAACAATGTGCTTTGAACAGACAAATTAAAGAGTTGACTGGCAACAGGAGAAGAAAAACATGAAAACTGTGCAGCATTCTACTGGAAATATTTTTTTGGAGTTACTTTACTGCCTCAAGGCATGTGAGAAGCTTGCAGTAAATGATTCAACCATGAACTATTCTGCATAGTATCAAAAAATGCAAGAAGATAATGTGAGGCAGTCAGTCTAAAAGTTGAACAGGGAGTAAACCTTTCAACAGGATACATAATGATCTTAAGGCAAATGGCCTAGTCAATGTGCAAATGTGTACCCTATGTTTAAAAGGGATTTGAAAAGGGCAGTACATAAAAAGGCCCTCAAACATTTTAAAGAATACACAAATAAATTGCCTGGTGAAAAACATGCAAAATTCCGACAAGAATTATTTCCGATAAAGGGGGAAACAAGCTTCTGACTCCAATGCCGTATTTATATTCTACACAGAAGGATACGGATCTGGACCTGTCCAATCCCTTATTCACTTAAAGCTACTTATGCACACTCAGTGTTCAACTTGAGGAATGGGGTTACTCAAAATATCAAAAATCCTGCAGCAATAGACAGGTGAAGTGAAATATTTGACTTGCTGGGAGCCAGAGGTACAAGTCTGGATGCAGACAACAAGGGGAGAGTGGTCGCCCTGGGATTGTAAATTGGCAATTCAGTGTGGTGGCACTCTCTGTGACTGAGAAGCCCTGTTTATGGAGGCCTCACCTTATGGTAAGGCAGGGGCTAAGAAACGATAGCCCAAACAAATCCCTCTTGTTCAAACAATGCCAGCATGCCACAATGGTACAAACGGTCTTCTTCTTTTATCTATGCACAGTGAACTCAATCATGTTATTACAAAAACTCTGTTCAGTCTGCCAAATAAATTAAAGTATACCTGGATGCAACCATGTTTAATAAAGTGGCATCTTTTTGGCTATATCACCCCCCACCAACAAGATCTCTTGGATGTCTATATTACCCATGTGAAATGGGTGCAGAATGCTTAACTAATCATAGGATGGTCTGAACCAACCTGAATCTGTTGATTATGCCACCACAGTGGTGAAATTCTGCCAAACCATCGAATAGCCTGGATGGTGCAATGCTCAAACATGTTGAATATGCTGCTGCCTTACAATCTAACCAAGATGCTCCTCTGTGCAACATCAACATGATGCTAACAAAGAACATAACAAATAACTGAAAAAGTTTCCAAGAAACTGTTTATAACACTACTCTGGAAACTTCAGAAAACATAAAATGCAGGTAAAGACTGGTTTGATAAAAATGGGAATATACAAAATATTCCACAAGAAAAAAAATCTTTTCTTCTTTGCTTTTCTTCACTAAACAAACTTCTATGTAACCATGGAACCTTCTGCCATGCTAAATCAACCTTGGAAAAACATGTTACGATTATGAAGGATTAATGGTGGGGCAGGAAGGCAGAAGCAATTTGCTGGTTGGAATAATTCTACAGATTTCTTACAAGATATCAAAAGTTTTTTTTGTTTGTTTGTTTTTTTTTTAGTGGGCACCTCTTTGCTTGTATAGTCCATAGCTCTTTCTGCTGAAATGAAATCCTTCTCAACACTGTGGTATCTGATATGAAGCTGAGCCAGGTAAACAAGTCCATACCGAGCACTGTCAATACCACGAAGCTACTGCCTGACCTTGTTGAATGCAGCCCAGGCAGTCTGGACAGTATAGACCGGGAAGAATGAAATGTTTGAGTCTGTGGCTGTAATTTATGGAGCTCTCTTACACAGCGTAAGATGTCAACACAATCTCTATAATAATGAAACCTGCACGAAATGGGTCGTGGCTGCTTGTCAGATTGGGCTTTGGTTGTAGGGTACGATGGGACTGGTCCAAAAGGGAGTCATATTCCAGACTGAATGCTTCCTTTAGGAAGGCCACTACAGCAGCCATCGTACAAGAGTCAGGTCCTTTGGAACCCCCTCTATCCTAACATTGTTGTGCCGTGATCTGGACTCTAAGTCTTCACATTTATTTTCAAGCTTAGCTACATTAACAGTGAGGCACTTGATAGTAGTTTTCATCTGAGCATTAACATTGGTACACCCAAGGAGTGCATGCTCCATTTCCCCCCAACAGTACCTTTTCGGCAGGCGATTCCAAAAATCACATCTTATTCCATTGATAGCTCAGCAGCGCCACCTTTCTGCTAGTAAATAAAGATGGCCCAAGTCTAACTGAGAAGATAGATCATATACAAAGATTGCAAGGGCATTTCACTGACTGTTAAATAGACCTGGTAGCATCACTGATGAAGCATTTGGAAAAGTACATCCCAACCTTAGCTTGATCCTCCACTTTCTATGAAAAATATGACTAAGGCAGCCAATTATGCTAAATAAGGTAGCAGGACTTCATGGGATTTCAGCAGAAATCTATAGGAATTGGGGCCGGTTATGGATGATATTTGCAGAAGTTATTGTCAGATTATGGCAAGCTGCTGACTTTCCCCAAAAGTTCAAAGATGACAAACTTGTTACTGTCTATAAAAAAGGAAATGGGAGGAATTGCAATTGCAAGTGAGGGGAATCTCATTTTTATATGAGGCTGGAAAGTGTCTTGCTAAAATTATCTGTCATCGGATAGTTGACAACATCTGTGATGCCATCCTTCTAGAAAACCAGTGTGGCCTCAGGGCAGGAAGAAGCACAGTTCATAAGATTTTTTTGCTATAGCAGCCTAAGGAAAGATATACTGTGCTGAACAGCAGAAAGCCCTCTACATCACATTTGTGGATCTGAAAAAGGCATTTGATACACTTGACAGGAAAGACTGTGGAAGTTCTGAAAATTTGGATAGCCACCCTGTTACGAAACTGGGTATAATAACTGGGTATCAGGAATATATCCCCAGTTCTGATCTGTAAAGTTTCTTGCTCATGGTGATTTTACCGCCATTTTGAATCAGCCAGTTAGAATCGGCCATTTTGAATTGCCTCGGCTATGAAATGCAAATAGCTGTGTTTGTCAGTTTAACCCTTTGCTTTCTATTGAATCAATCTTTTGTCCTGATGTGTGAAATTGTATATCAGCAGTTATCTTATGATCAGTACTAACTGACTTGACTTGGTCTAGCCCCAATAAATAGCTTCTGGCATCAGGATAAATTCCCGAAGTTCATGAAATACTAATTTTGGGCGGTCTCGCCATGATCTAGTAATTCTCATGCTTTATTGTGAAGTTTTCAGTGCATATAACCGTGTTCTTTAGGTCGTCAACTTTAATTTGGTTTATAGTTTATGCTGCTACGACCTGTAGATTTTGAGTTAAGTTAGTTTATAGGTATTGGAGAAAACACAGTTTCACCTTGTTCATAAGAATTTCAAAGCAGGTCACGTGGGGTATCTTCAATCACGTCCGCTCTGACGCTATTTAAGTGTAAGCGCGCTTCACAGCAGCACTTGTTGGGATCGCTGGACTGGACTGCAATTCATGCTGTAAGGATGTGCTAGCTAGAATCTACTTCTGACCTGGCAAGACGTTACACCAAAGACTTATGAAGTTGGGTGTTTCCTTAACCTTTCAGCGCAAAGAATACAAGACGGGAAAGTGTTACCGCTGTTCGATGCTGATGAACCAACTGTGACCTACTGACTAATCAGTGAAAAGGACTTTGTTCTTTCCGTGGAGATATTGAAATTCTGGATGGTGTATGTCTGAGAACAGATCTCATTGACATAAGTTTGGTGGGTTGAGTACCGTTTACCGCCATTTTGAACTGGGTGTTTAGCAGTCTAGGCTGATTTTTTTTTGCATGAAATCTTGCTTTGGAAATATTGTAATCCTTAGAGGTGTAATCATTTGTGGAGGATTTAGCACAGTAGACAAGAGACATCTATTCGTGAGTTGTCCTTAAAATTTACTGAGATATGTTAGATTGTCACTTATAAGGTTTTAAGTGCCGATACAGGTGTCAAAACTGTTGACCCATTTCGTGTGACTCGTCCGTCTAACCCCAAAAACTGAATTGAATAAGTATGTGCTGTTTATTGTAGTACTGCTTGAAAATGCAAATTTCACTCTGGCATTATTAAAGTATTTATGTATTTATCTATCTATCTATCTACCTTAAACCATGAAAGAGACTGTCGACAGAGTAAAGTCACAGACCACTCTACTGTAACAGTACTGTAACAGCCTTGTTATAGACACTGTTTATGTTTGCCATTATTATTATTTTATTTGCCAAGAATTTGTGAATCATTTGCCTGAAGGTTACCTTTGCACAAATAACTTATTTTCTGATTTTTTTTACTCTAGTTGTTTGGCTAGAATGTTTACGATCTGATAACTCAGTATTCTGGCATGTGGGTTAAAAAAATCATAAATTAAAAAATATATGTGTATATATATATATATATATATATATATATATATATATATATATATATATATATATATATATATATATATATATTTGTTATTGCGCACACTGTTAGTCAGAGTTGAAACCAGTAGGAGTCTTTTTCCCTTGTTTTTGTTTGTTCAGCTTTGCCTTCGAGTTCTTTTCACATCATTGTGGACAACTTTTGATTACCCTAGAACTACTGCAGTCTCCTGTGTTCTGTGTTTATTATATGGGGACTTTGGGTGTACATGTGTCTCGGGGTGTATTTAGGGGAGGGTGTGTCAGCTCACCTTTTTATGGCTATTTGTTTTTTTTTTTTTGTTGTTTATTTTATTTAAATGATTAACACCTCACTCTCTCTTGAAGAGGTATTAGATACAACTCAAAGCTATACAATCTAATAAAGAACCCGGCTCAAATGGGTTTCCGATCAAATTCTTTAAAAAAATTTAGTGGAAAATTGACCCGGCTCTGACACAAGTCAAGATTGCTCTCCTTTCTTGAGGAGGACAAAGATCCACTTCCTATGGTTCCTATAGACTATTAGCTCTGCGTAATGCTAATGTAAAGGTGTTGGCGAAAGTATTTACATCTCACTTAGAGAACATGCTTCCATACATTATATCTGAAGAGCAAAGTGGTTTTATAAAGGAGCATAAATCATTTTTTTAACATCTGTACACCCTTTAATATAATTTACTCCAAAAATTTACCTGAATTTTCTGAGACTGATTTCTTTAGATGATGAAAAAGAATATTTACTCTGATTTTTTTGGTCTTGGACATGGAACTTGCCAAGGTTCTGCGATTGAGCCTCTGTCTGTCACATTAAGATCGTGTACACTATTCAAAAGAATCATCCAAAACGGAAGTGAACACAAATTGTTGTAATACTGTGATGATATATTATTATATGTAGCTGAGTCTTCTATATCTGTTCTTGCTGTCTTAAGTAGTCTAGAGAATTTAAGTTTTTTTCAGGCTATAAACTAAATCTGGAGAAAAGTGAATGTTTCCCAGTTAAGACTACAGCGTGTTATCTCCAGCTGCCAGATTTACCTTTAAATTTAGTCTTTCAGGGTTTAAATACCTCAGCATTAATGTGGCATGTTCTTTATCTAACCTTGCATCAGCTAATCTCACTCCCCTCATCTCTAAGATTACATCAGATTTTCACTGATCAGCAGGATCAATGTGATCAAAAGGAATATACGTATTGCCAAAAGTTATTCTTATTCCTGTTGCTTCTTTTTTTTTTTTTTTTTTGGCCAAAACAGTTTCCCCCCCGATTCATTGGAAAGATAATTTGTTATTTTATTTGGGAAGGGAGGTCACAGAGAGTTTTGTAAATCTTTATTGCGAAGATGCAGAATTAGTGGATAGAATACATATATACACACACCACACACATACATACAGTGATTCCTCGCTACTTCGTGCTTCAGTTTCTGCGGCTTCAGTGCATCGCGGGTTTTTCAAAAATATTCATCAAAAGATAAAAAATAAGGAAATTAAGGAAAAACATGGAAAAAGGTAAGGAAAATGCCACAAAAGAAGGCCAATTATGCACCCCCCCCATGGGCAAAAAACCCAACTCAGACTCCCCCAGCAAAACTACTTACATTTTTATGTGAGATGCAAATGTGAGTGTGTGCATCTCTCTGTGTGTATCTATATTTTATTTACATCTTATGCATTATTTTTGAATGCATAATTGTTATTGTAACAGTGGTTCTCAAATAGTGTGTGTGTGGGGGGGGGGTGACCACAGGGAACATGCTTTTTTTTTTTTTTTTTTTTTGCCGTACAAGGATACCGTGTAATTGTACATCCACTACAGTAGGTGGCAGTGGCTCCCTCACTGTCAGCGTGTGCCCAGAGAGAATTAACTTAATGGTTAAACATGAAGTGAAGTTAATAAACCCACCATGGAAAAAAAAAAAAAAACAGATGAAAAGAGAGGCGGAGAGAGATGGAGACAGTGAGAGAAACGAAAGTCTCCTAAAAGCTAACTTGAGGAGGTATGATGAAGCGTATGTAGCATTTGGCTTCACTGTGACTACGGTGAGAAATGAGGAATGACTGTCGTGTTTACTGTGTCTGAAAACACTGGCAGAGGACAGGATGAAGCCAAATAAATTAAGGCGTCACTTAAAGACATGACAGCCTGATCAGACAGATAAGCCGCTTCAGTTTTTTCAGCGAAAACGTGCCGAATATTGCCAACAACCATCCCGCTTTGTGAATGCTACTTCAGCAAACCAGCGAGCTCTGCTAGCATCATATAAGGTGGCGTGCCAAACTCCTCAGTGCAAAAAAACCCACACCATAGCAGAGGAACTGATACTACCAGCAGCACTAGACATGGTCTCTGTCATGCTGGATGACAGCAGTGCTGCGAAAATAAGCTCAGGTCCCAGTGAAACATTGAGCAGGAGCTGAGAGCTGCAGTATTATGCTTTAAACCCTGCTTCGAAACGCTGTGCACTGTAAAACGTGCTCAGTGTAGCCATTAATCTTGACTTCATCATTTTGACAAAAAAATACAAAGTGTTTTATTAATTTGTGTTTTGTAGGTTAAACTGTTTTATATATTGTGCGCTAGAGTTAATGTTGCTGATCAATTTGAATGTATCATTATTTAGTGATTTTATTTCATTTTATTTTTCAGTATCGAATGGTTCAAATTGTTAGTCAAAATGTTTACAGTTTAAATACGGATACTTTTTTTTTTAATTTCAGGCAAATTGAAGCACTTTAAATCTTTTTGTTTAAAGACTAAAAAATTGTTAATAAAGTTATTCTTTGTTGGAAATTCCTGGGGGGAGGGGGTGCGACCGAAAAGAATTGAGAAGCACTGTATTCTAAGCATTTATAGCATTGAATATGTATTTATTGACATTGTATACACATATACATGTACGTTATATGTCAAATGATGTATTGAAACATCTCTGGACAGGCTTACATGAGCCGAAAAGGAAGCAGAATGCGTCAGACTTCCTTGCCCCCACACCGCGGTTTGGGATAGCCTCTCATAGACAAGTCCTACATAGTGCCTCCTCGTGGTGATTTATGGCCAACTGGGCACCTTGCGGCCCCAGGCCGTACTATGAAGGCTCGGAGGTGGTTATGCCCCTCGAGGTGCGGTATGCAGGCCCACCGGCGCATGGACATGCCCTGATACCACCAACATGACTCCCAGCTATGGGTTAAATAGTCTCACTACCTTGTGAGTACTAGAGATAGTGTAAGGCTAAGGGAAACAACCCTGACAGAAATATCGGACTGGAGTCCTGCAAACATGTAGACGAGGTCATCGACCAGCTTTCTGGCAACTCCTGCAGCCAAACTGATGCCAGATGTACTGCATCGCTTTCCTCTGGACAGCATCAGGGTGGCTAAGAGGGGGATCTTGACGTTTGGGCAGCCCAGGATCTCCATAGACTAGCTCAGGCATTGTGCCATGGAGAGGACACTCCATCTTTGTGCCACGCACAAAGGCACAACACGGGAGACAGCAGTTAAGACTCATAAGTCCAAACTTGCTTGGCGAAGAGTAGGGCACCACGACCTCAGTCAGTTAGGTGTTAATCCGCCACAATCCACTTCTTGGGGTGCAAGGAGCTTATGGTGTATGCCAAACAAGCAGACTGCAAACAGTGCACCAAGGACAAAGAAAGAAAAAATCAAAGTTGCCAGCACTTCGCATAGCAAGCTGGAATGTACGAACAATGATGCCAGGCTTATCAAGTGAGTTACATTAGATCAGCGATACCGTAATAATTGACTCAGAACTGATGAGGCTTAATGTCGAGATCACAGCCTTGCAAAAGACAAGACTGGCTGATGATGGGTCCGTTCAAGAGAAGAACTATACTTTCTTCTGAAAGGGAAAGGGACAGGATGAGCGTCGTGATTATAGTGTGGGGGTTTGTAGTCAGAACATCGCTTCTTCCTATGATTCAACCACCAACAGTAGGCACAACATGTTTACTCATTATGCAAGTAAATTCTACCACTGGCCCTGTAAATCTCATTACATGCTATGCCCCTACCTTCACCTCCAGCCATGATGAGAAGGATGCTTTCTATGATGAACTTGATTCTTTGGATGAGCAGATTTCACATACTGAAGATCTGCTTGGTGACTTCAGTGCTAGAGTCAGCACCTTGAATGACGACAGCCCCATGTGTATCGATCACCATGGAGTAGGTAAACTAAATGAAAATGGGCAGAGGTTATTGGAACTCTGCTGCAACAGACAGCTTTGCATCACAAATACCTACTTCCCAAACGATAATTACAGAGTCTCATGGATGCACCCACACTCCCGTCACTGGCACCAGCTTGACCTAGTCATCACCAAAAGGGTCAAATTGCAAAGTGTGCATAACACAAGAAGTTACCACAGTGTCGACTACGACACAGAACACTCCATTGTCCTTAGTAAAATTGTGCTGAATCCAAGGGCACTTCACCATGCGAAGCCCAAGGCCTTGCCAAAGCTACATACTGCCCACACAACGGACTTGGAGAAAACCAACACTTTCCTCTCCTCCATCAGTGCACTTCCTGGTGCTGATGATGACTTCTCGGCAGAAGATAGATGGTCCTTTCTTAACACTGAAATCCATTCCTGTGCCATAGATGCTTATGGTAAGAGAACAAAAACAAACAAAGACTGGTTTGAACCAAATCTTCAAACACTTGAGCCTCTTATTGATGCTAAAAGATAAGCTCTGATCACATGGAAGCAACATCCAATGTGGAAACTTCAGCCTCCTACGTAAAGCGAGAGCTGGAAGTCAGGAAATGGCCAGGAAATATGCAAACAACTATTGGCTGGAGCTTTGCCACAAAGTGGAACAAGCATCTTCAACTGGCACCATTAGCACCATATATGAAGGTATTAAACAAGCTACAGGCCCAGCCACAAAGAAACCCCCCCCAAGTCCAAAGAAGAGCATATAATCTCTGACTGCAGTAAACAGATGGAACGGTGGGTGGGGCACTACCTCGATCTCTACTTAACTCAAAACAGTATCTGAGGAACCCTTGAAAAGTATCCCTGAACTCCCAATCATGAGTGACCTCTATGCTGAGCCCACCATGGCAGACCTTGATAAGGCCATAAATATATTAGCTAGTGGCAAAGCACCAGAAAATGATGCCATTCCTCCAGAGGTAATCAAAGCAGGGAAGTCAGGCCTCCTCCCACACGTCCATGAGCTATGGTCTGTGCTGGAAAGAAGGAGAGGTGCCACATGATATGAGGGATGCGAAGATTGTGACACTATACAAAAATAAAGGTGACCACTTAGACTGCAACAATTATCATGGAGTATCCCTTCTCAGCATCGTAGGCAAGATGTTCGCACTTGTCATACTCACAAGACCGCAATCCGTCGCAGGAAGAGTATACCTGGAGTCACAATGTAGATTTAGATCAGGCCGTTCAACTATCGACATGATCTTCTCCATACAACAACTCCAAGAAAAGTGCAGGAAACAGTGTCAACTTCTATATCTGGCTTTTGTTGACCTCACTAAGGCTTTCAATCTTGTCAGCCGCAGTGGCCTTTTCAGTCTTCTTCAACGAACAGGCTGCTCACCTAAGCTATTGAGTTTTATCAAGTCCTTTCACACAGATATGAAAGGAACAGTCAGCTTTGATGGTGCTACATCTGAACCCTTCAATATTCTCAGTAGGTTCAAACAAGGATATGTGCTCACCCCTACACTCTTTGGCATCTTCTTCTCTCTCCTCCTATACCATGCCTTTGTCCTCTGATGGTGTCTACATCCACATCAGACACGATGGAAAGCTTTTCAACCGAGCCTGACTCAGGGCTAAATCCAAAGTAACCGACTTTGCGGAAATCAGCGGACGCAGAGGGGTCTCGGTCTCCATTAACCGCGGAAAGTGAGGGATCCCTGTATACACACACACACACACACACACACACACACAAATTTTATACATACAGTGGTATGAAAAAGTATCTGAACCTTTTGGAATTTCTCACATTTCTGCATAAAATCACCATCAAATGTGATCTGATCTTTGTCAAAATTACACAGATGAAAAAACAGTGTCTGCTTTAACTAAAACCACCCAAACATTTATAGGTTTTCATATTTTAATGAGGATAGCATGCAAACAATGACAGAAGGGGGAGGAATAAGTAACTGAACCATCACATTTAATATTTTGTGCCCCCCCACCCCCACCCCCCCTTTGGCAGCAATAACTTCAACTAGATGCTTCCTGTAGCTGCAGATCAGTCTGGCACATTGATCAGGACTAATCTTGGCCCATTCTTCCTTACAAAACTGCTCTACAGCAGTCAGATTCCTGGGATATCTGGCATGAATCGCTGTCTTGACGTCATGCCACAGCATCTCAATGGGGTTCAAGTCTGGACTTTGACTTGGCCACTCCAGAATGTGTATTTTGTTCTTCTGAAACCATTCTGAAGTTGATTTACTTCTGTGTTTTGGATCATTGTCTTGTTGCAGCATCCATCCTCTTTTTAGCTTCAATTGTTTGACAGACGGCCTCAGGTTTTCCTGCAAAACATCCTGATAAACTTTTGAATTAATTTTTCCATTAATGATTGCAAGTTGTCCAGGCCCCGAGGCAGCAAAACAGCCCCAAACCATGATGCACCCTCCACCATGCTTCACTGTGGGGATGAGGTGTTGATGTTGGTAAGCTGTTCCATTTTTCCTCCACACATGACATTGTGTGTTCCTCCCAAATAATTCAACTTTGGTTTCATCAGTCCACGAAATATTTTGCCAAAACTTCTGTGGAGTGTCCAAGTGCCTCTTTGCGAACATTAAACGTGCAACAATGTTTTTTTAGACAGCAGTGGCTTCCTCCTTGGAGTCCTCCCATGAACACCATTCTTGGCCATTGTTTTACATATAGTTGATGTGTGCACAGAGATATTGGACTGTGCCAGTGATTTCTGTAAGTCTTTAGCAGACACTCTATGGTTTTTTTACCTCTCTGAGTATTCTGCGCTTAACTCTTGGCATCATCTTTGGTGGACGGCCACTCCTTGGGAGATAAGCAACAGTGCCAAACTCTCTCCATTTGTAGACAACTTCTCTGACTGTCGATTGATGAACATCCAGACTTTTAGAGATGGTTTTGTATCCTTTCTCAGCTTTATACACATCAACAATTCTTGATCGCAGGTCTTCAGACAGCTCTTTTGAGCGAGCCATGGTGCACATCAGACAATGCTTCTCATCAAGACAATTCTAACCAGGTGTGTGTTTTATAGTGGGCAGGGCAGCTTTAAGCCACTCATCAGTGATTGGGCACAACCTGACTTAAATTGTTTGGTAAAAATTGATTTCAATTGCTCTTTAAGTCTACTTAGGCAGAGGGTTCAGTTACTTATTCCTCCCCTTCTGTCATTGTTTGCATACTATCCTCATTAAAATATGAAAACCTATAAATGTTTTGGTGGTTATAGTTGATTTTGACAAAGATCAGATCACATTTGATGGTGATTTTATGCAGAAATGTGAGAAATTCCAAAAGGTTCAGATACTTTTTCATACCACTGTGTGTGTGTGTGTATATATATATATATATATATATATATATATATATATATATACATATATATATAGGGGATTTTCTGAGTAAATCCTTCCGTAGGAGAGTGCTCAATACTTTTTGGTAGAGCAAATAACAAAAACAAAAGGACAGGACAAAGACTTTCTATTGAAGAATCTTCTATAATCACCTGAAGAGAGAGGATGGTTTCACGACCCCTCGAAACAGATCTGTAGTGATAAATGGAGTTTCAATAGAAAGTCTTTGTCCTGTCCTTTTATTTTTGTTTTATATATATATATATATATATATATATATATATATATATATATATACAATGCAGCCGTGAGGGGGGGGCACAAACCAGTGTCTCTCCCTCACGCCGGTCCCAAGCCCGGATAAATGCAGAGGGTTGCGTCAGGAAGGGCATCCGGCGTAAAACAAATGCCAAATAAACTATGCGAATCACAAGAAAGAATGACATACCGGATCGGTCGAGGCCGGGTTAACAACGACCGCCATCAGTGCCGTCAACCAACAGGGTGCTGATGGAAATTGGACTACTGTTGGTCGAAGACGTCGAAGAAGGAGAGGCGGGAGGCGTGTCCGTTGCCAGAGAGAGAAGAGGAAAGGCATGAGCCTAGGACTGAAAGTAGGGACTTTGAATATTGGAACTATGACAGGAAAAGGTAGAGAGCTGGCTGACATGATGCAGAGGAGGAAGGTGGACATACTGTGTGTTCAGGAGACCAGGTGGAAAGGTCGCAAGGCTAGAAGCATAGGAGCAGGGTTTAAGCTGTTTTATCACGGTGTGGATGGGAAGAGAAATGGAGTCGGAGTCATCTTGAAGGAGGAGTTTGCCAGGAATGTTCTAGAAGTGAAAAGAGTGTCAGACAGAGTGATGAGTCTCAAGTTAGAAATTAAAGGTGTGATGGTCAATGTTGTTAGTGCTTATGCCCCACAGACAGGATGTGAGCGAGAAGAGAAGGAGAGATTCTGGAGGGAGTTAGATGAAGTGATGCAGAGTACCCCCAGAGGTGAAAGAGTGGTCATTGGGGCAGACTTCAATGGACATGTTGGTGCAGGAAACAGAGGGGACGAGGAAGTGATGGGTAGGTTTGGTATCCAGGACAGGAACGCAGAAGGACAGATGTTGGTAGATTTTGCAAAAAGGATGGAAATGGCTGTGGTGAATACTTTCTTCCAGAAGAGAGAGGAGCATAGGGTGACTTATAAAAGTGGAGGTAGGAGCACACAGGTAGACTACATCTTGTGCAGGCGATGTAATTTAAAGGAAGTCAGTGACTGCAAAGTAGTAGCGGGTGAGAGTGTTGCCAAACAGCATAGGATGGTGGTGTGCAGGATGATGCTGATGGTGAGGAAGGTGAAGAAGGCAAAGGCAGAGCAGAAGACAAAGTGGTGGAAGTTGAAAAAGGAAGAGTGTCGGGTTGTCTTCAAGGAGGAGTTGAAACAGGCTTTGGGTGGTCAGGAAGTGCTTCCAGATGACTGGACAACTACAGCGAATGTGATCAGGGACACAGGTAGGAGAATACTTGGTGTGTCATCTGGAAGGAAAGTAGATAAGGAGACTTGGTGGTGGAATGAGGAAGTGCAGGAGTGTGTACAAAGGAAGAGATTAGCTAAGAAGAAGTGGGACATTGACAAAACCGAAGAGAGTAAACAGGAGTACAGGGAGATGCAGCGTAAGGCAAAGGTAGCAGTGTCAAAGGCCAAACAGAGCGCGTTTGATGACTTGTATGCTCGGTTGGAAAGTAAGGAGGGAGAAAATGATTTATACAGGTTGGCACAGCAGAGAAATAGAGATGGGAAGGACGTGCAGCAAGTTAGATTGATAAAGGACAGAGAGGGAAATGTATTGACTGATGACAGAAGTGTGCTGGGAAGATGGAAAGAGTACTTTGAAGAGCTGATGAATGAGGAAAATGAGAGAGAAAAAGAGGAGAAGAGGTGACTGTTGAGGACCAGGAAGTAGCAAAGATTAGTAAGGGTGAAGTGAGGAGGGCATTGAAGAGGATGAAGAATGGAAAGGCAGTTGGTCCTGATGACATACCGGTGGAGGTATGGAAGTGTCTAGGAGAGGTAGCAGTAGATTTTCTGACAAGAACATTTAACAAGGTCTTAGAGAGTGAGAGGATGCCAGAGGAATGGAGGAGAAGTGTGCTGGTGCCCATTTTTAAGAACAAGGGAGACGTGCAGAGTTGTGGCAACTACAGAGGGATAAAGTTGATGAGCCATACGATGAAGTTATGGGAAAGAATAGTGGAAGCTAGACTAAGGGCAGAAGTCAGCATTTGTGAACAACAGTTTGGTTTCATGCCCAGAAAGAGCACCACAGATGCAGTGTTTGCCTTGAGGATGTTAATGGAGAAGTACAGAGAAGGTCAGACGGAGCTGCATTGTGCCTTTGTGGATCTGGAGAAAGCATATGACAGGGTGCCGAGAGAAGAATTGTGGTATTGCATGAGGAAGTCTGGAGTGGCAGAGAAGTATGTTAGAGTGGTGCAGGACATGTATGAGAGATGTAAGACAGTGGTGAGGTGTGCTGTCGGTGTGACAGAAGAGTTCAAGGTGGAGGTGGGACTGCATCAAGGGTCAGCTCTCAGCCCCTTCTTGTTCGCTATGGTGATGGACAGGCTGACAGACGAGGTTAGACAAGATTCCCATGGACTATGATGTTTGCAGATGACATTGTAATCTGTAGTGAGAGCAGAGAACAAGTGCAGGAAAATCTAGAGAGGTGGAGGTATGCCCTGGAAAGGAGGGGAATGAAGATTAGCCTCAGTAAGACAGAATACATGTGCATGAATGCCAAGGACCAAAGAGGAACGGTGAGATTACAGGGAGCAGAGATAAGAAAGGTGGAGGATTTTAAGTACTTAGGCTCAACAATCCAGAGCAATGGAGAGTGTGGAAAAGAGGTCAAGAAGCGTGTGCAGGCAGGTTGGTATGGTTGGAGAAAAGTGTCCGTGTGATGTGTGATAGGAGGGTATCGGCAAAAATGAAAGGAAAAGTGTACAAGACGGTGTTGAGGCCAACGATGCTGTATGGGTTAGAAACAGTGGCCCTGGGGAAAAGACAGGAGGAAGAGTTGGAGGTAGCAGAGATGAAAATGTTGAGGTTCTCTTTGGGAGTAACGAGGATGGATAGGATTAGGAATGAGCACATCAGAGGGACAGCACATGTAAGACGTTTTGGAGACAAAGTCAGAGAGGCTAGATTGAGATGGTTTGGACATGTACAGAGGAGGGATAGTGAGTATATTGGTAATAGGATGCTGAGGCTGGAACTACCAGGCAAAAGGCCTAGAGGAAGACCAAAGAGACGATTCATGGATGTGGTGAAGGAAGACATGAAGGTCGTTGGTGTAAGAGAAGAAGATGCAAAGGATAGGGTGAGATGGAGGCAGATGATTCGCTGTGGCGACCCCTGAAGGGAAAAGCCGAAAGGAAAAGAAGAAGATATATATATATATATATACACACACACACACACACACACACACACGCGCACTCTCTCAGGGGCAGTGGTGGTCTAGTGGTAAAGGGCGTTGGATCGCTGATCCAAAGGTTGGGGGTTCGAGTCCCACGCTCCACAAGGTTGTCACTGTCCCCTCCAGTGCAGCTAACTGGGTTATCAAAGGCGGGCCATGTCTCTCACTGTCTGTGAGTGGCATGTAAAAGAACCATTGCTGACTTTAGTAAAGAGTAGGCTGCAAAGTCGTCAGCGCGTTTCTGTCCCTTGCTTAAAAGGGTTGTGACTGGAAGGGCATCCGATGTAAAAACGTCTGCCAAATCAAACATGCGAATCAGATCCCGAGTAAAAGGGAAAAAGCCAAAAGGAAGACATATATATATATATATATATATATATATATATATATATCCACTCAGTCTGTAGTTTGTAAACAATGAGCGTCATTACGTCAGCGTACTACATAGGTACTTCTAAACTCAAAACTTCGAAAAAATGTAAAACGTAAGTTGGGGAGCATCTGTATATATGTATATAGCAGGCCCTTGACGGTTCACGGTTTTGCTGCACTCGCGCCCCCACATAGTCGCAAATTGCCGAGTAACTGTCACGTGATTCAAATTCAACCAATGGCTGTTCTACTTCCTGCCGATTGGTTGAGTTGATGTAACACCTTTTTTTTTTTCATTCACGCACAAGTTGTCAATGTGCATTTTTAGTGTGTTTTAATTACCAGTTAAGCCCTATGATGCCACTGAAACGCTGTGCGTCTTCTCTGGCTAAGTACCAGAAAAAAGGTAATGACGTTGGATGTTTCTTCTGAAAAAATAACACTTTCTCCTGAAGAAATGACAGATTCCTCTGAAGTACTATGAAGAGGAATAATCATTTGAACTGTTTTAAAGCACTGTAGTATTAAAGTTTTTTCAATTATTATTCCAGTAAAGTACCTAAGTTAATGTTTAGAATGTGTGTGTGATTTTATGTACTGTGCTGTAGCATGTTTATCCTTTTGTTTTGTTTCTCCAATTTATTACACTTCATGTTCTTTTATGTTCTTTTGTACTTGTCTGTGTTTTGGGGGAACTTTGATTTTGACGGGTGTGATCTCTAACTCTTATTTTCTTCCTGCTCCGGATGAGGGGCGTGGCTGAGCTGCTCGGGCTGAATGCAGTTAACATTTGAATTCACTCCTCTCATCTACTCCCTATAAACACAAATCTCGCCTCAGAAACTGCATTTTTGATGTCATACCACAAGTTTTCTATTGGATTGAGGTACAGGGATTGGTCTAGCCACGCCATAACATCAATCTTGTTGCTCTAGGGCCAAAATGTTGCCCTTTTACTAAGTTGTTTGGGGTCATTGTCTTGTTTGAACACCCATTTCAATTTCCTCTTCAACATAAGGCAGCATGACCTCTTCAAGTATTCTTGTGTATTCAAACGTATCTAAGATCCCTGGTATGCAATAAATAGGCCCGGCATCTTAGTATGAGAGACCACCATGCTTCACTGTCTTCAGAATGTACTGTGACTTGAAGTCAGTGTTTGGGGGTCATTTATGGAGACTGTTAGACCCAAAAAGGACAATCTTACTTTCATCAGTCCACAAAATGTTGTGCCATTTCTCTTTAGGCCAGTCAGTGTGCCCTTTGGAAAATAGTAACCTCTTCAGCACGTGCCTTTTTTTCAAAAGTGGAACTTTATAGGAGCTTCTTGCTGATAGTTTTGCTTTACATAGGTCTCTTCTAACTGTAACAATACTCAAAGGTAACATTAGACCTTCTTTGATCTTCCTGGAGCTGATTGTTGGCCAAGTCCTTGCCATTTTGGTTCTTGTTCAATCGATTTGAATGGTAGTTTTTCACTTTCTTCCATGTCTTTTAGGTTTTGGTTGCCATTTTAAAGCATTTGCGATCATTTCAACTGAGCAGCCTATCATTTTCTGCACTTTTTTATATGGGTTCCCTCTCCAATCAATTTTTAGTCAAGGTACGCTGGTCTTCTGAACAATGTCTGGAATGACTTATTTTCCTCAGAATTTCCACGAGTTTTTACACTAAAACTGGGTTGCTTGTGGTTAATGAGCATTATGATGGATAGTAAAAAATCAAGCCCAATGGATTACCAGATTCTCTAATGTGTGAGGTATAATGAGTGAAATATGACATTTTGGTCCAACAGCAATGGCGTATATTTGTAGGAGTTCCCTTCCAAATCACACAATTTGGGGAAGTCCATTTGAATGAAGGCTGCACCATGCATACCTTCATTCATTAATTTGTTTAACTAATCCCACTATGGTTGCAGGGATGCTGGTGCTCACCTCAGCCGAATCTGGGCAAAGACAGGGCACATCCTGAACAACTGGCCAGTCCATCACAGCAAGTGCACAGCCAAATAGCCAAATGTTCATGTCTTTTGACTGTGGGAAGTAACTGTGTACCCAGAAGAAACATCCACTCAGAAAGCCAGGAATGAACCCAAGATGTTATTGCTGTGAGGCCTACTTGTTAATCATTGCATTACTGTGCTACTCATTTATGCATCATTATTTTCTAAAGTATGAGGTAGTCAAGTTACTAATTATCGCACTATTATTTAACAAAAATATAAATAAATAAATAAATAAATAAAAACATGGCTGCATTTTGACATTGAGATGTTGAGAGAGCAAGAGAGACAATGTAAGGAAGCATGCTAGTGTTTGTCATATGCAAGGAGAAATCTAAGATATAATTGATGTGCTTGTTAATATTTTACTGAACACTTAGAAATGAGACACAAAATAAGTAAGCATGCAGTAGCAGGTCAGGGTTTTTCCACTCATGTTCATATATTAACTGTTGCAATGATATATAATGTTTGAGAAAGATTTTATCAGAATACAGTAGGCCCTCGTTATTCGCGGGGGTTTGGTTCCGGCCCCTCCCACAAATGAAGATAAAGTATGCATATTTTAGTGTTTAATAAACATTAATACTGTAGTAAAATGCATTTAAAGGTGTTCTTATATATAAGTATGTGAGGTAAACCGAAGCAGGTAGAAAACAAAGTTTTCGAGTGAGAGAGTTAGAGAGCATTACAAACCAAAGAAGCGGTGACATGATGCAGGTTAATCCTCTGGTGCAGAGGTGAGTGTGCTTTTGTTTATTGGGAGTAGATGAGAAAAGTGAATTCAGGTGTGAGCCACAGAGCAGCTCAGCCACGCCCCTTAGCCAAAGTGGAAAGAAAACAGTTAGAGGCAAAGCCGCCAAACTCAAAGTCCCCCAAAAACACAGACCACAACAAAAAAGGACATAAAAGAACAAGAAATGTAACAAATTGGATAAACAAAACAAAATGAGAAACATGCTACACCACACTAAATAAAATCACACACACAAACATTCTAAACATTAACTTAGGTACTGTACTGGAATAATAGTTGAAAAAAACTTTAATAGTGGAGTGTTTAACAACAGTTCAGATGATTCATCTTCTTCCAGAGAAAGCCTTATGTCTTCAGAAGTGACACCCAATGTCATTACCTTTTTCTGGTGCTAAACTGACGTTTGAGTGGCATTATAGCGCTTAAGTGGTAATTAAAACACACTAAAAAAGGCTCATTGACAACTTGTGCGAGAATGAGGAAAAGGCTCATTACATCATCTCAGCAGGAAGGAGGACAGCCATTGGCTGAATTTTGTATGACGTGACAGTTGCTTGGCAGTCCGTGAATACACAAACCGTGAGTGCAAAACCGCAAATGTCATTCTAGTATGTATCTATCTAATATAATGTTATTCAATTATAATAATATTTAAAAATGACAGTACAGTGGAATTTGAGTAGTGGGCTCTGATAATATTATGACTGTATCAAGTGACCTTTTATGGAAATTGACTAGGATTGCAAGATTATTTTCAATTAATTGATTTAAAAACCCACACAATACTCTTTTAATGAGTTAGACTTATCTCTTCCCAGCTGTGATTCTTTCTTATTTTTAACAGGAAGATTAGTTAAGCCTTTTCATGTGTGACTATTTCTTATAAAACTGCAAGCTTCTTCAGCATTTAACCTACTTATCAGCAGAACACATGCTGTGTGCAGGACTGCAAACTGAGTTTCATCTGACAACTAAAATAGCCTGTTTTTAACATAGTTAATGAAGCAGCATAACAGTTTAAGCAAGGTTGTCTGGAACATTTTGACTCCAGTGACAGGGCATTCCACGCAGACTAAAATCCACAAAACGAGAGAGAGAGAGAGAGAGAGAGAGAGAGAGAGAGAGAGAGAGAGAGAGAGAGAGAGAGAGAGAAGGAAGCTTACCTTTGACAATGAGTTCGGCAAAGTTAGAAACACCAGAGCCTCTGGATGACTGGGTGACACAGCGGTAAAGGTCCTGCTCAGGTCTCTGGATGTCCTCCAGCTGGAAGGACACTGAAAAACGATTGCGGCCCAAGTGTTTGACTGAGCCACCGGAGGACACCTCCCCATTATGCCGCTACAGTGGAAAAAACGATTGAGTAAATATGCCATTAAACAACAAAAGCAGACATGCATAATAATTACAATATATGTCCAAACACTGAATGGCTCAGAAAGAAATGTTCCTTAAAAAAAGCTAACCCTCACCTGCTGATTCTATAGTGGTTTCAAGTAAGGTCGGTGACCACGTCCCAAATTGTTTACAAGCCATACTGAACGGCATCTATTTATGATATTCATAATACTGTACATATTACTTACTGCTACAATGAGCTGTCCAGGGTGATCTCTGCCCTCACCTACAGTTGGTTGAGATGGGTACCAGCTTTCCCATGACCATAATTAACAGTTCAGAAAATGAATGAATGAATATTACTCACTGACGTTGTTTATTCTGTATTTGTTTATAAACATATTTATAACTCATACTTTTAGACTTATATATATATGAATGCATACATCCATACACACACACACACACACACACACACACACACACACAGATATATATATATATATATATATATATATGTATATATATATAAAATTATATAGCTTGACAAACAGTTCAATATGTGTAATTTTAATTTGAGATTCTTTATCTTTATTATTTAATTGGAATGGAGCAACAGTGTGCACACTGGGATCAATGAAGTATTCTGATCTGGGGTGGCAATATTTCACGTAGGCTCCATTTTCAGAACAAAGCACCTGAAATGGTAATCCAATGCAACCCATAGGAAGCCCACAGTAAACACCAGGTTGTGTAGTGTACATTTCATATATGATAAGAAGGGTCTTTTTACATTTCCAGTGTATGACTTTTTGAAAGGGGGCAGTGGTGCTCTAGTGGTATAGGGTGCTGGATCGCTGATCCAAAGGTTGGGGGTTCGAGTCCCACTCTCCACAAGGTTGTCACTGTCCCCCCCAGTGCAGCTAACTGGGTTATCAAAGGCGGGCCATGTCTCTCACTGTCTATGGTGTGAGGCATGTAAAAGAACCATTGCTGACTTTCGTAAAGAGTAGGCTGCAAAGCCGTCGGCGTGTTTCCGCCCTGCGATGGCCTGGCGAGCTGTCCAGGGTGTACTCTGCCCTCACCTGAAGTTGGCTGGGATGGGCGCCAGCCTCCCCGTGACCCAAATTAGGATTAAGCGGTTACAGAAAATGAACTGATGAACTGACTTTTTGAAAGTGGCATTTGTCAACAGCCCACTTTACACTGATGTATTGAAAAGCGTTGCCCTTTCTTGTATGGTTGCTGCCATCTTATGTGTCTTACAAACAAAGAAATAGCATTATTACAGCAACCATTACATCTTATACTACTCTACTGTGAATGATATCCTGTGTACTGTGTGAATGATACCCCACCTAAAATACCTTATTTAAACATGCTGGGTTCCATCTGTAGAGACAGGTAACTGCAGAAATTAAAGGAAATAAACAACAAAGGTCTGTATGAAATGAAAACTGACAAGTGGTCCAGAGACACTAGTGGCCACCCAAATATTGCCTACCTTGACAGAATGAATTACATGGTAAACAGTGTAAGTGCCTATGCATTAGATGAAATGAAGGGTTACAAATCTTTGGAAACCCATAATCAGTTTGTGAGTGGACGAGTGCTGGAAATTAGGCACTCCACTCGACAGGAGAAATCTGTGCTAGGCACTAAAATCCAACATTCCCAGAGGTTGACCATACTAAATAATGATCTCATTCTCTCACATTCATGGCATGGAATGTCAGCTGGAGCAGAACCGGTCTGATAGCTGGCAGTGCAACTGAGTCTAGTTGAACTTAAAGGTTTTTAAAATTAGCATTTTATGATGCATTCCGAGTAGTATACTCAATAGGTACTTTTGAAAATGAAGCAGGATCTAATTAAAGTTTGATAACAGTATAATCCAATATTTAATCACTGGTTGAAAAAAAAATACAAGAAAGAAGTACACCAGCATTCGGATTTTTTTTAATCTTAAGATTTATCAAGTAGTAGGTAACACTGAATGTTTTTCACTTTCTTTAATGAGGCACCTTTGATTGGTAGCTTGATCAAGGTGTTCTGCTTAAGCACTAAGCTGTAGCTCTGTTGATTGCTCCATTTTGTGTGGTTAACCTTTCTGCGGCCATCCAAAATGGTGTAGTAAACAAAACACATTTAATTGGTGTGACGTCAGTGCAACCACTCTATTAGTGCTGACTTGGTTGAATATTACAAGCTAATGAAACTATTGGCAAAATAATATGGCAATGCTTAAAATTAATTATTGTATTTGCTTGGGAATGTACATGACATTCTAGAGGACTTCTTTTGCTTTCGGCTTTTCCCTCGACTTCAAATGTTTGAAAAGACATAAAGGTAAATGGACAAGGGAGTGTGGAGAGCCAGTCAGGTTGTAGCCTTCAAGATTCTGAAGGGTACCTACAGTGCCGCTAACTGGGTTATCAAAGGCGGGCCATGTCCCTCTCTGTCTATGGTGAGAGGCATGTAAAAGAACCATTGCGGACTTTCGTAAAGAGTAGCTGCAAAGCCGTCAGCGTGTTTCTGTCCCTTGCAAAAGGGTTGTGACAGGAGGGGCATCCTATGTAAAAACCTCTGCCAAATCAAATGTGCAAATCAGATGATTCGCTGTGGCGACTCCCGAATAAAGGGAAAAAAGCCAAAAGAAAAGAAAGAAAGAAAACATCACATGTAAGCAAGACACACGCAAAATAGGGCAAAATAATAAAAAAATTTTCGGTTGGTTCCAGGTTTGGCTGGCCAAATAAAGCATGATCTCTTCAGGAACTTTCACTGGCCATGTGTAATGTATTGTATTGAACCTGCCATTAAAATGTAAACAAAACAAATCCACAAATTTTCTTTATTTTTTTTTTATTTTCCCAAGTCAAGTGTGTCCTGATGAATTAGTTGTGTATTTCAGTATGAGCTGCTCAGTTTTGGCTTATGGAACAGCTGCAATTTCAGCCTTCACTACTTGGACATTTGTTTATTTGAGTGTGTGTGTGTGTGTGTGTGTGTGTGTGTGTGTGTGTGTGTGCATCAGAGGAATAAAATAAAAAACCAGCAACAGACGACTGCATAGCCGATATATATTTCCCATATGTCCCCTGTAATTCATCCCAAAGAATCAGATCTGAGTGCAAACGGAAAAGATCTGAGATGTGTGTTCCCCTGTTGGTTGTGAAAAGCATCTTCAGCTTAAGTACACTGACACTGGAACAATAATTTATATTTAGAAATAAGATTATATTTTTATAATCAGTGTGAGATGGCAAAAGGTGTGTTGTAAGTAGGAAATATGAAGATCTTTTTTTTTCTCTCCAAACTGCCCAAAAAAGCTTTTGTCTCATATTCGAGAATTCCCACCAAAGTTTGAGCAGCAAAATGTTTTCCAAGATAGAAAATACAGACCATTCACCGCAAATTCGACTGACTACCTCCGAAAATATTCTCAATTACCCTCAAACGCAAATTCATTTGTACTTTCAGTCATGATTGCTTAGATGGAATTTAAGCTTAAAGAGCAGTTATTTAAAAAGAGCAATAGATATGTTTAAACCAAACTTAATTTAATATTCGGTGTAACTAAATCATGTTTAATGCGTGAACAAATAAAAATAATTTTTTTTTTATTAATTAAAAAAATAAAAATAGGTTCGCTCCTGGGAATAACGAGATTCAAAATAAAAAATAAATGAAATGAATGAACCACAATCATTTGGGAAGAATTTAGTAGGGCATCCCATTACTGCTGTGGTGCACATAATAAAATTTGTTGTCCTATTTGAGTGTGTGTGTGTGTGTGTGTGGGTGTGTGTGTGTGTGTGTGTGTGTGTGTGTGTGTGTGTGTGTGTGTGTGTGTGTGTGTGTGTGTGTGTGTGTGTGTTGATGCCTTATTTTCCTTCTATAAACAGCTATTATTGACCTGGAGAACTAATGTACTACATATCTGCGGGTCATGCTGTCTCATTGAGTATCTCATGTCACTGGTTGTTTCTTGGACAGCTGAAGTATTTAGATTCACATGATGTGGTCAGAACATCAAACAATCCAGGCCTTAAACCTTAACTGGTGTTACCATACTGTTTATGGTAAGTATAATAGACTCAAAATCAAACAACGTAAATTAAAGTCTCACTATTATCTTTCTCACTTTTGCCGTACAATCAGATCTCTTAATGAATTCACAACTTTAAAGGACAATAAACAGCAAGAAGAATTAATCTGTTTAGACGAATTGAAGTGCAAAAGTCAAAAGGGTCCATTTGTTTGACATAATTAAACACATATTTGATGATTAAAGAAAAAAAAAAAATCAATCAAATACCACTAAGAGAAAGGCTTTGGGTGGTCAGGAGGTGATTCCGGATGACTGGAGAAATACAGCAAATGTGATCAGGAAGACAGGTAGGAGAGTACTTGGTGTGTCCTCTGGAAGGACAGTAGATAAGGAGACTTGGTGGTGGAATGAGGAAGTGCAGTAGTGTGTACAAAGGAAGAGGTTAGCTAAGAAGAAGTGGGACATTGACAGGACTGAAGAGAGTAAACAGGAGTACAGGGAGACACAGCGTAAAGCAAAAATAACAGTGTCAAAGGCCAAACAGAGGGCGTATGATGATCTGTATGCTAGGTTGGACAGTAAGGAGGGACAAAATGATTTATACAGGTTGGCACAGCAGAGAAATAGAGATGGGAAAGACGTGCAGCAAGTCAGAGTAATTAAGCATAGGGTGGGGAATGTATTGACTGATGACAGAAGTGTGCTGGGAAGATGGAAAGAGTACTTTGAAGAGCTGATGAATATGAGAGAGAAAAAAAGAGTAGAAGAGGTGACCGTTGAGGAGCAGGAAGTAGCAAAGCTTAGTCAGCATGAAGTGAGGAGGGCATTGAAGAGGATGAAGAGTGGAAAGGCAGTTGGTCCTGATGATATACCGGTGAAGGTACGGAAGTATCTTGGAGAGGTAGCAGTAGATTTTCTGACAAGAACATTCAACAAGGTCTGAAAGAGTGAGAGGATGCTGGAGGAATGGAGGAGGAGTGTGCTTGTGCCCATTTTTAAGAACAAGGGAGACATGCAGAGTTGTGACAACTACAGAGGGATAAAGTTGATGAGCCATAAGATGAAGTTATGGGAAAGAATAGTGGAAGCTAGACTAAGGGCAGAGGTCAGCATTTCTGAACAATAGTTTGGTTTCATGCCACGAAAGATCACCACAGTTGCAGTGTTTGCTTTGAGGATGTTAATAGAGAAGTACAGAGAAGGTCAGACGAAGCTGCATTGTGCCTTTGTGGATCTGAAGAAAGCATATGACAGGGTGCCGAGAGAGGAACTGTTGTATTGCATGAGGAAGTCTGGAGTGACAGAGAAGTATGTTAGTGTGGTGCAGGACATGTATGAGAGATGTAAGACAGTGGTGAGGTGTGCTGTCGGTGTGACCGACGAATTCAAGGTGGAGGTGGGACTGCATCAAGGGTCAGCTCTGAGCCCCTTTTTGTTTGCTATGGTGATGGACAGGCTGACAGACAAGGTGAGACAAGAATCTCCATGGACTATGATGTTTGCAGATGACATTGTGATCTGTAGTGAGAGCAGAGAACAAGTGGAGGAAAATGTGCAGGCACGTTGGAATGGTTGGAGAAAAGTGTCCGGTGTGATGTGTGATAGAAAGGTATCGACAAGAATGAAGGGAAAAGTGTACAAGACGGTGATGAGGCCAGCGGTGTTGTATGGTTTAGAAACAGTGGCACTGGGGAAAAGACAGGATGCAGAGCTGGAGGTAGCAGAGATTAAAATGTTGAGGTTCTGTTTGGGAGTAACAAGGATGAATAGGATCAGGAATGAGTACGTCAGAAGGACAACACATGTTAGACGTTTTGGAGACAAAGTCAGAGAGGCTAGATTGAGATGGTTTGGACATGTACAGAGGAGGGATAGTGAGTATATTGGTTGTAGGATTCTGAGGTTGGAACTACCAGGCAGAAGGCCGAGAGGAAGACCAAAGAGAAGATTTATGGATGTGGTGAAGGAGGACATTAAGGTAGGTAAATGGATAGATAAATGCAGCCGTGGGGGGCACAAACCAGTGTCTCTCCCTCACGCCGGTCCCAAGCCTGGATAAATGCAGAGGGTTGCATCAGGAAGGGCATCCGGCGTAAAACAAATGCCAAATAAACTATGCGAATCACAAGAAAGAATGATATACTGGATCGGTCGAGGTCCGGGTTAACAACGACCGCCATCAGTGCTGTCAACCAACAGGGTGCTGATGGAAATGGGCCTACTGTTGGTCGAAGACGTCGAAGAAGGAGGGGCGGGAGGCGTGTCCATTGCCAGAGAGAGAAGAGGAAAGGCATGAGTCTAGGACTGAAAGTAGGGACTTTGAATGTTGGAACTATGGCAGGAAAAGGTAGAGAGCTGGCTGACATGATGCAGAGGAGGAAGGTGGACATTCTGTGTGTTCAGGAGACCAGGTGGAAAGGTAGCAAGGCTAGAAGCATAGGAGCAGGGTTTAAGCTGTTTTATCATGGTGTGGATGGGAAGAGAAATTGAGTCGGAGTCATCTTGAAGGAGGAGTTTGTCAGGAATGTTCTAGAAGTGAAAAGAGTGTCAGACAGAGTGATGAGTCTCAAGTTAGAACTTAAAGGTGTCATGGTCAATGTTGTTAGTGCTTATGCCCCACAGACAGGATGTGAGCGAGAAGAGAAGGAGAGATTCTGGAGGGAGTTAGATGAAGTGATGCAGAGTACCCCCAGAGGTGAAAGAGTGGTCATTGGGGCAGACTTCAATGGACATGTTGGTGCAGGAAACAGAGGGGACGAGGAAGTGATGGGTAGGTTTGATTGAGATGGTTTGGACATGTACAGAGGAGGGATAGTGAGTATATTGGTAATAGGATGCTGAGGCTGGAACCAGGCAGAAGGCCTAGAGGAAGACCAAAGAGACGATTCATGGATGTGGTGAAGGACATGAAGGTCGTTGGTGTAAGAGAAGAAGATGCAAAGGATAGGGTGAGATGGAGGCAGATGATTCGCTGTGGCGACCCCTGAAGGGAAAAGCCGAAAGGAAAAGAAGAAGAAGATAGATGGATGGATGGATGGATGGATGGATGGATAGATAGATAGATAGATAGATAGATAGATAGATAGATAGATAGATAGATAGATAGATAGATAGAGCTATTACTCCCGAGTCACCTTACAGGTTCTGTAATTACAAACTATCAAAATCTGGTTTTATTTTTATTTTCCTTTGATCTTTTTGATTTTTGTACCCTTACTTAAGTCATAACTCTATGGGGCAGTGGTGGTCTAGTGGATAGGGTTATCAAAGGCGGGCCATGTCTCTCACTGTCCATGGTGAGAGGCATGTAAAAGAACCATTGCTGACTTTCGTAAAGAGTAGGCTGAAAGTCGTCAGCGTGTTTCTGTCCCTTGCTAAAAGGGTTGTGACAGGAAGGGCATCCGACGTAAAAACCTATGCCAAATCAAATGTGCGAATCAGATGATTTGCTGTGGCGACTCCCGAATAAAGGGAAAAAGACGAAAGGAAAAAAGGAAAACTTAAGTCATAACTCGGGGCAGTGGTGGTTTCGTGGATAGGGCGCAGGATCGCTGATCCTAAGGTTGGGGGTTCGAGTCCCCACGGGGTTGTCACTGTCCCCCCAGTGCAGCTAACTGGGTTATCAAAGGTGGGCCATGTCTCTCACTGTCTATGCTGAGAGGCATGTAAAAGAACCATTGCTGACTTTCGTAAAGAGTAGGCTTTATGTGCGAATCAGATGATTCACTGTGGTGACTCCCGAGTAAAAGGGGAAAAAACCGAAAGGAAGACAGACTTAAGTCATAACTCATTCCCATCAACCTAGTATACCTCCATATCAGAACCACCAACCCGGTAGGGGCAAAAACATGAGCATTCCTTCTTCGTGACCCACCTCTTTACAAGCTGCTGCGTATGTATATTTGGAAGTGGCCAAATTAGCTCACATGGACTCCCATGCCATAGATGGCTGTGGCATCAACTTGGTTGTCTGCTTTACTTTGTTTCTGTGTATTATATACTAAAACAATTATGCAACTCAGATTCAAACTGATTGGACTTATGTGAATTCTGGAATGGAATGCTGGAAACGGATGACAGTGATGAGCCTTATTTATTTATTTATTTATTTTTCACTTTGGTGACCTGTTACTTTGGATAAACTATGCTTAACTTTCTTCTCCAAAAACATAGTAATTTTCCATTACTCCAAACTATGCTAAAAATCAACATTCCTCTTCTCATTCATGTTGCTCATTATTTTATTTTATTTATTTTTTTGGCAAAGAATAGCGACTGTGGCGCATCTGTCAAAAATATCACAAATGCTTCAACAAAATGTAGCTCATGGAAGGTTTGCAGGAAAAAATACACATTTCAAAAAAGGTCACATCAACTGACAACTGAACCTTGCTAATACACAGCTTAAAAATTCTCTGGCACCATTGAGAAAAAGTGTTATGGCAAGATGAGAAGAAATCTTTCTTTGGCCTGAATGTTAAATGTTATACATGGCAAAAAAAAACAATACAGCCAACCATCCACATATGTTTTTATTTATTTATTTAGTTTTTTTTTTGTTTTTGTTTTTTCTGGGATGAAAATTACCACATTCTTGAGTAAAACCTGCTGCCTTCTGACATTAGTTTGGGAAAAGAAAGATGGTGTATTTTCCAACAGAACAATAACCTAAAGCACACAAGTTGACCACATTACGTAAAGGATGAATGTTCGTTCATAGCCTAAAAATAACTTACATTTAACATTTAAACCCTACTGAAAATCTGTGGCAGGGCAGTGGTGGCCCAATGATAGGGTGCTGGATTACGGATCTCAAGGTTGGGTGGTTCAAGCAACTCTGCCCCACTGGCCCTGCAATGGCTTGCCAACTGTCCTGAGGGTATTCTGTCCTCATCCAGATTCAGGTGAGATGGGCACCAGCCTCCTTGTGTCCCTAATTAGAATTAAGAAGTTCATAAAATGAATGAATGGACATCTATGGAATGACTTTTGGGTTTAGAGTTTTCTCCACCAGTGGTCACCACCCAAGTAAGCTTAAAGAATAGGGGTGCTGTAAAGAGTGGTGGGCAAATTCTTCCCAGTCAAGATGTAAAAAGTGGGTAACGAAGTATCCCAACAGACTCATGGGTTCAATCAAAGCAAAATGTGATTCTATAAATTAAGGACACATGGAGATGATCCGTGAACAAGCTCAGTGATTGTCTATATTTGTTTGTTTGTTTGTTTTGTTTATAAATCATTGTTGCTATTGTGTCTTTCAGCTATGTCTTTCAGCTGACTGTAAGTTGCACTGAGTAAATACAGGTAATTGCATTGCCAAATGCATTGACAAATACATAGTGATGTGCTGCTTCATGGACGAATGAATGATCCCTTCCTGGAATGACAGTAATCTTAACTAGTAGGAAGCTTATCTCACCTCAAGTAAAAACTTTTCTGCCTCTGATGCTCTTCCTGCTGCCACACACTGGAAGGTGGTGTTTTGTCCAGCATTGACCTCCACATCCCCCAGGCGTGAGAAGTGGGGAGCTTTATCTATAGAAAGCACAAGGCAAGCACAACTGATCCAGTTATTCATATGCCATCTCATCAATTACCAAACATTTGATCATGAAACCAGTAAATGGGTGGGACAAATGTGATTTCACCCAATGGGCTGCTTTGTTTATCCAGGTTTATCCTGGTTTAACTCATGCAGACTCTTGTTAAGCAGGCGAATTAACTAATCACACCTGTATTACTAATTAAATTGTAATAGGAACGCTGTTACCGCTACATTTTGATGTGCTATACTTTGGGTGAATTTTGATTTTTATTTTTTTTTATTTAATTTTTATGAAAATAACAAATGTCTGTTTATGTCTATCTGACTTCTGTTTAAAAACATCAACACAGCATATGTATTACCTTTTTTATTTTCTTTTGAACTCTTATAATTGACATCCATGTACAGGCCCCAAAACACTCCTTCACTCATCACTTAGTCATTTACTGAATCACTTAATTCCCATTCAGTCCATAAAATTCACAATTATACTGTTCAGAACCCATTATGTTCATTCACTGTGACTCACTGTGATGAATGAGTTTAAGGTTCCTAATGAGACAGAAAAAATGTTAAAAAACATTGAATTAAAATTTCACAAATAATCTTGTGTTAAATACAAGAATTAAAGGCATGACCTACACACATTGTGTAAAAATTTGCTCTATTCGTGCAAGGACCCAAGAGGAACTGTGAGGTTAAAGGGCGCAGAGATAACGAAGGTGGAGTATTTTAAGTACTTAGCCTCAACAATCCAGAGCAATGGAGGGTGTGGAAAAGAGGTGAAGAAACGTGTATAGGCAGGTTGGAATGGTTGGAGAAAAGTATCTGGTGTGATGTGTGATAGGAAGTCATCGGCAAGAATGAAAGGAAAAGTGTATAAGACGGTGATGAGGCCAGTGATGTTGTATGGTTTAGAAACAGTGGCCCTGGGGAAAAGACAGGAGGCAGAGCTGGAGGGAGCAGAGATGAAAATGTTGAGGTTCTCCTTGGGAGTAACGAGTATGGATAGGATCAGGAAGGAGTACATCAGAGAGACAGCACATGTAAGAGGTTTTGGAGACAAAGTCAGAGAGAGATATGTGAGGTGCAGACCACTTTTGAGATCAAGGCCAGAAATGTAAAAACGGTGCATTTTTATCGAAATTTGGATTTTTGCATAAACTATTAAAACAAGTATTCAACTATCACTTGTTCATGTGAAATCGACTAAAACTCACTAAAAATGTATTTTTTTCCCCCATTGTTCTGATGAGTACCCTCATAAAACTAGATAAAAACAGTAGCAAACTTACTGGTTTTCGTTGCAATAATTCACAGAGTTCAGTACAAGACACACTATAATCCATACACCAGAAGAACAGCCATGAAGTATTCGCTCCATTTTGGATACCGTTTTGATATTAAAATGCCGTTTCAGTGAATAAACTAAAGGTTATGAAGACAATATGATCGTAAACAATGCAGGCTAGTTGCTAAGGAAGACGAGCACATTGATTAGTCAGCTCGGGCTTGCACATGCTCAGTGCCTGTCACACGTTCACTTCCGGTCTACTTCCTGCCTCTAGTTTACCGCATGTAGAACTTATCTCCGACTTTTTCTTCAATAACAGTCATTCAGTTTATTTATAAGATTGTGACTACACATCATTTCTGGAAAAGGAAAGTGAAATGACATCTGTGATGAACTGGCAGCATTAGTATAGCTGTTAAATTCGATGCAAGAATTGGGCTTTGATTGCTGGAATGCTTGGTGTTCTTAAAGATTATTTCGCCGGTGAGTATTTTTCTCTGCATGCAAAATTTGATTACGGATTTTTTTATTATTATTTGATTTGTGTGTAATCTTGTCTGGATTGGAAATGCTGGATCGTGGGTTGTTTAGTTTTGTATGAAACTGATGATGATGATGATGATGATGATGATGATGATGATGATGCCAGCTGTGTTGATGAAGAGTTTGACTTTGATGTTGATAAAGAAGAAGCATCTGTTACTAAAAGTGTGCACAAGTTGTGTTGGTGGTAAAGATATAGATTCAGATGATACATATTGAGGGCAGAGTTGATCAACCCAGCTGTTGAGCAGAGTTGATGATGCCAGTTGTGTTCATGATAATTTAGATGTTGATGAAGAAGAGGCATCTGTTGATAAAAGTGTGCATGAGTCAGTTTTGTTGTGTTTGGGATGAGATGTGATCCTTTCTGCTGAGCAGGATATAGATGAATATGATAATGCTGAGGGCAGAGTTGATGAAGCTTACTTATATAAAAAGATCAGAGAGTTCTGTTATATAGTTTTCTTAATTTCAGTGTGATTGTTTGAACCTGACAGTGGGTTTTTTTTTTGTTTTGTTTTTTTGTTTTTTTGTTTTTCTAATCATTATCATTTGAAGGCATTTGAACCTTTATATAATGGTCGAAAAGATACATACTGATCTTATTGGAATAAACAGAAATGAAAAAAATAGTTGGGTTTTTTTGTTCATTTTTGGGGGTTACAACGGTGACTGATGGGTTAAAAAAGGGCCTGTCAAATTAAAATGAGGGTGATTTCTCTTATCATCTGTTTACAAAACTCTTCCGAGACATGTTTTCTAAAAGTTTATATGGCTGAGGTGCACAAAAATGTTTGGTTGCTAAGGACTAATGATCTGGGAAGAAGTGCAATCTTTGGGCTTATTTTTCTCTAAAACGTCTTGTGAAATTTTTAGTTGAATGCTGACACAAGAAATGGCATAGCTCGCTCAGTTTTCAAGGTATTGACAAACTTTGGGTCTCCTCAATCTGACTGTCTAAAAAGCTCATTTTTCATTTTTGGACACAAGAGCCTACTTTCGGTGAAGTGGCTCACATATGTGGTACAATGGGGTTCACAGTTGTTTTCCTGAGACTGACAGTTTACAGTTCAACAGAGCAAAAGACTTGGGGAAGGAACTACATCTGCACGAGGTGGTCTGGCATACAGTTCTCTGTAATGCTTGTATGAGGGAAATAATTAAAACAATTTATGACTAGGATGTGAAGGGTCTGCTGACATGCGAGCTGTTGTTTATATAACCCTGGACTTTTATAAATTTTAAATGGAGGACAAGTCAACTCCAATAATGCTATCTGTAGATCACAGCAAGATGATCCTGTTTGGTGGTTGATCCAAACCAGACAGTAATGAGTGTACAAAAACAGACTGTATAATGATGATGAAGAAGGTGATCATCAGCACCTCCTTCACAGATTAAATATTGTCACTGGAAACCTCTTCTGGGCCTTCTTAAAGACAGTGTTGATGTGCTCACTGTAATCTCCACAGTTTTGAGCAGGCTTAGCCTTAGATTCTGAATAAACCACAGCAGGGGTCTCCAACCTTTTTATGACCATGGACTGGTCAACGCTTGACAATTTTACCATGGATCGGGGTGTGTATTTGTGTGTGCAAAGATTGTTTATATTATAAATATAATTTATTTATATAAATTATTATTATTATTATTATTATTATTATTATTATTATTATTATTATTCATACTACTACTACAACTACTACTACTACTACTAATAATAATAATAATAATAATAATAAGAAGAAGAAGAAGAAGAAGAAGAAGAAGAAGCACTACATGAATGTTATTTTTCAACAAATGAAATAAAGTTGGTTGGGAAGTAAAGTTTGAACTTTTCAAGAAAAAAAAACAAAAAAACACAGGTGATGGTGCACCAGTAGGGAGAATGAAGGCTCAGGCTCAGTCTCACTCAAAATCCCCACTATTGTTTGAAACATGTTCAACTTGCCTCTGTTCATGTGCCGTCCCCTTGTGGGTTACATTTTAACGCTCAAATGACCAACATGTTACCGAGAGAATCTGGTCATTTTTCAACATAAAAGATTTTTCAAAAATAAAGATCATTCAGACTCAGATAATAAATAAAACGGAAATAATGAATTATTTCTTCTGCGGACCGGTACCAATTCAGCTGCGGACTGGTACTGGTCCGAGGACCGGTGGTTGGGGAGCCCTGCACCAGAGGACCAGCTTTTCCACCTTTCATCTGTAAGTGGATTTATGATCATCCCTGATTAATCCAAATACATTGGTGTCATCCAAACATTTCACAAATTTCAGTGAGGGGTCTGCTAAGGCATAGTCATTTGTGTAGAGGGAGAACAGCAGCAGCGAGAGCAAATAGCCCTAGGGGTCCCAGTGCTGAT
Source organism: Plotosus lineatus (assembly GCA_024760905.1). NCBI lineage: Eukaryota > Metazoa > Chordata > Actinopteri > Siluriformes > Plotosidae > Plotosus > Plotosus lineatus. The sequence goes on from CM045728.1 coordinate 33,698,641, forward strand.
GGACTGAGCGCTGGATGTGATCTTCCTCAGCCAAACATGCTGCTGCCTGTCATTCTGAAAGCTGGCTCGTGTGGTTGCTGATGTGTGGCAGGCCTCCGACACTGGCCTGCGATTGGTGGCCGAGATGTCTATTAGATTCTCAGTGCAGCTTCTCTTAGGTGCTCTGATTTCCTTTATCAACTTGTTTCTGGCCTGCTTGTACAGGGTCCGGCCTCCACTTCTGCAGGCCACTTCTTTGACCTGGTGCAGTTTGATGTTATTGCTGTATGTGTGGGAGGTCTTGGTCTGCACACACATGTCCTCACAAAAAACTTATATGCATGTAAGATGCCACAAGGCTATTATTTCCAAAAATGTATGTGATCAGGGCTTCAAAATCCTTCAAATCTGTGTTGTCAAAGTAGGCCTGTAACTCCAACTTTGACTGTTTTGTACATTTTTCATGGCCCTTATAACAGGCTTACAAGGTTTTAACTTCTCCTGTATGCTGGGATGAGATGCAGCAAATAGTAATCAGAGAGACCTAAAGCTGTCCCAGGCACGATATGTGTCCAGTGTGTAGCAATGGTCCAGCATATTTGTGTCCCTGTTGGAAGACTTTATATTCTGCCTGTATTTTGGAAGTTTGTGATTGAGGTTTGCACTGTTAAAACCCACAGAAGAACCCCAGGTTTTGTGCTCTTCCTGTTATCTGATCAGCTAGTTATTGTAATGACTGTGTTATGTAACATTGCGGTGGAAAAAACTCCAACCAGGGCAAGAGGAGACCTCCTGAAGTAATCTCTAATCACAATTGTCTATATAATCTAATCATCTAATAATTAGTAAACTCTAATAATATAATCTGTAGGTGAGGGTTGCATAAGTTTAACACTGTGATCGCTTTACACCAGCTTTTGTTTATGTAGAAGTGGATTCTGCCTTTCATTATTGTCAGTTCTCCATTAAACACAGGGTAGCACATCTGCTAAAGTCCATATTTTAAGTTGAGAAGCAGAAATTCATCCATCTTAGTTGCTAGAGAATGAATATTATCAGATGTACTGTATAGATGGGAGCACACAAAGTAATCCCCGCTGTCTCAGAGTGACAAGCTCTTCTGCACACATTCCACATTGGTGTTTTTGGCAAAAAAAACACAGAGAGCTGCTGCACCACGATCAAAATCTCAGAAAAACCTTCAAGTTCAGCGAAAATCCAAGAGAAAGTTCTGGGGCAAGATTGTCCAATTCTGAAAAGTTCCTCTCCGGTGAAAGTAAACAAAGAGGGTAACAAAAGACTGAAAAGACATGCAGACAAAACCAAAAAGACAAAAACAGTCAAAATACTAGACAGCAAAGTACTAAGGCAGCCATCACTGGTGCCATCTTGGAAGTATGGTCCTTTTAGACATCTCGTACTACATTGTCACTTCCTGGCACTATGTCATTCTCAACAATGTGCCAAAGTCCTGATGAGAGTCTTAATTATTTAATGGCGCAGTGGGGTTCAAATGATACCATCTGCTGCCTGAAGAAAGAGGACGAGGAGGAGGAGGAGACGAGACGGGTGGAAGAGTGGAAGGTAAAAGGCTTTGCTGTGAAGTACTTCTTTAACCACTGCAGAGGTGCATACATTACCAGGGTATTCATTAAGTTTTAGAGTAGAAGGAGCATATTGATAAGTAGGGGATGGAAATTGTTTGAGGCAAGCATGGGGATGTGGTGTCCCCTCCCGCAGGGGGGTCTGGGGGGCCACCCCCATAAAAAAAATTAAAATTCATGTGCTCTGTGGTGCATTCTGGGCCCATATTTATGAGGAAAATCAGACCAGCTAGAAGCAAATAAAACTAAAAGTTTATATTATAAAAAATAGTATTTGTTACAAGAATAGTCGACTTACTTCTTCAAGGAAAGTACATAAAACTTCTTATTTGAAAAATCTAACGATTACCTTACTAATAGAACATTTGTGAATCAAACTGCTACCATAATCTGTCAAAACTGTTTATGTAGTATCATTTTAGGATTAATAAGATTAGGCTATTAGAATAAGATTAGGCTAGTTTAGCTGGGGGCTAGTTTTCACTATTATCGCTCAGTGCAATCAAGAAATAATTTGTGTTCGGACATGACATAAAACTTTTTTAAGTACTTCATGAGATACGGATGTTTCTGAAACAGTGGAATCATCGGTCTTGAGTCGCTTCCACAACGAATTTAATAGTGGTTGTTTCGATCTACTTCGCGTCGGTACGACTCACATCAGTTTGGACTATATTTTACCTGGGTTTGTATGACCTGTCACAATATAAATCTACACGGGAGCACAGGCACATGCGGCACGTATATAAAAAGCGCCGTGCTTTTGAATGAGGTAGTATAGTGCATCATGGGATATCGAAAGTGAACCGATTGAGAAATTTTCAAAACAAGTGAATGTGTTGTCAAGTACATAGCTTAACAAAGCCATAAAAATGTTTTTATTAAAGATTATTATTATATTATTAAATATTATGATTTACTATTATAAAATATAACCTGCGCTAGGCTAATAGTAGCCGACGCTTCCGCCGGCCGCCAGCACTTAATGAAAAGTATGCATTACCATTCAATTTTATAGTGAATGAAAGCAGTTTGTCAAGACTGTTTAAAATTAAATGAGTATTAATGCCTTTTAATTAGGTTTAAGGATGTTAGATGATTCTTTGAGGCAATTGGTTAAGCTGTTAACAAACCAGCCTCTCATCCCCTTAAGAGAACATATTCTGCACATACATACAATTGGGTATATTATACAGTCTGTTACTGGATGCAGTTATTGGTACTTTAGCTTTGCAGCCCAATGAAAAGCACATATCAGTAGAAGTTTGGGCATTTTTTGCACATGATAATGAATACAGGGATCCCTCACTTTCCGTGGTTAATTAGGTCCGAGACCCCCACGCGACCGCCGATTTCCGCGAAGTAGGATTGACCCCACTGACTGACATATCTTCTTCTTCTTCTTCTTCTTCTTCTTCTTCTTTTTATATATGCATACATATACTAGCCCTTCTCAAAAAATTAGCATATTGTGATAAAGTTCATTTTTCTGTAATGTACTGATAAAAATTAAACTTTCATATATTTTAGATTCATTGCACATCAACTAAAATATTTCAGGTCTTTTATTGTTTTAATACTGATGATTTTGGCATACAGCTCATGAAAACCCAAAATTCCTATCTCAAAAAATTAGCATATTTCATCCGACCAATTAAAAAAAGTGCTTTTAATATAAAAAAGTCAACCTTCAAATAATTATGTTCATTTATGCACTCAATACTTGGTCGGGAATCCCTTTGCAGAAATGACTGCTTCAATGCGGAGTGGCATGGAGGCAATCAGCCTGTGGCACTGCTGAGGTGTTATGGAGGCCCCGGATGCTTCAATAGCGGCCTTAAGCTCATCCACAGTGTTGGGTCTGGTGTCTCTCAACTTTCTCTTCACAATATCCCACAGTTTCTCTATGGGGTTCAGGTCAGGAGAGTTGGCAGGCCAATTGAGCACAGTAATACCATGGTCAGTAAACCATTTACCAGTGGTTTTGGCACTGTGAGCAGGTGCCAGGTCGTGCTGAAAAATGAAATCTTCATCTCCATAAAGCTTTTCAGCAGATGGAAGCATGAAGTGCTCCAAAATCTCCTGATAGCTAGCTGCATTGACCATGCCCTTGATAAAACACAGTGGACCAACACCAGCAGCTGACATTGCCCCCTAGACCATCAATGACTGTGGATACTTGACACTGGACTTCAGGCATTTTGGCAATTCCTTCTCCCCAGTCTTCCTCCAGACTCTGGCACCTTGATTTCCGAATGACATGCAAAATTTGCTTTCATCCGAAAAAAGTACTTTGGACCACTGAGCAACAGTCCAGTGCTGCTTCTCTGTAGCCCGGGGTCAGGTGCTTCTGCCACTGTTTCTGGTTCAAAAGTGGCTTGACCTGGGGAATGCGGCACCTGTAGCCCAGTCCACTGCTTCCACAGGTCCCCCCCCCAAGGTCTGGAATCGGCCCTTCTCCACAATCTTCCTCAGGGTCCGGTCACCTCTTATGGTTGTGCAGCGTTTTCTGCCACACTTTTTCCTTCCCACAGACGACCCACTGAGGTGCCTTGATAGAGCACTCTGGGAACAGTCTATTCGACGATACGATTGCGCCATCGAGTCCTTCTCAGCGACTCTATAACCTCTCAAAACTGGAGAAGGAAGCCGTGCAAACTTATATTACCGAGTCACTGGCTGCAGGTCTTGTCCAGCCCTTATCGTCCCCGGTCGGCGCCGGGTTTTTCTTTGTAGAGAAAAATGAAGAAACCCTGAGCCCTGCATTGATTACACGAGCCTGAACAGTATCACTGTAAAGAATAAGTACCCCCTCCCTCTCATAAATGCGGCCTTCACCCCTCTGCACAATGCAAGCATTTTTTTTCTAAGCTAGACCTCAGAAATGCCTACCACTTAGTCCAGATTTGGAAGGGGGGCGAGTGGAAGACGGCTTTTAACACGCCTCTGGGTCACTTCGAGTATCTGGTCATGCCGTTCAGTCTAACCAATGCCCCAGCAGTTTTCCAAGCCCTGGTCAATGACGTGCTCAGCGACATGTTGAACCGCTTCATGTTCGTTTACCTGGACGACATCATGATTTTATCGAAGGACCACGATGAGCATCTTTGTCACGTGAGAATAGTTCTAATGAGGCTCTTGGAGAATTGATTATTTGCTAAAGCTGAGAAGTGTGAGTTCCATGTCTCCTCAGTCTCATTCCTAGGGTACATTGTGGAGAAGGGGCAGATAAGACCAGATCCGGCGAAGGTGACGGCGGTGACGGAGTGGCCAGCTCCGGGGACACGGAAACAGCTGCAGAAGTTCCTGGAGTTTGCCAACTTCTATCAGAGGTTTGTACGGGACTATAGCCACCTAACAGCCCCCCTCACACAGCTGACATCACCCAAAGCAATCTTCAAGTGGTCCCCTAGTGCGCAGGCGGCGTTTGACAGATTGAAGTCGAAATTCGTCAATGCACCTGTACTGATCCATTCAGACCCCTCGCTGCAGTTCATGGGAGAGGTGGATGCCTCGGACTGGGGTGTAGGGGCGGTCCTCTCCCAGTGCTATGGGCGGTACGGAACTATGACATTGGGAACTATGAGCTGCTGGTGGTGGTCTTGGTTCAGTAACATTTTAGTCTGAACCGACCACAAGAACCTGTTCTACCTTTATATGGCCAAAAGGTTGAACTTCCGTCAGGCACAATGGTCCCTCTACCTGGGGAGATTCAACTTTACTCTGACGTACCACGCCAGCTCCTGGAACACTAAACCCGATACTCTCGCCAGGTAGATCTCCCCGGGGGAAGACACCACCACGGAGACCATCCTGCCAGCCTCCTGCGTACTTGGAGCCAGTCAATGGGAGTTTGAACGCCTAGTTCAGGATGCCCAGCAGGGGGGACCAGAGCCCATTGGGTGCCCCCAAGGTTGGTTATATGCCTCCCCACCAGCCACAACCCCAGTGCTCCAGTGGGCTCACTTGTCTAAATTGGCCTACCACCCTGGAGTCCACCGAACCCTCTTTCTTCTCCAACAACGCTTTTGGTGGCCAACCATAAGAGCCAACACCAGGGAGTTCGTTGGAGCTTGTACCACCTGTGCCCGGAGCAAGTCATCCCATCATGCACCCTCAGGCCTCCTCCAACTCTAACCCAAACCTCATCGCCCGTGGTAGCACATTGCAGTAGACTTCATCATGGGGTTACCTCTGTCTGAGCACAACACGGTCATCCTGACAGTAGTAGACCGCTTATCTAAGGCAGTCCACTTCGTCACCCTACCCAAACTCCCCTTGGCAATGGAAACAGCTGGCCTGCTGGTCCAACACGTGTTCCGCCTCTATGGAATCCCCCAGGACATCGTTTTTGACCAGGGCCCCCAGTTCGCATCTAGAGTTTGGAAGGCATTCTGCAAGACCCTGGAAGTCTCATGCAGTTTGTCCTCCGGTTACCACCCTCAATCTAATGGGCAAGCGGAGCAGACAAATCAGAGCTTCAGATCCTCCCTGCGCTGCGTCGCCTCCCGCCTCCCAGCTTCCTGGTCCACACACCTCCCGGTGTCAAATTTTGTTCCATAAATTAACAACAAAATGTGAAAAGGAATTGGCTTGTTGTGATAGTCTAGAGCAGGGGTCGGCAACCTTTGCCATTCAAAGAGCCATTTGGACCCGTTTTCCACATTAAAGAAAACACTGGGAGCCACAAATCCTTTTTTGACATTTTAAATCAAATCACACTGCATATAATGTTTTTCCCCTTTTTCCTTCATGTTAATATAAAATAACAATATGTTACATTGATTTAAACGACTGCAGAGACCATTAAATTACAATTCTGTTTGCAACAAAAACATTTAGATTAAAAAAAAATTGCGAGCCTCCCCGCGACCCGAATTAGAATTAAGCGGTTCAGAAAATGAATGAATGTGTTCGAATGCTTCTTGTGTTTTTATAAAGAAAAAGAATATCCATCCCACGAAGTGCGGGACGGGCTGCAGCCAGATGTGTAACGGGTTGGGTTGCCAACCTCACCAATCACGTCCTTCGTGGGATCTTCTTTTCTTTATTCGTTATATTAATGTTGTTTTGTCATAGTTTTAATTTACAAAAATGACACCAACACGGAAAAGTATTTGAAGACTTATTTTAAGAAGGAGCCTGCTCAACATTGTTTTAAATAAATATTAATGCTTAATGCTGCACTGACCGACCCATTCTCAGAGTGGATACTGAACCACAGTGAGGACAGTTATTTAATCTGGAGATTGCTGTGTATAAACAAACCTCATCCACATCTCTTCCTTCAGCTGTGATTTCTGTTCCTGAATTACAAACCCCGGTGGCAGAAAAAAATCTCTCTCTCACCGCACTGCTGCTTGCCATGAGCTCTTTTAGGGCCCTTTTTTTTTTGTTGGGTGGGGGGGGGGTGATTTTGTGTGTGTTCTTGTGTCCTTGTGGACACACCCAAACTCACCCCGCCCACACCAAATAAATATCCGCCCACATCTGTGACTCTTAATTTTCATCTATGTAATTTTCATCCTGAAAAGAGCATTGGAAGGGTACCCAGATCATTCTGGTGAAAAACCTAGATTGGACATCACTGTTTCAATTCTGAAGTGGGGCCATCTTGGTGGGATCACATGACTGTTTAAGACTTAAAGCAAGGTGGCTCACGAAGATGGCTCCAATTCAGAATTGAAATAGTAATGTCCACTCTAGGTTTTTTTTCTTTTCTTTTGATGATCAGTGATTGGTGGGAACAGGTGGAAGGTGTGGCTATTGTTTGGTTGAAGTGAAAACCTGCACCCACACCGGCCCTTGGCTGTGTGAGTAACTAAGCACTTTGTGGTGCACCAGTCAGCCACCGTAAAGCACAACTTTATTTTGAAAAGCCATGGAGCCGCACCAGAAAGGTGAAAGAGCCGCGGGTTGCCGACCCCTGGTCTAGAGGGTTTTAAATAAAAGTTTCCAGAAGATGTGGATTTGGTGCTGTGATGATGAACAGAATTTGATACAGGAAATAAATGTGAAAGGTTAGGTGGAGCAATGCGAGTATTAATGTCATGTATTAGTAAAGCTATAGTTTTAAAATAAAGCATTTCTACGGGGAGGATATGAGCGTCTAAAATGAATGGAATAGCGTGTTCTCTATGAGTGGCAAAGTGTATTAAGCGAAGGGCACGCGTTTGTAAGATCAGAATTTTCTCCAGATTGTTTCGAGGTGTTTGTCCCCATACTGTCAGACCATAAGAAAGATGTGGCTGCATTAGAGATCGATATATGTCTAGTAGGATTGACTGGGGAACAAAGTGTCTTGGGCGCGAGATAATGCCGATTATTCTACAGATTTTGAGTGTTACATAATCAATATGAAACTTCCAGGAGAGATTTGAGCCTCTTGCTATCTTGAATTAGACTGTTAATCCCTCCCCAGGTTTTCTTTTTATTATTCAGATTTTGCAAGAAAGACTTGTGGAAATAATTTTTATTTAATTTTATTTTTTTATTTCTATACAACTTGTATTTTTATGTATGACCCGATGAAAAATATTTGTTTTTTTAGTTTGATTTATTTTAAGATACCTGGGGTTAGGCATGATTTGTTGTTGTTGTTGTTGTTGTTTGGGTTTTTTTTTAAGTTGCTTAGCTTTAGTCTTAAAATTGCTTTCAAATGGAGCTGAATTTCTGAAGAAAGCATAAGACAACATGCCAAGAGAGGAACTGGGGTATTGCATGAAGAAGTCTGGAGTGGCAGAGAAGTATGTTAGAGTGGTGCAGGACAAGTATGAGAGATGTAAGACAGTGGTGAGGTGTGCTGTCGGTGTCACAGAAGAGTTCAAGGTGGAGGTGGAACTGCATCAAGGGTCAAACCCCTTCTTGTTTGCTATAGTGATGGACAGGCTGACAGACAATGTGAGACAAGAATCTCCATGGGCTAAGATATTTGCAGTTGACATTGTAATCTGTAGTGAGAGCAGAGAACAAGTGCAATAAAATCTAGAGGTGGAGGCATGCACTGGAAAGGAAAGTAATGAAAGTTAGCCCCAGTCAGACAAAAAACATGTGTGTGAACGAGAAGGACCCAAGAGGAACAGTGAGGTTACAGGGAACAGAGACAAAGAACATGGAGGATTTTTAAGAACTTAGGCTCAACAGTCCAGAATGCAGCCATAAACAAGTGCCCGCCCTCACGCCGGTCCCAAGCCCGGATAAATGCAGAGGGTTACGACAGGAAGGGCATCCGGCGTAAAACTTTTGCCAGAATACAAAATGAAACCATAAAGACAAATTTCATACCGGATCGGTTGAGGCCCGGGTTAACAACGACCACCATCAGTGCTGTTAACCAACAGGGTGCTGGTGGAAATTGGACTACTGTTGGTCGAAGACATTGAAGAAGGAGAGGCGGGAGGCGTGTCCGTTGCCAGAGAGAGAAGAGGAAAGGCATGAATTTAGGAATGAAAGTCGGGACTTTGAATGTTGGAACTATGACAGGAAAAGGTAGAGCTGGCTGACATGATGCAGAGGAGGAAGGTCTGTGTGTTCAGGAGACCAGGTGGAAAGGTAGCAAGGCTAGAAGCTTAGGAGCAGGGTTTAAACTGTTTTTTCATGGTGTGGATGGGAAGAGAAATGGAGTAGGAGTCATCTTGAAGGAGGGGATAGTCAGAAATGTTTTAGGAGTGAAAAGAGTGTCAGAGCAATGAGTCTCACGTTAGGTAATGTTGGCGCAGGCAATGGAGGGGGCGAGGAAGTGATTGGCAGGTTTGGTATCCAGGACAGGAACACAGAAGGACTGATGTTGATAGATTTCGCAAAAAGGATGGAAATTGCTATGGTGAATACTTTCTTCCTGAACAGAAAGGAGCCTAGGGTGACTTATAAAAGTGGAGGTAGGAGCACACTGGTAGACTACATCTTGTGTAGGCGATGTAATTTGAAAAAAGTCAGTGACTGCAAAGTAGTAGTGGGTGAGAGTGTTGCCAAACAGCATAGGATGGTGGTGTGCAGGAATTTAATGCTGATGCTAAGAAAGGTGAAGAAGGCAAAGGCAGAGCAGAAGACAAAGTGGTCGAAGCTGAAAAAGGAAGAGTGTCATGTTGTTTTCAAGGAGAAGTTGAAACAGGTTTTTGGTGGTCAGGAAGTGCTTCCAGATGACTGGACAACTACAGCTAATGTGATCAGGGAGACAGGTAGGAGAATACCTTGCATGTCCTCTGGAAGGAGACTAGATAAGGAGACTTGGTGGTGGTATGAGGAAGTGCAGGAGTGTGTAAAAAAGAAGAGGTTAGCTAAGAAGTAATGGAACATAGAGAGAACCTAAGAGAGTAAACAGGAGTACAGGGAGACACAGCGTAAGGCGAAGGTAGTGGTGTCATAGGCCAAACAGAGGGCATATGATGACTTGATGCTAGGTTGGACAGTAAGGAGGGAGAAAATGATTCATACAGGTTGGCACAGCAGAGAAATAGAGATGAGAAGGACATGCAGCAAGTTAAAGTGATTAACGTGTTGAAACGTGTTGACTGATGACAGAAGTGTGCTGGGAAGATGGAAAGAGTACTTTGAAGAGCTCAGGAATGAGGAAAATGAGAGACAAAAAAGAGTAGAAGAGGTGACTGTTGAGGACCAGAAAGTAGCAAAGATTAGTAAGGGTGAAGTGAGGAGGGCATTGAAGAGGATAAAGAATGAAAAGGCAGTTGGTCCTGATGATATACCGGTGAAGGTACGGAAGTGTCTTGGATAGGTAGCAGTAGATTTTCTGACAAGAACATTCAACAAGGCATTTGAGAGTGAGGGGATGCCGGAGGAATGGAGGAGAAGTGTGCTTGTGCCCATTTTTAAGAACCATGGAGATGTGCAGAGTTGTTGCAACTACAGAGGGATAAAGTTGATGAGCCATACGATGAAGTTATGGGAAAAAATAGTGGAAGCTAGACTAAGGGCAGAGGTCAGCATTTGTGAACAACAGTTTGGTTGCATGCCAAGAAAGAGCACCACAGATGCAGTATTCGCTTTGAGGATGTTAATAGAGAAGTACAGAGAAGGTCAGAGGGAGCTGCATTGTGCCTTTGTGGATCTGGAGAAAGCATATGACAGGGTGCCGAGAGAGGAACTGTGGTATTGCATGAGGAAGTCTGGAATGGCAGAGAAGTATGTTAGAGTAGTGCAGGACATGTATGAGAGATGTAAGACAGTGGTGAGGTGTGTTGCCGGTGTGACAGAAGAGTTCAAGATGGAGGTGGGACTGCATCAAGGGTCAGCTCTGAGCCCTCTTTTTGTTTGCTATGGTGATGGACAGGCTGATAGAAAAGGTTAGACAAGAATCTCCATGGACTATGATGTTTGCAGATGATATTGTGATCTGTAGTGAGAGCAGAGAACAAGTGCAAAAAAATATAGAGAGGTGGAGGTATGCCCTGGAAAGGAGAAGAATGAAGGTTAGCCTCAGTAAAAGAGAAAACATGTGTGTGACCGACAAGGACCCAAGAGGAACGGTGAGGTTACAGAGAGCAGCGATAAAACAGGTGGAGGATGTTAAGTACTTAGGATCAACAATCCAAAGCAATGGAGAGTGTGGAAAAGAGATGAAGAAGCATGTACAGGCAAGTTGGAATGGTTGGAGAAAAGTATCTCGTGTGATATGTGATAGGAAGGTATCGGCAAGAATGAAAGGAAAAGTGTACAAGACTGTGATGAGTCCAGCAATGTTGGATGGTTTAGAAACAGTGGCCCTGGGTAAAAGACAGGAGACAGAGCTGGAGGTAGCAGTGATGAAAATGTTATGGTTCTCTTTGGGAGTAACGAGGATGGATAGAATCAGGAATGAGTACATCAGAAGGACGGCACATATTAGAGGTTTTGGAGACAAAGTCAGAGAGGCTAGATTGAGATGGTTTGGACATGTACAGAGGAGGGATAGTGAGTATATTGGTAGTAGGATGCTGAGGTTGGAAGTACCAGGCAGGAGTTCCAGAGGAAGACCAAAGAGTAAATTTATGGATGTGGTGAAGGAGGTCATGAAGGTAGCGGAGTAATATAAAAGATACAGAGGATCGGGTGAGATGGAGGCGGATGGTTTGCTGTGGCGACCCCTGAAGGCAAAAGCCGAAAGGAAAAGAAGAAGAGGCTCAACAGTCCAGAGCAATGGAAAGTGTGGAAAAGAGATGAAGAAGCGTATGCAGGTCGGTTCGAATGGTTAGAGAAGAGTGTTCGGTGTGATGTGTGATAGGAGGGGATCGGTAAGAATGAAAGGAAAAGTGTACAAGACGGTGATGAGGCCAGCGATGTTGTATGGTTTAGAAACAGTGGCACTGAGGAAAAAACAGGAGTCAGAGCTAGAGGTAGCCAAGACGAAAATGTTGAGGTTCTCTTTGGGAGTAACAAGGATGGATAGGACCAGGAATGAGTACATCAGAGGGACAGCACATGTAAGAGGTTTTGGAGATAAAGTCTGAGAGGCTAGATTGAGATGGTTTGGACATGTACAGATGAGTACATGAATATACTGGTAGTAGGATGCTGAGTTTGGAACTACTGAGCAGACGGCCTAGAGGAAGACCAAAGAGGAAATTTATAGATGTGATGAAGGAGGACATGAAGGTAGTTGGTGTTAGAGAAGATGCAGAGGACAGGGTGAGATGGAAGGAGATAATTTGCTGTGGCGACCCCTGAAGGGAACAGCCGAAAGGAAAATAATAATAACAAATAAGATATATATCACCATCAGCGTCATCCTGCATACCACCATCCTATGCTGTTTGGCAACACTCTCGCCCACTACTACTTTGAAGTCACTGACTTCCTTCAAATTACATCGCCTACACAAGATGTAGTCTACCTGTGTGCTTCTTCCTCCGCTTTTCCTGTTTCTCCTGGAAGAAAGTATTTACCACAGCCATTTCCATCCTTTTTGCAAAATCGATCAACATCTGTCCTTCTGTGTTCCTGTCTTGGATACCAAACCTGCCCATCACTTCCTCGTCCCCTCTGTTTCCTGCACCAACATGTCCATTGAAGTCTGCACCAATGACCACTCTTTCACCTCTGGGGGTACTCTGCATCACTTCATCTAAGTCACTCCAGAATCTCTCCTTCTCTTTTAGCTCACATCCTGCCTGTGGGGCATAAGCACTAACAACATTGAGCATTACACCTTCAATTTCTAACTTGAGGCTCATCACTCTGTCTGACACTCTTTTCACTTCTAGAACATTCCTGACAAACCCCTCCTTCAAGATGACTCCTACTCCATTTCTCTTCCCATCCACACCATTATAAAACAGCTTAAACCCTGCTCCTAAGCTTTTAGTTTTGCTACCTTTCCACCTGGTCTCCTGAACACACAGTATGTCCACCTTCCTCCTCTGCATCATGTCAGCCAGCTCTCTACCTTTTCTGTGCATAGTTCCAACATTCAAAGTCCCTCCTCTCAGTCCTAGACTCATGCCTTTCCTCTTCTCTCTCTGCCTACGGACACGCCTCCCACCTCTCCTTCTTCGACGTCTTCGACCAACAGTAGTCCAATTTCCATCAGCACCCTGTTGATTGACAGCACTGATGGCGGTCGTTGTTAACCCGGGCCTCGACCGATCCGGTATGGGGGTAATACTTCTGATTTGCATCATAAAAGTTTGGCATTGGTTTTACGTCGGATGCCCTTCCTGACACAACCCTCTGCATTTCTCCGGGCTTGGGACCGGCATAAGGGAGAGAGACATTGGTTAGTGCCCCTCCCGCCTCATGGCTGCATTTGTGTGTATGTGTGTGTGTGTGTGTGTTTTAAATTGTGATGTCTTAAAAAACAATGCTGCCTATTCACTTTTAATATGTCACTGTACATAATGTATTTTATATGTCACTATGATTAAACGACAAGAAGACTAATTTTAGAGCAAATTTTAACACTCACATTCTTGTCTATATTCTTCTTCTTCTTCTTCTTCTTATTATTGTTGTTGTTGTTGTTGTTGTTGTTGTTGTTGTTGTTGTTATTGGTAGCAAGGGTAGTAGTTGTTATCGTATCATTTTTGTTTTTGTAGTTTCATTTCTAGTCTTGTGTTTCATCATTAAAGAACAGTGTTATTGTGTAAATCAATAAAACATTAATATTTTATTTAACAGTATTTTTAAGATAGATTACAAACATGGTGAACTCTGGAAGAATATAAAGCAATAGCCTATGGTTATGCTGCATCTCTATGCGCTGTATTTAAGACCTTCATGGCTCCCATGGAGAGAACGCATCACATACTCCCTCGCGGCAAGTGCTCACTGCTCTGATCTTACTTTGTGTGATCTCCAAAGTTCACATGTTATCTGAGACCATTTCCCAGTGAGGAACAGTAGGTTTCTGCTCACAAGAAAGTCAGCAGAAAACAAAAGTACACATCTTGAGTACACAAAGGTTGTATGGTGAAGACAGTACTAAGATGAAAATTACAAAATACTGCACTTATTCAACCTTTGGAAAACGACATTTTTTTTTTTCACAAGCCATATATTCAGCAAACATAAAGACCAATAGGACTGTAAGGGACATTAATATGTTTGTTGCTAATAATTTCTAACATTGTGAAGAATATTCCATTTGCTCATCTCATCATCAAACTTGCGACTCATTCGCTGTGGCAACCCCTGAAAAAGGCCGAAAGGAAATCTCTCTCATCTCATTCCATATTCTCACCTCTAAGAGAAGAGCCCATAACACACAAAACTCAACGGTACCTGAAATGCGTAATGCGAAAATAATCAACCAGCAATTAATTGCTCACTGTCTACATTTACAATCACACACAAAACATAGCTGGGGCACTTACAGCAGGGATAGTTCTGGAGAAAGATGTCGTCCACAGCAATATAGCCCCAGCGGTCTACAGTCGCCTCCAGCAATACCTAAACAGAGAATAAAAATTGTAAACAGCATGTTCTCTCACATTAACACATTAATCTGCATAAAAAATAACACAAAAGAGAAATGTATCCTGGTTCCATTATTTTGTATAACTTGATTACTCAAACACTTCATTTACTACTACTAATTACATTATCTTGGTGAGCCAATAATTGTGAGCAAAATAAGAAAAAATATTAAAGCTTTTAGCTAATGCACAAAAAAAGCAGTCCTCATTTCTCTGCTGCACCACAAGGAAACTATTATTCCTGACTGTGACATACTGTGTACCAGAGAGAAAGGAAGAATATACACTGACTCTTTTAAGGGTCCCTGATGCTTCAAAGAAATAAAGAAATAATGGTCTCATCAGGAGCCCTCCATGTGCAGTATGACACATGGTTTTCATTCAGCTCATACCAAAAACACACACTCACTCATAATGCAAGTAAAAGAGACACGGGTCTCTAAGGACCAAAGAAAGGCTCAACATTTTCCAGATATGAAGGATAGCTAGTCCAGTATGAAGAAATCAAATCAATACAGTGCGTACAACAACAATGATGAGATGTTATTACAGATGGGCATGTAGGGGGTCAGTCTGTTGTTTGAAAAAAAAAAAGAAAAAAAAAAGCAACTTTATTGTTTCTCATAATTCCTGCCACAGAAATACTATTTTTTTTTTTCTGTTGCTGTTTACTGTCTGCTTCAAGCCTGGGTCATTTTTACATGGTAATGTAAACACTACATTTTCAACTGGAGTTGACGTTCATAGGTAAAATGTTTTCAACATTCGATAATTCTTAGCTTTGTCATTTTTAATTATAAAATTTCCATATTTCATATGCTAATATTCTACCATTGAGGTCAAACATGAGAAATTCCACATACCATTGACATATGATCGCACAGATGAACTCACACATGTAACATGATTGGGACAAAAATCATGTGAGGGGGGGAGGGAGAGAGAGAGAGAGAGAGAGAGAGAGAGAGAGAGAGAGAGAGAGAGAGAGAGAGAGAGACAGAGCATCCGTCTCACAACAAAAATATCTGGGTGTGATTCCTGGTCTTGGCTGTTTCTGTGAGAAGTTTGCATGTTTTCCCCATGATTACATGGTCTTCTTCTGGAATTCTGGTTCCTCCAACAGTCCAAAAACATGCACAGTAGGCTACTTGGCTGTTCCAAACTGACCCTAGGTGTGAGTGTGAGTGGTTGTGTGTGTTAGCCCTGCGGCAGCATGGCAACCTGTCCACAGCGTACTTTGTCAAGCCCCCGCACAACCATGATTAGGATTAAGTAGTTTATATAGTGGCAATTACTTTTGCACAGAGGTTCATATAGGTTTGGGTTTAAATTTGCTTGATGATCTTATAAAGGTAAGTGTGACAAAGGTGCAAAAAAAGGAAAAGTAAAGAAATCAGTAGCGGGCTAAAACTGTTTCACAGCGCTGTGTATATATATATATATATATATATATATATATACCGTATTCAACGTAATATATTATATATATATATTCACTGATGCCAACCCTACAAGCTATAATGGCGAAAGATTGATGGAAACAGCAGAAACCAATAGCCTTTTCTTACTGAACACGATGTTTGACACAAAATCCGAGGAACACAGAGGGTCTTTTGTATCCAATTTAGGTTACAAACGATGGCTTGACTACATCATATCAGAATGGTATGTAAAACGGGCGACACAGAATTGCAGGGTGTACCCCATGCAGAGCCAGATCTTTGATTCTGATCATTGGTTAGTTGTAATGCAGGCCAGATTTCCAACAAAAAAGAAGGCAAAGCAAATATTCTCTAACAAACCCAAATGCGAAGCCCGTCAAGATGTCCAGCAGCTCCATGACGACCATTCTGTGCAGACTAAATATAGCGCCAGGCTTGATCAACTCATGCAGCACAAGCCAGACTTGCAGGATGTGGATGACATTGACGAGTTCATTGTCGACATGGTCAAACAAGCTTCAAAGGAAACAATTCCTTCACTGGTAAAGAACAAAATTCAAAAACCCTGGGTAAATCAGGACTACCAAGAGCTCCTATCAAAACAACGTCATGAAAAAGACACCCAAAAAAGCAGAGCCATTGGAGATGACGTTAAGAAACTTCGTACCCGACTTAAGAACAGATGTGAGAAATACAGAAGTGAGAATCGAAATGCTGAGGAGGAATTCAGGTTAATGAAAAAACATACGTCACTATAGAAATCCAACAGATTGCTGATACCTCTACCTAAGCTTTACCTTAAAAACTTTAGCAGTTTGAAGCCGCCTGCTGATTGTGGGCTCGCTGTCATCACTTTCTGTGTCTGCTGTTGTGAAAAACTCATTGATTCGGACTGTCATTCAAAGCATCAAAATTTTCGAAGTAAAACTCCACAATCTAGAAGATAATTTCGCTAAGCATTTCGGCGCAAGACCATATGAGCCTCAACCAGAGTTAGAAAAGCCTGATGCATATCCACATGTACTACCACCAATTGATATCCCGAACATTGATACCACAGTCCCAGACGGCCCAGAAATTACAGCAGGGATGAAGTGCCTCAAAAACGGGAAATGCATGGAAATAGATAAGATCAACTCTGAACACCTAAAATACTCATCATCAATTTATCTGTAAGAGTATTTTGTGTTTTTAGTCAGTTCGATGTGGACTTGCCTGCGAGTACTGACCCGGTGACTCACTGACAGCATCACCTGTCTTTACATGTGTGGCCTCAGATCCTGCGCCGAGAATTACAGGGGGCTTAGTATTATTGCAACTTTGTCAAAGATCATTTCGGCAATCATAGTAGATAGAAACAAGGAGGCGTACGAGTATATTTTGCTACTATCACAATTTGGTTTTCGCGCCAACCGGTCAACTAATGAGCAGTCTTCATAATACGCCATGTGCTTGAGAAAGCCAAAAAATCTGGAATTCCACTCTATGTTGCTTTTATTGATCTAAGAGCGGCATACGATTGGATACCATAAGAAGCTCTAAGTGTCTTGAAATCAGATTAAAGTGTCCTCATATTGTCGCTATCCTTAAAGCTCTATACACCAATACATGTGCGTACATCAAAGGTTCTAACAAGCTGTTTGACCCAAAGGTCGGATGCAGACAGGGTGCCTTGGAGTCCCCGTTTCTATCCAATATATATATGGACTTCGTAGTCAGAATTGCGAAACGCGAAGTGGAGAAAATGTACCCGTGGGCAGGATTTAGGATCAATTATTGTATTCCCAATGAGGTATCACCAAGAGAACTCCTGAAAAACGCAAGAGCAAAAGGGGAAGCTAGAATTATGGAACTTCTTTATGCTGACGATCAAGCGATATTTGCGGAATCGATAGAAGAATTAAAAACCATCCTCCAAATATATGATGACACTTTTCCCCGCTTTGGTCTGAAGATGTCTTATACAAAAACAGACGATGGCCTTTAATGTTGATGACGCTGTTAGGGGCCAAGAGAGTCTGGTGGACGTTGGGGGAATGAAGTTGAAGAACGTGAGGAAGTTTCGATATCTAGGGTACACCATTTAAAACTCAAGTGACAACACAGAGAATCTCTACTCTAGAATGGGATGTGCATATGAAAAGTGTAATGACATGTGTTAACAGACAACCGGATACATCTATCTACTAGGGAGAAGTTTCTAAAAGCCTGAGTAAGATCCCGGCTCTTATATAGTGTGCAGGCCTGGGAAATGACCTCAAAGGAAATAGCAAAGATCGAGGTGGCCTGGAACAGTTTCCTTAGGAAGATGGTGAAGGGTGGGTATAGGTGACAAGGAGATAGCGGAATCGCTAGTGTGAGTGAAGATGGACAGGAGTGCTGGAGCAGCTAAAGTACCTGGCTCATATCTGCCGGATGAGTAACGGGGATATGTGAAAAACAGGTCTTTTTTGATGAACAAACTAAAACTTGGAAGAAATTGGAGGGACTGCTAGGGATAGATGCCCAGCAGCTCAGGAGAATGATGATGGACAGGGAGAACTTGCTGCACTTCATTGATCAATGGACCCAATGAGTGCACCCTGAGTAGCAAAGGCTCCAGTGCTCCAGTGTTGAGAAAACGATGATGAGGATGATGATGATGATGATGATGATGATTCGTGTTGTTTGGCTCAATTTTACTTCCGGGAAAATTTTTAATGGAACAGCTGAAAAGAAAAGAAGAAGACCGGGAGGGAAAAGTAAGGGGTTCTTTTTTTTTTTTTAATGCTGTTTTCTGTTTATTTTCAGCTTTCATGTAAGTAGTTTGATTCATACATTTGGTTTATGGTTCTGTTATTGTTCATGTTTTCCACCTCAATGGTAATAAGCACTTACCATTCCACTCTGCTGGTAACATTTTAATAAGCGCCCACCCACTCCAATTTGGAAAGCACCCTGGGCGCTAATCACGTCAAATACAGTATACACTGTATATTAGTCTTTGGACGAGTGACAGAACAAATTTCTCATAGATCCTATGCAGGAGGTCAGTCTATGTCTGATGCTGATTTTCACTAATTTGCTTTCAGTAGTTATCCAAAAAAGGGGAAATTTCTTATAGATTAACAACTTTTTTGTATTTCTCACTATTTGTGTAATTGTGTTTTATCACAACCCTAGGTGACAGGTAAAATGCAAGACTAACACATGCATTGGAGAAAAAAACCCAGCGAATCAAACTAATTACATAAATCATCCACCCAATCCAGGTTTATATTGCATGAAGCATAAGATATTCATATTCCTGGTAGGAAGCCCAAGCATTAAAACCACAACCCTAACCATAACTACAGCAATGCATTGAAAAAGAACCACCCATAGGAGTAAGAAGAAGAATGAAAAATATATATAAACAGGGAACACAAGATCCAGAAAATAAGGTAGAAGTGTCAAGAAGGGAAACCTCAATAAGTCTGTTCACAGAGTGCACTGAAGAGTGTGTGTGTGTGTGTGTGTGTGTGTGTGTGTGTGTGTGTGTGTATATACACACACACACACACACACACACACACACACACACACAAATGCAGCCGTGATGGGGGGCACAAACTAGGGTCCAAAAAGTCCGGATAAATGCAGAGGGTTGCGAAAGGAAGGGCATCCGGCATAAAACTTTTGACAGAATACAGAATGTGAATCTTCATAAAGAGCTGGCTGACATGATGCAGAGGAGGAAGGTGGACATACTGTGTGTTCAGGAGACCAGGTGGAAAGGTAGCAAGGCTAGAAGGTTAGGAGCAAGGTTTAAGCTGTTTTATCATGGTGTGGATTCGAAGAGAAATGGAGTAGGTGTCATCTTGAAGGACGGCTTTGTCAGGAATGTTCTAGAAGAGAAAAGAGTGTCAGACAGAGTGATGAGTCTCAAGTTAGAAATTGAAGGTGTGATGTTCAATGTTGTTAGTGCTTATGACGCACAGGCAGGGTGTGAGCTAGAAGAGAAGGAGAAATTCTGGAATGAGTTAGATGAAGTCATGCAGAGTACCCCCAAAGGTGAAAGAGTGGTCATTGGCGCAGACTTCAATGGACATGTTGGTGCAGGCAATAGAGGGTACAAGGAAATGATGGGCAGGTTTGGTATCCAGGACAGGAACGCAGAAGGACGGATGTTGATGGATTTTGCAAAAAGGATGGAAATGGCTTTGGTGAATACTTTCTTTCAGAAGAGAGAGGAGCATAGGGTGACATAAAATTGGCGGTGGGAGCACACAGGTAGACTACATCTTGTGTAGACAATGTAATTTGAAGGAAGTCAGTGACTGCAAAGTAGGAGTGGGTGAGAGTGTTGCCAAACAGCATAGGATGGTGGTGTGCAGGATGACACTGATGGTGAGAAAGGTGAAAAAGGCAAAGGCAGAGCAGATGACAAAGTGGTGGAAGCTGAAAACGGAAGAATGTCGTGTTGTCTTCAAGGAGGAGTTGAAACAGGCTTTGGGTGGTCAGGAAGTGCTTCCAGATGACTGGACAACTACAGCAAATGTGATTAGGGACACAGGTAGGAGAGTACTTGGTGTGTCCTCTGGAAGGACAGTAGATAAGGAGACTTGTTGGTGGAATGACGAAGTGCAGGTGTGTGTACGAAGGAAGAGGTTGGCTAAGAAGAAGTGGGACATAGAGAGGACTGAAGAGAGTAAACAGGAGTACAGGGAGACACAGCATAAGGCAAAGGTAGTGGTGTCAAAGGACAAACAGTGGGCGTATGATGACTTATGCTAGGTTGGAGGGTAAGGAGGGAGAAAATGACTTATACATGTTGGCACAGAAGAGAAATAGAGATGGCAAGGACATGCAGCAAGTTAGAGTGACTAAGGACAGAGAGGGAGATGTATTGACTGATGACAGAAGTGTGCTGGGAAGATGGAAAGAGTACTTTGAAGAGCTCATGAATGAGGAAAATGAGAGATAAAAAAAAAGTAGAAGAGGTGACTGTTGAGGACCAGGAAGTAGCAAAGATTAGTAAGAGTGAAGTGAGGAGAGCATTGAAGATATATAGGATGAACAGTGGAAAGGCAGTTGGTCCTGATGACATATTTGTGGAGGTATGGAAGTGTCTAGGCAAAATAGCAGTAGATTTTCTGACAAGAACATTCAGCAAAGTCTTAGAGAGTGAGAGGGTGCCGGAGGAATGGAGGAGAAGTGTGCTGGTGCCCATTTTCAAGAACAAGGGAGATGTGCAGAGTTGTGGCAACTACAGAGGGATAAAGTTGATGAGCCATACGATGAAGTTATGGGAAAGAATAGTGGAAGCTCGACTAAGGGCAAAGGTCAGCATTTGTGAACAACAGTTTGGTTTCATGCCAAGAAAGAGCACCACAGATGCAGTGTTTGCTTTGAGGATGTTAATAGAGAAGTACAGAGAAGGTCAGACGGAGCTTCATTGTGCCTTTGTGGATCTGGAGAAAGCATATGACAGGGTACCAAGAGAGGAACTGTGGTATTGTATGAGGAAGTCTGGAGTGACAGAGAAGTATGTTAGAGTGGTGAAGGACATGTATGAGACATGTAAAACAGTGGTGAGGCTGATAGAAAATGTTAGACAAGAATCTCCATGGACTGTGATGTTTGCAGGTGACGCTGTGATCTGTAGTGAGAGCAGAGAACAAGTGCAGGAAAATCTCGAGAGGTGGAGGTATGCCCTGGAAAGGAGAGGACGACCGAAGAGGAACGGTGAGGTTACAGGGAGCAGAGATAAGGAAGGTGGAGGATTTTAAGTAATTAGGCTCACCCAATCCAGAGCAATGGAGAGTGTGGAAAAGAGGTGAAGAAGCGTGTGCAGGCAGGCTGGAATGGTTGGAGAAAAGTGTCAGGTGTGATGTGTGATAGGAAGGTATCAGCAAGAATGAAAGGAAAAGTGTACAAGACAGTGATGAGGCCAGCGATGTTGTCTGCTTTAGAAACAGTGGCCCTGGGGAAAGGACAGGATGCAGAGCTGGAGGTCGAAGAGCTGAAAATGTTGAGGTTCTCTTTGGGAGTAACAAGGATGGATAGGATCAGGAATGAGTTTATCAGAGGGACAGCACATGTAAGATGTTTTGGAGACAAAGTCAGAGAGGCTAGATTGAGATAGTTTGGACATGTACAGAGGAGGGATAGTGAATATATTGGTCGTAGGATGCTGAGGTTGGAACTACCTGGCAGAAGACCAAAGAGGAAGACCAAAGAGAAGATTTATGGATGTGGTTAAGGAGGACATGAAGGTAGTTGGAATAAGAGTAGAAGATGCAGATGATAGGGTGAAATGGAGGCAGATGAATTATAATAATATATAATTATAATATAGCTACAATCATAAGACAATTGTAAGAAAACCATATCCTTCTGATCACGTCAGACAATTCAAAATGTTTCTGAAATCCATTGCTTATCAAAACACTGCCATAGTATTTTACACACCATCACACAATACAAATGGACCTGTCTTTAATAATTAACTACAATACCCTTTTTTTATCATGCTCAAAAGTTCATTAAGGTGTTTGATGGTTTCTGTAACACAACAAATGAGTTTCGTGACACACCCACAAATCTCGGAAATTTGGTCAGGTTTTTTTGCAGTCCTATTGTATGATGTATGTGAGATGAGCTTTAGTTGATTTGATTACTGACATTTAAAAATGCATTTTTAGTAAAAAAATAGAAACAAGTACACTAAGCATACTTCATGAAGATTAAACATACTTTTTTACTTTTCAGTAAATGGTTGTGTTATGTGTATATATAAAATTGTATTTTGCCCATCATGAGGCCTGTGACAGAAGACTCAACAGTAATGGTTTCATAAGTGTGAAGAGATTGGGGGTTGGAAAAAAGGCCCGCAACTCTGCCCCACTTGCTACGGAAACTTCAACAGATGAAACAAATACAACTAACCACAGCTGCTTAAATCTTGAAGATGCCTCAATAAGGGGACCATGACACGTGGCTTTGAAAGCCAACAGGAAACTGCCAGGCTGACACATCTTCTTAAGATTAAAGCACTAAAGCACCAACACGGATAGGAGCCTCGAATGTTCATGCCATGTACACAACAGGCAAGGCTGCCCAAGTAGCTAGGCAAATGAACAGGTACAACAGCCAGTTGATGGGAATATCTGAGAGTAGAACGGGACCGATCTAACCATATTGCCAATTAGGGAACACATTATCTGTTCTGTGCATGAGGATGAGAAGTAAAATTGACATCATAATTGGTGTCAAACCCAGCAATAGGTTCATAGCACTGGATGATGGTGGATTTCCTTCCTTTTTGGTTGAAAGTCACCATCATCCAGTGCTATGAACCTGCCAATGCTGCAAAAGATGGCCAAGGAAGTCTCTGCTGTTACCGTTAGAAACAGATTCAATGCACTTGAGACACTAGATGAAGAGACACCAGTAGAAGAGCAGTGGATCCAACTGAAAGAGGTGTGGAAAGAAACCTGTATAGAAATGTTTGGTAAATAGGAAAGACAATGGAGAGAATGGCTGACATCTGACCTCTGGAACCTGATTGAGCGAAGGAAAGCCCAAAACAGAATACCCTGCACTGCACTAAAGAAGAGCAGAGAAAGAACCTATAAATTTGATACTACAACCTGAACAAAGTAGTAAGAAAGAATGTCAGGAGAGACAGGCAGAACGAGATGAACGAACACTTTGCCAGATCACCAGGACACTATCAGGGAAACAAGGGATGTCAAAGCCAGTGAAAGATAAAAAAGGGGAAACAGTCATGAAAGAGACTGACCAAAGGGCTAGATGAGCTAAGCATTTCAAAGAGCTTCTAAACCATCCACCGCAGGTGGAGACAGTTGTCATACCCCCACAAGAATGTATGCCTGAGGTAAAAATGAACTGACCTACCAAAACAGAAAATCAAAAGGCATTGAAACAACTGAAAGAAGGAAAGCCACCGGACCAGATGACATCCCACCAAAAGAACTAAAAGTAGATCCTAATACAACAACAGAGATGTTGAACCCTGTCCTCTGCAAAGTTTGGAAGACAGGCTACATTTCAAAAGATTTGGAAAATGGCTGCATCTGCAAACTCCCAAAGAAGGGAGACTTAGGGCAGTGCACGAACTGGTGTGCAATCATGTTGCTGTCCATACCCAGCAAACTCTTAACTCAGACCATCCTTGTAAGACAATCAGAAGCAATAGATGAAAAGTTACAACCTGATGAGGTTTTTTTTTCAGGAAAGAAAAGTCTTGTACAGACCAAATAGTTACCCTGAGGATCATTATTTAACAGTGCATTGAGTGGCAAGTACCCCTGTACTCGGGGACAGCTCGGATTAGAACTGCTGCTCCTTCGCATTAAGAGGGGCCAGTTAAGGTGGCTCGGGCATCTGCTCAGAATGTCTTCTGAATGCCTCCCTGGTGTGGTGCTTCGGTCATGTCCAACCGGGAAGAGACCCCAGGGTCGACCTAGAACACGCTGGAGGGACTATTTCTCTCGGCTTGTCTGGGAACGCCTCGGTGTCCCCCGGAAGAGCTGCAGGAAGTAGCTGGAGAGATGGATGTCTGGACCTTATTGCTTAGGTTTCTGCCCCCGCGACCCAACCCGGAAGAAGCGGAAGAAGAAGATGATGATGATGATGATGATGATGCATTAAACACTAAGCCAACACTGATTATACAACCATCAGAAAGAGGCCTTACTACAACAAGAAGACAAACATATTACCCCATCTTATTTACATTGCATTGGCTCCCAATTAAATTTAGAATCAAATATAAAATATGACTTCAAACCTATAAAGCACTTAATGGTCTGGCACCACATTATCTTATTGAATTGCTTGTTGTTTATGATACAGTGCACCCCCTTATATCAAAAGGTGCAGGCTGCTTTGTGATACCTTGAATAATGTAGACAAATGCAGGGGGCAGAGCTTTTTCTTACAAAGCCCCACAGTTATGGAATAATCTTCCAGTTAATGTTCGAAACTCAGACACACTCTCTGTTTTTAAGACGAGACTGAAAACGTCCTTGCTTTGTCAAGCATTTTGTTAAAAGCCTTTTATTAGGTAATGTAGCAGATCTGGGGATTCTCATGCATAGAGAGTTTTCGTATATTGTGATGTTGGGATGCTGTAGCTCCATCACTATACATGCTCACCTGGGTGTGTTGACAGTGGAGTGGCTGATTGTCTGTTATGTCCCTGTTTTGTATCTGTTTTGTTTTCTCATATCTGTAGGTCCAGCTCACGGCACTGAATCCTGTCCATGTCACATGGGAGACGACCTTGAACTTGGCCCTACCTCCTGCTTGGTGATTGGTGGAGCACACTTCCAGTTGTGGTTTTAAACAGCAGACAAATCACAGCTCGGGGCATAAATTTGTGTCCTCTGTGTTTGGCAATGCCTGTATGTGCCTTTCAGATTTTGTCATTTCTAGTTCTGTCTTTTCTTATATGACCTTGTGCCTGGTTCTGACTCTGTTTATGTTTCCCTCTGATCTGTTTGTTGACTTTGTATGTGTTGTATTAATAATTTTGTGTATATATTAATGTTATGAAGATGATATGCTTGTAAACAATGCAGGCTAGTTGCTAAGGAAGATCTGAAACAAGCACACTGATTAGTCAGCTCAGGCTTGCCCACACACAGTGCCTGTCACACGTTAACTTCTGATTTACTTCTTTCCTCTTGTTTACCGCATGCGGAACTTATCTCCGACTTTCTCTTCAATAACAGTCATTCAGTTTAATTATAAGATTGTGAATACACATCATTTCTGGAAAAAGAGAGTGAAATGTCACCTGTGATGTCTCGCAGTATTAGTATATATGTTAAATTCGATGCTTTGAAGATGCTGGAATGCTTGGTGTTCTTGAAGATTATTTCGCCAGTGAGTATTTTTCTCTGCATGCAAAATTTGATGATGGAATTTTTTTGATTAATTGATTTGTGTGTCATCTTGTCTGGACTGGACATGCTGGATCGTGGGTTATTTAGTTTTGTATGAAAATTGGTCAAGACCTGAAAAATACTGAAATGTTTCTTCCCTTTTACATATGAACAAACTGATGATGATGATGATGCCAGCTGTGTTGATGGAGATTTTGAATTTGATGTTGATGAAGAAGAGGCAGCTGTTAATAAAAGTGTGCATGGGTTGTGTTGGTGGTGAGGATATAGATTAAGATGATAAATATTGAGGGCAGGGTTGATGAAGGCAGCTGTTGAGCAGAGTTGATGATGCCAGCTGTGTTGATGAAGATTTTGATGTTGATGAAGAAGAGGCATCTGTTAATAAAAGTGTGCATGAGTCAATTTTGTTGTGTTTGGGATGAGATGTGATACTTTCTGCTGAGCAGGATATAGATGAAGATGCTAATGCTGAGGGAAGAGTTGATGAAGCTAACTTATATAAAAAGGTCAGAAAGTTTTGTTATAGAGTTTTCTTAATTTCAGTGTGATTGTTTGAACCTGAGAGTGTTTTTTTTTTTTTTTTTTCAATCATTATCATTTGAAGGCATTTGAACCTTTATATAATGGTCGAAAAGATACATACTGATCTTATTGGAATAAACAGAAATTTAAAAAATAGTTGGTTTTTTTGTTCATTTTTGGGGGGATACCATGGTGACTGATGGGTTTAAAAAAGTTGATGGTTCGAGTCCCCACAAGGTTGTCACTGCCCCCCAGTGCATCTAACTGGGTTATCAAAGGCGGGCCATGTCGCTCACTGTCTATGGTGAGAGACATGTAAAAGAACCATTGCTGACTTTCGTAAAGAGTAGGCTGCAAAGCCATCAGCGTGTTTCTAGCCCTTGTTAAAGGGTTGTGACAGGAAGGGCATCCGACGTAAAAACCTCTGCCAAATCAAATGTGCGACTCAGATGATTCGCTGTGGCGACTCCTGAGAAAGGGAAAAATCCGAAAGGAAAAGAAGAAGAAGATATATATATATATATATATATAATATAAATTTTTACTGTTATATTTATTGATGCTAAAATATAAACATTATACAGCATACGCATAAAACACCTTTCAGTGCATTCTGTTTATAAACATACAGCAATGTAGTTTTCAAAAATGCCCACTAGAGGAACGTACTGTATTGCATTAGGCATGTCTGTCTTCCTTTCGGCTTTTTCCCTTTTACTCGGGAGTCGCCACAGCGAATCATCTGATTCGCACGTTTGATTTGGCAGAGGTTTTACGTCAGATGCCCTTCCTGTCACAACCCTTTATAGCAAGGGACAGAAACACGCTGACGGCTTTGCAGCCTACTCTTTACGATAATGATTGAAAAGATACACACTGATCTTATTGGAATACACAGAAATAAATAAAAAAAATAGTTGTTTTTTTGTTAATTTTTTGGGGGTTACCACGGTGAATGATGGGTTAAAAAAGGGCCTGTCAAATTAAAATGAGGATGATTTCTCTTATCATATCTTCATAAAACTTTTCCTTGACATGTTTTCTAAAAGTTTATATGGCTGTGGTCCATAAAAATGTTTGGTTGCTAAGGACTAATGATCTTGGAAGAAGAGCAATCTTTGTGCTCATTTTTCTCTAAAACATCTTTGGAAATTTTTAGTTGAATGCTGACACAAGAAATGGCATAGCTCGGTCAGTTTACAAGGTGTTGACAAACGTTTTGCTGCATTTTGCAGCTTTGGGCCTCCTCTATCGGACTGTGTAAAATGCTAATTTTTTTCATTTTTGTATACAAGAGCCTACTTTCGGTGGAGTGGCTCACAAATGTTTAACCTTTTTTTCACTTTGTAAACTCCCTACTTTTACTATGTAAAACTGCTTTGCAACAATGTCAATTGTAAAATTGATATATAAACTTTTTTTTTTTTTAATTATTGTATGTATTTGTTAGGCAATTCTTGTTTTTTAATTGCTGGCACTTTTAGATCTTATTTTTATTTGGTAAACACATTGAATATGTCTATAAGTTTGCAAAAAATGTAGACTTAGGATACATCACATTAATTGCATATGTTATGACACACTGAATAAATGTTATAGATTTATAATGCAAAACTAATTATTATACATCCCGATTAAATTAAATTATATTTTTTTCATCAAATCATGAGAACTGCATCAATATTTTTGCTTTGACTAATAAT
Organism: Plotosus lineatus; assembly: GCA_024760905.1. Classification (NCBI taxonomy): domain Eukaryota; kingdom Metazoa; phylum Chordata; class Actinopteri; order Siluriformes; family Plotosidae; genus Plotosus; species Plotosus lineatus. The sequence goes on from CM045728.1 coordinate 33,726,695, forward strand.
CATTCTGTGTCAACACAACTGACAAGAGTTTTTTAGTAGTACTAAGAAAGCAGCAAAAACATTGATGAGTACGAAGCACTGCTGTAATGAACATAATCAAGATTATTATATATAATATAATATATTATATTTAAGATAAAAAGAGCTGATTTGGAGAAGGAGAAATAGACATTGAGAGTGAACTGAATATAGGTTCAGAAACAAACAGCAACACTTGAGAATCACATGCTTTTTAGCAGTCTTGGCAAACCTTAAAACATCTTTAATATTTGATAATATGGTTCATGCACCCCCCACCCCACCCTACCCCCACCCCATCTCTCTCGCTCTCACTTCCCCACCTTTCTCTAAATTTCCTCTGTTACTCATTCTTTCTATGTCCAGTTTTACACTTGCTTCTTCACTGACTTTTTTCATGAACAGAGAAAAAAGCAAATGTACATTCACTCATGAAATGAACGGAACTATGCTATCAAACACACATTCTAAGGTTTCTCACACACCAAGTCACCTCAGACATGTCAGACAATCAAAAGCTTGACTCCATGTATTTACATTAACAACATTTGGCAGATACTCTTATCCAGAGCAACTTACAATTAATTATGTTTTATACACTTCAGCAATTGAGGATTAAGGGCCTTGCTCAAGGGCCCAACAGTGGTGATTGTGGGGATTGAACCGCTGACCTTTGGATCAGTAATGCATCACATTAACCATTAAGCTACCACTGCCCTATTTCTGTAAACTGTTGCAGTTTCTCTTCCATTCATTTCTTCTTCTTTTCCTTTTGGCTGTTCCTTTCAGGGGTCGCCACAGCAAATCACCTGCCTCCATCTCACCCTATCCTCTGCATCTTCTCTTCTTACATCAACTACCTTCATGTCCTCCTTCACCACATCCATAAATATCCCTTTGGTCTTCCTCTTAAGCCTTATGTCTATTAGTTCCAGCCTCAGCATCCTACTACCCAAAATACACCTGGTAAGATTCTCTATTATTGTTACTTAGATTTGCTTGTGCGGCCATTTTGTTTGATGTTCCTCATTCCGATTTCAACATGTCATGTGCTAAAGTTGACATTCGTGTTGATTGGCTCGATTTTACTTTCAGGAAAATGTTTAAAGGAACAGCGACGGGAGGGAAAAGTAAGGAGTCTTTTTAAAAAGGTATGCTATTTTCTGCTTATTGTCAGCTTTCATGTAAGTAGTTTGGCTGATACCACAAAATGAATAACACAAACACCAATAAAACTCTTTTATTGTTCTGTGTTTATTCATGTTTTCCACCTCGACAGTAATAAGCACTTACTGTTCCACTCTGCTGGTAACATTTTAATAAGCGCCCATCCACTCCAATTTTTAAAGCGCCCTGGGTGCTTATCACGTCGAATACAGTAATATGAATATACTTTTTAAAGTTTTTATTATTATTATTTATTGTCATTTTCAATTTCACTCCAAATGCAAGTGTGATTTAAAAAAAACAATATTAACAAACAATAGATGCAGCTCACTGGTAAGTCGCACGACGGAGATCTATTTTAAGAACTGGCCAGGGGCCACTTGTGTGGTCTTTGTGGGCTATCTGATGCCTGCATGCACCATGTTGGTGACCTCTGGTATAGAGAGATGCAGACAGGGCGTCGTACGTCATAATAAAGGGGGAAAGAGTTAAAAGCTGCTACCTCACAGACCAGCCAGTCACATACTCTTAACAGCATGTCAGGATTTCTAAATGGTGTGCCCCTATCTTACCTAAGCCGCATATCACTTCATAAATCTATATTCAGGACTCCTGAGTGGTGCATTGATAAGGTGCATGACTATTAACCCAGAGATCACAATCTCGAATCTGGTTGAATGCCACAGCCGTCCATGACCATGAGTCGATGGAAGCTAATTGGCCGAGCTCTTTCCCCGGTCACTGACAGCAATCATGGGCATCTCTGAGGTCATTTGTATGAGAGGGCAGATAGTGCGTTCCCTCCGAGTGTGTTAGATTCCCCCAAACACACATGGCACAGCAGAGACGGGTGGCTAACATTATATGTCATGGAGGGGGGGTGAGCATGCTTTCACCTCTCCCTGGTCAGTTATGATATGACTAAATTGGGGAAACCTAAAAAAAAAAAAAAAAAAATCCATTCTACTACATTCTTATGTGTAAAAACTGGTTTCAAAAGCTTCCCAGACAGCAGAACAAGACTGGGAGCAGACTGCAGCCCTGATCACATTAACATAAGTATTGAGATTAAAAAAAGGTGTAAGACGATGACAAATAACCCCCTAATAAGCATCCTCTGATGAACTCAAGCAACCAGAGGAGACTTCAGGGTTTTATTCGGTTACTAACAAAATATCTTGCACTTCGCCCACTCAGTCTGGCATATCAGTTTATTCATTCAGGTTTTAATTAGATCTTATTCAGAAATGGAACAGTCTTCAACAGATGGATATGGGGCAAACATGAAACACTTTGTATATTATATTCAAGGGAAAATAATTCTATATTAAAAATTCCACCCATGGCACATAAATTATACTTTTGCACACTTAGTGAATTTAAGTGTGTTTGGGCTGCAGGCTCTGCAAAGTCAATCAGAATTTGTCTGATGCAGGAATATGTGATCTCAACAACTTTAGCTTGATGCTTTTTATTGATGTATAAAATGCTTTGGTCATCGCCGCACCCTTCACTGCTATGAGTGGGCTATTATTTACACATGAAGGTCATATCTTTTCCCTGCCATGTAAAAGTTAATTAAGTCAGAGGGATTGACAGTCCTTGATAAAAACACACACTATTCAACGTAATTGCTTTTTGACACCTGCCCGGAGTTTGCAGAAAGGAGAAAATAAATTTATAGATGAAGATCAAATTGCCCAGGTGCACCACAAGAAGGCCTATAGGCCCATTGCCAGTGGGGCAAAACAAACATGTGTGATTGCGCTTGCACACACACACACACACACACACACACATAGAAAAATTATAAATTATTTTATGACGTGATGGCAAGCAGAAACAGATCAAGCTATACATCCAACACCCCCTGGCAAATATTACGGAATCTCCAAACTTAAAAGATTCACCACAATAAACTAGTGATAGATATAATGCAGCCGTGAGGATGGGGGTTCGAGTCCTACTCTCCACAAGGTTGTCACTGTCACCCCCAATGCAGCTAACTGGGTTATCAAAGGCCGGCCATGTCTCTCACTGTCTATGGTGAGAGGCATGTAAAAGAACCATTGCTGACTTTTGTAAAGAGTAGGCTGCAGAGCCGTCAGCGTGTTTCTATCCCTTGCTAAAGCGTTGTGTCAGGAAGGGCATCTGACATAAAAACCTATGCCAAATCAAATGTGCGAATCAGATGATTCGCTGTGGCGACCCCTGAAAAAGGGAAAAAGCCAAAAGGAAAAGAAGAAGATATACAAGGGTGTCTGGGGTGTCAGGGAGGAGTAATACCTCTGTTGAGAGAGCATGTGATGCTCCTTGGAGTAGCTTGTTCACTTTGGTCTCCACCTGGCACTCAAATCTCACCAGTGGCAACCTGCAGTTGTTTGCATGCACCAATGGCCCCACCATGGGCAATGGCCTCCATTGGCCAGCTAAACCTGGGGAACCTTCGATGAGCCAGGGAGTGTCTACTTTTGCATGTGAAAATTGGATCCGGCGGACTGCACGAGAGAAACCTCCAGACTGGTTCAACAGGCAGGAAGGCGGACTGAACAAAGCATCATGGCGTGCGAACAAGGCACAGGGAGACACTTAGGACACTGCTGGCCATCCACTGCATCCCAACCTATCTCGTGTCGTCTCGACTTCATCCTGGCATTGGGTCCAGATAGGAAGGGACGAAAGAGTGAGGTTGACGACCTGTGCAGCTCTCCCCCACTCAAATCAATTTTATGTGCAAGTCATGACTTCATCCATTATCACTTCATCATCTCTCTCATCCTTTCTTCTTCAAGTCCCGTGGCGATGGGGGCATGGTGTGGATATGCTGGCAGTAGTCACAAATCTACAAATCTACGTAGTCATAAAATCTCCACCTGAGTGACGGAGCAGCCCTTTTTCGGAACTCACTACTTCCCCCTTAGTCTGCAGAAGATGCTAGAAAAGGTGCCTCAAATGTTGCCGGTATCACCTCACCCCCTGGCCAGCAAGCCGCGGCTGGCGGGGATCCCATCACAGTGGTAAGAAGATGAGAAAACCTTCTAAGGCAATCCCGCTCATCATTGGCACATGGAATATGCACACACTGTTGGACCGGGCTGAAGCTGACCAATCCAAGAGGAGGACTGCCCTTATTGCCAGAGAGCTGGCAAGATACAAAGTGCAGATTGCTGCCCTCAGCGAGACCCAGCTATCAGAGGAGGGGCAACTATCTGAGATTCATGCCAGCTACACATTCTTCTGGATAGGACACGCCAAGGAAGAGCACCGCAAGGCAGGTGTTGGGTTCGTCATCAAGTCCAACCTTGGCTGCACCCCCCAAAGGTATTAACGACCGCGTGATGACAGTTCAGCTGCCGCTTCCACACAAGAAGTTTGCCACGTTGATCAGTGCCTACGCCCCAACTATGATCAACCCTGATGAGGTCAAGAAAAGATTCTATGAGGATTTCAATGCAGCCATCTCTGCAGTGCCTTCAGCAGATAAACTCATCTTTCTTGGTGATTTCAATGCCAGAGTTCGTGCTGACCACACTACTTGGGAAGGAGTCCTGAGGACCAACGGTTTCAGCAGCTGCAACAGCAACGACCTCTTGCTTCTGGAAATCTGCACTGCACACAGGCTTCTCATCACAAACTCGGTCTTTCATCTCCCCAACCACAACAAAACATCGTGGATGCATCCTCGCTCCAAGAATTGGCATCTGCTGGACTGGTCATCATCAGGCAAAGGGACAGACAGGATGTCTGCATCACTAAGGCCATGTGTGGTGAAGAGTGTTGGACAGACCATCGTTTGCTGATCTCCAAGCTCAGCATCAGGATCCAGCCCCCAAGAAGGCCACAGGGAAAGAAAGCATCAAGATGTCTGAACGTCTCCAAACTGAAGCGTCTTCATGTGAAACAGTCCTTGGCAAAGGAAATAGACAGCTCACTGGAATCCCTTAATCTTGACTCTGATGATGTGGAGTCAAACTGGGCGAGCTTCCGAGACACTATCTACAATGCTGCTTTGGCAGTATTGGGCTCAACCACACGAAAACACCAGGACTGGTTCGATGAGAATGATGACCACATCGGTGCGCTGCTTGAAGAGAAACACCACCTTCACAAAGTGTTCCTCAGCGAGCCCTCTTCAGTCTCAAAGAAAGCTGCCTTCTCCAGCTGTAAAAGAACAGATCAGCACGAGCTACACCTTATGCAGGACTCCTGGCTGAGCATGAAGGCCAATGAGATCCAGTCATTCGCCGACCGGAATGACTCCAAGAACTTTTACAGCGCCCTCAATGTTGTTTACGGACCCACAAAGTCATGATCAACCCCGCTCCTTAGTGCTGATGGAAAAAGTCTGATCACTGACAAGGAGAAGATATTACAACGCTGTGCCGAACACTTTGACGGTGTGCTAAATCGTCCTTAATCCAATCAAGAATGAATTAATTGCACGTCTGCTGCAACTCCCTGTTGATCACTCCCTTGCCGACCCCCCAGCTGTAGCTGAAAAGGAGAAGGCTATGAAGCTGCTCTCTGATGGCAAGGCACCCGGTGCAGATGCAAGTCCAGCAGAGATCTACGCATATAGTGGACCACAAATGCTGAGGAAGCTCACTGAGCTGTTCCAGTCCATGTGGCGCCAGGAGAAACTTCCGCAGGAGTTCAAAGACTCCTCCATTGTCCATCTGTGCAAGCATAAGGGGAGCCAACAGGCCTGCGACAACCACAGTGGAATCTCATTATTCTCCATTGCTGGAAGGATCTTAGCCAGAATCCTGCTAAACCGTCTGAATCAGCATTTTGTGGACTTGCTCCCGGAGAGCCAGTGTGGCTTTAGGAAAGGCCGTGGTACAGCAGGCATGATTTTTTTTTCTGCGCGCCAACTACAGGAGAAGTGTCGTGAACAAAACATTGCCCTTTACACCACCTTCATGGATCTGACGAAAGCATTCGACACAGTCTACATCGAGGGGCTCTGGAAGATCATGGCCAAGTACGGGTGCCCTGACAAGTTCATATCGCTGGTCAGACAGTTCCATGACGGCATGCAGGCTAGCGTTCAGGACGATGGGGAATAGTCCCAACCATTCCCCGTGACAAATGGCAACAAATAGGGTTGTGTGCTTGCCCCAACCCTCTTCAGCATGATGTTCTCTGCCATGTTGACTGATACCTTCTGAGACGGTGACATTGGAGTCTGCTTCAGATACTGTACAGACGGCAAGCTCTTCAACCTATAATGACTGCAGGCTAAAACCAAAGTCCAGAAAGACACAGTCCATGACTTTCTCTTTGCTGATGACTGCGCATTGAATTCTGGTATTCAGTCTGACATGCAGGAAAGCATGGATCTATTCTCCAAGGAATGTGGCGACTTGGGTCTTACAATAAGTACGAAGAAGACTGAGGTTATGCACCAGAAAGCCCCTGCAGAGCAGTACACAGAGCCCACCATAACAGTCAATGGCTCGAAGCTTGCTGCAGTGGACAAGTTCATCTACCTTGGTAGCACCCTGTCGTGCTCCACCAACATCGATGAGGAGATTTCTTACAGGTTGGCTAGAGCCAGTTTTGCTTTCGGCAGGCTACAGCATAACGCGTGGGACAGGAGTGACATCAGTTAGTGGACAAAGCTGAAAGTGTATCCAGCAGTAATCTTACCTTCTCTGCTATACGCATTCGAGAGCTGGACGGTATACAGTCGTTATGCCAAACATGCGAATCCTGAGGAAGCTGCACATCAAATGGCAGGAAAAAGTACCTGACACTGAAGACCTTCAGAGGGCTGACATAGAGAGTGTTCACACCATGTTGAAGCGGGCCCAACTCAGGTAGGCTGTACATGAGTGCCGTGTGGACGACGATCGCCTTCCAAAACGGCTGCTCTATGGTGAGCTGTGTGAGGGCAAACGTTCACAAGGCGCACCCAAGAAACGCTTCAAGGACACCTGGAAAGCCACCCTGAAGTCGTGCAGCATCAACCCCAACTCCTGGGAGACAGTTGCACTTGAGCGTACTGCCTGGTGCACGGTGACCTCTTGTGGTGTGTCTGTGTTCGAGGAAATCCGTATCAAGCAGCAACAGCAGAAATGCCAGCAGCGACAGAGCAGAGCCACCGTCAGCTCTCAGCCTGGCTCACCCAGCACCATCCCATGCCTCCACTGCAACAGACAGTTTTGAGTGAGGATTGGACTTTTTAGCCATCTTCACACTCACAACCCCCAAGTGATTTTTGAAGTCTTGGTCATCTTCGCCAGTGAAGGATGAACATCAAATATATATATATATATATATATATATATATATATATTCCCCACGCGACCATCAAAATCCACAGAGTAGGATCACCCCCCCACAACCCCCAAGTGATGTGTACGTACATGTATAAGTGTATTTCATATAAAAAATATATATTCAATGCTATAAATGCTTATAATAACAATTAAACATTAAAAAAAAATAACAGAAGATGTAAATAAAATATAAATACAGATGCTCCCCAACTTACCAACATTTGTTTTGCAAACATGTGGAGATACGAATAGGTCTGTCCAAGGTTGAACGTGAAAGTGAAATGAAATTGAAAAACAAGTAGTTATAGAAATGGAATAAAATCTACAGAAAGATATATCATAAATATAAGTATGAAAGATGATTAAAAATTATCCTGACGTGCATTTAATACTAGGCTCGAGCAGAGGGTGGCGTGGCTAATACATGCTTGGGAAGAAAAGCAAAACGATACTTTTCTGAACTCCTGCCAAAACTTTCAAAGAAGAAATTAAGTATTATAATGAACTAAATAAGAGTGAAACTCATTATGAATCTGATCAGATCTGCTGTGCTGTGCTTGAGAGGAACCAAACACACACATATATATATATGAGATGAATTGACTATCTGCTCAGATCGGCACAATCTGAGTTGTAAAATGAATGAAAACCCAAGAAAGAGAACTCTCTGCTCTGCTGATTCACAGCAGTGATTCACATTAGTGCAGGCTGAGTACTAAACGAGTTCAACAGCGCCCTTGCGCACTTAAAATACCGGAAGTCCGTATAACCCATACTTTGTTTCAAGCAAGTAAACTACTTTCAGCAAGTTCACTATTTTCCGTATTGAGCGCCTCACATATTGTAAGCGTTGATTGGCTGTGCAATTTGGTGTTCTTTTATCAAACAAAATTTGTTTTTATAGTGCATTGTTCTCCAATCCACAACTGTAGCCCATATATTTCAGATATTGCACTAGGCAGCAATCTTTTATTGAGCATAATTTTGTTATACTAGGTAGTTGTTCGTTCATTGTCTTAAAGGCTAAGTTAAGTTCTCCATCTACTTGATTGATAGGTAGTGTGGAGTGTGTACAGAGGAAGAGGTCAGCTAGGAAGAAGTGGGACATTAAGAGGACCAAAGAGAGCAAACAGAAGTACAGGGAGATACAGCATAAGATGAAATTAGCCGCGTCAAAGGCCAAACAGAGGGTGTATGATGACTTGTATGCTAGGTTAGACAGTAAGGTGGGAGAAAATTATTTATACAGGTTGGCAAAGCAGAGAGATAGAGATGGGAAGGGCATGCAGCAAGTTGGAGTGATAAAGGACAGAGAGGGGAATGTATTGACTGATGACAGAAGTGTGCTGGGAAGATGAAAAGAGTACTTTGAAGAGCTGATGAATGAGGAGAATGAGAGAGAAAAAAGAGTAGAAGAGGTGACCATTGAGGATCAGAAAGTAGCAAAGATTAGTAAGGGTGAAGTGAGGAGGGCACTGAAGAGCATGGCGAGTGGAAAGGCAGTTGGTCCTGATGATCTACCTGTGGAGGTATGGAAGTGTCTCGGGGAGGTAGCAGTAGATTATCTGACGCCAGCGATGTTGTATGGTTTAGAAACAATGGCACTGAGGAAAAGACAGGAGGCAGAGCTGGAGGTAGCAGAGATGAAAATGTTGAGGTTCTCTCTGGGAGTAACACGGATGGATAGGATCAGGCATGAGTACATTAGAGGGATAGTCCATGTAAGATGTTTTGGAGACAAAGTCAGAGAGGCTCGATTGAGATAGTTTGGACATGTACAGAGGAGGGACAGTGAATATATTGGTAGTAGGATGCTGAGTTTGGAACTACCAGGCAGAAGGCCTCGAGGAAGACCAAATAAGAGATTTATGTATGTGGTGAAGGAAGACATGAAGGTTGTTGGCGTAAGAGAAGATGCAGAGGACAGGGTGAGATGGAGGCAGATGATTTGCTGTGACGACCCCTGAAGGGAATAGCCAAAAGGAAAAGAAGAAGAAGATAAGTAAGCCTCGAGCTGTGCAGGGTGTACCCTGCCCTCCCCCAGAGTCAGCTGAGATTGGCGCCAACCTCCTCATGACCCTAATTAGTATTAAGTGGTTCAGAAAATGAACGATAAGTAAGCCGTTCTATGGTTATACTGCTATGCATTTTTTTGCGTTTCATTAGTGTTCCACTAATATTGATTGCCACAGAGTTGGCAACAGTGTTCTGATGGTCCACAGCTGTCACTTACTAGCTGCTTTCTGTTCAAGTCAGCCTGCAGTGCTATTAGTAGGAGAAAGTGCCATAGAATGTCGCCATCTGCTTCACCCATCTATACTATCTGCTCAGATTTCTAGCTGTTACCCAATTCCAGCCTGCACCTTATGTTAGCCACTAACAGGTCATCTCAACCAGAGACTTGTGACCAGTCCACCCAGACTGACAGTCTTACTTCTGCTGGATACTCCACTACGTCATCTTCTCCTCCTGCCCCCCCCCCCCCCCTTATATTCCTTTGGCTTCTCCAAGAATACTCTTCCACAGAGCCTTTACCACAGCTACTTATTGTTGATTGGCATATTAATTCGTCTGATTTTTCCATGGATTATTCGCCAACTTCACACGTGGATTTTGAACCTCCTTCTTCCTTCACTTCCTCCACACTGACGAGGTGTCTATCACTCCCTTAGACAGGCTGACTGATATTTCCTTTCTTTGTTTCGGCTTTTTCCCTTTTCTCGGGAGTCGCCACAGCGAATCATCTGATTCACAGATTTTGATTTGGCATGGGTTTTTACGTCGGATGCCCTTCCTGTCACAACCCTTTTAGCAAGGGACAGAAACACGCTGACGGCTTTGCAGCCTACTCTTTACGAAAGTCAGCAATGGTTCTTTTACATGCCTCTCACCATAGACAGTGAGATACATGGCCAGCCTTTGATGACCCAGTTAGCTGCACTGGGGTTGGGGGGGGCGCTGACAACCCTGTGGGGAATCAAACCCCCAACCTTAAGATCGTTGATCCTGCGCCCTATCCACTAGACCACCACTGCCCCAGACAGGCTGACTGATCTATAATTTCTAATTCATTCAATAAATTCTGTCCTTTACCCCTTTTAGTCTCAGTGTGGTCATTTTTTCCAGCAAGCTAGTTTCGAGCTAAATATGGTTATTATGAAAATTACATGTGAGCATTACAGTTCACATCACAGTTGATGATTAGCTGATATCAAAAACTTTCTTCCTAAATAACTGCCATTGTTAAGCTAAGTGCAAACTTAAAACAAAGTGTTGACTTTTTCCAACAGTAGATACCATCCGTACCCTGGCATTTACTGTTGTAGAGCTTCTGGAAGCAGCGTTAGGGTGGCGGGGAGGGCTCTCATCCACAGGATTTAAGTTTCCTGGTGGTAGTGTGTGTGGGGAAACTCCTCAGTGTGTACAAGTTCAGGCTGCTGTTGGAGGACTTGCTGACCAAGGTGATTGGAGAAATGTTCTTGTAATTTCCCTGGGTGGATGAACTGCACATTTTTTTCTCAACAGTGACATGTGTATTTTAGCAAGGTGGAATTCTCCTCAGTATCTCTCTGTTCACTCATCATATAGATCTTTTTTGCTTTCTCCTTGAAACAGGTTCTCTTTCGGAAAACACACATCTTCCTTATCTGTATCGAGAGCTCTTTCTTCGAGACTCATGGCTCATCATTTCACGACCAATCTCAGAAATTCCTCTGACTTCAGGATAGCAGTGGTCAGATCATCCATTTTATTCCCCAGTGAGCTCACATTCGCCATTCAAATAAATGTGAGACATGACTTGTTCCTTTCCCACATCTCACCCCCCCCCCTTCTGTCCTCCACCTAGGCACCCATGGTGTGTTTTTCTCCAGATTTCAGCCAGTAAGTCCATGTGTCTAGCCGCTTTTCAATCCAGCTACAGGGTCATCAGCTGATCCCTGGAGTAAACAAAGGGCGCGCGTGAAGTTGTTGTGCTATAGTACCAACTTTCCAAGAAAGTACAAGTTCCACAGGATTAAAAAGTAAAAAAGCTGACAAAGGAGATCAGAGTAGCCAAAAGGAGCTATAGTGAGAAACTTAAAAACTCCTCTCGGCCACAAATCCTGCAGCCAGTGTGGGGAGCCCAAAAGCCTTAAAAACTACAGCACCCAACCCCCTTGGAAAACTCCAAACTGGCAAACAACCTACATGATTTCCACTGTTGATTCAAACTGTCCCCATCTTCACGTATCTTCTTCTTTTCCTTTCGGCTGTTCCTTTCAAGGGTCGCCACAGCGAATCATCTGCTTCCATCTCACCCTATCCTCTGCATCTTCTTCTCTTACAATAACTACCTTCATGTCCTCATTCAGCACCTCCAGAAATATTTTCTTTGGTCTTCCTCTGGGCCTTCTGCCTGGTAGTTCCAACCCCAGCATCCTGCTACCCATATATTCACTCTCCGTCCTCTGTACATGTCCAAACCATCTTCACCTATCACTCACACAAAAGATCTGTAATCCCCACCCACCCCTCAGTACCCCTGACTACAATAATGATCTATGAACGAGATGGGAGATGGTCCTTTTAGAAATGGAAAAATTGAAAGACTCCTGGACCCAACCACGTGTCATCTTCCTGAGAGTCTCTGCAGAACAGATTTTCACCCAGATTTGCCCATTTTCACCCAGATCTTTAACTGGTCTTTGGAGCTGTGCGAAGTGCCCACTTTCTTTAATTGTTCAACCATCATCCTGGTCTCCAAGAAGCCCAAAATCGCAGGTCTGAATGCCTGCAGGCCCATTGCACTGACCTCTCTGGTCATTAAAGCCCTCAAAAGACTCATATTGAGCCACCCGCTGAACCCCCCTGCAGTTTGCTTACCAGACTAACAGGTTGGTGGGTGATGCAGTCAACATGGGTTTGTACTACATTCTGCATTACTTTCACTTCCAAGGAACATATGCAAAAATCCTGTTTGTGGACTTTAGCTCAGGATTCAACAGCATCATACATGAAATCTTCCTTCGGAAGCTCTCCCAGCTCACAGTGTCTGCATCCACTTGCCAGTATATCAGCAGCTTCCCAACTGATAAGTGGCAACAGGTTAAGCTGGGAAGAATCAAATTCAGCACAGACAGTTTCTGATCCCAGTCTGTCAATCTGTTGAAGTGTTCGAATGGTTTGCAACCAGTGTTGGCACTTTATTATTCTGCACTATACTGCTCATCTGTTTTAATACTATATTATCTCTTTCCATTTGCTTTTTTCTACACATATTTCCTCACTTATTCATACATCTTTACTTGCCCAAATCTTTGTTAAAAAAACAACACAAATGCTTCTCTGGTCTCACAGTGGCACACATATGCAAATTTTCTGATGCACACATACTTAAAAATCATTTTGTTTAGCATAGGATGGATTATTGCCAGTCGATTGTTGACACAGAGATGATCAACCACTCACATTTACAGTTATGGGCAATTTAAATTAGCAGGTTGACATGATAAGCATGCTTTGAACTGTAGGAGGTAACCAGACTAGAGGAAACTCATTTCAGTCATGAGGAGAACTCTATAGAGAAAAGGCCCACCTGCAGAGTATGGTTTCATTGTGACATCAAACCTTGATTCATAAACTTAAATAATGAATACAAAAATTATTAGAAACTGGTTAAAGGTAAAACTCCACAATTCCGTACGTAATTTGCAATCTTTTCACAAATCTTCGTTGTTCATTTTCTGCCAAATTAAGGTGAGGTCAGCATACTTTCCTGGACAGCTTACCAGGCCATCGAAGGCAGAAACACGTTGACAGTAATACAGCCGACTCTTTACGAAGGTCAGCAATGGTTCTTTTTTCATGCCTCTTACTTTAGATATGGTCTGCCTTAGATATTCTAGTTAGCTGCACTGGTGAAACAGAACTAACAACCCAGGCTTGAACCCCTGACTTTGGGATCAGTAATGCAGCACCCTATGACAAGGCCACCACTATTTTTATTAGGTAAAGTCTGTTGGGATTATCGGACCGGTACTTATCCCCGGTTTCCATAACGTGAAGCGACTAGGAGTACAACTGCTCCTGGATGGGACACTAGTCCATCGCAGGTTACCTTTTCAATAATTTTTTTACTGGTACCCATGTATACTGCTGGGTGAACAAAGGGACACTTGTGGTTAAGACCTTGCCCAGGGTGCTTAGCACAGTGGGGGTCTAACTGGGATTTGAACACACAACCTCCTGATCATGAGCAGAGCACCCTAACAACTATGCAACCGGCCCCGACACTATTTTTATAAAGCAACATTTTTTTTTTTTTTAACGTGTATCTCTTGTAAATTTGTTTTACATGGACTTGAAGTAAAAATGCATCTTCTTCTTTTCCTTTCGGCTGTTCCCTCCAGGGGTCGCCACAGCAAATGATCTGCCTCCATCTCTCCCTATCCTCTGCATCTTCTACTCTTACTCCAACGACCTTCATGTCCGCCTTCACCACATCCATAAATCTTCTCTTTGGTCTTCCTCGAGGCCTTCTGCCTGGTAGTTCCAATCTCAGCATCCTACTACCAATATACTCACTATCCCTCCTCTGTACATGTCCAAACCATCTCAATCTAGCCTCTCTGACTTTGTCTCCAAAACATCTAACATGTGCTGTCCCTCTGATGTACTCATTTCTGATCCTATCCATCCTCGTTACTCCCAAAGAGAACCTCAACATTTTCATCTCCGCTACCTCCAGCTCTGACTCCTGTCTTTTCCCCAGGGCCACTGTTTCTAAACCATACAACATCGCTGGCCTCAACACCGTCTTGTACACTTTTCCCTTCATTCTTGCCGATACTCTCCTATCGCACATCACACCGGACACTTTTCTCCATCCAAAATGCATACATTATACAAAGTGTGTAGCCTCTGGAGATATTTTGATTCTGACCAATGGTCATCTACATCCCATCTGTCTTGTTGATGATTCAGTTAACAACATTAAACATCACTATTTAATGCGATATCAATTTTTTTAATGAAAAACCTGAGGTGCATCTAATCTAGTTCCTGTTGAAATTCATTTGTATGTCTTAAAGGTCTATACGGTGCCAACTCAAAAGACGAGTGTCCTTTAACAAGGGATGCTTATGAAAGACAAGGAACATCTCATAACATGAGAATGCCCCACGCATGAGTAAGCAAATCAAAGAATCACGTGATCACGCAGCATTGCGTCATCATCTCAGTGGCTGCAGAAAGCTAGGCGAGTCAGTAAGCATTGTCACATAAGCATCTCTTGTGAGTTCATTGTTAGCTTTGTGCTTCTTGGTGATAGTTACTACATTGAAAACTGTGTTACGATGGAACCTAAAAAGGATATTGGAAAGAAAGACAAAGATGAAACGACTGTCAAACTGAAGAATGAGACTATTGATATGCTATGGTGCCATATGATAGTGGTGCCAGCACAAGAACGCCCTTGCCTACAAGAGTGGGCATTCTCATGGAAACAGATTCTCCTTCCAAAGAATAATCTCTCTCCTCATGTCACTTATGACAGACTCATCACATTTTCAAGGTAAAGAGAGGCTTTTTTTCTTTTTTTCTCATTTTATTAATAAATCTTAGTTTGTCTTTACTTTTGTTAAACACAGGTTATTATTTATGAGTTAAACAAAATTTTAAAAGTTTGATTCTAGGCCTACTTGGAGGATATTTTGTTGGGCTGAAACAAATACAGGATTGTTCCATTATTTCCTATGGGAAAATTCATCTTGCCATACTCGCATTTCGTTCAACAAACTGGGTCCCGGAACAAATTAAGCTCGTCCAGTGAGGTTGTACTATATAGTATATTTTAAACAGTAATGAAGTCACTGAAAAAAGTGTCAGACATTCAACCATGCTGTGACGTTGAACTTTAGATCACAATCAAGTGAGTTAAATCCCCCAGTGCAGCTAACTGGGTTATCAAAGGCCAGCCATGTATCTCACTGTCTATGGTATGAGGCATGTAAAAAGAACCATTGCTGACTCTTGTAAAGAGTAGGCTGCATAGCCGTCAGTGTGTTTCTGCCCCTTGCAGACCCAAGGGTTGTGTCAGGAAGGGCATCCGACATAAAAACCTATGCCAAATCAAACATGCGAAACAGATGAGTTGCTGTGGTGACCCCTGAAAAAGGGAAAAATCCGAAAGGAAAAGACAAAGAAGAATTTAGTAAATCAAATTTTAATTCCAAATTGCCCTCATCATCTAGTATCAAAGGCATAAACATTAATATATCAGAAAGTAAAAATAACTGACATCCTAAGCATCTAAATTATTATAATTTTAGATAACTGTCATGTAACTGTAGTATGACAAAATAAATTGTCAGTTTCTATTTCATTATAGCTACCACAAATATACCTCAATCAATTAAAAAAAATGTAAAAAGAATGATAAATAAATATTACCTGTAACTAACCTGGATGTTTGAAAATAAGGTAGATTTGATTAAAATAAATAGTTTGTAGGGGAAAAGACATACGCTTCTATGCACTGAACATAAAATGGGTGTTTTCTGAAGTTCAGCCAAAGTCAAGACATTATTTTCAAAAAAACATTTCATGACACTGTATTACAGAGCCAGTCATGATTATTATTCAGGACACATCCATGAATCCTTCCCAAGAGCGAGAGACTTCATCTTACCTGATACTCATTGGGCCAAAAGGTGCTGACTGCCAGCTCCACCTGATACCACTGGTGTCCTTGTGAGCCTGAGATGTTCCACACAGCCATGCCCAGAGGCCCGCCATTCACCCGTACGTATGCTCGCAGTGCCCCAGGACTGTGCCCATCCCGGCTGTACAGGAAGTAGCTGAACTGGACACAGTGTGTGTCATTCTCGCTGAGTGTCTGAAGCAGGAGCTGAGCTCTCTGGCCTGAGGCATGCTGGGATGAGTTAACTATCATGTAGGAGCCTGGAAAAAGAATAACATGACACAGTGTGAGTCAATTACAAAAAATTGCTATTAGTGTCAAGACACGGTACCCCCAAGAGCATACGAATGCATATCGTATTTCAGAAGCTTCATCTATTAGAGTAGAATTTGATCATTTAAGAAAACTAATGACTCAAGGTAAACATGGTGAGTTTTCCCATCCATCAAAAGCTAATGTCTGGTAGGTGATGTATTCTGAATATGCCTTTGAGGAAAAAGTGAATACACATGTACATATACATGAAAAATTGTATACATCATAACCATATGCCTACTTCCATTTCTTAAGACTTGATCTCTGACTTTTCCACTTCTTTCAAGTGCTGTCATGCATAAGTAAGTTTTTCCAGCTGTGTGGTATTGTTATTGTTATTGTAAACAGATGCCAAAACAAAACCTTAAGCAGTTGAATCAGAGACATGAAAGCGTTTGAAGCGTTTGGTTTCAGAAGCCTTTGGATTTGCCAAAATGAACCGATAATGACAGGTAAAAAGCACAGGCAAAAATCTATAACAAATGTAAGAAAGAAAAGCATAAAAACAGCCACATGTTTAGTAAGGCAGGATTGTGACTTTTGTATTACCTTCTACTTGCGTCAGTTGGATTTGGTTGTTGTTACTAATATTTTTAAGTACAAGATTCTTAACTATTTCTGTAGTCTTATTGTGGTGCTTAATCAGCAGTAGTTTCCGGCTTCCTTAAGGTATGAATTGGGGGACCCAGAAAGTATATATTTAAGGTATGCCAGTGATGTTTGTAGTGGGTAGCAACACAGACATGTTGAATATAAACCAGATTGCAAACTTGCTTACCCTCCACTGCTGTCGCAGTCCCAGATGAGGGTGGCAGGGCAACTCCATAACTGCCAATCTGTTGTGAAAAAGGCTGATTTCATCTCTGCCATTGCTTCTCACTATTCTCTTGAATTTCTTGCACTAACTGAAACCTAGATTTGCTCACACAACTCTGCTCCACCAGCAGCTCTTTCCTCTGTTTATGCATTCTCTCATAGTCTGACAAGTTACAGCCCTCTTGCCTTCTCCATTCTCTTTAGTCATTTTCTTTAACTTATAACAACTGCCCTCCCACACGCAAAGGAGGGAATCTCTTGGATCTTGTTTTCAGTCATCACTCTCCAGTCACGAGAATTAATGCCACTCCATTACACAGCTCTAACTGCCACTTGGCTTCCTTTACTGTCAACTGTTCTATCTAACACTAGCTCTCAGCTTTCTACCCCCACTCAACAAAACCTCCACACTGTATATAAAGAATATAAAAGTGTGGCGTAATGACGTAACGAACTTTCAGCTGGACCCAGAATGCAGAATGTGAGATGGCGCAGAGTGGATTTATTATTCAAAGGGGAAGCACTTAAGCAGAGCGCACACACTTTAACTACACAATAAACATTAAGCACAGGGAAACCAGGCGCCAGAGACAACACAGTGAAGCAGAGACGTGATGTGAGATAATCCTCTGGCGCAGAGGTGAGCGTGCGGCTTGTATTTATTGGAAGTAGATGAGAGGAGTGAATTCAGGTGTGAGCTACTGCAATTTGCCCAAGCAGCTGAGCCACACACCTCAGCAGGGAGAAAACAGAGTTAGAGAGCGCAGCTGCAAAAATCAAAGTTCCCAACAAACAACGACCATAACAAAAAGAATATGAAGTGTATTAAATTGGATAAACAAAACAAAAGAATAAACATGCGACAGCACAGTACATAAAATCACACACAAAACATTCTAAACATTAACTTAATTACTGTACTGGAATAATAATTGAAAAAGACTTTAATACTAGAGTGCTTTAAAACAGTTTGGATGATTACGCCTCTTCAGGCACTTCAGAGGAAACTGAAACTTTCAGGAGGAAGTGTTATTTCTTCAGAAGGGACATCCAACATCATTAACTTTTTTCCTGGTGCTTGCGTTTGAGTGGTATTATAGAGATTAACTGGTAATTAAAACACACACACAAAAAAAGAACATTGACAACTTGAGTGTGAATGAGAAAAAAAGATGTATACATCTCTCAACCAATTAGCAGGATGGAGAACATGATTTGAATCATGTGACTGTTAGTCGGCAATCCGCGAATGCGGGGGCGCGAGTACAAAACCTCGAATAGTCAAGGGCCTACTGTACAGTGTATATATATATATATATATATATATATATATATATACACACAGACACTCCCCAACTTACGTTCATCCGTTTCACATTTTTTCGATTTTACACCCCCCCACAAAAAAAAAAGTCAAATTTTGAGTTTAGACGTACCGATGTAGTACACTGACGTAATGACGCTGCATTCATTGTTCACAAACTACAGACCGAGTGTGTGTATATACATACATACATACATACACACATATATATATATATATATATATATATATATATATATATATATATATATATATATAAACACTGGTCCTTCTCAAAAAATTAGCATATTGTGATAAAGTTCATTATTTCCTGTGATAAAAATTAGACTTTCATATATTTTAGGTTCATTACACACAACTGAAGGAGTTCAAACCTTTGATAATTTTTGCAAAAAAAGTAAAGAAAAACCAAAAATCCCTCTCTCAAAATTAGCATATTAGCAAGATCTCCTGATAGCTTGCTGCATTGACCCTGCCCTTGATAAAATACAGTGGACCAACACCAGCAGCTGACATGGCACCCCAGACCATCACTGACTATGGGTACTTGACACTGGACTTCAGGCATTTTGGCATTTCCTTTTCCCCAGTCTTCCTCCAGACTCTGGCACCTTGATTTCCGAATGACATGCAAAATTTGCTTTCATCCGAAAAAAGTACTTTGTACCACTGAGCAACAGTCCAGTGCTGCTTCTCTGTAGCCCAGGTCAGGCGCTTCTGCCGCTGTTTCTGGTTCAAAAGTGGCTTGACCTGGGGAATGCGGCACCTGTAGCCCAGTCCACTGCTTCCACAGGTCCCCCAAGGTCTGGAATCGGCCCTTGTCCACAATCTTCCTCAGGGTCCGGTCACCTCTTCTGGTTGTGCAGCGTTTTCTGCCACATTTTTTCCTTCCCACAGACGTCCCACTGAGGTGCCTTGATACAGCACTCTGAGAACAGCCTATTCGCTCAGAGATTTCTTTCAGTGTCTTACCCTTTTGCTTGAGGGTGTCAATGATGGCCTTCTGGACAGCAGTCAGGTTGATAGTCTTATCCATGATTGTGGTTTTGAGTAATGAACCAGGCTGGGAGTTTTTAAAACCCTCAGGAATCTTTTGCAGGTGTTAAGAGTTAATTGGATGATTCAGATGATTAGGTTAATAGCTCGTTTAGAGTACCTTTTCATGATATGCTAATTTTTTGAGATAGGAATTTTGGGTTTTCATGAGATGTATACCAAAATCATCAGTATTAAAAAATAAAAGACCTAAATATTTCAGTTGGTGTGCAATGAATCGAAGATATATGAAAGTTCTTCAGGGGTCGCCACAGCAAATCATCTGGCTCCATCTCACCCTATCCTCTGCCTCGTATTCTCTTACACCAACTGCCTTCATGTCCTCCTTCACCACGTCCATGAATCGTCTCTTTGGTCAGCATCCTTCAACCAATATACTCACTGACCCTCCTCTGTACATGTGCAAACCATCTCAATCTAGCCTCTCTGACTTTGTCTCCAAAACGTTTTACTGCTGTCCCTCTGATGTGCTCATTCCTGATCCTATCCATGCTCGTTACTCCAAAAGAGAACCTCAACATTTTCATCTCTGCTACCTCCAGCTCTGCCTCCTGTCTTTTCCCCAGGTCCACTATTTCTAAACCATACAACATGGCTCGCCTCAACACCGTCTTGTACACATTTCCTTTCATTCTTGCTGATACCTTCCTATCACACATCACACCACATACTTTCTCCAACCATTCCAACCTGCCTGCACACGCTTCTTCACCTCTTTTCCACACTCTCCATTGCTCTGGATTGTTGAGCCGAAGTACTTAAAATCTTCCACCTTCCTTATCCCTGCTCCCTGTAACCTCACCGTTTCTGTTGGGTCCTTGTCATTCATACACATGCATTCTGTCTGACTGAGGCTAACCTACATTTCCCTCGTTTCCAGGGCATACGTCCACCTCTCGAGATTTTCCTGCACTTGTTCTCTGTTCTCACTACAGATCACAAGGTCATCTGCAAACATCATAGTCCATGGGGAATCTTGTCTAACCTCATCAGTCAGCCTGTCCATCACCATAGCAAACAAGAAGAGGCTCAGATCTGACCCTTGATGCAGTCCAACCTCCACCTTGAACTCTTCTGTCACACTGACAGCACACCTCACCACTGTCTTACATCTCTCATACATGTCCTGCACCACTCTAACATACTTCTCTGCCACTCCAGACTTCCTCATGCAATATCACAGTTCTTCTCTCGGCACCCTGTCATATGCTTTCTCCAGATCCACAAAGGCACAATGCAGCTCCCTCTGACCTTCTCTGTACTTCTCCATTAACATTCTCAAAGCAAACACTGCATCTGTGGTGCTCTTTCTTGGCATGAAACCAAACTGTTGTTCACAAATGCTGACCTCTGCCCTTAGTCTAGCTTCCACTATTCTTTCCCATAACTTCATCGTATGGCTCTTCAACTTTATCCCTCTGTAGTTGCTACAACTCTGCACGTCTCCCTTGTTCTTAAAAATGGGCACCAGCAAACTTCTCCTCCATTCCTCCGGCATCCTCTCACTCTCTAAGACCTTGTTGAATGTTCTTGTTAGGAAATCTACTACTACCACTCGTAGACACTTCCATACCTCCACCGGTATGTCATCAGAAACAACTGCCTTTCCATTCTTCATCCTCTTCAATGCCCTGTTCACTTCACCCTTACTAATCTTTGCTACTTCCTGGTCCTCAACAGTCACCTCTTCTACTGTTTTTTCTCTCTCATTTTCCTCATTCATCAGCTCTTCAAAGTACTCTTTCCATCTTCCCAGCACACTTCTGTCATCTGTCAATACATTTCCCTCTCTGTCCTTAATCACTCTCACTTGCTGCACATCCTTCCCATCTCTATTTCTCTGCTATGCCAACCTGTATAAGTAATTTTCTCCCTCTTTACTTTCCAACCAAGCATACAAGTCATCATACGCGCTCTGTTTGGCCTTTGACACCGCTACCTTCGCTTTACGCTGTGTTTCCCTGTACTGCTGTTTACTCT
This sequence comes from Plotosus lineatus, assembly GCA_024760905.1. Lineage (NCBI taxonomy): Eukaryota > Metazoa > Chordata > Actinopteri > Siluriformes > Plotosidae > Plotosus > Plotosus lineatus. The sequence goes on from CM045728.1 coordinate 33,748,335, forward strand.
CTACAGTCCTTTTTTTGTCCCACTTCTTCTCAGCTAACCACTTCCTTTGTACACACTCCTGCACTTCCTCATTCCACCACCAAGTCGCCTTATCTCCTCTCCTTCCAGATGACACACCAAGGATTCTCCTACCTGTCTCCCTGATCACATTAGCTGTAGTTGTCGAGTCATCTGGAAGCACTTCCTGACCACCAAAAGCCTGTTTCAACTCCTCCTTGAAGACAACACGACACGCTTCCTTTTTCAGCTTCCACCACTTTGTCTTCTGCTCTGACTTCTTCACCTTCCTCACCATCAGTGTCATCCTGCACACCACCATCCTATGCTGTTTGGCAACACTCTCACCCGCTACTACTTTGCAGTCACTGACTTCCTTCAAATGACATCGCCTACACAAGATGTAATCTACCAGTGTTCTCCTACCTCCACTTTTATAAGCCACCCTATGCTCCTGTCTCTTCTGGAAGAAAGTATTTACCACAGCTTATCTCACTCACATCCTGCCTGTGGGGCATAAGCACAAACAACATTGAACATTCTGCCTTCAGTTTCTAACTTGAGACTCATCACTCTGTCTGACACTCTTTTCACTTCTAGAAAATTCCAGACAAAGCCCTCCTTCAAGATGACGCCTATTCCATTTCTCTTCCCATCCACTCCATGATAATACAGCTTAAACCCTGCTCCTAAGCTTCTTGCCAAGCTACCTCTCCACCTGATCTCCTGAACACACAGTATGTCCACCTTGCTCCTCTGCATCATGTCAGCCAGCTCTCTACCTTTTCCTGTCGTAGTTCCAACATTCAAAGTCCCTACTTTCAGTCCTCAACTCAAGCCTTTCCTCTTCTCTCTCTGCCTACGGACACGCCTCCCACCTCTCCTTCTTCAACGTCTTCGACCAGCAGTCGTCCAATTTCCACCAGCAAAAATTGGCATGTTAGAAAAAAGTAAACTGAAATAGAAAAAGTACTACTAATTTGCAAGTCATCAATAGTAATTTGCAGAGTATAAGTTTTTTCACTTTGTGAACAAGATGTTTTGTGCACTCTGCCAGGTATTATATATTATGGGACTAAATGTGTCAAATATGTCAAATTATTATAAAATAACCGCCTATTTCATATTTCATGCTCTTGAGAAAAAAGGGAATAGTAATTATATTTTCTAATGTTCAGTTCATTTTCTGTACCCGCTTAATCCTAATTTGGGTCGCGGGGAGGCTGGTGCCCATCCCAGCCAACTTTGGGTGAGGGCAGAGTACACCCTGGACAGCTCGCCAGGCCATCGCAGGGCGGAAACACGCCAACGGCTTTGCAGCCTACCCTTTACAAAAGTCAGCAATGGTTCTTTTACATGCCTCACACCATAGACAGTGGGAGACATGGCGGGCCTTTGATAACCCAGTTAGCTGCACTGGGGGGACAGTGACAACCTTGTGGAGATTGGGACTCGAACCCCCAACCTTTGGATCAGCGATCCAGCGCCCTATACCACCACTGCCCCCATGGCTGCATT
>CM045728.1:33752349-33809849 GCA_024760905.1 Plotosus lineatus
ACAGTCGGCCCTCTACTTACGAAATTAATCCGTTCCAGGGACTTTTTCATAGCCTGGAGTTTTCGTAAGTAGAGGCGCATTTTACATGTAAAACACGTGAGTAGTTCCAAGGCTCCCAAGACTAACCCATAAACCCTTTAAAAATGATAAAAGTACAACAATTTTGTATGAAATATGTGTTAAACATAAACAATATATATTTATTAAACTATTTAAACATTTTATTAACATATTTATTCATTAAACCATGATGAAACATTTTTATTAATGCACACACACAAACACACACACATACACAAACACACACACAACGCTGTCTGTATCTCTCTCTCTCTCGCTCTCTCTCTCTCTCTTTCTGTCTTTCTCACACACACACACACACACACACACACATTTTTGGCACGCTCCGCTGAATGTGGGCTTCGCAGACAAGCAGGACGCAGGAGCATTTTAAGACGGGGAATTCAATGCTCACTCCCTGCTTGACAGATCAGCGGTCAGGACTCAACTTTAACTTGTTTCCTTGAGGGATCGGCGGTCCGGATGAGCCGCATTTTGCTCACAATCGGTGGAGCGCAACAAATTTATTAAACATTGACTTGAATTAAACAACTTAAAAAACGAAAAATATGCTGCAATATGCTCTCTCCTAAGAGAGTTAAAAGAATGCCTCCTTTCATCTCTGACTGACTCTGTACGCAGTCTCTCTCTCTCTCTCTCTCTCTCTCTCTCTCTCTCACACACACACACAAAACTGTCTCTGGTGTGTTTTGCCGAATGCGGGCTCCGCCCACACGCAATGAGCAGCCAATGGACCAATTCAATTTAAATGTTTAAATGGACATAATGTTGTATTTAATGCGCAATTACAGTACCTGTTTAAAAGATCAGAGGTCCTGATTCAATATTAACTTGCTTTCTTGCGAGATCAGAGGTCTTGTCCCACGGAGCACTCTGTTTTCATGCTCCTTCTGCTTCAATATCGTGCGGAAATAATCACCTCTGTCACTGTATTTCCACTTTAAGCTCTCCTTCTGCTTCAATATCGTCTTGATTGTAGAAGGGTTTCGGCGATAACAAAATGTAACGCTGCATGATCAATCTCAAAACAAGCCAATAGTCCTGTTCAACTCTCCATGCGTGTGACAAACAGGAAGTATGGGTACAGGAAGTATGGGTGGCCAGTGGGGTGGGATGTTGGAAGACAGCCAATGAGAGAGCAACCCCATTGCCCATTGTTTGAATTTTAAATGGAATGTTTGAATTTTTGAATGGCGCGTTTGGAAAAAAAGAGGATGAAAATTTAGGAAAATATTTTTTACATAACTCAGAGGTTTTCGTAAGCAGAGGGCCGGCGTGTCTGTAGGCAGAGAGAGAAGAGGAAAGGCGTGCATCTAGGATTGAGAGTAGGGACTGTGAATGTTGGACAGGAAAAGGTAGAGAACTGGCTTACATGATGCAGAGGAGGCTGTTGGACATACTGTGTGTTCAAGAGACCAGGTTGAAAGGTAACAAGGCTAGAAGCTTAGGAGCAGGGTTTAACCTGTTTTATCATGGTGTGGATGGGAAGAGAAATGGAGTATGAGTCATCTTGAATGAGGGCTTTGTCTGGAATTTTCTAGAAGTGAAAAGAGTGTCAGACAGAGTGATGAGTCTCAAGTTAGAAACTGAAGGCGTCATGTTCAATGTTGTTTGTGCTTATGCCCCACAGGCAGGATGTGAGCTAGAAGAGAAGGAGAGATTCTGGAGTGAGTTAGATGAAGTGATGCAGAGTACCCCCAGAGGTGAAAGAGTGGTCATTGCAGACTTCAATGGACATGTTGGTGCAGGCAACAGAGGGGATGAAGAAATGATGGGCAGATTTGGTATCCAGGACAGGAACACCGAAGGAAAGATATTGATTGATTTTGCAAAAAGGATTGAAATGGCTGTGGTGAATATTTTCTTCTAGAGCAGACAGGAGCATAGGGTGACTTATAAAAGCGGAGATATGAGCACACAGATAGACTACATCTTGTGTAGACGATATAGTGGGACATTGAGAGGACTGAAGAGAGTAAACAGGAGTACAGGGAGACAGTTTAAGGAGAAGGTAGCAGTGTCAAAGGCTAAACAGAGGGTATATGGTGACTTGTATGCTAGGTAGGAAAGTAAGGAGGCAGAAAATGATTTTTACAGGTTGGCACATAAGAGAAATAGAGATGGGAAGGATGTGCAGCAAGTTAAGATGATTAAGGGAAGAGAGAGAAATGTATTGACTGATGATAGAAGTGTGCTGGGAAGATGGAAAGAGTACTTTGAAGAGCTGATGAATGAGGAAAATGAGAGAGAACAAAAAGTAGAAGAGGTGACCGTTGAGGACCCAGAAGTAGCAAAGATTAGTAAGGGTGAAGTGAAGAGGGCATTGAAGAGTTTGAAAAGTGGAAAGGCAGTTGGTCCTGATGACATACTTGTGGAGATATGGAAGTGTCTGGGAGAGGTAGCGGTAGACATTTTGACAAGAACATTCAACAAGGTTTCAGAGAGTGAGATGATGTCGGAGGAATGGAGGAGAAGTGTGTTGGTGCCCATTTTTAATAACAAAGGTTGATGTGCAGAATTGTGGCAACTACAGAGGGATAAAGTTGATGAGCCATACGATGAAGTTATGGGAAAGAATAGTGGAAGCTAGACTAAGGACAGAGGTCAGCATTTGTGAGCAACAGTTTGGTTTCATGCCAAGAAAGAGCACCACAGATGCAGTGTTTGCTTTGAGGATGTTAATAGAGAAGTACAGAGAAGGTCAGAGGGAGCTGCATTGTGCCTTTGTGGATCTGGAGAAAGCATATGACAGTGTGCTGAAAGAGGAACTGTGACATTGTATGAGGAAGTCTGGAGTGGCAGAGAAGTATGTTAGAGTGGTGCAGAACATGTATGAGAAATGTAAGACAGTGGTGAAGTGTGCTGTCAGTGTGACAGAAGAGTTCAAGGTGGAGGTGGAACTGCATCAAGGATCAGCTCTGAGCCTTTCTTGTTCGCTATGGTGATGGACAGGCTGACAGACGAGGTTAGACAAGAATGTCCATTGACTATGATGTTTGCAGATGACACTGTCATCTGTTGTGAAAGCACAGAACAAGTGGAGGAAAATCTAGAGAGGTGGAGGTATGCCCTGGAAAGGAAAGTAATGAAGGTTAGCCTCAGTACCTGTACAAACTTAAGTGTACAAGACGGTGTTGAGGCCAGTGATGCTGTGTAGTTTAGAAACAGTGGCACTGAGGAAAAGACAGGAAGCAGAGCTGGAGGTAACAGAGATGGAAATGTCGAGTTTCTCTTTGGGAGTAACGAGGATGGATAGGATCAGGAATGAGTACATCAGAAGGACAGCACATGTAAAAGGTTTTGGAGACAAAGTCAGAGAGGCTAGATTGAGATGGTTTGGACATGTACAGAGGAGGGATAATAAATATATTGGTAGTAGGATGCTGAGGTTGGAACTACCAGGCAGAAGGCCTAGAGGAAGACCAAAGAGCAGATTTATGGATGGGGTGAAGGAGGACATGAAGGTAATTAGTGTAAGAGAAGAAGATGCAGACGACAGGGTGAGATGGAGGCAGATAATTTGCTGTGGCAACCCTTGAAGGGAACAGCGGAAAAGAAAAGAAGAAGATACTTTTATTTATTTATTTATTTATTGTTTTCGAAAACCATGCTCAATACCGCAAAAGAAGCATCACAAACACACACAAAAAAAAAAAAAAAAACAAGAGATGCACCGTACCCATTTACATCAGATTAGACCAACAATAACAACAACACCAAGATAAAAGCGAACATGGTTGTGCATCATTGTGCCTGTCACATTCGAAAACTCTTGAATTTTACTGAGTTTTTGCCATGATTCTGTAGATCAGCTCAGGGGTGAGAATACGAAAGAAATTATATGGGTATACTGTCACCAATAAAACTTAATTTCTAGATATTTACACAGATTTTTCTGCTGCGTTATTGGACAAATACTTGCTGCAGTATACACTTGTATACTGTAATAATCTATAAGTGTGAAAACCAGTATACTTTTAAGCCTGCATCTCATGCTTGTTTTTTCCTCATGCCATATCATGTAAAAAACAAGCCTACATCAAGATTTCTATCATGCCACTATGTGAAGCTGTCTATTGGTAAACATTACATAAAATTAGTTGAAAGTTGTTGTACTACTGCCATGGCATGACATGGTATCAGGTGTTCTCATTTACACATACCGATGTAGCCCAACACTAATATACTCATGTCTCATGGTAGCATCAGGCATGTTCCTGATGTTGATATATGACATTATAATATAACTGATGATGATGATCATGATGACTTTATGATATAGGTAAAGTCTGTTGGGCTTTTTACACCCGAGCCTAGTGGCTCATCAGGCCGGTGCTTATCCTCGGCTTCCATTGCATGAAGCGACTAGGAGTTCAACTTCTCCTGGATGGGACGCTAGACCATCGCATGTTACCTTCCCAGTATATTTTTACTTGTACCCATTTATACTGCTGGGTGAACAGAGGCACACTTGTGGTTAAGACAAGGGGTCTTAGCACAGTGGGGGTCTAACTGGGATTTGAACCCACAACCTCCCGATCATGAGCCCAGCACCCTAACCACTACACCACTGGCCCCTATGATATAAATATGGAATAATTATTTCTGACATAAATATCGTCAAAAACATTTACAAAAGTGTCACACATAGGATGGTATTTATTGTAGTGACTTACAGCCTGGATACACTGATTGATCTTGGGTGTTTTGTGATTAGCCATATCCTATAACATCGATGTAGGTTCCAAATTGTACAAGAGTATAATGGTAGTCATTACTCCCCTATTAAATATATTAGTATTTCTTCACAACATTTCTTCCTTCAGTGTCAGATTTGTGTATGTAAAATAAATTATGCTTTTACATGTTCTCGTATTTATGTACTATGGGATTATAATTTCTTTGGACTATTATATTCATACATTAATCAAATGAAGAGAAGTTGTTACAATGAATAACGTATTATGGTCACATTAAGAATTGTCATCAAAGCTCCTTAATTTATTACATATTATATAACCAGAGTTAAATGAAAATCTCCTGAAAGGGTCTTATTAGTTTGAAAGTTTTATGACTCATGGTGAATCTTTTGGTTCGTGTGAATAAAAGCATTTTATTTATTTTTTTTTAAGTCAAAATGTCATAAAAGCAGTATTTAACATCCTCTAAATGATTATACCACTTTAACACACTATAATTATGTTCAATTCTTTCCACACACATAATATATGAACTGTAATATAAATTAATGCTTGACCTCTCCAGTCTCTTTCAGTTTATACATTATTATCATTTTTATCAGTGGCTCTAAGACTACATGGGAGGCTCTGCTGGTTCTAAAATGTCACTAAGGATTTCATCAAATATATACCTGTACCATTGTATTGACATTAACATTACAAAGACAGCTACAATGTGTTCAACTTCATGGCCTGTTTATTTAGAATCAGTAATCATTTTGTACAGGCTGTCTAATAATGTTTTTTTACTCATATATTCCCATGGTAGCGCAAACTGAAGAAAACCTCGTCTTTTCAACTCTCCAGGCTGAAAGAAGGTGCTGTGATAAAGAGGTCCACTGCTGGACTTTTAATGAAACCATCTCAGGGTGTTTGGACAAAACTGGACTTTGAGGATCTGGCTAACCTTCACAGCATTATATAAGAATTTACACAAAAATAACAATGTAATAATTCACAAAATGTTTGATGTAGTGCTTCCCTCATTTAACAGACCATCAGCCTCATTTCACACATATATAGGAATAATGTGACCCAAAAAAGGAAAGACAACAATAAAATAGTCGACTAGAACGTATTTAGCATGCGAAAGTAAAATTAAGGGGAGGGTTTTTTGTTTGCTTCAATGCTACTGGCCACTTCACTTCATTTATCCCTTAACATCCAGGGATGTCGTTGGGGCGCCTTCATGGCGAGACTTGGGCTGCTTTGGCCTGGCGGCGCCCATCCCTCTCCAGGTCGTAGAAACACGCTGACGGCTTTGCAGCCTACTCTTTATAAAAGTCAGCAATGGTTCTTTTACATGCCTCACACCATAGACAGTGAGAGATATGGCTGGCCTTTGATAACCCAGTTAGCTGCACTGGGGGACAGTGACAACCCTGTGGGGACTCGAACCCCCAACCTTAGGATCAGTGCCCTAACCACTAGACCACCACTGCCCGCTGCTGGCCACTGTAAATTATAAATGACTAACTAACCTGAAATGTGTACCAGCTTGTCTTCAGTATATTGAAGATAATTTTATTTTATTATCTCATTGGAATAGCAAGTAATGCTGAAATCCTTTAGTTTGCTCACAGATAACATTGAATTTTGATTGTTCATCCTAATTAAAATATATTTGAATTGCATTCAAGATTACTGTGGTCATTCTGGAGTTTAGAAATTGTGGAAATGAGCAATCCTGATATTTTATTTTGCTAATAGCAATTATCCATTTCAATCAGAATTTATTTATTCTGATTAAAAAAAAAATCATGCTGACATACAAACAGAAACAGTCACTCTTTTACAACAGTCACAAGTTTTGAATAAGCTATTAATGCAGTGTTTTGTTTTTTTTGTTTTTTTGGGTTTTTTTTTTTTTACAATGTTGGTTTTCAGGGGAAAAACCTTAGTTTTACTATTTTAATAATTCCTGAACATTATTATATTTCCACAGTGAGTAAAGGTACAGTGGGACATAGACTTATGGACTACTAGCACGGAAGTCCCAGACAGAATTATAAATAAGAACAATCTTGTCATACTTATTTGTTATTACTGCAGTGAACTAAAAACCTTAGATTCTTACATATACAGTTATGAAAATAAATTCCCTAAATATTTTACTTTATATTACACAGTGATATTTTTTGTTGAAAACAAAATTGAGAATAGATGAAAATTAATCCCCCATTAATCCCCCAGTGCAGTTAACTGGGTTATCAAAGGCCATCCATGTCTCTCACTGTCTATGGCAGGGGTCGGCAACCCGCGGCTCCGGAGCCGCGTGCGGCTCTTTCACCTTTCTGGTGCGGCTCCATGGCTTTTCAAAATAAAGTTGTGCTTTACGGTGGCTGACTGGTGCACCACAAAGTGCTTAGTTACTCACACAGCAAAGGGCCGGTGTGGGTGCAGGTTTTCACTTCAACCAAACAATAGCCACACCTTCCACCTGTTCCCACCAATCACTGATAATCAAAAGAAAAGAAAAAAAACCTAGAGTGGACATTACTATTTCAATTCTGAATTGGAGCCATCTTCGTGAGCCACTTTGCTTTAAGTCTTAAACAGTCATGTGATCCCACCAAGATGGCCCCACTTCAGAATTGAAACAGTGATGTCCAATCTAGGTTTTTTTTTCACCTGAATGATCTGGGTACCCTTCCAATGCTCTTTTCGGGTTGAAAATTACATAGATGAAAATTAAGAGTCACAGATGTGGGCGGATATTTATTTGGTGTGGGCGGGGTGATTTTGTGTGTGTCCACAAGAACACAAGAACACACACAAAATCACCCCACCCACACCAAATAAATATAAAAGAGCCCTAAAAGAGCTCATGGCAAGCAGCAGTGCGGTGAGAGAGAGATTTTTTTCTGCCACCAGGGTTTGTAATTCAGGAACGGAAATCACAGCTGAAGGAAGAGATGTGGATGAGATTTGTTTATACACAGCAATCTCCAGATTAAATAACTGTCCTCACTGTGGTTCAGTATCCACTCTGAGAATGGGTCGGTCAGTGCAGCATTAAGCATTAATATTTATTTAAAAGAATGTTGAGCAGGCTCCTTCTTAAAATAAGTCTTCAAATACTTTTCTGTGTTGGTGTCATTTTTGTAAATTAAAACTATGACAAAACAACATTAATATAACGAATAAAGAAAAGAAGATCCCACGAAGGGCGTGATTGGTGAGGTTGGCAACCCAACCCGTTACACATCTGGCTGCAGCCCGTCCCGCGCTTCGTGGGATGGATATTCTTTTTCTTTATAAAAACACAAGAAGCATTCGAACACATTCATTCATTTTCTGAACCGCTTAATTCTAATTCGGGTCGCGGGGAGGCTGGCAATTTTTTTTTAATCTAAATGTTTTTGTTGCAAACAGAATTGTAATGTAATGGTCTCTGCAGTCGTTTAAATCAATGTAACATATTGTTATTTTATATTAACATGAAGGAAAAAGGGGAAAAACATTATATGCAGTGTGATTTGATTTAAAACGTCAAAAAAGGATTTGTGGCTCCCAGTGTTTTCTTTAATGTGGAAAACGGGTCCAAATGGCTCTTTGAATGGCAAAGGTTGCCGACCCCTGGTCTATGGTGTGAGGCATGTAAAAGAACCATTTCTGACTTTCGACAAGAGTACGCTGCAAAGCTGTCAATTTGTTTCCGTCGTGCGATGGCCTGGCGAGCCATCCATGATGTACTCTGCCCTCGCCCGGAGTCGGCTGAGATGGGTGCCAGCCTCCTAGGGACCCTAATTAGTCCAGCTCCAGGGTACCCATAGAAGTCCCCAGGATGATCGACTCAATCAGCTCAGCTGTCGCTTCTGCTTCAATAACATTATTGTTGGACACCATCAGTGTGCCTCATCAGGCAGATGTCTACATTCACCAATAAAGCTCAGTGAAGAAATCAAACATCAAGTGACCTTTGGCAAATTATGCCTGGAAGGCTTGTAAAATCTGATAATGTTTGGTCCACCCTGTGCTGACCCTATCAAGGGCACAGGAACATACATAAGGAGATTAAGAACAATTTAAGCTCTATCATCATTCATCCAGAGCACAAGAAGAATTATTTCAGAGATAACAGAGAGGAAAGGATAAGGAGGTAAGAAAGAGAGTAGGAGGAGAAAGAAAAATATGAAAGGGAAATTAGGCAAAATACAGAAATAAACTATCTCAATTTAGCAGTGTAAGAAAGATGAAGAGGAAGACTAACAATTAGGAGAAAATAAGAGATGTGAATTTGTAAAGACTAAAACCCTGGAAGTAAATCATGTTGCAGAAAGGCTAAGAACACCAAGAAATAGATAGGTTTCCACTCAAGCGCATTACCCATGATCCCTCACGATGGGCGCCATATTGTGTTTCAAATAAATAATGCACTATCATATTACAGCGTTATTCTGATTATTTTTTCCAATCTACTGCATAAGTAATGAACTTGACTCCAAACTGGACAAATGGATGTTCTAAAGTATCCGATGTAAAAGCACTGAATGTCATCTGTAGGGCCAGGAATGTGTGGACATTGAAGGAATAACAAAGTTCCTCCTGAAATGAAAACTGAAAAGTGGTTCACAGACATTAATGACTACTCGAATCTCGCCTACCATTACATAATCAATAGCCCAGTGAACAGTGTTATTGACGATAGTAGATAAATTAAAGAGCTACAAATCTTGGGAAGCCTAGTTATTTTGTGAACGAACAGGTGCAGTAAATTAGGCAGGTCACACTGTAGGACAAATCTGCCCTGATCACTTAAGTTCACTTTCCCAGAGGTTGACAGACTTCTGTTTTGCTCCTTAGGTCATCTCAGAAAAGAATGGAAAAGTGGTGTCCTGATATTGCACTTGTAGCTGACATTGGAAAAATTTGCTCTCACATGGTTGCATTTCTATTTGCTGTTGGGGCAGTGAATATGAGGGCCAGCATGACAGTGACAGAAAAAAATAGCTCACTGGTCTCTTTCATCTACTGTCAAAAGGGATGTTTATATATAGCCCTATGTAACTGAAGACAACTCGTGATTATCTGCACAAAGAAGTTTTACTTGAGGCCTGGTGGTAAAGGTGCTCGATTGCCGATCCTAAGGTTGGGGGTTCAAGCCCCACTATCAATGGGTTGTCACTGTCTGCCCAGTGCAGCTAACTGGGTTATCAAAGGCCTGCCATGTCTCTCACTGTCTATGGTGTGAGGCATGTAAAAGAACCATTGCTGACTTTCGACAAAAGTATAGCAGTCAGCATGTTTCCACCCTGCGATGGCCTGGCGAGCTGTCCAGGGTGTACTCTGCCCTCGCTTGAGTCTGCTGGGATGGGCGCCAGCCTCCCCACGACCCTAATTAGGATTAAAAGGTTACACAAAATGAATGAATGAATGAATGAATGAGAAATTTGACTTTAATTCTGGTATTATCTGTTTATTCAGTAGGTGTACAATCTTGATAATGCTCACATATCAAGTGCAACATTCTGAGCCACATTATCCTTTCTTTTGAGCTAATTATGGTAACTTATAAAACATATTCAAATCGTATTTGTAATCATTGAATGTTGAAATTATTAAGTGTCCTGGTATTAATTATTTTGCATTAAATATGATAATTATGCTCTTAATACTAAAATGTCCTTTGTTTGCATACTTAATTGGAATCAAATACAATGGAAGGCAATGAATTTGTTATCTGGGCCTTTAGTGGAACTTAACAGACAATCCACCATTTACTATCACCACTATCACCTCACAATCATACAAACTATCAATAACATACAAATACATAATACAACAAGGCGTGGCCTTGCAGAAAGAGGGGTATTTCATGCATTTCTGGTAGTAACTCAGAGCATTACATAACTTTCACCAATGTTTACTTGTCGAAGTTCCCAATATATTTGCTATTCTGCCAAATGTAAGAAAGGATAAACCAGACCTCCACTTTCTCAATCTCTCCTTATGATGTATGGCGTTTCTGAAAAAGCCCGCCATGAAAATGGATTTTTTTTTTTTAAGAATGGTGTCAGACATTATTGGCAAAGCAGCATCACTGAGACTCATATGTAGGATTCCCAAAAATAGTTTCAACAGTTGAAAGATACTGATCAGGTGTTTACATGCAAGAAACACTTAAAACTGGATTAAACAGATCTATGTGTCCAACTATGAAATCTGCTTGGATACCGAGATTTGAGTTTGTGTGCGTGTGTGTGTGTGCGTGTGTGTGCGTGTGCGTGTGTGTCCGCATGTGGGTGGTCCAATCTGGTCCGATTGACCAGACTAAATAGGGTAAACAAAACACACGATATCAATGGCAGAGCCTTTAATGCCTGACACTCATGGTTTGGCACGAGCAAAGAGTGTCATCATTATATTCTTCTTTTCCTTTCGGCTGTTCCCTTCAGGGGTCACCACAGCAAATGATCTGACTCCATCTCACCCTGTCCGCTGTATCTTCAATTCTTACTCCAACTACCTTCAGGTCCTCCTTCAAAATATCCATAAATCTTCTCTTTCGTCTTCCTCTCGGCCTTCTGCCTAGTAGTTCCAACCTCAGCATCCCATGACCGATATACTCACTATCCCTCCTCTGTACATGTCCACACCATCTCAATCTAGCCTCCCTGACTTTGTCTCTAAAACATCTTACATGTGCTGTCCCTCTGATGAACTCATTCCTGATCCTATCCATCCTCGTTACTCCCAAAGAGAACCTCAACATTTTCATCTCTTCTACCTCCAGCTCTGCATCCTGTCCTTTCCTCAGGGCCACTGTTTCTAAACCATAGAACATTGCTGTCTTCATCACCGTCTTGTACACTTTTCCTTTCATTCTTGCTGATACTCTCCTATCACACATCACACCAGACACTTTAATCCAACCATTCCAACCTGCCTGCACATACTTCTTCACATCTTTTCCATACTCTCCATTGCTCTGGATTGTTGAGCCAAACAATCCTTAAAATAGCCTTAAAATCATCCACCTTCTTTATCTCTACTCCCTGTAACCTCATCGTTCCTCTTGGGTCCTTCTCGTTCACACACATGTATTCTGTCTTAAGCTCACCTCCATTCCTCTCCTTTCCAGCGCATGCCTCCACCTCTCGAGATTTTCCTGCACTTGTTCTCTGCTCTCACTACAGATCACAATGTCATCTGCAAACATCATAGTCCATGGGGAATCTTGTCTAACCTCGTCTGTCAGCCTGTCCATCACCATAGCAAAGAAGAAGGAGCTCAGAGCACACCCTTGATGCAGTCCTACCTCCACCTTGAACTCTTCTGTCACACCGACAGCACACCTCACCACTGTCTTACATTTCTCATACATGTCCTGCAGCACTCTGACATACTTCTCTGCCACGCCAGACTTCCTCATACAATACCACAGTTCCTCTCTCGGCACGCTGTCATATGCTTTCTCCAGATCCACAAAGGCACAATGCAGCTCCCTCTGACCTTCTCTGTACTTCTCTATGAACATCCTCAAAGCGAACACTGCATCTGTGGTGCTCTTTCTTGGCATGAAACCAAACTGTTGTTCACAAATGCTGACATCTGCCCTTAGTCTAGCTTCTACTATTCTTTCGCATAACTTCATTGTATGGCTCATCAACTTTGTCCCTCTGTAGTTGCCACAATTCTGCACGTCTCCCTTGTTCTTAAAAATGGGCACCAGCATACTTCTCCTCCATTCCTCTGGCATCTGCTCACTCTCTAAGACTTTCTTGAATGTTCTTGTCAAAAAATCTACTGCTACCTCGCCTAGACACTTCCATACCTCCACAGGTATGTCATTAGGACCAACTGCCTTTCCACTCTTCATCCTCTTCAATGCCCTACTCACTTCACCCTTACTAATCTTTGCTACTTCCTGGTCCTCAACAGTCACCTCTTCTACTCTTTTGTCTCTCTCATTTTCCTCATTCATCAGCTCTTCAAAGTACTCTTTCCATCTTCCCAGCACACGTCTGTCATCAGTCAAGACATTTCCCTCTCTGTCCTTAATTACTCTAACTTGCTGCACGTCGTCCCCATCTATATTTCTCTGCTGTGCCAACCTGTATAAATCAGATTCCCCCTTTTTACTGTCCAACCTGTCATACAAGATAAGATAAGATACAGCTTTATTAAGTCATCATACGCCCTCTGATTGGCTTTTGACACCACTAACTTTGCCTTACGCTGTGTCTCCCTGTACTCCTGTTTACTCTCTTCAGTCCTCTCTATGTCCCACTTCTTCTTAGCTAACCTCCTCCTTTGTACAAACTCCAGCACTTCCTCATTCCACTACCAAGTTTCTTTATCTACTTTCCTTCTAGAGGACACACCAAGTACTCTCCTACGTGTGTCCCTGATCACATTTGCTGTAGTTGTCCAGTCATCTGGAAACACTTCCTGATCACCCAAAGCCTGTTTCAACTCCTCCTTGAAGACAACAAGACACTCTTCCTTTATCAGCTTCCACCACTTTGTCTTCTGATCTGCCTGTGCCTTTTTCATCTTCCTCACCGTCAGCGTCATCCTGCACACCAACATCCTACGCTTTTTGGCAACACTCTCACCCACGACTACTTTGCAGTCACTGACTTCCTTCAAATTACATCGCCTACACAAGATGTAGTCTACCTGTGTGCTCATACCTCTGCTTTTATAAGTCACCCTATGCTCCTGTCTCTTCTGGAAGGAAGGATTCACCGCAGGCATTTCCATCCTTTTTGCAAAATCTATTGACATCTGTCCTTCTGTGTTCCTGTCCTGGATACAAAACCTGCCCATCACTTCCTCGTCCCCTCTGTTGCCTGCACCAACATGTCCATTGAAGTCTGCACCAATGACCACTCTTTCACCTCTGGGTGTACTCTGCATCACTTCATCTAACTCACTCCAAAATCTCTCCTTCTCTTCTCGCTCACATTCTGCCTGTGGGGCATAAGCACTAACAACATTGAACTTCACACCTTCAATTTCTAACTTGAGACTCATCACTCTGTCTGACACTCTTTTCACTTCTAGAACATTCCTGAAAAAAAACCCTCCTTCAAGATGACTTCTAGTCCATTTCACTTCCCATCCACACCATGATAAAACAGCTTAAGCCCTGCTTCTAAGGTTCTAGCCTTGCTTCCTTACCACCTGGTCTCCTGGACACACAGTATGTCCACCTTCCTCCTCTGCATCATGTCAGCCAGCTCTCTAGCTTTTCCTTTCCTAGTTGCCACATTCAAAGTCCCTACTCTCAGTCCTAGACTCATGCTTTTACTCTTTTCTCTTCGCCTATGGACACGCCTGCTGCCTCTCCTTCTTCGACCAACAGTAGTCCAATGTCCACCAGCACCCTGTTGGTTAACAGCACTGATGGCGGTCGTTGTTAACCTGGGCCTCGACTGATCGGTATGAATTTCGTTTTGATCATTTGCATGAAAATTTTGGCAGAAGTTTTAGACCGGATGCCCTTCCTGTCACAACCCTCTGCATTTATCCGGGCTTGGGATCGGTGTGAGGGTGAACACTGGCTTGTGCCCCCCTCACGGCTGCATTATCACCCTGTAAAATCTAAAAAAAAAATGTATGTTTTTCTTGTGTTTTCCATACTAATGTACATGTCTGTGGACAGTTCAGATAATGAATAGATGAATGAATGTAAGCCAGTAAAAAAGTAAGCAAAGAAACATTTGCTGGAAACCATATGCCAAAAATGCATCTGAATGCAGAGTACAGAGTAATAACAATGTAATGGTGGTGGCTGTCTAAAAGAAGTGAACTGTCTATGCCTTCTGACTCCATTTATAGCCAAACAACTCTACATTGAAGATGTATACCATATACCATCAAATCAGGTAGAACCTGACTGTGTACTGTGTTCAAAGTTGTCAGGCAATAGCAGCTCTTTAATGTATGTGCACAGCTTTAAGATTACTGAAATAACTGCTCCAAATAGAAAATTTAAAGAAAGTAAAATGTGGGGTTTTTTTTCAACAAAATGTTCTTTTCTTTTGTAATTGCTTCATTCACCAACATGGGGACAACATAGCCTAATGGTTCAAAAAGCGGCTCAATGTGTGTGACAGCGGGGAGAGTGAGCTGTACCTTCCCTTTCTCCACCTCTATGGCTGAAGGGCTCTTGAGCAAGGCACTTAATGCCCAACTGCTCTCCTGGAACTCCCAATTAGTGTGTGCTCACTGTTTGCATGTATGTGTGCTCACTTTGGATGTGCTAAATGCAGAGGCCATAATTTCCCTTGCAATATAGCAAAAAAAAAAAAAGTTCTGAAAAGATTATGTCTAACATTCGAACCTGACTCCATCTTTCAAGTTGTGTTACATGTACAGCATTTGGCAGATATTCTTCTCCAGAGAAACTTACAATTATCATTTTTATACAACTTAAGCACTTCAGGGTTAAGGGCCTTGCTCAAGGGCCAAACAGTGATCACAGTGGGGTTTGAACCGCTGATCTTCAGATTAGTAACCCATCACATAAACCACTAAGCCACCACTGCACTAAATTATGATCTATAATATATTATATACAGTCTATGATACGGGAAAAGTAACAAAGTCATCTTCATGTCAAGCTTTCTTGGTAAAGAACAGTTTACTGGAACATTGCACTTGCACTACTCTTCCTGTTTATGTGGTTTGTCAGCATCAATAATGGTAAAAGTTCTTGCTCATCTGGCTCTAAACTGCACTTTTGCTGCCTTTTTTAGTTCAAGGTCATTGAATATCTATCTAACAACTTGCTCAGTTCATTCTCTGCCCTCACAAATATGCAAATAAAAACATGAAAAAGTGTATTTTCTTGCTTTTATATCTTTTTCTTATGTTTTCTGCATCTCAAGAAAAGCCACTGCTCTCCACATGACCTTTGCATGCTGAGTTCATGTTGTTCCTCTTGAACTGGAGATGTTTAAATCCATGTTATATCATACAAATCCACAGATTTACTTATCAAAAAGGTTAAATGTCATCATATTCATATAGTGGGTCTGAATAAATCTCCACATTTTCCATATCGTTTGTTTTGTTTTAAAGATATTTTATTCACTGATGAAATGGATTGGGAACAAGTTATCCAACTTAGAGAACCCTCTCCATGATATTTACAAATGATGATACATTACAAATTACAACACAAAGACTAATAAGAAGAACAGGAGAATATACATCATCTTCCTTTCCTTTCGGCTGTTCCCTTCAGGGGTCGCCACAGCAAACCATCCACCTCCATCTCACCCTGTCCTCTGCATCTTCTTCTCTTACTCCAATGACCTTCATGTCTTCCTTCACCACATCCATAAATCTCTTATTTGGTCTTCCTCGAGGCCTTCTGCCTGGTAGTTCCAACCTCAGCATCCTATTGCCAAAATACTCACTATCTCTCCTCTGTACATGTCCAAACCATCTCAGTCTAGCCTCTCTGACTTTGTCTCCAAAACATCTTGCATGGGCTGTCCCTCTGATGTACTCATTTCTGATCTTATCCATCCTCGTTACTCCCAGAGAGAACCTCAGCATTTTCATCTCTGCTACCTCCAGCTCTGCCTCCTGCCTTTTCCTCAGCGCCACTGTTTCTAGGCCATACAAAATCGCTAGTATCACCACCGTCTTGTACACTTTTCCTTTCATTTTTGCTGACACTCTCCTATCACACATCACACCGGACACTTTTCTCCAACCATTCCAGCCTGCCTGCGCACGCTTCTTCACCTCTTTTCCACACTCTCCATTGCTCTGGATTGCTGAGCCTAAGTACTTAAAATCCTCCACCTTCCTTATCTCTGATCCCTGTAACATCACCGTTCCTCCTGGGTCCTTCTCATTCACGCATATGTATTCTGATTTTCTAAGGCTAACCTTCATTCCTCTCCTCTCCCAGGCATACCTCCACCTCTCGAGATTTTCCTCCACTTGTTCTCTGCTCTCACTACAGATCACAATATCATCTGCAAACATCATAGTCCATGGAGATTCTTGCCTACCCTCGTCTGTCAGCCTGTCCATCACCATCGCAAACAAGAAGGGGCTCAGAGCTGATCCTTGATGCAGTCCCACCTCCACCTTGATTTCGCCGGTGACGCCGACAGCACACCTCACCACTGTCTTACATCTCTCACACATGTCCTGCACCACTCTGACATACTTCTCTGCCACTCCAGAGTTCCTCATGCAATACCACAGTTCTTCTCTTGGCACCCTGTCATATGCTTTTTCCATAACCACAAAGGCACAGTGCAGTTCCCTCTGACCTTCTCTATACTTCTCTATTAACATCCTCAAAGCAAACACTGCATCTGTGGTGCTCTTTCTTGGCATGAAACCAAACTGTTGCTCACAAACGCTGACCTCTGCCCTTAGTCTAGCTTCCACTATTCTGTCCCATAACTTCATCTTATGGCTCATCAACTTTGTCCCTCTGTAGTTGCCACAACTCTGTATGTCTCCCTTGTTCTTAAAAATGGGCACCAGCACACTTCTCCTCCGTTCCTCCGGCATCTGCTCACTCTCTAAGACCTTCTTGAACGTTCTTGTCAAAAAATCTACTGCTACCTCTCCTAGACACTTCCATACCTCCAAAGGTATGTCATCAGGACCAACTGCCTTTCCATTTTTCATCCCTTTCAGTGCCCTCTTCACTGCACCCTTACTAATCTTTGCTACTTCCTGCTCCTCAATGGTCACCTCTTCTAATCTTTTTTCTCTCTCATTTTCCTCATTCATCAGCTCTTCAAAGTACTCTTTCCATCTTCCCAGCACACTTCTGTCATCAGTCAATATATTTCCCTCTCTGTCCTTAATCAATCTAAGTTGCTCCACGTCCTTCCCATCTCTCGCTCTCTGCTGTGCTAACCTGTATAGATCATTTTCCCCCTCCTTACTGTCCAACCTATCATACAAGTCATCATACGCCCTCTGTTTGGCCTTAGCCACTGCTACTTTCACCTTACGCTGTGTCTCCCTGTACTCCTGTTTACTCTCTTCGGTCTTCTCAATGTCCCACTTCTTCTTAGCTAACCTCTTCTTTGATTCAGATGATTAGGTTAATAGCTTGTTTCGAGTACCTTTTCATGATATGCTAATTTTTTGAGATAGGAATTTTGGGTTTTCATGAGCTGTATGCCATAATCATCAGTATTAAAACAATAAAAGACCTGAAATATTTCAATTGGGGTGCAATTAATCTAAAATATTTGAAAGTTTAATTTTTATCAGTACATTACAGAAAATAATGAACTTTATCACAATATGCAAATTTTTTGAGAAGGACTAGTAAATGCTCTTTGTGATGTGTTTTACGATAAAATGAATCAACTAAACAAAGAATGTATCCCCAACCGAGTTGTCACTATCAGAACCAATGATAAGCCGTGGTTCGATTCTAAATTAAGAAGGGAATGCAGGAAAAGAGACAGGCTGCGCAAAAAAGCGAAACGTACGAAAAGGGAAAGCGACTTATGTATATATAAAAAAACAATGTAATAAAGTAAATAACATGACTATGTGAAAGAACATTTCTATTCAAATGTAGACGCATTTTTGTCTGAACTTTATTCAGCAAACAAAGCATCATATTGGAAACATTTACGTTCTGTGATAAAACAGGCAGACTCATCATCATGCATTCCCCCTCTTAAAAAGCATGATTCGGATGATCATCCAACACTCTTTACAGATTTAGATAACAAATGACAAATTAATTGAATATTTTGAATCAATATCTACTATCTATCTATCTATATAGTGCCTGAGTCATAGGACGGCCATTGGCGACCCGCCATGAAGGATAACACCCTGGTTATCATCTTCATGGAGGTTTTCTTGGCAGGATTAGTGCAGTGGTTTGCCATTGCCTTCTGCACGATGCGAACCTATGGGTAATTAAGAACAGCCAATTAACCTACTGTGCATGTCTTTGGATTGTGGGAGGAAACCGGAGCACCTGGAGGAAACCCACGCAAGCACGGGGAGAACATGCAAACTCCACATAGAAACGCCCAGGCCAAGAACCAAACTCAGGCCCTCTTGCTGTGAGGCAGACGTGCTAACCACTACGCCACCATGCTGCCGATATCTACTATAACTGACGATAATGAGCCCTTGCTATATTTCGAACAGCGGACAAGTAATTCCCTAGAAAATATATTGGTTACTAAAGAAGAAATATCTGTCTGTCTGTCTGTCTTCCTTTCGGCTTTTTCCCTTTTTTACTCGGGAGTCGCCACAGCGAATCATCTGATTCACCCGTTTGATTTGGCAGATGTTTTTACGTCGGATGCCCTTCCTGTCACAACCCTTTTAGCAAGGGACAGAAACACACTGACGACTTTGCAGCTACTCTTTACAAAAGTCAGCAATGGTTCTTTTACATGCCTCTCACCATAGACAGTGAGAGACATGGTCCGCCTTTGATAACCCAGTTAGCTGCACTGGGGGGGGGGGGGGGGGGCAGTGACAACCTTGTGGAGAGTGGGACTCGAACCCCCAGCCTTTGGATCAGCGATCCAGCGCCCTATACCACTTGACCACCACTGCCCCTTTAAAAAAGAAGAAATATCTGATGTTATTAAATGTCTCAGTGATAATAAGGCATCTGGGCTAGACAGAATTAGTCATAAACTTCTCAAGAACATAGGTGATTCTATTAGTGATGTTTTATGTATAATATTCAACTATTCACTTAAGACATGCATGTATCCAGCAGAGTGGAAACGAGCACATGTTATGCCACATCGTTTTGCTTATTGAACATCTCTATGCGCTTATACTTCATGCTTTTAAACTTAAAACTGCTTTAATAGAGTTGAGTTTATCCTGTGACTGAGACTTCAGTGGAGGAAAGGGGGAAGAAGCAAGGAGAGTAGAACACACACACGTCCGCGCGCGCACACACACACACACACACACACACACACACACACACACACACACACACACACACACACACACACACACACAGGTAGAATAGTTCTGTTCAAGTTTATAGCACCTAAACAATTAAGGATGCAAATAAAAATAGCTACAAGGATCCCTCACTTTCCACGGAACCCCCCACCCCACCCCACCCCCCCACCCCGCAACCGCCGATTTCCGTGAAGTGGGATCAATCTCCCGGCTGACATATACGTACATGTATATGTGTATATATCAATAAACACATGTAAAACGCTATAAATGCTTATAATCAAATTAAACATTCAAAAATAATAAATAAGATGTAAATAAAATATAAATATACACACACACAGAGATGTGCGCGCACATACACACAGATGCGCACACAAATACTCAGATGCGCACCTCACATAAAAATGTAAGAGTTTTGTTGGGGGGTTTTGGGTTGTTTTTTTGTTTTTGTTTGTTTTGGGGTTTTTACATTAATTGGCCTTGTTTTGCCGCATTTTCCTTAACTTTTCCCCTATTTTTCCTTAATTTCCTTATGTTTGATTTTTCTAATATTTTGAAAAACCCGCGATGCACTGAAGCTGCAGAAACTGAAGCACGAAGTAACAAGGGATCACTGTATGTTTAACACTGGAAAACTGCAGTCAAAATTATTTTCAAAAAGTTCCACACGTACATCATTTTTTTGCAGAGCTTGAGTATAATTGAATGTCAATTGTAAAAACACAGACAGTGTAATTTCTTTAAAAAGAAAAACTATCACAACTTTGTATTCTGGTTAGCTAGCTGTAGTACAATGTTTACACTGCCTATTCTTGTGTGTTTCAATCACAAAATAGTCTATAAATTATGCAGATGCGATGCACTGGACCTTGGAGTGAGAGATGGTGTGTGTAACAAATGAGTGACACTTATGGAGTGAGAGGTCACGTTTTACACAAATTTACACACAAGGTGAGGGCAGGAAAGATCTTTTTTGCTTCGTCTCAGTCTTTCAATAAAAACCAAAATATTTTCACAGAGCAGCATATATCTGCTGTTAATTTGTCACTGATTTCCAGAATATCATTTTAATGTTTATTAATAAAATAATGTATTTTAGTGTAGTCTATGAAGTCATTTTCCTTTAAAATACATTATTTTATTTTAGTTACTTGGTCACTATAGAATGCAATGTGTCTTCTTTGCATTGTCCTTGTTTGGATTCAGTGTCTTTGTAATTTCTTGTGAAATGTGCTACTTCAACAAAATTACTTCAATCAATCAATCAATCAATCAATCAATCAATGTATGTATGGATGGATGGATGGATGTATGGATGGATGGATCGATGGATGGATCTATCTATCTATCTATCTATCTATCTATCTATCTACCTACCTATCTTGCCAGCTCGCTAGCTACCTTCAAACTGGATTCCAAAAAAGTTGGGACACTATACAAATTGTGAATAAAAACTGAATGCAATGATGTGGAAGTGCCGAATTTCAATATTTTATTCTGAATAGAACATAGATGACAGGATGAACAGTTTAAACTGAGAAAATGTATAATTTTAAGGGAAAAATATGTTGATATTGAATTTCATGGTGTCAACAAATCTCAAAAAAGGCCATTTTCACCACTGTGAGGCATCCCCTCTTCTTCTTACAACATTCTGCAAGTGTCTGGGGACCAAGGAGACAAGTTTCTCAAGTTTAGAAATAGGAATGTTTAGACATTCTTGTATAATACAGGCCTCTCGCTGTTCAACTGTTTTTATAGGTGAAAGATCTGGACCGCAGACTGGCCATTTCAATACCCAGATCCTTTTCCTACACAGCCATGATGTTGTAATTAAAACTGCATGTGGTCAGGCATTATGATGTTGACGTCTGGATGGGAGCATATGTTGTTCTAGAACCTGAATATACCTTTCTGCATTGATGGTGCCTTTCCAGATGTGCAAACTGCCCATGCCGCATGCACTCATGCAACCCCATACCATCACAGATGCAGGCTTCTAAACTGAGAGCTGATAACAACTTGGGTTGTCCTTGTCCTCTTTAGTATGGATGACATGGTGCCCCTGTTTTCCATATAGAACTTCGAGTCATGAGCCATTTGACCATAGAACAGTTTTCCACTTTGCCACACTCCATTTGAAATAACCGCTGGCCCAGAGAATACACCTGCACTTCTGGGTCCTGTTTAGAAATGGCTTCTTCTTTGTACCGTGGAGTTTCAGCTGGCAACAAATGGCACAGTGGATTGTGTTCACCGACAATGGTTTCTGAAAGTACTACTGAGCCCATTCTATGATTTACCTTACAGTAGCATTCATGTTTGTGGTGCAATGCCATTCAAGGTCTAGAAGATCACGGGCATGCAGTATGGTTTTTTTGGCCTTGGCCCTTATGCACAGAGATTCTTCCAGGTTCTCTGAATCTTTGGATGATATTATGCACTGTAGATGATGATAGCTTCAAATTATTTGCAATTTTTCACTGGGAAACACCTTTTCGATATTGCTCCACTATCTTTCTGTGCAACATTGGGGGAATTGCTGATCCTCTACCCATTTTCACTTCTGAGAGACGCTGTCACTCTGATAAGCTCTTTTTATACTCAGTCATGTTGCCAATCGAGCTCATTGGTCTTCCAGCTAGTCATTATAAGTGCAATTGACTTTTCCAGCATCGTATTGCTACCTGTCCAAACGTTTTTGAGATTTGTTGACAGCATGAAATTCAAAGTCAACATATTTTTTCTTAAAATTATACATTTTCTCAGTTTAAACTTTTGACCCTGTCATCTATGTTCTATTCAGAATAAAATATTGAAATTTGGCACTTCCACATCATTGCATTCAGTTTTTATTCATACTTTTATAGTGTCAAACTTTTGGGAATCCAGTTTATATCTGTCTGTTTGTCTGTCTATCTGTCACCTCCATTGAATAATTGCCTAAATCATTTAGGCATGTCTAAGTCACCTTTTTTCCCTGAGAGACACCTGTTGGCAATTGCATAACTCACAAACTCCACCATTAGTGTGTTTTACCATCAATGTAATTATTGCTGAAGTCAAGCACACGACTTAGGCAGATTTCATTAAAGAATAAATACTTAGATATTTTTACAAGCTAGCAAAATGGCTGCCAGAGGGAACACACATGAGAAAGGCTTGTCAGTAAATGAAGTCATTTCAGTGACTGGAGATCACTCTCAAGTGATGACAATGAGAGGTTTCTGAAAATGACAAAGAGATAGACCAGATAGTTGAAGTGCCACTGATTATCAATCAAGAAGACTGGTGCTCTCCTGAAGCTGCAGCTGCCATTGACAATCATGAAATTGAACCTCAACCACCACCCTTTGGACATCGTTCTGATATTGCTGATGATTCAGATCATGATAACGAGTACCAGAAAAATAATCTATCATCTGCTGAAGATAAAGATTTTGCAGAACCTCCAGAAGGTGTTCAAGATGGAGACATGAATGCACATGAAGATGGTAACAAGGTCACGAAACCCAAGCAACGAAAATGTCCTTTCACTGAATGCTGGAAACAGAATACTTGCAAAGAAAAATGACTCAAATGGGAACAGTACAAGAACAAAAAAGACAAAAATATTGAAAAGAAAATGATTGGACCTCCTTGTGAATCAAACTTCTGCAGAAAGGCCAAAAATCATCAGTGTCAGTCCTTCAGAGAAAAGCAGTGTGGCAGCATCTTTCTTGCATTTAGGTTCATGAAATCATGGGAGGAATGCAAATCGCACATTAGGGCCTTAGTTATGAAGGCCGACATAAAGCAGAAAAAAAGGAGGGTTAAAATCCAGGTGTCAGTCATCATTTGCATACTGTCTAAAGCTTCTTGATGTAACAGTCTTTTAAGTCTGCCAAGCCACTTTTTTACTGCACATTTGGAATAAATGTGCCAAAAGAACCTTGCGTCATGGCTGAGCTACAACCTACCCAACACTGAAGAAAGGACTCCAAATTCAGGTCCAAAAAGTGGAAAATGCATGAGGTTGTCTGAAACAAAAACAGATTCCTGAATAACTGGTTGAAGGGTCTACGAACAGTAGACTCTCACTACTGTCGGGACACACTAACATACAAGGAAAGGAAATTTCTGTATCCAGAGATAATGAGAGCGCACCTCAATAGAGACTATAAAGTGGTAGCTGAAGGGGCTGAGATACGGTCTGTGGGCATTACCCATTTCACAGAGGTTTTCCATGAGCAGAAATATTCAGTCTTTATATCTAGAAAAAAAACAGTATGATGTGTGTGTTTCTTTCAAACATTGTAACCTTAGTCGAGAAGGATATGAGGTGCACAGAAAGCTGGCATATGAAGCCAAGGATGAGAAGGCAAAGAAATCTGTGTGGACCATGGATCTCCAGGCAGTACTGCTATGCCCACACACAAAGGCAAGCTGCTTGTATTATAAAACCAAGTTATTGGTGCATAACATTACGATGTATGACCTAAAAATCAAAAGAAGGTCAATGCTATCTCTGGAATGAGACAGGCAGATATAGGTGGCTTGAGGAGTAAGGTTTTTGCATATCTGCAGTTTTAGCACTTTGACCAAATCATTTTTAAGAACCCCGAGATAGAAGAGATAGTTGTTTGGCATGATTGATGTGGTTACCAGGACAGAAATGTCAGAATTGACAATGCCTATTCCTCCCTCATAAAAAGTATGGTATCACTGTTATGCAAAAGTTCCTTTTCGATGGTCACACTCAAATGGAGTCTGAAGCATGCACAGCAAAATTGAGCTGAGAAGGGTATCTGATACCTTCACCAGGAGCGATTACATTATTGTGATTGAAAGCACCAGAATAACTCCCGCCCCATACAATGTGAAGCAAATGAAGTATATGGATTAAAAAAAAAAAAAAAAATGGAGAGTACTTTCTTAGGGAGCATGGGACCTGGGAAGAAAACTGGTAAACCAACTGTACATGAATTGCCAGGACTAAGATATGAAAGCAATGACCACATCCAGTACAAGTTGTCCTGTGTTGAAGGCACAATTTGGAAACCAGTCCCACATAGAATACGGGTTGTAGATAACTTCAAATGGATGCCATTGTACTTCCAATTATGAAGAGGAAATACAATGGCCTCCAGTCAATGAAACACGTCATGCCAGCTGAATATGTAGTCAGGCTTTGACCACCAGAACTACAAGTTGAAGTGGGAAATTGAGTTTAAACCTTATGTTCTACTGTTCAAATGCAGTAAAGTAATCCACCTAAGTCATGTCAAAATCTTGTCTAAATCAAAGTGTGTATTTCTCAAAGTGCCTGAATCAGTTTGGCTGGTTATGTAACACTGTAGAAATTTCATTTTCCTGTGCATTAAAATAGCTATGTACAAACATATCATGAGTTAGTTCAATAAATTTGATACATTAGAAAATGTGGGCAGTGGTGGTCTAGTGGTATAGGGTGCTGGATCGCTGATCCAAAGGTTGGGGGTTCGAGTCCCACTCTCCACAAGGTTGTCACTGTCCCCCCCCCCCCAGTGCAGCTAACTGGGTTATCAAAGGCCTGCCATGTCTCTCACTGTCTATGGTGTGAGGCATGTAAAAGAACCATTGCTGACTTTCGACAAGAGTAGGCTGCAAAGCCGTTGGCGTGTTTCCGCCCTGCGATGGCCTGGCGAGCTGTCCAGGGTGTACTCTGCCCTCACCCAAAGTTGGCTGGGATGGGCACCAGCCTCCCCGCGACCCAAATTAGGATTAAGCGGTTACAGAAAATGAACTGAACATTAGAAAATATAATTACTTTTCCCTTTTTTCTCAAGAGCATGAAATATGAATTAGGCGGTTATTTTATAATAATTTGACATATTTGACACATTTAGTCGCATAATATATAATACCTGGCAGAGTGTACAAAACATCTGGTTCACAAAGTGAAAAAACTTATACTCTCCAAATTACTATTTATGACTTGCAAATTAGTAGTACTTTTTCTATTTTAGTTTACTTTTTTTCTAACATGCCAATTTTTTGTGTGTTTTCCAGCATTTGAAGGTAGAATTGTAGGGTGCACATAAAAAAAGGACACAAAAAAAAAATCATATAATTCCTGTGTGAACCACCATTTATGGTTTGATTTTTTTTTTTATATATTATGAATAAATGCACAAATGTTTGGTAAACTAAACACAAATGTAGATTAAGTCACTGCGTTTCATTCTTCATACTACCATATACATATGAACACATGCATCAGAGATTTCAGACTTCCTTCATTCAGATATGCTGGTTTTTATTCCCTCAGTCAGAGCAGTGCTTCAAAAATTCTATGCCAATACACAATTCCACTGCGATGATATGAAAAGGCTGGAAATATAAATCATGTTGTCTGTCTGGCTCACTCTCTCGTCTCATATACATGCAGTATGCAGTGAGTGCAGGTGTGCCTGCATTCTAAAAGGATCAAGCACACATTTTTCTGTAATGTGACTCATAACCTACATGCAAGGAACTGATCTAAAAATACATCTGTATAAAAACAATGTGGGAATATTGGGGGAATTTAATACATATGAAGCTCATGGATAGAACCTCTGAGTAAATTTATATTTCATCACAATTCAGTGTTATTGTGTTTTTCCTGGTCCCAAGTAGGTAGTGTATTGCTGGAAAAATACATCCCTAATTCCAAAAAACTTTTGACGCTGTGTCAAATTTAAATAAAACCGTAACGCAATGATATCCAAACCTCATAACCCCATAGTTTATTTAATGTGGAACATAGAAAACATATGTAATGTTAAAAGTAACACAGCTTTCTATTTACTGAAAAATATTCGTTAATTTTAAATTTAATTGCAGCAAGACATTTCCTAAATGGTGGGATGTTGCAACAAAATCTGGGAAAAGTAAGTGGTAACAAAAGAAACAAAAGGTGCAGAGTATCTCTGAAATAAAGATGGACATGGGTCTACAAAAATAGGCCCAACAAATTATGGACAATTTCAGCATAATGTTTTTCGACATAAAACAGTAAAAACTTTGAATACCTCATTGTCTACAGAATATCCAATGATTCTGAGAATATAAAAAAAAAAAATCCATATAAAGACGAAATCAACATGCATTATAAAATGGACATGATTCTGTCATGGAAATCACTGTATGCAGGACTGTTTTTAATCATTGTTTGCAAACAGTTTCTTATATCATAACTTTGGAAAACAAGTTATATGAACTACAGGCCAATATAATCTTTCACCGGTACATTACAAACTACGATGTCTTTATTTTTACAGAAACATGGCTGGACCCCTCAGTCACTGACTTGGCTATTGTTCCTGAAGACCTCTCCATTCTTCGCCAGGACCAGACAGAGAAATTGGTGAAGTGCAGGGGAGTTCGTGTGTGTATTTTGACTAGCAAGTGGTGTTATGTGGATGCACAAAGGGTTTTGTCAGGGTGCCTTCCTGATCTTTAACACCTAATGGTCAAATGTAGACTTTTTTATCTGCCCAGGGAGTTTACAGTAGTGTTTTGTAGTGTTCTAGCAGCTTCCAGGTGTAGGGCTTCCTGCCAGTCAAGAATCTCATACAATTTGTCCAGCGCTCACATGGTGTAGATTCTGCCAAAGTACTACCAGCATGCATTGCCATAACTTCCTGAAGCGTGTTCACACACCACTCACACATGCCTACAATGCCCACCCCAACCAGCTTTCAGCATATCAGATCACTCCTAAGTCTGGCTATTCTCAACATATAGGCAGAGACTGAAGCACGAGAAACTGATGATACGCTCGATTCAATGCTGGACCGACCAATCAGACATTGTCATGTGTCACTACTTCCGCACTATAGACTGGGAAGTTTTCTGACCTGCCAACAATGTGAATGAATATGCTGAATGCGTTACCAGATACATTCACAAATGCATCGATGATGTCGTATTACAGGTTTTTCCAACCAGAAATCGTGGATCAACGGAAACGGGCACTCTGCGCTCAGAGTGAGGATAGCCGAATTTAAATCGAGAGATCCATGTAAGTACAGGTAAGCCAGGCATGATATGAGAAATGCAATAAAAAAGGCCAAGCGACAGTAAGAGTAAAGGTGGAATCCTGTTACAACAACCAAAACATCAGGCACATGTGGAGTGGGCTAAACACCATCACGGACTACAAAACGGAAGAGCTATAACAGGAGGATGTGCCTGCTGATTATCTTCTTTGAGAACCACTCCAAATCAAAACACAAAAAAAAAGACAAAAATGTTTCTGTCAAAGGAGGACAGCTGTCATTTTCACAACCCTTTAAAAATTTTTCACAATACTTTAAAAAGGTAAACACATGGAAACCTCCTCGACCAGACAACATCCCAGGTCAGGTTCCCAAGGCATGTGCTCAGGAACTGCTACATGTCTTCAGAGACATTTTTAAGTTTTCTCTTATCTTGTCTGTAGTCCACCCATGGAGGGTCAGTGGAGGTCTAGTGGTTAGTGCACAGGATTGCTGATCCTAAGGTTGGGGGTTCGAGTTTCCACAAGGTTGCCACTGTCTCCCCAGTGGAGCTAACTGGGTTATCAATGGACGGCCATGTCTCTCACTGTCTATGGTGTGAGGCATGTAAAAGAACCATTGCTGACTTTCGACAAGAGTAGGCTGCAAAGCCGTCAGCGTGTTTCTAATCGGGAGTCGGAGTCCCCTGAGGCAGTTCATTCATAGTAACGTTCTGGCAACTCCTGCAGCAGCACTGGAACCCAGTCGTATCAACACTTGCCCTTCCATTGGATCATTCCGGTCGCGCTGAGAGGAGGGACTCGCTGCTTGGGTAACAGCCTGTCCTCCATTACTCCCTACCCTGGCTCTGCACACTGGAAAGTATCACCAGTCGGGATACCAGCCAGAGTGCAGTCATAGTCCTCCAGGACTGATGGAGGCCTACTACAACTACTACTACTACTACTACTACTACTACTACTACTGTCTGTAGTCCACCCATATGCTTCAAGAGGACAAGAATAGTCCCTATCCCAAAGAAACTGGATGTGAACTGCCTTAATGACTATCACCCAGTAGCATTCACCTCCATCATGATGAGGTGCTTTGAGCATAAAGTCAAAGATAACATCATAGTTTCACTGCCTGCGCCACACAACGTATTCCAAGTCAAATAGATCCACAGAGGATACAGTAAAATTGGCTTTTACACTGCCCTTTCCAACCTGGACCACTCATTTAGGGATGCTGTTTATTGGCTACAGCTACACTTTCAGTAGCAAATTTCCTTACAGGCTTGTCATGAATCTCCAAGCTCTGTATATCAATGTCTCCTTATGCAAGTGGACCTGGAATTCCTGATGGCCAGACCACAGGACGTGTGGATCAGCAGTGCAGGGCTGCCAACAAAGATAAATTAAGATATATTTTTGATAAACCAAAAATTAGTATTTTCAGCTGAAAATTAGTATCCGTAAT
Source organism: Plotosus lineatus (assembly GCA_024760905.1). Taxonomy (NCBI): domain Eukaryota; kingdom Metazoa; phylum Chordata; class Actinopteri; order Siluriformes; family Plotosidae; genus Plotosus; species Plotosus lineatus. The sequence goes on from CM045728.1 coordinate 33,781,535, forward strand.
AGACAAAATTAGTACACAAATTATGATTCCTCAAAATTACACATACGGACATACAGGTTATCTTTGTCAAATTTTATTGAATTTTGGATTAATAATGAAACAACAGCATATTTTAGAAAGCCATGTTTATTTGACATAATTCTACTGGTGTTATAAGATAGAATATAATGTGTCATAATTAGTATTATATATAGACGCCCCCCAACTTACGTTTTTAATTGGTTGCGGACGGCCGAACGTAAGTTGAAAGTGAACGTAAGTTGTTACAGTGACTTATGACGTATGAGGTGTGATGTATGACTCTCATACTGTACTATACATCCATAAATACCATTACCATAGCTCATATAACACCCCTAAATCAATTATTATAAACATCACATTGTCAAATAATATCAAATATATCAAATAATATCAACATTAATTTCAAATAAGTCACTTATTTATACCGAGTTACTTCACATGAAGCTTAAAACAGCCAATCAACGCTTACAATATGTGAGGCGCTCAATACCGAAAGTAGTGTACTTGTGAAAGTAGTGTACTTGCTGTGGGTTATACAGACTTCTGGTCTTTCAAGTGCACAGGGGTGCCGTTGAACTCATTTAGAACACAGCCTGCACTGATGTGAATCCCAGCAAAGCGGAAAGTTCTTTCTTTTGTGTGTGTAAGTAAGTGAACTTTATTCAAGAGATGCATACAAAGAACAAGTACAAATCCTAATGAATATTAATATAAAAATAAGTACACACTCTTAGGATTCTGCTAAAAGATAATAAATATCTGTAATTGTTCTGTAATTTGTGGATTCAGATTTTCATATGTTACAACTCTCTTTGCTTTAACTGAGAATGCATGGTAGATTGTGCCAATCTGAGCAGACAGTTAATTCATCTCTGTGTATGAGACTTGCACCCATGCTAGTCGGCTTACATTTCTGACCAACCATATTTGCTTAGGGTTTAAAAAGTCCGCAAAACAGTGTAAACACAAAGATCACAGAGACGACGTCTTAACACAAGGGTAACACGATATATAACTGAGATTGACATTGTGATCTGTAGTGAGAGCAGAGAACAAATGCAGGAAAATCTAGAGAGGTGGAGGTATGTCCTGGAAAGGAGAGGAATGAAGATTAGTCTCAGTAAAACAGAATACATGTGTGTGAATGACAAGGACCTAAGAGGAACGGTGAGGTTACAGGGAGCAGAGATAAGGAAGGTGGAGGATTTTAAGTACTTAGACTCAACAATCCAGAGCAATGGAGAGTGTAGAAAAGAGGTGAAGAGGTTTGTGCAGGCAGGTTGGAATGGTTGGAGAAAAGTGTCCGGTGTGATGAGTGATAGGAAGGTATCGACAAGAATGAAAGGAAAAGTATACAAGATGGTGATGAGGCCAGCGATGTTGTATGGTTTAGAAACAGTGGCCCTGGGGAAAAGATAAGAGGCAGAGCTGGAAGTAGCAGAGATGAAAATGTTGAGGTTCTCTTTGGGAGTAACGAGGATGGATAGGATCAGGAATGAGTACATCAGAGGGACAGCACATGTTAGAGGTTTTGGAGACAAAGTCAAAGAGGTTAGGTTGAGATGGTTTGGACATGTACAGAGGAGGGATAGTGAGTATATTGATAGTAGGATGCTGAGGTTGGAACTGCCAGGCAAAGGTTGAGAGGTAAACCAAAGAGAAGATTTATGGATGTGGTGAAGGAGGACATGAAGGTAGTTGGAGTAAGAGTAGAAGATACAGAGGATAGGGTGAGATGGAGGCGGATGGTTTGCTGTGGCGACCCCTGAAGGGAAAAGCTGAAAGGAAAAGAAGAAAAAGAATACATATATATATATATATATATATATATATATATATATATATATATATATATACATATATATATATATTCTTATATATGCTGAGATATATATATATATATATATATATATATATATATATATATATATATATATATATATATATATATATATATCAGCGTATATAAGAATATAAGAATGTATATAAGAATATATACACTCAGTCTGTAGTTTCTAAACAATGTCATTACGTCAGCATAGTACGTAGGTATGTCTCCACTCAAAATTTGACTTTTTTTTGGAAAAAAAAAAAAAAAAATACGTAAAACGGATGAACGTAAGTCGGAGAGCGTCTGTATTTAGGATTCAGGATTTTTAATAGCCATTGGTGCTTTTACACACATAGGAATTCTTGTGCGGTTGTTCAAGGAGTCAAGTTACAAACAGAAAAGAAGGCTCAAATCAACAACACACAAACTGCTATAAAATAAATGCATAGAAATTCTATATTTAAAAGGACCTTACATAGACCCATTAAACAATATAATAATAATAATAATAATAATAATAATAATAATAATAATAATAATAATAATAATAATAAATAGGTAGATAACAGCAATAAATGAAATTGCACTATATTACATTATATTATATTATATTATATTATATTATATTATATTGCACTATGTCCATTGTTTTGTTTGGAAAAAATGAACAGCTCTCTGGGTAAACAAAATGGCCACAACTTCAAAGTTAGATGTTCCACATTCTCAGAGCAAGGTTTTGAGATAACTGACAGTCAATACACCAGGTTTATTTAACGAGAATCCACCGTTGTTCCGCCGCGGGCCTTGTGACTAGCCGCTGCGCTCCGGTCCTCCCTGAAGGCTGTGTAGCCGGCTGGTGTAGTCGCCTTGTCAAGTGTACTCTCCTCAAGCCATGTTTTACGGAAACACAGCATGGAGCAGTCCTGTAGATCCCTCTGCGCTGCAATTCGAGCATGAAGCTCATCCTTCTTGTTTCACAGAGACGGAACATTTTCAAGCAGCATGACCGGGAGTGCTAGCCTTTCACTGTTAACCAAGCGCTGGAGTTGTCATTCAGCACTTCCCCGCCTGCCGCATCTCCGCCTTGGTTTATTGTTATCCGGGGTCCGGCTAGCATTGAGCTGCGGTAGCATATTAGCTCAGGATAGGAGTTGAGTGTGCTCAGTTTTAAATATCCAAAAGCACTGCACTCTCATAGCTGTAATAGGGTCGCCCGGTCATAGACAAGCATAGTGCAAAAAACAAACAAACAAAAACAACATACAAAACAAATTAAAACAAACAAAGAAACAATTTGACTCTGAGAACTCCACGACGATGCCCTCTAGGGAGCGTCATCTTGGGTCAGAGTAAATCATCTTTTCTTTTCGGTTTTATCCTTTTCTCGAGAGTCGCCACAGCGAATCATCTGATTCGCACATTTGATTTGGCATGGGTTTTTACGTCGGATGTCCTTCTTGTCACAACCATTTTAGCAAGGGACAGAAACACGCTGACGGCTTTGCAGCCTACTCTTTACAAAAGTCAGCAATAGTTCTTGAACATGCCTCTCACCATAGACAGCGAGAGACACGTGGCCCGCCTTTGATAACCCAGTTAGCTGCACTGGGGAGGGGGGCTGTGACAACCCTGTGGGGACTTGAACCTCCAACCTTAGGATTAGCGATTCTTCGCCCTATCCACTGGACCATCACTTGGGTCAGAGTAAATATTGCATATTTATTATTGTATTATGCATGATCCTGAATGATATTTGATATCAGCATAAGAGAGTTCAGGACAAGAAAAAAGTTATAAAGTAAGCAAGCCAGTCACTAGCTGGCTATGTCTGCCTCCCTTTGTAATGCGTTTTAATGTCAAAAACGCCGGAATGTGCAATGCTTAATTTTGCATTGCACATTGTGCAAGAGGCCGTGTATCTGTCATGCTTCTTAATAAATGGATAAGTTGTTGAATATTCTGATAAAATTATTTCTTTCTTTTCGCTGCCATTTTGGATTTCCCGCAACCGTTCAATGATTGGCTCTGGTTACTAAGGAGTGTATGTAAGATAGCTGCTGATTCATGGAAATCAAATTATCTTGCTGCCGATTAACGAATCACGTGGTAAAATACAACAGTAACATCCCGTTAGATTATCGTGAGACTTGGCTTTGCCAGGAAGGTAAACATGTAAACACGAATCGAATTTGATGCAAGTCATCAGAATTATTGATAAATTATTGTCAAATAAAATTGAAAGGCACATATTTTCTTGAAATTTGAAATTTATATTAATGTCTGAATGACTCATATTGCCGTATTTTATGTTATTTTTCGTATGAATACAAATAAAGTCGTACAAGTTGGCAGCCCTGGCAGTGTGACGTCCTCCACACTGACACTCAGCTAGTATGTACTAAAACAATTATTCGACCCATTCACTGTGGATGTCACAAAATTTGATATTCCCTTCAAGATTCCATGATATCCCCCATAAGAATAAATAATAATTATCGCATAACCGACCACACATGTGAACATTCTTTAATTTTTTTTTTAAATGAACACATTTTTAAATGGCTGTAAACACACTGGTGATCCTTCCCCTTTGTGACACCGCCAAGAAGACAATTGAGGTTGAGAGTTGTGCCGCAAAATCAACATTTTGTGGTTCTGAGTACAACCATTCAGGCATTCATAGTGTACTTCCGTATATCACAGTGGGAACATTCATTGATTAAGTCATACATTTTCTGAACAGCTTAATCCTAATTATGGGGAGGCTGGGGCCCATCTCAGTCGACTGAGTGAGGGCAGGGTATACCCTAGACACCTCACGAGGCCATCACAGGGCAGCCACTTACACAACCATTCACACACACGGGAGATTTGAAACAGCCAATTAACCTACTGTGCATGTTTTTGCACTGTTGGAGGAAATTGCAATAGCTGATGGAAACCCACACAAGCATGGGGAGAACATGCAAACTCCACACTGAAATGTCCGAGCTGGGAATCGAACCCAGGCTTTCTTCCTGTGAGGCAGACGTGCTAATCACTACACCACTGTGCCACCCAGTGGGAACATATGCCGTAAAAATATTAAGTAAAGTACACAAGTATTCAAATTGTGACACAACAGACTCTTTGCATCTCAGTGGCAGACAGCAGGAGTGCGTACAGTACATGCAATCTGAGCACTTTGGCTTTTGTGCTGAATTGACCTGACTTTTGTCAAATTCCACTATGCCTGCCAAATGCAAACATGCTGCAAGAAAAAAGACAGTTTTTGAAAAGAAAAAGGTTTTAAACCTAAATCTGTGCTGCACAATGGTGCTACTGCTTACTGATCATGTGTGTGTGTGTGTGTGTGTGTGTGTGTGTGTGTGTGTGTGAAGGATGCCCTGGGATGGATTGACTTATCCATACACTGATCAGCCTTAACATTGTGATGGTCCTCCTCTCCTGTGGTGGTTGGATGTCCCGCAGTGCTCCACAAGGACCTCCAGATATCTATTTCTGATTGTGTTAAAGCTGTAGCTGAATGAAAATTATTATTTGATGTGTTAAAGCAGTTGCTGAATGAAAGATTATTATTTGATGACCTACACCTGGGCCTAGTGTATCTACTCTTTAAGAGCTTGACCTAGCCGCAAATGGGTGGGGGGGGGGGGTTTCTACAATAGAGTACTGATCTGGTTTTGTTCTTATTTTTTGCTCCTATGAAGAGATGGACTTAGCTAGCTGGATCGTGACCAATGCTAGTTTCTGTTTGTATGTTTCACCTTGTATTGAAGGTTTAAATAAATTACGCATTATTTAACCATTGCTTTGTTTTGCCTCCCATTTTTTGTCACAGTTTGAGCCAGTTACAGCAGTATTACCAGCACCTGACTGGTGTGCAAGTAGGTAGGCAAATATCCAGAAAGATGCAATGCATTGTGTGATCTGACATCTTTCTATCACAGCTAGAGGAAACAGTTTCAGCAGTTTGTGCTACAGTAGCTCTTCTGACCAGATGTAATAGCCTTCACTCCCCAGGTGTATCAGTAAGCCTTATGAATCCATGACACCCTTGACATTCCTTGGAACAGCTTTGATAGGTACTTGACACTGTATGTATCACCCACAAGACCTGCAATTTTAGAGATAAATAGAACATGTTTAATAATCAACATAATAACTATTATAATGGACCCTTTTCAGAGTTGCTCAGTTCCTTGCACTTACAAATTTCTCCAGCTTTCAACACATCCACTTCAAGAACTGACCGATCACTTTCTGCGTACTACAACCGACTCTTTGTCAGGCGGCATGTATCATTTTAATCAATGTTTAATCAAAAAGGAGCATATTTCCGTAAATATTTGAAATTCTTATTAGTGTCTAAATTAATCATATTGCCGTATTTTATGTTATTTTTCGTATGAATACAGATAAATTCGTACAAATTGGCAGCCCTGTAAGTAGCTTATCTGTACAAAAATGTCTTCTCTATTATTTCTTTCTTTCTCTTTTTGTCTTTTGAATTTGGCCTACTTGTCTTATTTGTTCTACTCGCTCTGGAATGTGTATACAGTCAAACCTCGGCTGACGAACGCTTAAGCTCACGAACTTTTCGCCTCAAGAACTTTAAATTCGCGAAAATATAGTCTCGGCTGCCGAACTATTTTTCGGCGGACGAACCAAACCACGCGGTCGAACAGCGCCACGGTGGCGGCCACGAGAAGCTGACGCACGCTCATGGCGTCACAGTTCGTCACCCCCTTTCTATGAATGCGGAAGTGGTTTGTGTTTGCTAGACATTTTGGACCATATTGAGTGTACTTCTGCTATTATGGGACCGAAAAAGCCCCCACCACAGGCGGAGATCATTGAAAAACACGAACGAGGTGTGCGTTTGTGTGACTCAGCGTCCCAGTACCAGTACACTAAGTCTACCACCATCCTTAAGAACAAGGAAGCTATTAAGGGTGCGTGTGTGGCTAAGGGTGTTTCCAAACAGTAGGCGTTTCCAAACACTCCTTCCAAACAGTAAGTCCCTCCCTCTCTCCTCCTCCCACTCCATTCCATCAAGCCGTCAACTACCATCACAAAGGTAAATAAAACGACTTTATTATACAGTACAGTTTATTTCTTTAATTACAATACAATAGACATTTATTATACATAAAATAAGGTATATTTTTGTGTAGTTTTAAGGCTTATTTAGTAGAAAATTATGTTTTATGGGGACCTGGGAACGGATTATTCTCATTTTAATGGTTTCTTATGGGAAATAAATGTTCGGAAGACGAACTTTTCGCCTCACACACACTTTCTGGGAACCAATTATGTTCGTGAGCAGAGGTATCACTGTACCTTAAAAAGACAATGCAGCAGTAATGGAGGTCCAAATCGGACTGAATCAAGTCCTATACTGAGAGCATCTGTCTTCATACTGCTTAAATCACCAGTATTTGTTGACTCCAGCCATCGTGGTCCTACAAGGCTACTGATACAGCTTCAGAGAATTTTGGACAACATGTGTGTTGTACAAACTACCACACATCAAGGCATTCAGTAGCACTGAAAAACTGCTCCCTGAATGTGATACAAATAAAACCTAAAATATTGTCTACATAGTCTTGACTGCATGCAGTGATCAGTCCCTGAGAAAACGAGACTTCTCAGCAATAAGGCATCCTGCTGACAGCACCCCAGCTCTTTATTTAAGAAATGACAGGCTATGCGCAATTACTCTACAGCCTCTGGGAACAGACGTTTCTACCTAGTAAGATGGTCCTCATGTTAAAAAAAAACAAAAAACAGAGAACAAGAGAGAATGTCTTATCTGAAATTTGTTTATCCTCAACCAGTACATCTTCCTCAAGGTAAAAAGCAATAAGATTAGGGAACAAGAGTGAAGAATGAGGAAGCCCATAATAGCACAAACTCACATTTTTGATGAGGGGATGGATAAGAACAAAAATGGAACCATTGTGACCATAGCAAGTGCCCTCCAGTGCTGAAGGCAGACAAGCCTTTATGAAGAGCTGCTGTCTATGCAATTTCTGTTGCCAGACGCAGGACACAAGACTGCTGCGTCCCACATGATTTTGACCTTTCAAAAGTCCTCCACGCTACATTGTAGAAGGTTGTAGGGGCATCACACAGAAGACAAGCAAAGAAGGCATGCCATATGTTTTGCCCTTGCTAAAATGAACACCCCTCCTCTTTGATGAAAAAAAAAATCATACTAATATTTTGGTATTATATATTTTAACCATGTATTTGTGTAATGTAATATATATATTATATATATCCATACTATTCAGTATTTTTTACAAGCTCTGTAGGACTATTCAAAGAATAGTGATGTTATCCTGTGCAAGTTATTGTTTCTACAACTAATATTTATTTAAGATTTAGCTCTTTGGTTCAGCAGCAGTATACTCGTATACCATTTATCTGTTGGTCCCAAGAAGAGTTCCATATCATTCACACTTACCCTGACTGAAATAAATGACTGTATTTTCTGGACTATAAGTCCACTTTTTCCATACTTTGGCTGAATGTATTATCCAGAGCGACTTATATTGAAATTATTACATATAATTCTGTTTTCTATAATTCACTACCTGGACGTGGAGACACAAAAGCACTGTTGACAAGCATAACAGATATAATTTCACGTTTGTTATTTTTACACTCACAACCACAGGAGGGCACTCTATACTTGGGTACCAGTACCTGCTCATCCACCACTGAAGAAATGTCCCCAAAAAGAAAATCCTATTTTGCGAATTACAAGCTGCAAGTAGTGAAATATGCAACATAAAATGGTAATCAAGCAGACTGAACAGTTTTTACCAACTCGCTTTCCTGTGGTGATTAAGAACTGTAGTGATCAGTGTTTCACAAATGTGTATAAAATTTGTTTTTAAGCAGTGGGCAACTGGAGAAAGCCATGTTTCAATTCATCTTGTAGTGAATTTACACATTTCAGGTGTTCAAATCAGTCTTATCAATTTGAACTCAGATAAAGTCATGAGTCATAATCACAATGCAGTCAATTTGAATCAATATTATATTCAGCATGGCAGTAGCAGGTTGTATCTAAAAGATAAGTACTACTTTTGACTGCTGATTTAAAAATCAGGCCTAATTAGGTTAGGTTTAATTACTATAAACAATAATCATATTAATTTTATTCAAATTTTGCTTTGAATTTAGGTTTTATCGATGAAAGTGTATGGCTATTTTAGGCATCTAAAGCTGAATACTTTAAGTCATTGCTAAATTTCAATGCCATCATTTTAAGAATTTGTCTTCCCCAAATCGTTTCTCAAATGCTAATAAGAATACTAGTTGTGTTCTGTCCTTTATATGAGCATATTATAGAAAAAAAAAATTAAAGTGATACTAAAGCTATCCATCCAACTAACCTTTTAAAAATCCACATCTATCCCCTTATCCATCAGAGAGTATATAGAGCCACATGGCAGTTCAAATATTTCCATTCAAGAGGTGGAGCACACCTTGAAGTTGGTCGCCAATCTATCACAGAACAAATAATCATGTACACTCATGTTTACACCCATAGGCAATTCATCAAAAATAGTTGACCTAATCCACATGTCCTCAATTCATGTCCTCCTTCACCACATACATAAATCTCTTTGGTCTTGCTCTAGACCTTCTGGCTGGTAGTTCCAACCTCAGCATCCTACTACCAATATACTCACTATCCCACCTCTGTACATGTCCAAACCATCTCAATCCAGCCTCTCTGACTTTGTCTCCAAAACCTCTTACATGTGCTTACCCTCTGATGTACTCATTCCTGATTCTATCCATCTTGGTTACTCCCAAAGAGAACCTCAACATTTTCATCTCCGCTACCTCCAGCTCTGCCTCCTGCCTTTTCCCCAGTGCCACTGTTTCTAAACCATACAACATCGCTGGCCTCAACACCATCTTGTACACTTTTCCTTTCATCCTTGCTGATACCTTCCTATCACACATCACACCGGACATTTTTCTCCAACCATTCCAACCTGCCTGCACATGCTTCTTCACCTCTTTTCCACAATCTCCATTGCTCTGAATTGTTGAGCGCAAGTACTTAAAATCTTCCACCTTCTTTATCTCTGCTCCCTGTAACCTCAGCATTCCTCTTGGGTCCTTGTCGTTCACACACATGTATTTTGTATTCTGTACTCTGTATTCTGTGTGTGTGTATATTGAATATACATATATTGTGGGGTGAAACATGGCAAGGGCAGGAGTGGTGGCGGGGGGCCTTGGTAGTTTGTTCTAATTGGGTATTATTCGCCTTTCTGGCTTCATTCACATAAGTTTTTTTGTTTTTTGTTTTTTTTATGTTTATCTCATTTCATTGGTTCTTTTCTGCTTGGGTCGCTGGACCGACCAAACACTTTCCTCATCCTCTGCCACACTGACGTGATTGTCGGAAGAGCTTCCTGTGGATGGATTGTTGGGATCATCTTTTAATACCGGTGAGCTAAATGCTGTAAGCAAGCGCACAAAAATTATGATCCATATTAAAAACTTAAATGCTGACATCACGTTTCTTCAAGAGACACACAGAACTCCAACCATAGGAAATTGATCAGGCAACATATCGGACAGTACAGCATTCTCAGTTCTACTTAAGGAGAAGAGGCACTGCCATATTAATAAGGAAAATGTAAGTTTTATAATGAAAAAAATGGCAGCCCTGTGGTCTTACATACCAAACTTAAATTCTCATGCTTTAATATTAAGTGGAGGTATGAACTATATCTTGGATGCAGTTTGGCACAGGTCTAGTGCCAGGCCTACCCTCCCTCGAAAAAGTCACAATCCCTCACTACTCGGATGAATCAGTTCTGCTATATAATCCCTGGAGATTTTTCCATCCATCCTCCTGGCTATACTCCTTTTTCCCCCAACGCTCATTATTCCTTTTCATGTATAGATTACTTCTTAATTGATAAATGCTTATTCCATCAATTTTATCTATAGAGTACTCCCCTATAATGGTTTCAAACCATTCAATTGTAATTTTGAACCTCAGCTTTGAGCTGAAACCTAAACATTTCAAATACTGGCAATTAGACCCAATTTTGTTGTCAGAAAAAACCTCTGTAAGTATATTTCGAAATCAATGACCTTTTATTGTGACACAAAATAAAAATGATGAGACTAACCCATCACTATTATGTAAAACCCTCAAAGTTTTTATTTGAGGCAGAGTAATATCATATATATCCCGTACAAAGAAACAAAGTAAAACTTGGAGAAAAAAACAACTGGAAAAACCGATCGATAATGTGAACAGATTGTTATACATTTCCTATACTCCAGATTTGTACAAAGAAAGGCTTAGGGCTCGGATGGAGCTCGAACTGCTATTGACTACGGAAGCTAAAAAGTTGCTACTTCACTCTATGGGATCCGTTCACAAACATAGAGACAAAGCCCCAGTCATCTTCTCTCTAAACCGGAGATTTAGCTCAGTTGGTAGAGCGTCCGCTTTATCCTCTGGAAGGTCGGAGTTGGAATGCGGCCGCGTCATACCATAAGACATCAAAATTTGGCAGTTGTTGCTTCTTGCTTGGCACTCAGCATCAAAGGATAGAACAACACAATAACTGGTGCTGCACAATGGCAACAGGTGCCCAGAGCACAAAGCAAATTTAATTTATGTAATGTACTTTGACAATAAAGAGTTCTTATCATTATCTTCTCTCTTACCAGTTGAAAGCAAAACAGGCTTCAAACCAAATCATTCAAATTCAGGATAAATCATAAGTGATAACTTTAGACCCAGTCCAAATAAATAAGATTTTGAAATAATTTTATAGCGACTTTACAAATCCTATGACAACAACATCCAAATGAAGTCGTTTATGATAAACTAGATTTACCTAAAGTAACAGTGGGGGATATCCGGATACTCCTTTAATGCCCTCAGAAATTAAAATGACTATCCATTCAATGAATAGTGGTAAAGCCCCAGGTCCTGATGGATATTCTGTAGAGTTTTTTTTAAGCGGTTCTCAGGCCAACTCGCCCCTTAACTGCTTGAGATGTTCAACCACTCATACAATCAGAGCTCTCTACTGAGTTCTCTTATGCAAGCTTCGATTACTCTTATCCATAAAAATGATAAGGATCTGTGCATCCTGCCGTCCAATTTCACTCCTGTGAAAATACTTGCGAAAATCATGGCTCATCGAATGGAGTCTGTCATGCCTCTAATCATTGCATAGAATCAGACACGATTTAGAAGTGGAAGACACTCCTTCTCTAATGCCAGAAGACTAACTGATGTAAGCTGTGCCCCAGCTTCTTTCTCCACTGATGTGGAGGTGGTAGTATCACTTGATGCAGAAAAGACCTTCGACAACCTGGAGTCCACTCCCCAGGCATATGTCTGTACAAACATGTAATACTCAGATCCATCGGCCCTTTTTCAGAGCACCTGCCAGGGAAACCCCCTTCCGCCCTGCTTTTTGCACTGGCTATAGAACCGCTCTCAGCTGCATTACAATTGGATCAACTCTTTAAAGGAATAAAGCGGTGGGGTATTGAACATCGTGTCTCTCTATACACCGATGGTTCCCCACAGATGAGCAGCTCCCCTCTTCCACTGTAAACGGTATTTGTGGAAAACTGTTTCCCCCTCCTGAGGCAATGGATGGTGGTCCAGAACCTTTTTCGAGGCCAACCTATAGTCTCTTTCCAGGCCCTCACCGAACTCCATCAACACTGGACATTTTGCATTGCGACAGCCCAGGCTGTAGTACGTTTGGCCTGCCTGTAATTGACTGCTGCTTCGGGAATTCGACAGTCCACTAAGACCCAATAGGCCTCCTTTTCCAACTGGACAGCCTCTTCACTGCAGGTGTCCACCACCAGGTTAAGAGTTTCCCGCCACGACAGGCACTGATGCACCGACAGGCATGTCTCCTTGAACTGCCACATTATCATGGTGGAGGGGTTTGCATGTCCTAATGATCTTAGCAGCTATGTTGGGCATTATGACTGTAGTAGGGTCAACCAAGGCAAATAGGTCCTTGGTGAAGGTCCAGATGAAGCATGGTTCAAAGGACCACGATGGATAAAGATAAAAATACATGGTTTCCCTTGCCCAGATGTGAGTCACCGGGTCCCCCCTAAAGCCAGGTCTCGGGGAGGGGATGAAAGTCCAAAAATATCATCACGTAAGCTACAGCAGGCTCCCGCTACTGCTGTACTGATGTGATAGCACATTACTCCATTTGACCTTCATGGGAGGTGTGCAAGGAGGAAACATTTGCTCTCTAAAAAAAGAACATTAAGTCCAGACTGAAGTTTGCCAAAGAAAACATAGACAAAGACCAGGTCTTCTGGAATAATGTTCTTTGTAAATTTTGTTTGGAATAATGTTCTTTGAATAATTATAAAGTTGATAATTTGGACGCCAGAAAAGAATACATGTTTGGCAGAAACTAAATACAACATTCCATGAGAAAGAACTTCATACCAAGTGTGAAGCATCAGGGTGGAAATGTCATGGTTTGGGGATGCCTTGCTGCAGCAGGACCTGGCCAACCCACCATCAGAGAATCCACCGACTGTGTATCAGAACGTTTGAAACGTTTGTTAAAAATTAAAGCTGAAGTAGAACTGGACACTGCAACATGACAATTACCCAAAACATACCAGTAAATCCAGCAAGGACTGACTGAAAACTAAGAAGTGGAGAGTCCTGGAATGCCTCAGTCAAAGCTCAGATCTTAATTCGATTGAGATACTGTGGGGTGACTTGAAATTAGCTGGCATGCTAGAAACCCCGCAAACATTTCATAGTTGAAAGAATTCGGCATTGAGGACTGGGCCTAACCTTCTTCCGATCAATGTCAGAGGCTGGTAGATGGCTACAAGAAGTGTCTGACTGAAGTTATTTATAGGGGGGTAATAAAAGTTATTATGGGGTAGGGTGTCTAAATTTTTTCCTCCACTGAAATACGTTTGTTGTTCATATCTTTTGTTTGATGAATAAAATATGTTAACTTATGTTGTATAATTACAATTAAATCAATTTATTTTCTATACATAAATAAAAATAAGACTGGACACTGTTATGTGAACATTTCTTAATAATTGGGTGTCCTAATTTTTTCACATGAATATATATATATATATATATATATATATATATATATATATATATATATATATATATACTGTGTGTGTGTGTGTGTGTGTGTGTGTGTGTGTGTGTGTGTGTGTGTGTGTGTGTGTTAGTTTTTGTATAAACCTGAACACACTCTTGTGTTGATATGAAATGGGAACAAAATTATAGCAATCCCTGTAATTTTCCAGGTCCCTTCTGCTAAAATAGTGAAATTGTTCAGCCATGTAATTGATCATACATCTTTATTTATATAAAAATATCTGCTGTGCACAGTACAAAGGCATTGGCTGTATTTAAATCGTTTTTATATAATTTATATCGTGCAAATTTAAACATATAGCTTGGGGCAAATCTCCTTGAAATTAAGATCAATGGAGATACATGAAGCATATAATAAGGCATACAACAAGAAACATAAATACTGTACAAGCAGTACTGCTCTTTCTTTATGATGCTTAAGCGACACGTGCTTTAAATTACAGAAAAAAACATCCATACCTATTGTGTTTTTTTTGTTTTGTTTTGTTTTGTATTTACTGTTGTCTTTAAATAAGGTTAGAGGATGGTGTAAAAACCCTGCTATCAGTATATCATAATAAGAAAAAAGCTCAACCCTACAGAAAAAGGAGTAACCTGATTAAACAAAATACACCTGACCTGACTAATCTGAATCCCACTGAGCAGATGTGGCAGGACCTAAAAGGGAATCTTCATAGCTAATAACCTTAAATTAGTTGTTGCTGATAGAGTACGCACAACTATGAATTGAGTTGAGGGGAATTACTTTTTCATATCAATGTCAAATTGGGGGCTTTTTTGTCATTCTAGAAATTGCAAAATAATTTAAGAACTGCATGTTTTTGTTTCTCAAGTAGTCTTTTGTGTGGCACAGTAGTGTAGAATTTAGCATGCTCGCCTGGGTTCGATTCCCAGCTCGGGGGTTTTGTGTGAAGTTTGCATGCTCTCCAAATGCTTGCGTGCTTTTCCTTTTCCGGGTACTCCGGTTTCCTCCCACAGTCCAAAAACATACACCGTAAGTAAATTGGCTGTTCTAAATCTCCCCTATGTGTGCGTGTGGATGATTGCGTGTTGGCCCTGCAATGGCCTGGTGATCTGTTCAGGGTGTACCCCGTCCTCACTCGAGGTTGGCTGAGATGGGCACCAGCCTCCCTGTGACCCTAACTAGGATTAAGCGGTTTAGAAAATGAATGAATGAAAGATTGTCTTTTGTATTTTGCTAAATCTCATATGTACAAAAGTAGAGGATAATCGGGAAAACGGGGAAATATATGGACAAAATGACTTCCAAATCTTGATAGCATAATGTTATTTCTCATCGCAAACTCCTGTTTCAAATCGTGATTGGTCATTTACATTCACTTTAGCAACAAAATAATGGCCAGTGTGAACTAAAATGTGCTGTTAGTTCATGTACACAGGTTAAAGGAACAAGCTTGTGGATGACAGCTGAGAGGATGCCAGCCAAAGCTAACACAGGAATGACCTAAACTTCCCTTAGTTGTTGAGGATCTGCAAGAATTAAGAGGAGCAGAGGTGAAGAGGGTCCCCAGGGGTCATTGTGGAACAGAAGGTAGTGGTTTCTCTCTGTTCAAGAACTTAACATGGCCATGATTAATCTGTCAATCCCCAGCCAAGAAGATTCTGCTTCCCCTCAATTAGACTCACTCATCATTCTGACAGAATCCTCGCCCTCAACCTTGAGCTCAGCCTTGATACCAGACACACACTTAGACATGACCCACATCACAGTTCTCTAACCACATCATGCTAAGTTATAAAGGGCAAAGAAAAAAAAACATGAAGGTATTAAACATGAAGGGACTTTTCATGAAGGTATTAAATTACTACACTGTGCATTTTGCTTACTAGTGAATGAGGGTTGATTAAAAATACCAATTCAGAATTTTAAAAGCCGAACTGCCTACCACGACTGAAACTACAGCCAAACTCCAACCGTGATTGCCTTTTTAAAGATATTTAAAAAAAAGATTATATTTTATTTATTGATATGGCAATCACAGTTGGAGTTTGGCTGTAGTTTCAATCGTGGTATATGTAGGGGTACTAGGAAATGCTTAAATGTAATAGCCTACTTTCACTGTTTTACTCTATAAAGCTGCTTTGTGACAATGTCAATTGTAAAAAGTGCTGGACAAATAAAGCTGAATTGAATGATATATATATACACACACAGAGACACTCCCCGCTGTACGTTCATTTGTTTTACGTATTTTTCGATTTCACGTTTTTGCTTTTTTTTAAATTGATAAAATTTTGAGTTTAGCGTGCTCTCTGTAATACAAGTACACAACTTTTGGTATTGAGCGCCTCACATATTGTAAGCAGTGATTGGCTGTTTTAAGCTTCATGTAAAGTGAGTCGGCTCAGCTTCATGTCATGTGACCATCCGTCGACCATCAGAACCATTTACAAGCAGAAAAACCGCATCATAGAGAATGTTAAAGGTTATATTTGATACTGTATTTGTACTTGTACTCGAGCCATGTTTCACAGAAACACAGTCCTGTAGATCCCTCCACGCTGCAATCTGAGCATGAAGCTCGTCCATCTTGTTTCACAGGGACTCAACATTTTCAAGTAGTATGGCCGGAAGTGCTAACCAATACTCTGAGAACTCCGCCTGGGCTTAGTCGGTAACAGCTAGCTAACCGCTAGCATTGAGCTGCCATAGCATATACAGTAAGCTCAAGATAGAAGTTGTTGTGTGCTTAGTTGCTTGAAGCTGAAGCTGCTCATAGCTGTAGTAGGGTCGACCGATCATAGACGAGCATAGTGCAAAATATGAACAAACAAATAAAACAAATTAAAACGAACAAAGAAACAATTTGACTCTGAGAACTCCGCGACATTGCCCTCTAGGCAGCGCCATCTTGAAGACGTCACTCCAAGACATCACTCCAAGTTCAATGTAAAAGGACATGAAGTGTAATAAAGTTTATCCTTTTGGTATCGTTTGTTAAACATGCTACAGAACATAAAAGCTCACGCACAAACGTTCTCAGAATTAACTTCGGTACGTACTGTACTGGAATAATAATTGAAAAAGACTTTAAAACGAGGGCTTTACAACAGTATATGCTGTATAATGTTTATATTTTATCATCAATAAAAATAAGTAAAAATTGAAAAGTTTTTCTTAATCATTACTATATTTTACTACATTAATACTGTGTTAATGAGTAAGACTGTCTATAGAATGTATTTAAGAAGCATATTTTAACGCATGTAATAGATACATAGTATTTTACTTCCGGCTGCTTATTCGCGCATGTGACAGGTTACATGGGGTTTTACTTCCGGGTACAAAACTCGTGGATTATCTTGATTCGCGGGAGGGCTCAGAACCAAACCCCCGTGAATGTCGAGGGCCTACTGTATGGCCAAAGCCGTCTACCATCGGTACGATATTGAAGCAGAAGGAAGCCTTAGATGGTATACTTTTATAATTTTTAAAGGGTTTAGGAGTAGTATTGGAGGCCTTGGAATGAATCAGGCCTTTTTCATGTAAAATGCAGCTCAACTTATGAAAAAATCAGGTTTACGAAACTCCTTCTAGAATGGATTAATTTCGTAAGGTGAGGTACCACTGTATGTATATATACACACTTAATATGACTAGACAAAAATGTATAGCTCAGAAAAAATCCAAAAAAGAATGACAGCATAGTTTCCAATTAACAGTGTTGGCACACACTTTATCAATATGATTAGATAATAGGTCAGCCAGGGCAGTGGTGGCCTAGTGGTTAAGGTGCTAAATCACTGATCCTAAAGTTGGGCGTTCAAGCCCCATTTGCCACAGGTTGTCAGTGTCCCCCTTAGTGCAGCTAACTGGGTTATCAAAGGCCGGCCATGTCTCTCACTGTCGATGGTGAAAGACATGTAAATGAGCCATTGCTGGCTTTCAGCAGTATTGACAGTAGGCTGCAAAGCCGTCAACGTGTGCCCTGCGATGGCCTGGTGAGCTACCCAGGGTGTACTCTGCCCTCGCCCGTAGTCGACTGGGATGGACGCCAGCCTCCCCGCGACCCTAATTAGGATTAAGTGGTTACAGAAAATGAACTGAATAAATCTGCCTGCCATCATCTTACAGAGAAACACATTGCTACAACATGGTCATACCTCCCTCACGCGTTCAAGCATACACTGAGACGTCACTCAAACTAGCCTGTCAACTCTTCTTGGGGGAAACATATTTTAAACTTGTCTTTCTGCTGTAAAATCTTTCACCTGTTCCTTTGTAGAGAACTGATAACAAGCCATGCAGGAAAACGTGTTAATGAGCCACATCTCCTTAGCTCTCAAGGCTCTGTTAGTAAAGAGCATGAGAACATTTATTGCCTCCCAGTCCTCTCTTCAATCCTGCCAAGTCTGCAGCCAACAGCTCAGGAGTGAGGGCATTGAGGTGCATTGTGCCAGGCTTTGCACTAGATAAGGACCTGGCTAATGTTGAAGCAGGAAATAACCTGGGCAGATGATTATTCTGGATTCATTTCCATTACAGTCCAATTCTCATACATATTCTATCTGAAAAAAATGTGAGGTCATACAAAATGGAATTTGAGTTAACGATTTACATTCTCTGGTTTGCTAGGATACCAAATCCTGAGAGACAGTAAAATCCAATTATTTTACTTTATCATAAGTGCTAATATTACCTCTCTTTGTGCATTTATAAACCACTGCAAGTGGGATGTTTTTGACATCATAGGTTCAAGTCATAAATAATTGTCAATACGTTTTTGAAGAATTGACATTTATATAGGAATTAAACCTATGATGTCAAAAACATGTGCAATATAACAAAAGCCTTTATTTTATATCTCAAATGAGAACACAGGGTAGACCCTAGACTGGCATCACTAGAGCAGAAAGGGCCAAAGATGTTGTGGCAGCATACTGGGGTTTCAGCTTACTACTACTGTATCTGATCTGTAGAACAGAATATTAGCCACTGAGCCACCACAGCTCACTTGTAAGAAAATGTGAAAACATTTTAAAGTTGTTTTCCACATGAGGCACACTTTCACTTTTATTTTCAACCTATATAATAATGAAGAGGATTTATATTCTGCTCCTGGGGATACTTTTGCAAAACAGTACTGCCTAACAGTGTTCAGGTTTAAGTCCCAACTTTGCCATGCACCATCTGTTACCAGGGTTTCCAGATGTCCGTCAAGCCTGAATGGACATTACTAAAAAGTAAAGTGACAGAATTACTCAACCTAATAGAGAGATATGCTGCACAAGTAGCTGCCTGTGATTCAATCTAGAAAAAAAATGAAAGAAACCTTGCAACTCAATGGGGCCTTTAGTCTGCATTTGCACACTGCTTATGTGGGTTTATGTCAGTTTCTGCCACAATGCAAAGGCCTGCAGATTACCTTAACTGGATACTCTAAATTGACAATAAGTGTGAATGTGAGGGTGAATAGTTGTTCTCTGTTAGCCCTATGAGAGCTTTGCGATCTGCCCAGGGTGCAGCCCACCTTCTTCTACATGAGTTGGGCTCCAGCTTCCCCAACCCTAATGGAGAATGGATGAACAGATAAATAACAGATTTGCACATGACTTGACCTAATTCTGGGTTTATAAGGACAACTGTAAGGCTGCCCAATAGTAAAAAAAAAACAAAAAACACATTAGAAAGATAGTTCTACTAATTAACTAATAAATGTTTCATGCATGGATGCTAACTATCTTTCCAAGTTATTTTTTCAATTACTCATTAGTAGCAATGCTGAATCTAGAATCAACATGTTTTATGGGGATGGTGTGTGTGTGTGTGTGTGTGTGTGTGTGTGTGTGTGTGTGTGTGTGTGTGTGTGTGTGTGTGTGTGTGTGTGTGTGCAATATTTAAGTATTTGCCATAAATAAAAGTAAGGAAACAAGTTGGACTTCATCTTCTCCCAGTGTTTTCAGCTGAGTTTTGTCATTTAAATGGAAAATTTAGTAGATGACCATAACCAAGGCTCATACCATTCTTAAAGTGACCACACTATGTCAAACTGGCCCAATATATTCTAGTATATGGACAATTCCTGGCATTTGCTGCCATATGCTGAAATTCATATATTAATTAACTGTTTTTTGTTTGTTTGTTTTAATAGTTTGTTGTTTTAAGAATTTAAATGTGATGATTTTATGTAATGGTAATGATGGCTCAGTGGGAGGATGCTGGCTTATTGATCTAAAGATCGGCGTTCAAGCCCAACTATCACATTTAGAGCACTTGGCAGATGCACTAATCCAGAGTGAGTGACAATTATCTTTTTTTTAGGTTTAAGGGCCCAACAGTGGTGATCGTGAGGATTGAACTGCTGACCTTTGTATCAGCAATCCCTTACCTTATCCACTAAGCCACCACTGCCCCGTGTTGTCACTGCTGCCTCCTAGTGCAGCTAACTGGGTTATCAAAAAAAAGCCAGCCATGTCTTTCACTGCTGGCATTCATAAAAGGTAATCCATTGGGTTAAAGTCAACGTGTTTCTGCCCTGCGATGGCCTGGCATGTGGTCCAGAGGGTACAGTGGGCAACTTACACGCAATCCTAATTAGGACTAAGCAGTTCAGAAAATAATGAATGTTCTTGTGTATGCTGTTGTTATGCATATGTATATGCATATACATATGCATAAATATTTTCAAAGTATGCTGAAAGCAGCCCATGTGGAGAGATGGAGCTCAGTATGGGCTATTGTAACATATTGTTTGTCTGAAGTAAGATTGTGGCTAGTTATCAGTACAGCCCTTCTTGCTCTTCTAGCTCAACATCTACACACCTGAGTTTGACTTATTTCTTCATGCTCCTTTGCTTCTTGGGTTTTCCTGCTGAATGAGGACCTGGAGGCATTTGGGGCATTGGACTAAGAGAGATGTTTCTGTCAGATTCTGGTAAAATGTTAGGGCTGGGAGAAATAGAGCTTAAAACTTGGGATGTAGCTATAGGTGATCATGTGGGTGGTGGAGATGGAGCCTTGCATGTTTTTATGAGGGATGGCTGCTTCTTCTGGGGCATCTGCCTCAACTTTCCACCAAAAACTTTTGGGCATCTTCAAAACTTGTGCAGTGGAACAAAGAAGATATTTTTTCAGTCGGGGTGCAAATGTGATATGTCTGCATACAAATGTAACATGATCAGTTTATATACATGAATCATACAGAGAACGCAGCTCTTTTAAAGTAATATTAAAAAGTAAATATTCATTCAGCATTTATTAATGATGCATTTTCAAACAATTCTGAGTTTGTTTTGTTTTCCTTTTCATTCATGGACAATTCATTCTGCCCAGTCCTCTGAAATCAATTTGCTGGGACTTGTTGTGTATTTGTGCACTTCTGGACTTCTGCAAATCATTAATTTCTGTTTTCTAAATACAACACTCGAAACTTCAGAATTTTTGGTAACAATTTTCTCGATTGCAGGTAAAACAGTATGCTAAGATATGGTTTGTTCGCCTGATTTTACCTTGCAAAATCAACAGGTTATGTCAATGTTTGCCATAATTAAGAGCATACTGTGAAATATGATGATATAAAGATCCTTCTAAATCTTTAAATGAAATCAACCTAAATTCCAGTTTTCCAGTTTATCAATACATCAACCAATTCTAACATTAAGTATCTATGTATTAACAAAATTATCCTCTACTAGCACAATACCAAATCAATTAGCCATGCTAATTAACTGCCAGATTCACTTATCACTGTGTGTGTGTGTATATATGTATATGTATGTATATATATATATATATATATATATATATATATATATATATATATATATATATATATATATATATATATATATATATATATATATATATATATATATATATATATATATATTCACACAGTAGGCCCCCGTTTTTCACGATGGTTTGAAAATCTGTGAGTTGTTGATGGGGTTTTAAAACCCTATGTATGATATTACTAAAATATTCTTCTTAAACATGCTACAATATGCTTCTTAAACACATTCTATAGACAGTTTTACTCATTAATACAGTAATAATGTAGTAAAATGTAGTAATGATTAAGTAAAAAAAAATAATTTTGTACTGTGATAATATGAATAAAGTGCTGATGCTCCTTACCAGAAGATAGAAGAGATGCAGGGCAAATGGGTCTAAAATTAAAATAAAAACACACTAGAAAAACTTGAATTCACAGTTCAAGCAATCACGTTGATGACAGATTAGCCAAGTAGAAAAAAAATAAGAGGTGTACACATCATCTGCAACCAATCAGCAGCAGGGGGAAACTAAAGCTCTCAGCCATTGGCTAAATTTGATTTTTTTTTTTTTTTCACACTTGAGCCATAGTGGCTCATCAGACTAGTGTTTATCCCAGTTTCCATAGCGTGAAGCAACTAGGAGTATAACTCCTCTTGGATGGGACACTAGTCCATCACAGGTTACCTTCCCAGTATATTTTTACTGGTACTCATTTATACTGCTGAGTGAATGGAGGCACACTTGTGGTTAAGACCTTGCCCAGGGGTCTAAGCACAGTGGGGGTCTAACTAGGATTTGAACACACAACCTCCCAATGATGAGCGCAGCACCCTAACCACTACACCACCGAGGAAGTGAGGGATTCATGTATATACAAACCAGATTCCAAAAAAGTTGGCACACTATACAAATTGTGAATAAATACTGAATGCAGTGATGTGGAAGTGCCAAATTTCAATATTTTATTCTGAAAAGAACATAGATGACAGGGTCAAAAGTTTAAACTGAAAAAATGTATCATTTTAAGAAAAAATATGTTAATGACAGGAACGGTGAGGTTACAGGGAGCAGAGATAAGGAAGGTGGAGGATTTTAAGTGCTTAGGCTCAACAATCCAGAGCAATGGAGAGTGTGGAAAAGAGGTGAAGAAGCGTGTGCAGGCAGGTTGGAATGGTTGGAGAAAAGTGTTCGGTGTTGAGGCCAGCGATGTTGTCTGGTTTAGAAACAGTGGCCCTGGGGAAAAGACAGGAGGCAGAGCTGGAGGTAGCAGAGATGAAAATGTTGAGGTTCTCTTTGGGAGTAACGAGGATGGATAGGATCAGGACTAAGCACATCAGAGGGACAGCACATATAAGACGTTTTGGAGACAAAGTCAGAGAGGCTAGATTGAGATGGTTTGGACATGTACAGAGGAGGGATAGTGAGTATATTGGTAGTCGGATGCTGAGGTTGGAACTACCAGGCAGAAGGCCGAGAGGAAGAGCAAAGAGACAATTCATGGATGTGGTGAAGGAGGACATGAAGGCAGCTGGTGTAAGAGAAGAATGCAGAGGATAGGGTGATATGGAGGCAGATGATTCGCTGTGGCGACCCCTGAAGGGAACAGACGAAAGGAAAAGAAGAAGATCTTTCTCAGGGATTTCTGCCATTTTACAATGCTATATGTGTAAAGTGCGAGACACACAAGATCATAAGAAACATAGTCGCCATGTGCTTTTTAGACCTCGGCCAGGCCACATATATTGATATGAATTATGGGTAAGTTTTCTTGGTAACTCACTCGGAATCAGCCAAAGATAGTTTGAGAGGCCGTTACATTTCTGACTGTCCCAAAATGAAACCTATCCAAGTTCCTTTTATAATACAATAGAAACCAATTCATATATCAGAGATATAGAACGCAAATTAACTAAGTAAAAAAAGAAAAAGAAGTTCACATATTGTTCTCTGTACGACCAATTATCTGTTTGTGGGAACTTCTAAACAGTTTGAAACCGTTTGCCGTTCATTCACCTCAAATTTTGAGCTTGCAATATGTTATAATTTGAAGGCTGTTTAATCTAACAAGGGCATACGGTACTTGGATAGAACAAAAGGACTTGGAAACATGGCACTTAGGGAAACTTTTCTAAAAAAAAAAAAAAAAACAAAAAAAAAAAAAACTTTAGCAGCTCTGTCCTGTTTATAGTTAAAATCAGTATCTTACACATCTGCTACATTTATAACTGTTTCTATAAATATTTGTGTTTAAATTACTGTTGAAAATTTTACACTTTCTTTATTCAAAGGAATAACACTCTCCAGTGCTGAAATGCACACAGTAGCCTGACTGTGAGGGAGAGCTACCAAGGCCAGAAGTTCTAGAGAGGACTGACATTAAGTGGAAAGTTGATTTAAATTTGAGTATAATTCTTACAACCCCTACACAAACAAAAAACAAATAAATAAATTATCTTACTTTACATTTCAAAGCTTAGTGTAAGGTTTGCTTTGATAAAATATGACACCTCAAGAAAAATGTATTTCCAGAGAGTATAAAGCTCCTTTTAAATAAAGAAAAAGATATGTAGAACTCTTCAGGTTCATACACTGAATCTTTCTGACCATTCCAGTATAAAGAGAAATATTTTAGACGATAACTCAAATAACGTACATACCGTATGAAACACAATTATGCACACATATGTATATATGTAAATATATATACACAATATATGTACATGTATCATGCAACTACGCCTCTGCATAGTCCAGTATAAATGTAACCTTATAGCAGAGCTCCCACACAAGCACCATACTTCATATTAATTAAAAAAAAATAATAATAATAATTTTTGTGGCCTGTTGACCTACATGTGGTTGTACCCCTATCTGTTTGTAAGGTACGGAGGTATGTACATTGATGCTGACTGGTTGTTTAATCTTTGGGGAACTGCTTTTTACTAAAATATCCAAGCATTCATTCATTTATTCATTCATTATTCATTTTGTGAACCACTTTTGAACCTCCTAATTTGAGTCGGGAGGGGAGGGGGGTTTGGCGCCCAACTCAGCCGACTCTGGTCGAGCGCAGAGTACACCCTGGACAGCTCGCCAGTCCATTGCATGGCAGAAACACGCTCATGGCTATGCAGCCTACTCTTTGTGACTGAAAAGTCTACTTCAAAGGGCCTTTCACAACTGTCATTTTGAGTGAGAAAGTGGATTTTTTTTACACTACCTTCCTGCTGAATTTCAAAAAATAGCTTCAGTATCAAGTAGGCCTACTTTTAAATGTAGGTGACAAATTAAAAAAAAAAATGCATTTCACTTATATGGACCTTCTTGCTATGAGGCAGACATGCTAACTACTGCACCACTGCCCAAGATGTAAACTCAAGTTATATAAAATAGAAGTCTGAGCTCATGCCATCCTGCTGTGGTAGTAATCCCTTCTGTACTATTCTTGAAATTCTTCTTGAGCTGTTCATTCTAGAACGTCCCACAAAGTTGTACCTGCTCTAAAGTTTTTGCACACCCTCGCAGAATTTGTGATTTTGCTTAACATATCCAATCTCATGATGCCATATGTCATATTGTAGAGTTATAAGAATTAACTACAGTTGTGCAAAAAACTTTGATTTTTTTTTTTTGGATATTTTTCAGAGAATATGAATGATACTACATTAAACATTTATTTTACTCATAGTTACTTGTTACAAGAATCCATTTATTATCAAACAATTGTGTTTGCTCTTTTTAAATCATAAAAACAACAAACACTAGCCAAATTACCCTGATACAAAGTTTATATACTCTTGTTCTTAATACTATGTATTGTCCCATTTAACATCATTGACAGCTTGAAGAGCCCTCATCCAGAGTCGGCTGAGATGGGCACCCTCGTCCCTGCGAGCCTAATTAAGATTAACCATTGCAGAAACTGAATGAAGGATGAATGACAGCTTGAAGACTTTTGTGATAGCTCTGGATGAGGCACTTTATATTTTCTCAAATGCTAAAGCCGCCCATTCCTGGCAAAAAAAAAAGCCTTCAGTTCTTCTAAATTCTCAATCTGTCTTGCATAGGCTGCAAGTGGCTGAATGATTTTTGAAGTAGTGATGTGTTGATTTGGCCTTGTATTTACAAAAAAAATTCTTGCTGGAACGTCCGTGTAGATCCAAGCACACTACCGAGGGTGATGAGTGAACAATTAAATTCCAGTATTTTCTAATAACATCAATTTTGGCCAAGTTCCCTGTGCCATTGTAGCTCACACATCCCTAAATCATCAGTCGGCTTTGTTGACCCCTCTCCAAATGTTGTGTTTATAGTTGTGGCCATAAAGTTCAATTTTGGTCTCATTACTCCAAAAAACTTTGTTTCAGAAGTTTTGAAACTTCTCCGTGTGCTGTTTGGTGCCTTATACGTGGGTTTCTTTTTGGCACTGGTGTAGCTTTTCTTTTGGTGAAGTTCTTTGGACTTCACCATACAGCCAGTTTTCTTTGAGTGCTTTTTTATTTTGCACTTTGAAACAGCCACATCACTTCAGAGATCTGCATACAGATAAAGAAAGAGCGTTACAATCTCCAGAACCCTAGCTGGTTCTGCAAAATGCTCAGTAGAACTGACCATCTTATCTTGTAACTCTACGCAAACTGTTATGTGAGACTATATATTTAAAGCAAGCCGTCATCACATCAAACATTAACTTTATTTATTATAATACAGTAATTATTATTACTATCGTTGCTGGTGCAGTTACAATCAAGTTTAATAATTTACTGTCAGGGTATGCAGTCGAGATAATACTTTTTCCCCAAAAATATACAAAGTAGGCTTAGACTTAATTTCGTTTATTAACTACCAATAATACAGAAAGATCAGTTTCATTCATTTTTGATGGTGTTCAGACAACAACCTGATGCTCAACATCATCAAGACCAAGTCGCTCATCTTGGTCTACATCTTGGTTGGGGTTCACACCTCTATCCACATGAAAGGGACAATTGGGGAAAGAGTCAGTTGCTTCAGGCTCCTGGGGATCAACATCAGTGAGGATCTGAAATGGTCATATCATGCTGGTGTGATCATGAATGCAGTGAGACAATGGTCTTTCTTTCCTCTGTGACTGGAGGGTTTGTCACCGACTTCAGAATACTTCCCAACTTTTACCAATGCACCATCGAGAGTGTTCTATCCAGCTGCATCACAGCCTAGTACGATAGTTGTAATGCTCTGGACCACAAAGCTCTACAGAGAGTGGCCAGAGTGGCACAACACATCATCAGGACTGAATAACCAGCTATCCAGAATGCTACACACAGCGTTGTAGGCCAGGTCCTCTCATTAGATCCTCTCTGATCCCACCTTAGCTACACATTCATCACGCTCTTACTGTCAGGCTGTACAGAAGCATATGACTCACATCAACAGATTCAGGGACAGTTTCTACCCACAAGCCATCAGTTTGCTGAACTGCGGATATACTGGACAAATTGCACACAGTCTGCATGCTCATTGTACATACTGTGCATGTATACACCTCATTGTACACACTACATGCACACACCATTACCTCTGCACTACAGCAACTTTATGTGTGTGTGTGTGTGTGTGTGTGTGTGTGTGTGTGTGTGTGTGTGTGTGTATGTGTGTATAGATACTAGTGTGTGTGTATATATATATATATATATATATATATATATGTACACACACACACACACACACACACACACACACACACACACACACACACACACACAGACACTCCCCGACTTACGTTCGTCCGTTTTACGTTTTTTCTATTGTAGCCCCCCCAAAAAAAAAAGAAAGAAAAAGTCAAATTTTGAGTTTAGACGTACCTACATAGTACGCAGAAGTAATGGTAATGACGCAATGATGCTGCGTCCATTGTTTACAAAAGACAGACTGAGTGCCCCTCCTTCCCAGTTCAGTTTTATATGTATATATATATATATCTCAGTTATATAGCATGTTACCCTTGTGTTAAGACATCCTCTCTGTGATCTGTGTTTACACTGTTTTGTGGACTTTTGTAACCCTAAGCAAATATGGTTGGTCAGAAGCATAAGTCAACTAGCATGGGTGCAAGTGTCATACACAGAGATGAATTAACTATCTGCTCAGATCTGCGCGATCTACCATGCATACTCAGTTTAAGCAAAGAGAGTTGTAAAATGAATGAAAATCCGAATCCAGGAAAGAGCTCTCTGCTTTTCTGGCTCCACATCAGTGCAGGCTGTGTTCCAAATGAGTTTTGTGGGACCCTTGCGCACTTGAAAGACCGGAAGTTCATATAACCCACAGCAAGTACAATACTTTCGCAAGTACACTACTTTCGGTATTGAGCGCTTCACATATTGTAAGCTTGATTGGCTGTTTTAAACTTCATGTAAAGTGATTCGGTATAAATAAGTGACTTATTTGAAATTAATGTTCATATTATTTGATATATTTGATATTATTTTACAATGTCATGTTTATAATAATTGATTTAGGGTTGTTTTATGAGATATAGTAATCGTATTTA